>RCWM02000154.1:0-1200000 GCA_003667255.2 Euschistus heros | reverse complement strand
ATCCTCCAACTTTCTTCATATAGAAATGAAAACAAAACAAAATAATAATCTTGGAGAAGGGAAGGGATCTTGTTTTGCCTTCTCCTCATTTTAAGATTGGTTTCATTCCTGGTCTTGGTGCCTAAGTCGATTTAATATTCTGTCTTTACTTGTCAAGTGAAGTCATTAAGTCAACTTAGGCAATTAATGTTTTTTTCCTTAAATATTAGTTTAGTTTGTGTCATATTTTTTTATGAATAATGTCCTCTAAAATTCACTATGTCAAATAAAGATTTTCGTCAACTTTATTTTTACGAGTTCAAACTTCGTACAGTGAATCTGTAGTGCAGCGATGGTTCCAGTAATTTTGTGTTGGAAATTTTGATTGCGAAGTAAAGGAAGGTTGCGGTAGGCCTTCTGTTGTTGATCACGACTATCTGAGGGCTTTGGTTGAAGAAAACCCTCTCAGTACTTCCAGGGACTGCTAGAGAAGTTAGTGATGACCACTCAATATTATAAGCCACATAAAATTTTTTTTTTTATGACTTATAAAAACGTGCATTATTTTTGCACCAACCCAATATTTTGCTTGAAGCAGTGCTATCAATCACAAAGTGCTACAAGCAGTGGAATAAATTTGATATTAATCATTCAATAAAGTTAGGAACGTTGGTCTTGTGAGTTAAGCTGAAACATTGAATGGGATATTATGTTATCTGTGTATTAAAGCTATTGAGTAGTGCCTAAAGGTTTAGCACGATCTTCACAAGTCTTATCGAAACTAAAATTTCTTTACTTTTGGAACACATCGGTAACAAACCGCAAAAACAGGATGTGGTTTTTGGCGGCTTGATATCTACAAATAAAGTAACTATGTTGTCACCTCAGATTTTTATTATTTAGAAGAAAATTACATTGAAAAATATGTCTTAAGCTTTTTTTGTTGATCTAAATTATATTCAATTGTCTTTTATAATAATGCCACGGTCCCATCACAATAAAAACACAAACTAAATGATAATTTCCAACTGTTGTTATACTTAGATTATAGGGAGGAATTAATAAACTTGAGAGTGAGGACATTCGTATGTCTAAATATTTATACGGCACACGTTATCCGCTTTTGTTATTCGGCCAGTATTCGCTGGGTGAGTGGAATGAGGAATGTTTGGCACACCTGCCATCCTTACGTAGCGTGCTTCTAATTTACAATTTAAATCCATTTTTTCTTTTTAAATAAGCATATTTTGATTTGAGGATTAATATAATTCTGGTTATGAGTTATGGTGATTGTAGCTAGAGATGATCTTCACAGGCTGTAATGTTATACCTCGAAAAAATAGACCATTCTCTTACATAAAAAGAATACTGCAAAAAAAAAAAAAAATGTACAAAAAGTAACCGTTATTATCTTACCATGTATATATATATATGTATTAGAGTATAAAATAAAAAAAATTTAAAAATCAATATTCCTTAATTTTTAAAATGTCAAGTTCAACCGTAGGGGCTAATGGGAACTTGACGTTATTTGTGAGTATAAATATAACTTCGATTAGTTTTGTACTGATCACGCAATTATTATTTCCGTCCATGTCGCTGATACTGTTTGCGAATGGAATCGACAATAAACACCCTATCGGCTATCAGAAGCCGTTCCATCGACAGAAGCGTTGTTGGCCTCAGCTCTCGTTTGGAGGGATGAGTCAGTCGCCTTGAACTCCTCCATATTTAGCCTTGGTCTGGGAGCTGGTAGGTTCGCCCTGGTAAAAACATTTTGTGAAGTGCCTCAAGTAATAATATCAAGTAGCTTAATAGCTGTTCAGTTGCGCACAGTGAGCTACCATCATTAATGGCTCATATGAGCTCATCCACTTCCCTTGTTTAGAGCAACTTTCTAGAGTCAGTTTCTTCCCATAAAAGTGTTACTTTAAATTGAAGAAAAGCTCTTACGTTGAATTTTATTATGAACTTTTTTAGTACCGTAGCAATCTTTCATGTTATCAACTTTAATCAAATTATTTATTGACTCACCTGCGGATTCAATCGAAATTTGACAAATTAGTTCATGCATGTTTACTTGCCACTTCATATCTTCAAACAGTTTTATCTTTGTGCTTTTAAGTACAATTATCTGAAACAAATCGAATCAATTTTTGCAGACTTTAATAACGAAAATTTTCCACTCGCTTTTGTTTAAAATTGGTCATTCATTGAAATTGTAAATGCATCAATTAACCCAGTAGTTTTAGTACGTTTCCTAACTCAATCAACCGAGTTTCTAGCCATCATTATTTGAAGGACTCTAGGCGGAATGGGAATTTAAGTGGCGGGGACTTTTTAATGAGTATATTTTTAATTTTTAAATAAAGTGACCTTTCTCATATCTGTAATTTCGTGAAAATCTTCTTACTTTTTGTTTGTTGTGACATAAAATCCTTATGTTCTCTAAGTTGGACATATATATTATAGCTAGGTTGGGAAAGTCGAGATTCATTCTGTTCAGGCTGGATTCAGACCATTGCTGTATTGGTTACTAGATTGTATGTTCATATTGTATTAAACGCATTGTTAAATTTTTTTTTCTTCAATTTTATTAACATAATATAAATTAATAAATCTGCCCCTTAACACTGGGCAGGAGGGCACTGGTAAAGGGATTTTATTCACGGCCATGCGGTATTTCTGGGACATGATAAGGTCACAACATTGTCCCTCTATCGCCTTATTTATGTTCATGAACAATCTAAACCAATATTTTCACCATTACTGAATAATCTTAGTTCGTCATTAGATATACTTAGGCATTGACTGTATGTCAAATCTTAGTTTTCACACTTATTTTTCATTTCAAATTAGTAGCTTGGATTCGACCCATTTAAATTAATTTACAGTAGAACCTCACTTATCCGACACCTAAGGGACCAAGGGTTAGGGCGGAATGGCCAATAGGTCGCATTAACCGAAGATTTAAATAAAACATGTTTTTTAGAGTTAAGAGGCTATTGCAATATAAAACATTTATTAAAATTTCAAAATAATAATATGTTTTCATAGATATGTTTTAGCTAGCGATATATAGAAGAATTGTCCATAGTTACACTATATTTTGTTAGATTCGTAACCAAACTAACTTAACCTTAGATTCGTTCATAATGGAATATACTCTCAACGTCCTAATAAAGCTTAGGGCATAAGAAAAAAAGCCACCTTTTGAGAGTCCTCGTTTGAGCTAAAGAGATTGTTTTCTTTAGAACCAACTAAGCTACAAATATTTTGATGAAACGTAGAAAAGGTTGAAAGTTTTGACGATTTGACGCTACCGTTTAGCGAGCTGCGGTGCTTCAAGGTTGCATTTTAGCACAACACTTATAATATGTAAATAAATCAATACTATTCAATCTTTTGCTCTTCAAAATGTACAATTTTACTGGACTTTCAGGGCTTTCGCAATATTGTCCAACCTAAAGGACTCCACAGGAGGGTCGAATTATCTGGAGATTCGGACTAGCGAGAGGCAGCCTGGTTCTACTGTAATTTAATTTCTCCCAGATCAGAAACTTGTTGACATTGTAGTTCATTACGTTCTTATTACATAGTGACATGTAAGGTTGTATTTTACTCTGCTAGATGAATCTTGGTTTCATATAACTAGCTAATTAATAATCATTCTTTAGGCTTATTATTTAAAATCCTCTTAATCAGCAGTTTTGGAGCCCTACATCGAACTTAAATGTCTGTTATCCACTTTTAAAGCTTTCACGGGGTGAATTTATTAAACTGGAGGCACTAGAAGGATGCAAGGCCGACTGGCCCACGCCCTACCATATGGGACAGTGGGCCATTCCCGACTCCTATTAAAACTGCAGTCAGGGTTGGGTTTAGTCCATATCAAAACAAAAAATTTTAACCCTTTTTTTTAGCTTAAAAATTAAGTTCAATATTTAGGTATATATTTGATTTATACCATAAGTTAAAGGAAGCTGTGAGGACGGTCAAAAATTTTGTTTTCTAGGAATAAATTATCCGTTACTTTACAGAAATTAAAAGTGCTGAATTGGTTAGACGCGCCTCCCTCCAGAAGGCGAGTGGATGTACTACTTATTTCTAGGACTAAATTTACTACTAAACTTTATTAGGAGAAAAAAGAAAAATCTGAAAATTTTAACAAATTTGCTGAGTGTTAAGGAAAGCGTCTCATAAATGTTTTTAAGAACGGCGTTTTAGTTCAACTTGCGTAAAATGGTAGTAGCGTACCGGTTCACAGCCTGGCCTTCTGAAGTTGCGCCTTCTCTACTTAATATTTCACTCAGTGCCTCACCGACCATGATGTCATTAGAAAGATAAAGGATATGAAAGATTTTACTAATTAGTAGTTAAAATAAATATTTTAAAAAATGGCGAAACTATTTACCAGATGGACTCAACGAAAAAAAAAATCTGTCCTCTTTGAAACGATAGCTCTAGCTCTAGCTCTAGGATCTACCAGATGTGTTAAGGTCATTACAATGTGTTTTGTCGAATCTTAATTTGGCAAGTCATTTAGAAAGTTCTCATAGACCCTCCGACGAGACGAGCTATCCAGAAATTCAAATTTAAACCGCTGGAATATTCCCATAAGGCATTATTTTGAATTCTAAAATTTGAGTTACCCAAGCACTGTATTTATTTTGACTTGAAGTGAAAATTTATATGAACAATTTAGGTATACGTTCTGTTTAAAAAAAAAAAAAAAAAAAAAAAAAAAAAAAAAAAAGATTAAAAAGTGCAGAGAGGAGTTATCTAAAGATACAGAGGAAGAAATTATTTGAGTTAAATAAAATAAATACAGACCCACAAAGACCCATGTAAGCTTGATAAAAATCTGGAAATGGATTTTTGATTTAATCTGTACATAATTTAGGATAGAATGAGATTACAGGATTTCTTAGAATTTCTTCCAATAACTACAACAGTAAAATAACATTGCTTCAAATTTTCATATTTAGCAACTAACCAAATAGGACAATGTCTAAAAATTTAAATCTGTACCTTTCCTGCTTGCATTACTGGTGCAAGATGGTTTCTTTTGTAATTCATATCTATTACGTAACATACCAGAACACGTTTCTCTGGCTGGCTGGGGAGTGTCTTTGAACATAAGTGTCTGAGGTGTGTCCTAAGTTTTTTTTTTCTGAAGTTAACTCATGTACGACGTTATATTTTAGTAATCAGTTCTTTTCTTCACTATCATTGAAACATGAATCATGATCATTGAAATCAATGGGATTAATGCCTTAGTAAATTAATTTCACATACCAGACTTAAAAGGTATGAGCTTAAGATACCGCTCGTCGTTTATTCTTCCCTTACATTTACGAGACTAACATTCAAACCTTCTAATTTATTACACGATAGTAATTATTCCTATTTGGACATACGGGGTTGAGCATTAGGGCTACAGTAAACCAGCAAATTCGTATATCATCTCCAATCCTTAAAATCCAAAATCCTACGAAAAATTCTCATTGCTCCTTACTTTGTCGCAAACAAACTTATCCATACAACTCAACCCCAACTAGATACCTATTCTTTCATAGGCCACTCCATAACCACCCAGATCCACTAGTAGGTTGCTTGCCACCCATTCTATTCCAGATAACTATCACATAAACTTATCCATATAGATCCTAATGTTCCATATGCTGCTGATTTAGCCCACACCAGATACCTATCACAGTAACCTCCATAATCACTCAAATCCACTTGTCACTCACTCTGATATAACGCCAAGGAGTTATGAAAAGTAGATTAACTTGGGAACTTTTAATATAGAACTTGCATTGAGGAACTACTCCCTTTAAAAGCAATTGATCTATCGTTACTAGATTTTTTTTTATACTGTTGTCAAGTTCAATAAATAGCTAAATGAAGAAATAAAAAAATATTTCATGTGATTTGAATTTAAAAAAAAAATAATATTGAATCTTATTATATGTATTGTTTTATTGTCTGAACACACTATTTGATTCATTGCTTAGTAGATTGCTGAAATAAAATCGATTCGCTAACAATATGAAGGATCGATAGGAGCCTCGTGGGGGACTCCTGTTTCCAATGATTAATAACTGAAAAGGTTCTCCCATTTTCGAGGTCGTGAGGCCTTGTGGAAAGGAGATATGAAAAGATAATGAACGACATTTCGTCTCGCCACCGATTTAGCACCTGGAGTAGATTGTATAGGCAGTGTATATAAGTATTAAAAGATAAGTTTATTAATTTATTATAAGCTATAGGATTAAAATTGATAATTTAATTTCAAATAATGATCTATTATTATTTATTAATTTATTTACCAAAAAATAAAAATAATGAAAATTAATTTAAGTAGAATACCTTGACGGCAATGTTTAATACCTAAAATGATCTTCAGAAATTAAAGCATTTTCTCATTTTATGGACAGATATATTACAAATTTTCAGGGAAGAAATAACAACCAAAACCCGTGTACGTTTCCTATCCAAAATACTAGGAATTATAATTTGTTCAAACAGGTCCTACGCAGTTAATAAAATATTACATTCAAACCTACCCACAGTATATGATCACATGAAGGGTAGGGGTAATAACTAGAATAACTCAAATTTTATCGAAACTAAGAAAAAGAACTTTAATGTTTCCAACTTTGTAAAACTATTGCTGATGTTAAAAAAAAAAAAATTGGTTGGATTGAAATTTAAGTTTTGTTAATGAAAAAGTAAAATTAGAGCTAAAGGAATCTAGAAAAAAATCAGTCACTGTGAAACTTGACACCCCTACTTACCTTGTTCTTTCCCTATATAGTAAAACTACAATGAAATATATTTTTTTAATTTCTTGGTTTTTCCATCTTTTAACTTGCCAGGAGTATGCAGTTTTTCGTTCTGATTCGATTGATACCCATAACTCATTTTCATAAACAATTTGACGTACCTGGTTTCTTCCCCTGACGTTTTATATACACTCTTCATGCAAAAGACTCCAAAATGCAAAAGACTTATTATTATCACGATGGAATTAGAAATAAAGAAAGAAAACAAATATACATTTTAATATGTAGAAAGTAGAAAATTTCCGTGCTAACGGACCTACATTGTAATAAAGTATTTAACTTATAAAACAACCATAGTGTATTTTTATTTATGAAGTTTAGATTTCCCTGATATATTAGGAATCACGTCAAAAAAGTTTAGGTGTTATATATCTCAAATTTTGTATTAGAAATACTGCCCTATCGGAATATTCCATGGGTCTGAATTCACTTATGGGAAGCCTGCCTCGTCGGAGGTTGTTTGAGAACTTTCTAAATGACTTGCCAAATTATGATTGGACAAAAAATATTTTAATGACTTTAAACAAACTCATTTGGGCTAGAGCTGTCGTTCCATTTAGGATCACATGTATATATTTTTTTTCGTTTAGTCCTATTTAAAATTAGTCTGGTAAATAGTTTCACCACAGGACTGTTAACCTGAATATTTTAAAATATTACTATTTTTTCTTATTATAACTATTAATCAGTTAAATCTCTCGTGTCCAGGAAGCCAAATAAAAAATAATAAATCTCATTCCACGACTACTGACGTATCATGGTCGTAAGGCACTGAGTGGGATATTAGAGTTCCGGGATTTTTTAATTTGCAAAATAACGGAACAACTTTTAATATTTTTTTTCCTATTTATGGAAATTTTCAATTTATAAAAATATTTTTAGGATTGTAAAGATAACGATTAAGATAAAATTTTAATAACATTTAAATCAACTACCCATTGTTAGCACTTTTAAATGTTCTATATTATATGATCCTGTAGCCATCTTCTTTTCAGAAGCTCCATAGAAGAATTTAAGGGAAGCAAATTTAGAGACCAGAGCTTTCTGCTGTAATCTGTGTTTGTGTGTCCGTGTTCAATGACTGTTGGTATGCGTAGGTCAGTGTGTTCTTATATTAGTCTTATTGTCTTGGACTGAAAGGTTTGTAATCTTTTTATGTAAGGTTTATATTTTTATCTTCCTTTTAAATTAAAAAAATCGTTATTTATTTACCATCAACTAATTGCTCCTAATTGGAGTAGAATTGATCATACGGTAGGATAGTAAGAATAGTTGGAGCTGTTGTGTCTCTTGGGTATTATGTATTATTGATAAATATAAAATTATTTAATAAAACTCTAAGCTGTGTTTAAAAACTCACAGCAACATATATTTTTAATTTTTACTTCTTATGAATATGTACAATTCTATCAAATAAATTGGTGGTAATTCTTGGTAATCTGGAAATCAAAATATTTTTATATTTATATTTAATAAGCTTGAATCACAAACCATAGTTGGACAGGGTCATGAATGAGATAGGACACACGCTAGGGGCGGTAGCAGGAGGTTGTGGTGTACCGAGAGACCACTTGGCGCGATTACTGGAGAAGTGCGGAGGCCTGGAGAGGTCTCTATCTAAAAGGTCCAGCGGCTGGAGGCTTTGCGTGTTTGCCTCAAATACTGCTAAGGGTCGTCATCTGTCGAGGGAAGGAGTGCTATCGCTCGGCTCTTTCACCGTAGATAGTGCCTCCTAAATATAGTACCCTCTGCGCCCACGCCTCGCAAATCATACTCCGTCCAATCTTTCTTTCTATTAGATACCTTCACTGCCTTCTTCATCGACAAAATTCATTGTGTTTTGAAACTATAATTTTTATGTTGATATTTAAATCTAAAAATTGTATGTGCTTTATTATAATCTATCAAATCTGACTTGAGTCTCCTCCGTACTTATCCCAAAATTACTTACCTCGCTGGCAAGGCAAAATATTTGAATCGTAAATTTTAGAGTAAATATATATATCTTTTAGTCAATCTATTGCTCAATTTCGTGAGTCGAATTGTACTTATAAAATCATATATTAATAATAATTAAAAATTCTTGCAGCTATAAAATATTAAGTACGAAGCAATTTTACTTTTTTTTATTTTTTTTTTTTTTTTTTTTTATTTTTTTTTTTTTTTTTTTTTTTTTTTTTTTTTTTTTTTTAGTCAGTTCTGAATCATTTACAAAATATTAAATTACAGTTTATTTTTCCTACAATGATACCAGCATTGAAAATATTCCGAAAGCAATTATAAAACGGTTACAAAATGTGGTTTCTCACCGTTCTTTAAGTATCAAATATGGATGCTCAGTAAGGACTATAACATTCGAAAAATAATGCAACCCATTTGAAAGGGATTGAATAGAATAAAGCAGGTCGTAAGCCTTTACTCCTAGGTACTGTAAAACGCGGTATTAATCGTTCAATTCGGTCAGGCGGAGTTGATAATGCCGTTCAAATACAACGGAAGATTAGACAAGCTAGTTTGTAAGGAAGGGAAAAAGTTAAAAAGCCATAGCTAACAGACAGCCATACAAGACGGGTTAGCATTCGCCAAAAAATATGCCCACTATACTGTCAATACTATCGTTTTGACGAGACCAAAATTAATAGATTTGGATCTGACGGGAAAGAATGGATATGGAAAGGAAAAACTATTTCCAATCATATGCGATTTGATCAATTTCGTGAGTAACAGTAATTTTCTATCTTATATTTGGTTTATTTTTTCTATTTGTAGTCATAATAATAATGTTCTTGATTTTGTAGATAATAAAATCTGAAATCCTCTACAGTCCGTATTTAGTGGAGTGAAGGATGAATTTAATGTTGGTTACTTGATTAATTTTGTTTTATATGTTGAATCAAGCAATGTTGTGTCCTTCACCGACAGTTTGGTTCACTTGTTTCCGCTATCTGCTTAGAAGTGTAATTAAGTCATGGTAATATATATATATTTTGATAATGAAAATATAAATATAGTTCATATTTTCCATAATTGAAGATTTATCTTATACAGTCTTCCCATGATATAAGAAACACATTTATTTTATTATTTTATTTGATGGCATATATGCTTTTATTGGTGTAGCAAAAGTTTATGGGGAAGAAATAAACACTAAAAGCCAAGCTCCTTTTCTTCCTTTCCCCCCAATCATTACTCTGAAATATCATTTGGCATTTAAACCACTCCTCTTTAAGTTGGAGATCAGTAGCTTTAAAGATATATGAGTTTCTTTATTCCAAGCTTTGTGAACCCAAAGTCCAAAACTTGAGTGGGTCTGTTTAAAATTTTTAAATTTGACTGCCAGAAATAACGTAAATAACTGGCCTAGATCTACTAAAATGGGCTGTACTAGTTATTTCTGTTCATTTTTTTTCTTCTTTATTTCGTCTAAATGCTAACTTTGCAGTATGGGTTTCTGTCGTTGTACAGAGTATCAATCGTTTTTAACTAATAATTATTCTAGTTGTATGAGGACTGGCTGTAATTATTTCAATTTTTATTGCAATGTTTTCTTATTAGCTGTTAAATCTTCTAGGTGCTAAACTAAACGAACAGTCTTAGCAGTGCATTAGTTGCATTTTTTTGTTATTTTCAGCATTAATCTCGTTAATGTTGACAAACTTGACTGAAAACTTAATACCTTTTTATATTTTGACGAAATGTATTGAATAGTTATTAACTTTTATTTGCGGTTTACAAGTTTTCATTAAAGAAATAAAAATGAAGAAGTAATATAATTTTGAAGTTAAGTAGGGCAACATCTTTTGCGTTTGGTTCAGCCTTTGATCAGCTATTATGTAGATACGGTTTCAGACCTCAAGAGATATTGCTGGCGTGTTTGTTTTGTGGATTACATATGTTTTGCTAGTTATTTTAATTTTTTTAAAATTAATTATTGCGAAATGAAAAAAATCCGTAAAAGACATGAAAATGAATTTTGATTGAGAGACAATTATTGTTACAGTATTGAGAAATGCATGATTAAAAACATTAAATTATATACTTTTAAAAAAGTTACTTATTTTGAGACATTTTTCTCAATTCATATCGGTGTCTTTATTTTAATGGTGACGTGGATTGTCTTTTAGCTATAGTCCATACTTTTTTTTTTTTCTTCAAAAAATGTAAAATTTTATTACGCTCTAGATCTGTTAGGTGTTGCTGTGATCGAAAATTTGACGACAGTTCCGTAGTCAGAAATTAATGGAAAGTAGTTTTTGTTATATGACATTTGACGCTAGGTCCTACCGTTTAAGAGGAGCTTTGTTTGTTCGAAAAAAGTCAAGTTTTGCCTAATTTTTTGAAGTTTTGGGTTTTTCTTTTAAATGCTCTAGTTCTTTTGGCGTTGCTAGGATCGAAAATTAGACTTCAGTTCCCTTTAATTTAATTCAGAAATTAAATGGAGAATAGTTTTTATTGTATAACACGTGTCGCTGGAGCATACTACCGTTTCTGAGATATATTGGTTAGTAGAAAAATAAAGTTACGTTTTGTTTACATTTTTTAAGTCTTAGGGCTTTTTGATACTTTTTTCCTTTTCAGAAGCAGTAGATATAAAATCAGTAGATTATAGATAGATTTCTCCATGATCTATTGTTTTTCCCTAACAATTTTTTTTTTTTTTTTTTTTTTTTTTTTTTTTTTTTTTTTTTTTTTTTTTTTTTTTGTAATAACTTTAAATGTTTGTTTATTTATATTAAATATGGAACCATCATTCTAGTTATGGAAGCATACCAGTCACACTGGCCAACATTTTTATAATTATTTACATGATCTGCTATAAGAAATTAAAAACATAATCGCGACTATTATATGCTGTTGCCTTCTCTGTCGGATCAAATTGACGCATGTTGTGCCTTCGTGCACTAATCTTTTAATTTCGCTATAGTGATTCGGTTATGAATTATAATTACATTTGGCCGAAATGCCATGTTATATCCTAATAAGTAATAATTATGGGATCAGATCCCCGAGGCTGGTGCCATGAATAATATAGCCGACCCCTTCCAGATTACTGCCCTGTCAGTTCCTTCTTCCGCAATGGCGTTCGTTATGAATATTAAAAAAGGGATGCTGCTGTTGATAACTTGTTGTTATTAGTTTATGTCTGTCCTTTTCTTGAATTATTCCAAAATGGTGGATTACAGCTTAAATTTTATATAACTCTTTGTGTACTTCAATGTTTTCCTTCCTGTTGTTAGTCAGTTTCTTCAATGTTTCGCTATGGCATGCTGAATTTTTAATGTTGCTTTGAAAACTAATGCCTAAATATTCCTCTTATCTGTTATTTATCTGATGCCTTAAAGAGTGCCTAAACATCTTTTTAGTCAATTCAGGATTGATAAGTGTTATCATTATTAGTTGTTTAAACTCAAGACATTTTATTATTTACTGATGAAATTTTGTTAAGTAAAAAAATAAATTCATAAATATTAAAGGGCTCGTCATTAAGGCCGACTGGTCACTGGCAAGTACATGTTACAGGTTTTTGTTTATCTTATATGTTTCTTCTGTTTTTTGCTAACAGGCCGGTAAGTAACGGAGGTTTTTTTGTTTGATTTTAAATAGAAAAATAAAGAAAAGTTAGCAATGTGTTCTACTAACCTTAGTTTTCTAATTGTGAAATTTTAAATTTAATCATGCCAAAATATATAGTGTTTATGGACACAAACATATCTTATATGTAAGTGTAAATAAAAAGAACGTATGTAAACGTCAGGTAAGTAAGTGTAAGCGTCAGGTTTGTCTTCGGTAGTCCGAGGCGTTCCCATGTTTCCCACCTCTATTCCCAACTAAATTGGCTCTATCCCACTTTCCGTAAACAATATTTCCATGGAACATTCCTATACCAAATTATCAATACCCTTCAACCTTTTTATGTTTACAATAAGCTTCAATTCAGATATGCAGTCAATCCATCACGTACGAGATCCCGTCTTTCTGATCTGTATACCCCATCCCATAGAACTTCAACATTCCAACGCCCCCTCCTTTTCCGCTCACCAATCCTCTGGAACTCCATCCCTCCTCACATCAGACAAGCTAAATCCCTGAAAACATTCATATATTTATATTTCCAATACCTCCTTCTCATCCAGACTGACGCTTGCTAACTATCTAACTACTTAGTCAAAAATTATTATTGCATTGCTGGATTCAGTTCTGGAATAATTGAGATTCCTTTTAATAAAAATTTAACTTTCCATGAATGTATCATTGGGTACTTCTATTGTACAAAAAATCATATCATTGTACCAAAAGATTTTTCTATAACATTTTATTTTATTTTTTTCTAATTTAATTTTATCTCCTCTAATCTGTAGAATGCTATCTTCTTTTCTTTTCTTTTTATTTAAATGTCATCTATGTACATAGTGTCATTAATGTATTATTGTTTTTCTTTTCTTTTGTATCTCATTATGTCTCTAACCAGATTTAATTTAGTTATACCTGCACTTATCTGTTATTCTTAAGGGACTTTGTCCCAGAATAAAATTATTTTTCTATTCTATTCTATTCTATTCTATTCTATTCTAAACTGCTAAAATGGTGGTTTCCTGTTCGTATTCCAATCTTTATTCTACATTTCAATTAATAATTTTGAAAATGGCCCAACACCCAAACTGTGATTTAAAAATAAAATAGTAATTTACGTTAGTTCTTTATTCAGTGTCTTTGAAGTTATTGAATTTATTTTTTATTAGAATTCCTACTCCTTTAATAAATAACAAACTGTTCAAGTCTAATATAAAAATTATAACAAATTAAGTCCATGTTTTGTTTTCAATAAACCTATTTTTATGTGTAGAAATAGAAATGAATAAAATGGCCGACTAGATGCCGCTTTTTGCCGACGAGCATCTCTAATAAATATCGATTGTTACTAAAAAAATATTATACTTTAATTGAATAATATGAAAAGTTTTTTTGTTTTTTTTTTTATTCCTTTTTATATGTATGAATTTTTATTTTTAAGGTTTTAGAAACTGTTAGGAGCATTACTTCTCTAATCCAAGGTTGCTCAACATTTTTTCTTCCACAGATCCTTTGATAGAGTACTCAAGGCTTCGACCTCAAACTCTTGTTTAGGATATTACTTTTAACATCTTAAAATAAAAATATTATCAATAATGCAGTTACTAATGTGTGTATACAAATTTTTTTTTTTTTTTTTTAAATCAATCATTTATTGAGGAATTATTACAATCTGCCACAAATGTGGGCAATAAGTAATATTGATGACTTCATGATTACATTCATACAATGTGTATACAAATAGAAATAAATTTCATTTCTATATTTTTAATTTCATTTCTTTTTCTCTAACCTATAAATAATGAAAATAATGATGGATCCATTCCTTGTAACTAATGTCTATAGTTTAAATTAATTAAATAAATTTATTGGTCTGATATATTCTTATATATATGTTTATGTTTGATTTTTATTTAGCATATGGTGTATATAAATATTTATTACGTGTGTGTGTGTGTGTGTGTGTGTGTGTGTGTGTGTGTGTGTGTGTGTGTGTGTGTGTGTGTGTGTGTGTGTGTGTGTGTGTGTGTGTGTGTGAGTGAGTGTGTGTGTGTGTGTGTGTGTGTGTGTGTGTGTGTGTGGGTGCGCGCGCGTGTGTGTGTGCGTGCGTGCGTGCGTGCGTGTGTGTGTGTGTGTGTGTGTGTGTGTGTGTGTGTGTGTGTGTGTGTGTGTGTGTGTTTTAAATATGTTACTCATATATTACAAGGCTTTATTATTATTTTAGTTATTGTTGGAAACTTTTATGCTACGATTAAGGGCAATAAGTAATAGTGCTATTAAATAAACATTCATCCCTTATTTATTATCAAAAAATAATATACTATAAAGACTTAAATATCTATAAAATAAAATAACGATAACAATAAAAGCCTGTATCTCTATAAAATCGCAGTATCTTAGATCAAAGGTATACCATACCTACCCTTGTATACGTAATGTTAAAAAATGATATACCTTTCTGAACTTTTAACAATATAACTGCTCTTAAACCTATGTTTTTTAATTTTAAGTTAGTGGAGCTGAACAATTTTCTTGGTTTTGTTTTGTAAAGTTGTACTTGAAAGAAAATTATATTTTAAATATTTTAGAGTAGTCCGTATATAAACGTTTCCTCTATTTAAGATTGTAATTAATTCCGAATGAATTTATTAAATTTATTTTGCAAGTCATTGGAAAATTCTCCTAAATTTATCAATTTACGATTTGTTAGCCATATTACAGATATAAATAATTATTATATAAATAACACTATCATTATAAATAATTTATACGATAAGCTTACAGTGCTTCTTCTTCAAACTTCCTCAAATACCCATCAAGAGTATGATGACCTCTTCAGTACATTCTTTCTCGTTCAGAAATAAGGTTTCTTAATTTTAAAGTCTTGATGATGGTCATTAATTTTGATGACTCATTTAATTGTATCATTACGAGTATTATCCTAACACTGTATTTTGTTTATATTATTCTTGCTAATAAGATGTCCTCTTTAGTATTTAAGCCGTGGATTTCAGGAAAAAGAAAATATTAAAAAAAGGAAGAAATATTCTCATGGAAGGAGTGTTTGAAAGATTCTGTGTAGGAGATAATTGAGCGTTGGGGCAAGCTTGTCTTTGATAGCGATTACATCATTCTCTGGTTCGACAGTGATTATATTCCACATAGCGATCTTTGGCAAGGGATATTTCAAAGATAATCAATACTTGTTTTTTAATATATTGCCTCATTTTTCTTAATTCTGCTTAATGAATATGATTACAAAAGTTTTTTTTGAAAAATTCAAAACTATTTCATTTGTTCGTTTATTCAGCCTCATTGCATGAAGGCCTAAACAGTAATGTTATAAAAATAATAGTTTCGGATAGGAATTTAAATTGAAGCTTTTGTATACTATTGATTTCTACGTGTTCTACTCCGTACGTCCAAACAGGATTTAGTATTTCATTATAGGCACATCTCTTGTTCAGAACATTGCGATTTAAGTACAGTTCTGTAGACCACATTTTTGTTAAGGGTTTGTCTTTTCAATTCTTTATTATGAAATAATTAATCCTACTTCAAGAGAAGAAAAGTTAGATAGGAGATCTTTGGGTAGAATGATTTTTAACATAAGTCTTGGATTTTACGATAAAAAGTGAAAGAAATAGTTATCTCAAGTCTAAGTTGCTGCTAAGAATGCGGAGTGGATAAAAATAAAATAAAACAGTTAACTTCTGTACCACTACAATCCTTGAAGGGTCTTGTCTTAAGTACTTGGTAAGGTTGTACTTTCCTTGGCCAACGGTTGTGTGAGGATTTTTATCTAGAATTACACGCAACCTCCAGGTTTTTCTCCACCCATCACTTATGTGATAGAGGTTTGATATGCCTTAAAAAGGTATTCCGGATTCGAATTTCACGGTCCGGGAGTTTACAGGTAGCTCATATTTGTTACAGCTCCTGCTCCATGCGGGATAAAAACTATAAAAACAACAAAATTTCTGTATTCAATGTTCTTATTGCTCTTCAAATTTTCGTCCCTTTATTTGCAATTTTTTATATCGAAGTTACCTTACTAAAAACCTAAATTAGTCGCATACATGTTCATATTATTTTAATAAGAGAGGTTTATTAGTATTTTGTTTAGTAAGTTCAGAAGGGATTGGGATTAATTGTCAAATAAATGTGTCATTTTTAACGCTAGAGCATGTTTGTACTGAAGCTACTACTCTCTCTCTAAGCTAATAATATTTTTTAAATAATAAAAACGTCCTCCTAATGCAGAAATGAGGATGAAATACTTGATTAAATGGAAAATTTTATGAAATATTCAACTTATTTGAAATAATATCTATATTTCACATTTCTTCTTGACAGAATTCTTCGTCCTTCTGTATGAGGCCAGTATATTTTTTCTCCTTCAACCTTGGAACTTCTATTGTAGTGAAAAAGAGTTTTGAAATTTATTAGTATTATAAAATAAAACGAAGTTTGATTGATAATATTTAACTTCACTGTAAAATTCGTATGACTTTTTATCTTCTTTACATATTTTAGTGATTTGTTCAGTGGCTTCTTTCCTTTTTCATTGCTATAGTAAATAATCTATATAAACCTACCTGTTGGTAAATTTATAAATAAAAAACTTTGCATTAAAGGGTGTATGTATATCTTGGAATCTTCGACGCGTTGATTTGGGCCCAAAATTCCAATTCCACAGAACTCCATATTTTCGGATTCGTGAAAGGCGAAGTAATCTGTAAGTCCATTTGTTGAAGGCGCTTTCAGAATCACCTGCAGCTCAGGTCCCGCCATCACCGTACTCATCATCTTCACGCCAACTCAGCCTTTGGCGACATTCAGTTATTTTGTTTTGCACCGTTCCCTCTGATTTCTCTCTCAGTGCAATATACCTCTAACGCTTTTGGATTTTTTTCTCTATAAAAACTTTAATTCACACTTATTCATGTTTTATTGTAGTTCTTTGTAATTTTTTTCCAAGCCTCATGCTCGACAAATTTTACGATCTGACGATATTGTAAAAAAAAAATTTAATATTAAGAGATATTTAAAAATAAAAGACAATGGTGATACCATTAAGAACCATGTAATAAATAAATATGTAACTATTAGAATAACTGTTTAAAACATATTCGTATTAATTTACAATGCACTCAGGCTGAGAACCTTCCAACTACCTTCCCTCATACCTAGTAATTTGTTCGTAAGCGAATGGCATATTGGGAGTAATATAACTAGTTTGTTTAATTTTATTTATTTTGCTGACACGTTGATTAGTTTATAGTAAACAAAAGGCTTAGCGAACCCGAAGATTCAATGCTGACACCACCAACCTCTAACCACCCACTTCATTTCATTCTACTCCATCGAAACCCAAATCGCGATAATCAGCCTCACATAATCCTTCCATCCACGTCTCGGCCAAACCCTAAAAATGACTAAAATTGATTATATTTTTTGTAACTTTTAACTTATTACATGCTCATTTTAATCGTATCGCTGCTGTTACCCGAACTATATTTGCTGGGTCAATCTTGTTGTTATTATTTATAAATTATTTTATTATGCTAAAAATTATTATTCTTTTAATTTAATATCCTGCTTTAGTTGATTAGCATTACATAATATTGTTTAGTTATTCTATAGCCTATTTTAGCTGAAAAATGTTTTTAATGGGCGCTGTGGGTTTTTTTTTCTGTTTTACTATCTAATTGTAAAAAACAGTAATAGATCAAATTTATTCTGTGAAATAATTATTCGCTTATTGTATTCGAAAGATTTGGATGAATTAATAAAAAGTAGGCGTGCTTGTGTGTTGAGTTTGTTTACAGTTTTTGTGACTTACATTTGTGAAAAAATAATATTTAAAATTTTTAAACTTATTCTATTTTATAATATAGTTATTTAGATATAACTATCTGTCTTGTTTTTCCTCCTAAGGGTCAACGCCTATCATTCTCAATCCTCAGAACATATCCATCAGCTAATCCAAGAGATGTGTTAAGATCTCGTTGAAGGCTAGAGCAGTGATTACTATTCGCTATTAACGCGGTGCTATTATCAGCTAATGGACTAGATTAAATAGAGCCCTCCCTTAATGAAAATAGCCTCTCCCTGGTGGTTGAGGTAAACTAAATGAATTTCTTAGCTGGCGATAGCTTTACTATTACTTCTCTCTCTCTCTCTCTCTCTCTCTCTCTCTCTCTCTCTCTCTCTCTCTCTCTCTCTCTCTCTCTCTCTCTCTCTCTCTCTCAAAATTACAGCTTTCAATTTCAAGATCACAAGATTTTAGAGTTGATTAAACCCAGGATTATTTCATTATTGTGTTGAATATTATATATTTTTGTTTATGTTATCTTTTTATATGTGTGTTTGTTTAATGAACCAATCGCTGCTAATGATTTCATCATGTAAGAATTTTCATACAAGATTTTTAATTTGTTTTATAAGACAAGAAGCTGCACGTCGATTTCGAAATCTTCCGATTCGCTACAAAAACTCATCTATATGATGATTAGCAGACCTCTTTGGACTGACGGTATAGAGCTATGGGGATCCACTAAACAATCGAGTTCTTCCCGCATCCAGCCTCTCCAATCCAAATTCCTTAATGCTCCTTACTTTGTCACAAATGAACTGATCCACAATGACCTTAATATCCCATATGTTGCTGTTTTGACACGAACCAGACACCTTTCCTTCCTTAATAAACTTACTCCTCATCCAAATCCACTTGTTGCACAATTTGCTTCCCTTTCTATTCCTGGCAATCCTCCGAGGCGTCAGAAAAGAAGATGGCCCCGGGATCTTCTTTTTTAAAAATATTTTATTAGAGTACTACTAAAGGGTAGTTTCTCTACAAGTTTTAAGTTTTAGTTATTTACTAGATGTGTTTGTCATACGCTTGTAAATGTCTATTAATAAAAGAAAAAAAAAATTGTTTTATATTTTAACTTTACACATATAACTTCATTTACCTAACCGGTAACCTTTTTTTTTCTTTTTTTTCAATACTTTAAAATACTTCATATACAGATATCTAATTCGTTATGTATGATTTCATTTTGTCCTTAATCAAATTTTATTAACTAACACCTGGGATAAGGCAATTAACAAAAAAAGTTTGTTGAATCCGAGTCCTTATTCTCTCTTCATAGATGAAATAAGGTGTTCCGAGTTTATTATCTATTGTGATTTTTATTTAATAATTTTATTCGGACTAACTTAACCGAAAGTACAACTGGGTTCAACACATATCAGAGTTAATGCACTCCTATTATTTTTTTCACAATAGGAGAATTTTGTAAACATTTTCTCTGTCTTTCTGAAGACTTGAAAACACATCGATCAAAGGTGTTATAGATTCCCTCTATTTCTAACTAGATTCCCTCTATTTATATTCTGTAAACAAAATAAGTTTAGGCCCACGTTAAAAAGACCACGTTGCTCAAAATTAAGGATTATTTTAAAAAAAATTTATGTCTGCAAATGAAATATTAATTGCTGTTTGACTTATTACTGGCGTACATTAAAATAAAATAAAATTAGTAGGAAAAAAGTAAGAGTGAAATAAAATAAAACGAAATTTATATCTTAGAATTATACTCAAATTATGAATAATATAAATTATTATTGTTATTTATAATATTGCTATCTTTAATTAGAGAAATTAGTAAGCTCTGTATGCAGCAACACAATAAGGTTGGGCAGCAATATGTTTTTGATATTAATAAAGCATGTCATGATGTTGATGTCAAGTGAATAAATCAAATGTTATTACCACACCAAAATTTGCAATTTAAAAATATTTTTTTGTCATTTGGTTTAATTATGATTATTGAGTTTGATTTCATTGCGGAAGTTATTTGTCTTTTGTGACAGTCCATTGATGATTTTTTATTACTTCTAATTCAGGCCATGCCTGCTAAATGAAATTTCGCCGGGTGTGTTCATTTTTGCCTTTGGGCAGCTTCAAACCAATCTAAACCAATAGACCTACATATCTATATCTATGATCTATGATTCCGTTCATACGAACGGGCCAAATTAGTTTGGTCCAGTTACTCCTCGATGACCTTAACTGGTCCTGCATTAGGAATCAATTGCTCGCTATCTCCTCCAGCAACTTGTTGCTGCCACCGGCCCTCTTGTAATACTATCTAGCCATATTTATGCCTAGGTGTGTGTACATGAGTACCATTTACATGCCTTTAAATCAACTTTCCTATAGTATATTGCTAGCTTAGAAAAAAATTATTAATAACCTTGTTTATGAAAGGTCTAATCTATTAGCTTATACCATGCTACAGAAAATATTTAATAGAATAAATAGGTAATGTTGAAATTTAAATGCATCAGATAGATAAACTCCAGTATCTGTAAACTATCTTTATCTGTAATAATAATTTAAAATTAAAATGTCGTAATAGATTCATCAGAGAGTAATGGGATAAATCAGTTTGTTACATCTTCCATATGATGCTCTTTTTAAATATTTTGTTGACTGTCGGGAAGAAGAGTAACCAAAGATGGCAAATCTGAATCCAGTATTCTTCAATTTGGTTTTGGGCATTAGTTTTGATATTTATTATAGTAAAATTATGTTAATCGATTTTTGTTTCTAAATTATGCCATTGATCTTGATGTACCTAATCATTCTTTTTTTCTTTCAGGTGAGTCCAATGATATTGTTTCTGAACTTTCCGTAGCGTAAGTATTGATATATTTTGTAACAAACAATTATTGATTATTCATAGGTTTCCTTTATTTGTTCATTTTTCCTTTCTCCACCTCCCTCCTTTTTTTTACGTAAATTAGAGATTTAGCTATTTAATTAAGATTTGTCTGCAATATTTTCATATTTTATTTCTATCCTAGGAATTTATGTATTAAAATTACTTTTTATGTACTTTTTTCTTTACTATACCTTTTTTTTTATTCGTTAATATGTAATATATTAAAAAAAAAAAAAAAAAAAAATCCAGAATATGTTTTTTCTTTTCTGTTATATACAGGGTGTTCAGCATAAGACTGCAGTAACTTCTAGAGGCGATTTTAGGTATCATTTGTGACAAAAAAAAAAAAAAAATCATTTAAACTATAGCTCGATTCTCATCCGTTTTATAGATATTTTTGAATTTTATGTTTTATCAAGAAATTTCTAGTCTTTGACAAATAATTATCTCTCTCTCTCTCTCTCTCTCTCTCTCTCTCTCTCTATATATATATATATATATATATATATATATATATATATATATATATTTCCCGAACTATTAAACCTAGAGAAATTTCAATATGCTCATTAGAAAGAAGATTACATTTCCTTTAAAATAAACTTCTTTAAACTTCAAAATAGCAGCGTCCAGAATTTAACTTATTAATCCAAACATATGAAATAGCAAGTTTCTGATTCCGTTCCAATACTTTGACTGCATTTTTCTCAAAAAATATTACATATGTTACTAACGTGCACTACTCGAAAAAAAATTATTCTACACACATACACCTTTCGAATGGTATACCATGAATAGTGATAATTTCTAAAATTGATACTGAAATCGCTTATTAATTACAAAATAATTAATTAATAATTAATAATTGACTGAGTGTGTCCTCCCCTTGTCAGTCGAAAAGAAGAACTTCCATTTTACCTCCTTAGGTGATGCTTGTCTTACATATTTAAAATTTAATATATATAATCTGTGTAACAAATTGCTGATGTCTTGAATTTTGTGTATGTTTTTAAAACTGAGGATGAATGTTCAACGTTTCATAATAGTATTCGAATAAAAATATACCTAGTTGAATTGGAAAATAATTTATCAATCATAAATAAATATTTTGGTAAAAATTATTATAAATTTCAAAATTATAGTCGAAACGACTCTAAATCCTCTTCTCATTTAGTATCCAGTTCTAACCTTAGATATAACATAATAGGATCCAGGATTGGCATAACATGCACCATATTAATATCAAATGACCTCAAGATGGCCTTGTAATCCAAGATGCTATTGGTCTGTAGAGCTATCTAAACGACTGGAATGCTCCGCCTGCCTGCCCTGGCTATTGAGGAGATAAGGGAACTTCTCCTAGCCTTTGTGTTTACGGTCGGTGAGAGGAGTCCTCCAAGAGTCCCTCTTACCATTAAGCAAATCCATGTTTTAACTTTAAGCGGCCATTATCATGGTGACATTGGCTATTTGTCCCGCCTTCGCCCCAATTTAGGGATGGCTCTCTTCCGAAGGGATGGAGCCCTTTATTGCATTCTTACGGCGATTCCTTCCAGTTATATCCCCATTTACTCCCTGCTCTAGGGTCGCCCTCGCCATTACTGCCCCCGAAGAATTTCGGTTATAGTTATATTTATTGCTGTTATTGGTATGCGCAAGGTGTGGGGTCTGTAGGGTTTGCAAACAAAAGATATATCAAGGTTCCACCGACTCAACCATTTGCTGTTACTATCGAAAGGTTTACTTTTTTTGATACCAGTTTTTAGTTACAACCATTAATGGAGAAACATAAAGTGTTGTAGGCGATGCAGTCACCCACCATACCTGATGTTTTTTTAATCTTTATTTAATACAACGAGAGAATGTGCTGAAAAAATATATAATAAATAAAGCATACATTGTGTTGGCAAATAAGTCCTTTCTGTTTTCCTGTTTATTTTTATATAATTACGGCCCATTTCTTATCTTATGAATTAATCAATAAGGTGAAATGTTTGCTCTGTTTGTAGTATGTCAACAAACATTACTGCCCATTCTTATTTACATAAGCTTAGTATTGTGATTTCTATTGCACTGTGAATATGGAAAAAAATATCATTCCTTCTGGCACATTTCGCTATATTATTTTAAAAAAAGGTAACCGTGTTGCTGAAGCCCGTAAAATAAATAGCAGGGTTTATGGGAATGATCCTTCGACCGAACGGATCTATCAAAATTGGTTTGCCAAATTTCGTTCAGGAAAATTTTACATCAATGAAACTCCACGGCCTGGTCGCCCACATGAAATTGAAACGAGCCATTGTCATCAGGACAAACATTTGATTTGACTCTATACTGGCTATCACTTATTATGCTCTCTGCAGAACTTAAGTTAATTAACTTAAGTAGAACTCTGCAGAAAGTAATTCTAAAACAAAAAGGACATCAAATACCACTTTATTTTTTTTGACAGTTGACCCCAGACGTTCTATGAAACGTGGCATTATGCAGTTGGTCGAAAGATGGGAACAAGTTATACTAAATAATGGTGCATACATTCTGGTAAAAATAAATTCTATGTATGTTATACAATTTTATTTCGAAAAACCGAACGGACTTATTTGCCAACCCTATAGAAAATGAGGGAGACAGTACTCATCGGTACTTCTTCCTGACATTATTTTAGGTTTCTTACTGGAGTAGGTCCCTCATCAAGTTCCTTTTTAGCCTTCGGTGCGTAGTATCTGGTATATTTATTGTAGCTATGTTTTATATGAGTCTGTTTGGACGTTCATATAGCCTGTCGTAAAATATTCTGTATTTCTTTTTGATGTGGTCCAGTACAATGGGTATATATGGTCTGCATGCCGTGCAATGTTTATGATTTAAATGTTTGTAGTTTTTATAGGTGATTTTTATTTGCTGAACCATAAATCTGTGATGCGTAAGACCATATGGGTTTAATTAACGCTTTATATTTGCAAGTAATAAACTCTTCATAATAGATAAGTTTACATTATAGGAAAGAATAAATTCGTGAAAAAAGAGCTCTTCGAGTCGATTTTGTCCCTGTTGGATATAATGAACCACTAACTTAAAATCCTAGTTTCTGACGCTTGTAGTGAAGGTTAATTAGATACGCTTGTAGACTATTTAGATTTGCGTTTTTAAAGAGAAACGGTCCTAAATATTTCATAGCAAAATAGAAAAAAAAAAATGTTTTTTTTTTTTAGAAAAGTGAGCTACAATTACTGCTTGTTTTCTAAAATATTTTAAAAAAGAATTTGGCCTCAAATTAATTTTGGTACTTTTTTCGTTCTTTACGAATTGTTATAGTGTAGATAAAATTATTCACAACCAAAACGTATTATAATTTTAAAAAGTTAATTCTAAAAAGAACTTTAGAGATATTAAATGAGGAAGCAAAAAGTTAGAACACACAGACTTTCCCAATTTTAGACTTTAGATAATTAGTTTTGTTACCACTAGTTAACTATAATTTTTCTGTATGCAGTTCTAGTTTTACTTTAGTGTGAAATTTTGTCTTACAAATAAAACTCGGTTATCTAACTGTCGTACTCTTCGCTGTTATTATGTCACAAAATAAAAAGCCGTTTTGATATAGATTTTTTCTATATTCAACCTTAACAGGTTCGAAAACCAGGCCCTCACCACTAGCTCTAGAATTCAATGAATTCATAGTTAATACCAAGACTCCATTGATACTTGACTGAACAGAATTTGAAAGGGGGAATAGATTGTATTGAAATCTGATTTCATGCTGAAAAAATATTCCTTACGAAAATATAGTGTCTGATTTCACTCATTTCTAGGCTCATACTAAACTATAAATAGTTCCGAAAACGTTTTTGAATCTTTGCTTCTTATTATGACTCTTAGAAAAAAAACTAATTAAAACAAAACTGTTGAATTTAATTTAACATCTAAAAGATTATGGTTTCTAATTTACTATTATTATGTAATGTTCTACCTATTTCTATTTCTATTTTGTATTTATTGAAAATAAGACCCGGTTTATTGGGGCTATCACCAACCGAAAGTTTATAAGTAAAGTGTTTTCCTTATCATGGTAGTAATGTCCAGAAGTACTGCTCTTTGGGCTTATTCTAATTTTTCTAAGGATGTGCATTCTTCATTAAAATATATACCGTAACTATTAGACTCTGTCCGTTGGAAGATATTACAACCGGTAAAATTTTAGCAATACCCAGCCAGCCTGCATATGGCTTTCAACTCCGCTGCCAGATCCTGATACCTGGAGATTTTCGTTGTTACTGTTTTTTTGTACAATGTCATCTGCAGGTATAGGCACTTTAAATATCTTGCTGGTTCTTTTGTTCGTATCGAGCAACAGGATATATGGATTTTTATGAGCGACTGGATGGTCGGTCAATATTTGATGATCCCAGTACAGCCTATATCCATCAGCTGCCAATACAATTGTCGGGTTACTAATAGTCAATTAGCCCATATCTTTTACCAATTTCTTGGTGGATGATTCCTGCTAAATATTATGTCGACGTAGGTATTCCGAACCTGTTAATCCAGTGCTGCACTGACTCAGGACTTTGCTTACAATTCGACATTTTTCAGGAATATCCTCCCCGCATACTCCTCTCCTATGTATGTTTGTTAGTAGATTTGGTCTTGTATCGCCATCACGAATCCTTCCGTCTCTGGGAAAAGGCGGCCGCGTTCGAGCTATTTCTGGACATTTCTAAATCAATAGATTCTTTTGTTAACGATTGGTAAGGTTGTACATAGCTTTGATTTCCACTCCACAACTGTTGAAACGATGGATCCATATTGTTTTGTCTTTCTGCAAGATTTAGGGCAATTAAATTATGGTCCAAATAACAAATTATGCTGAGCTTTTCTGTGATTTTTGGTGATTCCAGAAGTATTGTTTGAAATTGGTTTTAATCGCCTATGAATAAAATGAGCACTTAAAAGCAAGCCCCGTTCGGCTTTCTTTCCTTGGTATATACAGTCGGCTCACTGAATATTTAGGATGTTTCCTGGTTCTCACCGTTTCTTTTATGACAACAATGTCCTGTAGGTTAATTATAAACCATTTGTGTGTATCAAAAAAGTACATTATCAAAGGCAGGGCCCAAGTATCTATTGCCTTAAATAATTTTCCTCCAGACAAGAGTGTATTTCAAATAATTGAGTTTAAAATATCCGGTTTTCTGATTATTTTACCTACATGCTTAACAGTACTTGTTATCTAATTTTTTTGGTGAAACACGTTGCTGCTATTCAATTCCTTCAACTCCCTTTTATAACAATAACAATATTAATCATGGGTCTAAATAATGGACGTTACATAAGTTAATGATGCCTTAATCAAATAATCTAGCCTAATCATTATCTAGCTTATCGTAACCGCCGAAGGACGTTAATTGATGTGCGTGAAATCACTGAATATATTTAATCGTCCCATAGTCGAAGCGATTAATTAAATGATAAATTATTATATTGTTGATTACTATTGTTATTTTTATGCACACATATATATCTATGCATTTGCAAGATGTAATGATATCAGTTTTCTTTGACGATTTATTATCGTTCATTGATATTTATTAATTATCCGCAGTCTGTGATTGATTGACTGCATTTAATTATACTCTATTTATTTAGGATAGCTCCTATCTCTTATTACATATTATTTTTTAAATAATAGAGTTTGTTGACTCTATATATGTAATCTAGAAGTAAACGGTTGGTGGTAGAAATTAAGAGGTACATTTCTGAGTATTAATTTTTCATAATCCCTTTTTAGTGATGAAGGTTTGGTGCTTGAACAATTATAATTTTAAAAAAAATATATGAAATGCCAAGTAAAAAAAAAAAAAAAAAAATTTTATAAAGAAAAGTTAGATTTCAATGGCAATGTAAATATGAGTAGATGATAGATGTATAGCATGAGGTGAAACTATGACTTAATAAGGAAATGTAATATGAACTGATTTTATAAAGTTTATTAGTGATGGGCCGGCCGACTAGTCACTGGCTGGCAAAATGGCCGTTCATTGCTACCATTGGCATGTTAGCAATGTTATGTTAAAGTAGGTAGCTAGTTTTTATATGTATGGTAAGAGGTGAGACTATTACTATGACTTAGAATTATTTTTGAGAGGCTGAAAGAAGTTGCTTTGATGTGGTTAAAAATCAATGAGGTTAGTACTTAAATTTTAGTTTTAATGAAAAGTAATATCAAAGGACCACCTATCCAGCTTCCAATATTCGGTGAGTCGTATTGATTTCGATGATGACCAAAAGGACCAAGTCCCTTAAGAATAACTAAGAAGTAAAGAAATAAAAAAATGGGAGTCTGTTCAGAGACATAATAAAATGAAAAAACAATAAAGAAACATAATAGTATAACAATGGTAATATATATACTAAAAGTGTAAAGTATCTAAATGTTATTCAGCGTAAGAAAAAATTATAGTTTGTGGAAACTGAATTATGCAAAAAGTTGTTGATAGGATTTCAGAAAATTAAGAGCCTGATATCATTTAATTGAGTTGGTAGATTGTTAGCAAACGTTACCTTGGCTAAGAATGAGGTACTGAAAATAGAGGTATTTGAATATATACTTCATTGATTGAATATAAAATACTTAAGTACTTTGTTGATGCTCGTTTAGTTACTTTTGCATTAAATCTCAATGCACAAAAAATAATTGTCCTTACTGTTTATTAATATTGTTAATTACATTTCTTTTCTTTTTTTTTTAATATTTAGTAATTAAACGTATATTCTACGTTTAGTATTCGTTGATTAACATTTTAGTTGTTTATTTATACCTGACCTTTCAACAGAGCTGAATGTCGCTCATTTAATATCTAATGAATTTAATTACCAACTTAAACTATATCTTGAGTCAAGTCCATCGAAAGCTTTTCCGAGTCCATATTTTATTTAATTCCCACCTACACTTCGGGAATCTTCCTCTCAGGCTCGACAGTTGTTCAGTGTAGTAATTTGTTTGATGTTTAAATTTTCTATTAACCTTACTTTTGTTTCCTTTTGATTAGGCAGAGTGATAAATTCCGGTGATACTAATGCGGAAAAGCTATTCTAAAAACATAAACAATTAAGAGAAAATCTTTGAGAACTCGTATTTTATTTTTAGTTCAAATCAGAATCATATTTAATTCATTATAGATTTGAATTATTCTGAAAGTAAAATTTCCGACATGAAAAGGTTAGTACCCAAAGAAACCGGCGCACTGTTGGTAGTTTCATGAAGGCTTTCTTCTCCTAGAGCCGTTGAAGGCCATTTTTCGACTTGATAGGCTGATGTAATCATTTCGACATCGCCTCTGCAATCTTTAGTTTTGAAAGAACTGAGAAAACCCTCACTCTTTTGGTAGTATAATTGGTCACGTTACCAGTCAAAAGAACTAAAAGCATACAATTTTATTTTATTTTTAATTATTTTTCAATGTTTTAATTATTCATTAAAGTATATTTAAATTTTATGTAGCAAACTTTATAATTGGGTTTATTTTACTGGTATATTTTATTCACAACTATTAATGTGAAATTTACAGTTAATAAATCAATAAAAAATATTCATACGTGCTTCTTTTAAGCCATTCTTGTTCCCTTAGTTAATTATATTCCATTTTAAATAATATATTTAAAATATTCAATAATGTATGTATTTTTTTAATTTAATAATAAAAATCTTTAAAAAAGTCCCAGAGTGATGTTTAGTTTTTCTTTCTTTCTTTCGTTTGGTCGCATTTTATTTATTTGTCAAAAGTTTCTTTATTTTAAAATGTTTACATATATTTTATTTTTTTACTACTTCTATTATGATGCTTTTTCATCGTATTATATGTATTGAAATTTCCCTCCCATAAATGTTATCCTAAGGCCGAACAACAAGAAAGGATATCCATATTTTATTCTACGCCGAACATATGTAATGGTTAATGGTTCTTACCTATTTTCTTACAAAACTCAAATTTCTTATAAATCAATTAAAATAGTTATCGATAGAGCAATATTAAAGTATATATTCGTATTACATAATATTAAATTTAAATATTAATAAAGATTGATTAATTAATTGGATACATAAAACTTGATTTCCCAGTTGACACAAAGGTATTTTTTATCAATGTCTGTTGCTTCATTAGTCATGTTTCCAGTTTCTACATTCAGTAAAAAAATAAAACAAAATATGAAATAAAATAAATTAAACATGTTATATAATAAAATAATTATTGGAAAAAAAATCAAATTTTTTATTCAATTGAATTATGATTATTTTAGTATAATTTTCCCGTTTAATATTTATGCATTGTATTCTGGGACTGTTTATTGAATAAAAAATAGCTTAGATTTTTAAATTAATATGAATATTATATTGATAATATAATAATTATTAAAATATATAGCTTACGTTTTTTAAATCAGTGTTAAATAATATATAATATGAACATCTGAAGTGTACTGTAAAAGATTGTACCTAATAGTTGAATAAAAATTTTCATGTTGAAATAAAATAGGTTTGGTAGATTCCTTTTGCTTATTTCGTCTTGGTAGTTTTCTGCCTTAATTCTTGTACGGTGATCCTGCCAATTGTGGTTGTAACTGTGAGGCATGATCCTATCCAAAGAATTGGGATTTGGGGTTGGTGAGATACAGGGAAAGATGTTATTTTTTTGGTGCTGTTTTTCGGGAAGGAATTTGGAGGATCAGCTCAAAGACCACTCTACAATCGACATAGTCTCATATATCGAGAAGGTAATATTGAAGTGGTCAGGTCTCCTGAAGAGGATGTCTAAGTATTAAGGCTCCAGGAGAATGTTGTAGAGCGAGCCTGACGGGCTGAGGTAAAGAGGGATGCCGAGAGTGATGTGGCTGCTAAATGTCAAAAAGGAACTCCAAAACAGGAGTGTGAAAAGGTGGCGGACAGAAGCCAAATAGGGGCTACCTACTCGCCAGTGAGTGAGTGAATTTTCTGCCTTGATATTCTCTTTTTAAGATTTGCCCACGTGTAAAGTTTTTAAAGCAATTCATTTTTATTATGCATCGTCGTGTTTTTGTTTGTTAGTGCATCCTCTATGAATTTTGTAAATTTAAAATAAGTTGTTTTTTACAAGTAGATACTGGTTGTTCTCAGTGTATCCGTTCTCTTAGATAACTGTTAAAGTTGTCAATATCTTGTTGGACCATGCCCTAACTCATTGAATATACATTTTTTTAAGGTTTATATTGACCTCATTTCGACAATTTAATTAGCGTTTTCTTTATGGACTTCTGTGTAATTAGTTAACTTTTTTTCCCGACAGTTGTCGAGGATTGGTCGGTTGACCAAGTTGGCAGACCGGTTTGGTCTCCGGGTCATCGAACCTTTTTACTGATATTTTATTTGAAAGGGTTCTAGGAAGTTTTATAAAACAGTCTAATACTGGGAATATGGGTTTGGGTATATATTGTATAACGGGCGGTGGTAGTGGCGTGTAATCACATTATCACCGGGGCATACAATAGCCATCTCCGCCTCCGTCCACATACGCTCTACCTATACATTTTTATTTAGTATGAGAACCGTTAGCCAATATATGCATCTTACACTATACCAGAATCCCTTAAAATCCACCATTGCTCTTATGTCCTATTTATTTTTTTCATATTTTCCAGTGATATTTTTTGTTTTGGGAGAAATCTTATTTTGCAAAATCAAGTATGTTGAAATTCCGTGAGGTCTGTTTTGCTTCTGACCTGTTTCACAAAAAAGCTGTTCCATCACGAAGCAGTAATTCTTATTTTTTTAAATGTTGATTCAATTATGTAAATTTTGAATAAAAACGAACAAGTATATTTTTGTGTACATCTGTTCAATCGGACTAGTTAAAAATTTGAACATAATTGTATAAACTTAAAGTGCATAAGCATCGAAAAAATGTTTAAAAATCTCTTATCCTTCTATTCGTTGAAGGATAGATATCTTTTAGTTCGGAAGTGTTTTACGACTACCTTTTTCCACTTATTCGAAATTCAGTTGATATAGGTTTCATTATAATTTATAGTTTTTATCTATGATTATTTTATCCCTCCTCCAGATTTTTTGTACTTTTACATTCTTACCAGTAGCCATCCCTAGCAGGACTCCTGCGCACCAGACCAAGAAGACGGAATACTTATCCTGGCGCCTGTTGATTGTTACTTCACCACTTTGTTCCTTATATCATTAATGGAGTCGATTGAAATCTTTACAGCTTTAAATAATTTTAATAAAATAAGTAGTGAAGTCTGGTGAAAGACCTAAGGCCTTGAATTCTTCCGTTATATAAACCAAACGTTATTTTTTTCCCCAGCAATAATAAAACTACCTTGTAGTTATGTGTTAAACCTTTTCTAGTATATGAAAAAGCAGTATTCCTAATATTCTTTGCTAAATGACCAGAAAAACTGTTTTATAGTTCTTAATGGATATTATGTTTAAATCGATTTGTTATTTTGTAAACCTTCCCATTTTAAAAGTTTTCATATTTTTCCTGTACCTCTGAAAAGAAGGCACCGTAGCCTTCTAACATATTACATTTTAGTAAATGTAGTATAACATATATAGTATAATATATACTATAGTACTATACTATATATACCATAGTACTTTACTATATAGTATAACATGAAGTTTCTCATTTCTTGTCAAATATAGTTGTGATGCTTGTACAACTCACGTACACGTTGGTTTCGTGTGTACATTTATATATTTTGTTGGCTGTTTATGACGTTTGACGGATCGTTGTGATTACTAAACTGCAGGTTAGTGGCTGTTAACCTTTTCGTCTAAACTACTAAGTCGCTACTTGCATTGTCATCGTAGAGCTTGTGTTTCCTGACTGCGGCTTAATAGAAGCCTTAAAATCCGCAGGTCATGTAATTGACCGAGCGGCCATATGTTAGTTATTTAAAAGTTTTACAATAATTTTATTCACAGATGTTCCCCCTACGCATTCCCTTATTCGACTGGATTTTTTTTTTTTTAACCTCCGCCTTTGTTTCAAATCAAGCAAATGAACAAGGATAAAGGAATAAATGTCTTCTGACACTTTAAGATCTGCCTTCTTCGCCATTCCTGGGGTCTTAGTCGTCTGAAGGTACTCCTTCTATATGATGAGTGAGGAGGAAATACTCTGCTGGCGGTTTTTTGAATCTGTTAAATTCTCGTTGAATTTACTTTATATTCTATTAAATATTACTATTTTTGTTAATATAGTATAGGTGCATTTAAAAACTTATGTGTGGGTGTTGGGGAGGTGAAATGGGTAAGACGGTCGTCGATTTATATTTTTTTAAATTGAAATTCTGGTTTAAACTATAGTTTACAGTATAGTTATTATTATATTATATAATTATTTCTCTGTACATTCATGGAATTAATCGACGTGTAAAATTTTTTTCCTCTAGAATCGTTTTTTGTTTTAAATTTGTTAGAATTCGAAATCCGTTTTACATTGCAGAAGCTTGAAGAGCGTCCAATAACCCCTCCAAGAGATCGTTTTTTAAAGTAAATGCGTCATGAAACACCCACTCGCTTTGTAAAACATTCCGTTAATCCTTTAATATATATATATATATATATATTTAAAAAATTTATGTCTAATATTTCCTCACTCGACATGCAGAAAAAAGGCATTTAGTCAGCAGAGGTACCAGGAACAACAGAGACATTTATCTTGAAATGCCGAGAAGGCAAAATAAGATCCTTTTTCATATCGCTATTTCCTCATTTTTAATTAGAACAAAAAATATATATATTTTTATTAATTAAGTGTTTGGCTTGAAAGTCTAGGTGTAGTTTACGAACATTTAAACCTATGAATAATTAATTGCATTTACCTAAATCTCTGTCATAGTTATTTCTTTAGTGATGAAATTCTAAAAAAAATATTTTTTTAATTTAAGTTTTTATATTAATAGGTTTTAAAGGTGTACCGACTATTTGGCTACTTTTGTAGTCGGCGATTATTCAACAAAAATCGCCGACAAGTCGGCCTTCTTTATTTATTTATGTTTCTATGTTTCAAAATAGTTTGATTAGAATGAGGTCATGGTCTTTATTTATTATAATTATGCCGGTGCTCTAGGATTCCGTTGATGTGTACGACTTACTAATTTTTTAGCAAGAATATTATAAAATAAGGTCAATCATAAATATCGGGCTTACTCAAAATAAATTGTCTATGTTTAAAATCCAGTTTATTTAGCGCAAATATTTCTTTGGAGCCTCATTAGAGATAATTCGTTAAATCAGCTTTGGCCATTCAGGCGTCTACTAGTAATTACTTATAATTTTTAAATGAACCTTTATATTCTGTCCCGTATAAGTTGTTTATTTTTATTTTAAATATCACATTTCATAGCAGTCTTAAAAGACAAGAAACTGCTCGTCGTTTCCGACTACTCCAATGTTTTCTAGGCCATCGTTCAGAAGTCCCAATAAATTACAAAATACAGTAATCAGACCCTTGTTTGCTCCTCTAAACCTTCCTATTCTGCTTGTATCCATCCTTACAATCCAAAATTCTTCGTAAAATCCTCAAAAATCAGATTATTGAGATTTATTTTTTTAATCGTTGAAGACTTACTAGGTTTCATTGCTTGTCCTATTAACCTAACAGGGAGTTTCTAAAACTATAAATATATTTTCAGATCAATTCGTTGTTGCTATTCCAAGCATAGGAAGATATTAGGAAGCGTGGTTGATAAAGGTTTCCTACATCGTTTTTTAGTTGGCTCTTATCCTGCAATTACAGATAATAAGTGACTGGGTTGGCAATTAGGACTTCCTCCCAGCTGGGCTAGGTGCTTCCAATTAAAATATTCCCCACTAAATGAGTATTATTACGATTTCAGGAGCCATTTATTATTCATTGAATTCATTCCAGGTCTCTTCTGTTTTCTGATCTGTTTCCTACTTGTGAGTGTTCCTCCTGTTCAGTCTTCTTCAAAAGAAATCATCATCAAGTGACTCAGCGTTAAGGAGCATTGTGTCCCCAACGATGGAATCTTGTTTCAATCTCATTTCAAGTTCAATGGAAGTCTCTTTTTTTATCGCCTACACTCAGGGAATGTATGAGAAAAACTTGAGGTATTTTGTAAGTTTAAGAATAACAATCGGTTTCGAGGAATATGAAGATTATGAATAGGGGAGACTGTTGTACTTACCAATAGTAGTAGTGGATCAAATTCTCAATGTTTAGTGTTCTTCGAGTATGAGCTGCAAAATACGAAATATGTTTTTTTTTTCAAGGTTCTGCAATGCTCCTGTACCTTTCTGTTCTGTAACTGTTGTTTCTTGATATAATGGTAATTTTTAAAAATAAACACCGTAAAACAAAAGAATATCTGTATTTTTCATCAATGTTGTGTTTTTCTTTTAGCGTTATGTTATTTAATAAAAAGTAAACCTTAAACCTTGAAAGATGGCTGCGGTAATCTGTGACGGACACTCATGTGGTCGTTTGATTCCTTTCTTTTATTTTCAGGTATTCTGCAAAATGAATTTAAAAAAAAAAAAGGAAATAAGTTTTTAAGTTACTAAAGGGACTGTCATCGAATTCAGTACTAAAGGTCTTGGGTTTGAATCCCACATGCAGACTCACGGAATGAATCTTGACCTTCCGACCTTAGCTACAATAGGGTGGTAACCTTTAGGACAACTCGTCCCTTCTATCCTAGTTGGAGTTCATAAGGACGTTATGCCGCAATAAAAAAAAATTAAAATAAAATTTTACAAGAAGTTTCTAACTCCTTACAGGTCAGTTTCAAGATACAAGACCCTTAATGTTTGAAGGTACAAGATGACACTCCATTAGGAAAAAGTACAACAAGCAACTCAGTCCTCATTCTTTATCCCAAATGGTCTAGGCACATTCTCAAGGGGTATCTAATGGTACACCCAGCGCAAACAATCGATCACTTACCTTCTCACAACAATATCACTTCAATATTGTTAGAAAACAATTCATTCTGGTCAAGTGAAAATAAAAAACAAATAAAAAATCAGAAGATGTCATTAAAAACAAAGAAGCTCTTCTCCGATAGAGACGAAAGTACACGGATGGATTTCTCCCCAAACATGAATAACTCAACTCGCAAAACATCAGCTAGAATGCTAGAGCAACTGTTTCAAGGTACACTGTTATTAAGGTACAACAGTCTCTCCTACTGCTTTGTTTACTAAAGGCGACATAGAGGTTTTCAATATATTTTTAGAAAGGATGAAAAAAATGGGTATGTGTAAAACTAAGTTCCAATGTAGGATTGGAAATCTCTGCGAATTGTTTTAGATTTCCCTGAACTCCTCTTTAACTACTTCATGTCAGTTCAGAGGCCAATGATATCAATATCAATGAAAAAATATCGCAAAGGTGGATAAAATGAAAGAAAATTATAAATAATCAATATAACAAGAAAAAGACTGGAAGGATCCATAAAAAACATCCGAAGAAATTTAATTTCAATTTATGTACAAGGAGATTGGTTATATCAATTTTATTTAGTAGCATATCTCCTCATTTATTTCGATTATTCCTGTAAATGTTTTGGGATTTTATTCCCATCTTCAGGATTCTAAAACTCTTTACTGTGATTTTTACATTTCCATTAATTTAAAAGTTATTATAAACTTTACGTCCACTAAACCTACGAAGAATGGAAACAGCTTTTCGTATGAAATGTTGTTTTCATTACGTATTTTCCTCCTTTAACCAACTGAATCAATTACTTTAAGTCTGACGCAATCTCCTTCAGCTGTAGCTGTTGTCAAGTGCACCCTTATTAAGTACTTCACCCGTCACATCTTTCATGGCCACTACAGTAAAACAGGGCTTATCTGTTAATTTCCCCTTACTATTTATTATTTTGTAATACAATTTTATTCTTCGAATTTCCGTTTTGCAGTATCTATCCCAGCAGTTGGTTTTCCTGCTTCGTCCTTAAATTCATACTTACTATAATAACTTAGGTTCGGTTTCATATGTAAAATAGGAAAGAATAACTCTTAAATATTGCTTATAAAGTATGATATTGTGTCCTATAATATTAAACTAACATATTTAACCGTAAGCAAATTTAAAAAAAAAAGATTATAAGGTATTTACAATAAATGGCAGATTCATTATTTACATTTTTCATATTAATTTTTTTTTTTTTTACTCATCATTTCCATCATCAACGTCTTTATTAATTTCATCACAATTGTTATTATAACCGGAATCAATTGTATTTTGAAATAACTTTGTTCGATACTCTTTTGTCTGACCCGGTAGAAAAAAAAAACTTGTTATCACTTTAATAATTTATCAGTTTAATAAATATCATGTTATTATTAATCAATATCTGAATCAACCAATCACTTTAAAAGCAAGACAAACAATATGTTTTTGGTGTAATCTTAATTATATCTGTGAACGACCGACATAGCTAAAACCGTTCCTGGCTGTGTTCCCCGCTCAAAGGCATTTTCTGAGGCTATGGGACTTTCCTATCCAAAATAAATAGATTTCTCTGTACTTCGAAGCCTACATAGAATATTGGCCGTTATACACCTTTCATTTTCTATCTTTAAAAAAAAAATATAATAAAAACACAATAATAACTGTGAAAAATACAATCCAGGTTGTAAATTGGAAGTCATTAGGAAGGTTATAGTTTTGAGCTATCGATGAACGTGAAAATTGATATAAAGCATCGCAATTGATATGAATGTGTATTGCTGGTTTGATGAAGGCGTTTTGATTTTTTATTAAAAAATCTTAAATTTTTTAAAAAATAATATGGTTTTAAATTGATTTCGGATGGATTTGATTGGACATTCATAGTCACAACTGCATTGTGCAATTATGTACTGTAATTATTGTAATATTTGATTATGGTTATAATTGATATTAGGGAATGTGAATGATAAATTATAATAATGCATTAGTATTTTGTGGATTTAAGTCTTGGCTTCTAATTGCCAATCATATTAATTTACCTATCACGCCATAGTGCTTTATAAACATAAGTAGTTTTGATTTAATTTAGTAAATTGGTGATGCTGATTACATGTTTTGATATATTATCTCTGATAATGGGTGCGAATGTCGATTGCATCTATATTAAATTATTATTATTATTATACTCCAAGTTAATTATATGTACATTAAATATTTTACTTAATATTGAAAATTCTACAATAATTTAGGATTGCACTATATCTATGGATATGTATCGAGGTTCTTTAATATTACTGTTAATCAATATGTTTGTGCACAAAAAGGATAAGCTTTAAGTGTCAAATCGCAATCTTCTGAGCGCGCTTTTATTAACTTGCCCTGTATGTATGTATCTGAATTTTTCAGCGCAATAATCAAGAATTTCCAGCAGTCTGATTTGGAAATTTATTAGAATGATCAGGATAAATAAAAATTTTTTTTTAGGTAAGTTAGCATTTTAACTGCACACCATTCACGGGACCTCGGTAAATGTCGTTCTTCTTTACCTATAAAAAAATTCTTACAGTACGGTGGCTAGGTAGCTAAAATAGACCGAATTGTTCACTTTTTAATAAGAAGATGCCACTTTGTGTGAATAAAATTTATGCCTAAAGAAAACTTTCTAGATTGAGAGGCATTCGAAAATCCGTGTGGGACCCTAAAAATTCGGTTGTTAAAGATGTCGGCCATCGTTAATTCTTCTGTATCTTTTTTTGATACTAGGTTTGATTATGATTTACTTTTTTTTTTTTTTTTTTTTTTTTTTTTTTTTTTTTTTTTTTTTTTTTTTTTTTTTTTTTTTTTTTTTTTTTTTTGAAGAGTTCTTAAAACAAGGTTACTATAATTAGTAAATGATGAATTAGGTGGCACTGTGTTTTTTTATTCGATGGCATGTTTCGAATGTTAAACATTTATCATCAGTTTCAAAAAAACATGCAACAATGCCAAACATAAGTAATTTTATATACAGACTATATCTGAAAACCTGGGGTCACCTGTGGTGTAGTGGTTAGCATAGCAACCTACTAAACCCAAGATCGCGTTCGCAGCCCGGCAGATGACCTTAGGATTTTTTAAAGGGAGTAAAAAATCCTCAGCTATGCCGTCCTTCGGAAGGGACGTAAAACGGGGGTCCCGAGCCTGTGCGATGTCAGGTACTCGTTAAAGATCCCTATCCTAATTATACCTGGATAGGCAAAATTTAGAACTCCCACCGTAGCATCGTCCGATTAGCCATAGCAGCATAAAGTGACGTTAAACGAAACAAACAAAATATCTGAAAACCCAGTGAATAAGTGGTTAAGTCGAATTATGACTAAAATGAGTAAATTAAACTTTGAGGTTTTTCTTCTTAGTGGATAAGTGTTTAAGTTAGATTTTCATTTTAACTGTCAAAATGGACATTTTACTTAAACACTTCCTCACCAAGAAGTATAACCTCTGCGATTCTTTTTAGTCACTAAACTCGTTTTAGTAAAACATTTTAGAACTGTTAATAAATTTTTAATATTCTAACAAAGAAAATAATGAAATAATGTGAAAACAAATTTTATTCTGGCCTCTTGAGCATGATTAAAATGACTGTCTAGTTGCCTTATTTGATAATAATGACTATACTAATGATAGATAACGCTAGTAGAAATTAAATTATGGTGATCAAATTTATACTAATTACACATTATATGCATATATTTACAAAAAAAAAAAGAAATAAATCTTCAAGTTTGAAAATAAGGCTACCAAAAAAAGGAAAACAAAATTGAAAAATAAAATAAATTGAGAAAAAAAAAGTTATCAGTCATTAAATGAGTAATCAGTACCTATAGATACAATACTTAGATGAAAAATAAATCTTATCTGAAAACAAATAAATGTGGTCTCAGATAATAATGTAATTTATGATGAAATAAAAACAAAATTAAAATTAAAATTATATTATGAACATTTATATCTTGTTGGTTTTTTTTTTTTTTTATTTATTTCTTTTAATACTATTGAATTGAATGCTAATAAGTAAGTGTGCCTATTCTATTGTATAGACTCTTTAATACAATAGAATAGGCACACCAAATCCTAATTTAAAATTTCTTTACTAATATATTTTTTTTAGATTCTTAAAAAATTAAACTTAAATAAAAGTTTCAAATAGTTGTAATAACTAACATCAATGTAACAAAAAGAAACACATTATCAGTTTCTGAAATATATTTATACCACTCACCTTAAAAGCACTGCATGTAGATTGTACAAATAAAATTATCTCTCTGACTAAAGTAACCTTGAAGGTCTATGAACCAAGGCGCGCGCGCTTTGCTGCTTTTTGATAACATAATCTTTGCCTCGTAACTGGTTTGTGTTTCAATTTTGGGAAAGTGATTTACATATCCAATCTTATATCCTTCTGGATGATGAAATCTGAGAAAATGAAAGCCTTCCAACCCGTGAGTTCGTATCTCGTGGCAGTTAGTGGAATGGGAGGTGATGTTAACCGCAAACCAGCCAGAATGGAAAATTATTACCTGAGCAGTTTCCCATCAGATGAGGCACTCTTGTTTCTTGTTGCCGTCAACAGTCACTTTGTGTTTTCAAAACCGCTATATGTGATTGATTTTTGAGACATCCTGTATCTGAAACATTCGGCGGTATGTTTTGTATTGAAAAACAAATTTATTGGAATAAGTAACGCCTTAAAAGGAAGCTGCAATTCTACATGAATATATTTGATTCATGAGGTCAACATTTTAGCAGTTCTACATGGTACAGCATAAAGAAAACACTCCCGTGTCTTAAACAAATATCGGAACATAATATTTCCTCATTCTTAACATGCTCAATTAACTGAAAGGAAATGAAGCATTTAAAAGAAATGGTACTAATGCCAAAGTTGAGCTATAAAATTATCGCATATGTTTTAATATTTTATTAAGTTAAAGTTATTTTAATGGATTACGGCTACTTTAAAAAAATCACTGGCTTCTTGGTTACATAGCAGTTATCGATAATTCGGTAGTCGTCATTTAATAATTTACTTAATTACTATATTATTATTTTTTCTCGGACTTCTATAAAAATATATTCTCCCTCAAAGAAAACGATGGAATAAAAAAGAGCTGTATGGAATGACTGTATGAATTTATATAGAACAGGATGTTGAGGGATCAGTCAAATATATTTAGGCATTGTTTGATGTTTACAAACCATATTGTTATACATTGCCAATGTTTCGGCCATATCATTGATGGCCATCATTAGTGCAGTTTGTGGGGGAGGGGGGGGGGAAATTATATCAAATTATAATGCGCTGTATTACGAAGAGAGCTGTTTTAGAAACCTGCTATAATATAGTGGAATAACTGTTACGAAGAGGTTTTAATTTCTTACCTTTTATTTTTCTTGTCAATTCTTTTTTCCTTTTTTTTTTTTTTTTTCTTCTGCCATTTCCTCTGAATTTCGCAGGTGTCAGTTGATCTGCTTTCTTGTCCAATTTGAAATTTGAAGGTGAAGGCGTTTTAACTCCTGAGGTGGGCTTTTTCATGAGATTATTGCCTTCACTTTTGATCAGGATTTTACAACTTGTTTGGGCAATAACGCGCTCGAGCTAAAGGAAAGTTTAATTTAGTTCGGTTTTGATAAAACCCTGCAGCAGCGTCTGGAGTATTAAATAATTTACATAGATAAGTAGATTTAGTTACTTTTATTGTTTGAGCGAAGCAAAAAGTAAAAAAAAAAAATTATTTATTCTTTTATAAATAGAAATTTACTGTAACTGTATTATGAATACATATAGTAAATGAGCGGTTTACAATGAAAAAAAAATATGACATGCTGAAAACTTGTAGAGGAACTACCCATTGATAGTACTCTAATGAAATATTTACAAAAGAAGAAGATCCCGAGGCCATCTTCTTTTCAGACTCCTCGGAGGATAGCCAGGAGTGGAATGGGAATCAAGTTATGCAACTGAGGAGTTGAATGAGGAGTGAGTTTATTATATAAAGGAAAGGTATCTGATTCATGCCAAATCAGCAACATATGGGATATTAAGGTCATTAGTGAATCAGTTCATTTGTGACAAAGTAAGGAGCATCTAGGATTTTTCGAAGGATTTTGGATTGGAGTGATTGGATGCGGGAAGAATTCGATAATTTGGTGGATCCCCATAACTCTACACCGTAAGTACAAATAGGTCTGATAATCGTCATATAGATTAGTTTTTTGTAGTAAATCGAAGATCTCTGCTTGCTTTCCCCTCGATTCTCTATATAGTCCAGTAATAAGGCTTCAAAAGTCCGTTTTCAAGAAAAAACTGCCGAACATTCATTCTCAAGAATCCGTATCTGAAGTTTGCTACCACGGCAGACGTCGGCTTCATACCTAAAACCACAAAAACTACTCTGAAATCGGACCATTTACCGCCAAGATATGGTCTTGGAAAAAAGTGTAGAAATTTACTAACTGGCGATCAGTCCCACTTCTCTGCGAAAACATGTTTGTCGTACATATTTGTCTATAACTCCGAAACTAGTTGTCCGATTTTAAAGTACTTATTTCATCTTAAAGCTGATTAAATTTACTATTAGACTATTATATATGAAGTTTTAATAATGTCCCTTAAAAGCTTAAAATCTACGTTTTTTTTTTTGCGCATTTTTCACTATAACTCCAAAACTATTCGCCCAACTCAAAATTTCATTTTTTCATCTCAAAGTTGGTCAAATTTACTATTAGACTCTATATATGAAGATTTAATTGGGTCTCTTGAAATACAAATGCCAGAACGCTAAAGATCCCGTTCTTTTATGAAAATCATGTTTTTTTGGCACATTTTTCGCTATACCTCCGAAGCTGGTTAAATTTACTATTAGATCATATATATGTAATTTATATTCAATACTATGTAACACCCACGCTAGCATACTAAATGTGTATATTTTGGCAAAATATGACGATTATGACAAGTTCAGTTTTTTCTTCGGCAAACCCTTATTTTACTAGACTAATCATAAACGAAGCGTCGATATTGAGATGGCCTTAGAACCGTTTGGCATAGAACGTTATTGTTACTAATTTAGTTTTGCAAGTTGTTGACAAGCTTTTGTACTCATAATTCTTCAAAGGAAAACACGTTAAAATAAAAAAAAAATAATTGCAGATTACAGTGAAATCATTGCTTTGAGTAAGCACATCTCCTGTTTATATCTCGCAGATGTTCATCGTCTGATTTGGTTTGGAGTTGTTCTTTAGACACTGAGATCAATTTATGTACATTTTTATAGAAAACAAATGATATCATAAAGAAAAAAATGGCAAGGAAGGACCGTCCGCCATTAATTGGGGATGTTGCAGAGTTTCGTGTCAAAGAGAACAAAAGATGGGCAGAACCGGCAGTTTGGTTACTGTTCCCAATACACCAAGGCACACTAATTCACCACATCCTCTGCCATTGTTGTCCTTTTCGCGGTGAACACCTGTTACGCGTGCACCTGCTGGATGGCCATTATAGCACAGTCTTGTCGAGCGGAGGCTACTAATTCTTTAGGAATTTTGTCCCATTGTGATCCCCTCCTGCTGTTGGATCGTATTGTTATACAAACGTAATATCGACATAAAAAATAAAAAAAAATGTTCTACGATGAGAATATTCGAAAACAAGGAGAAATGGGCATCTAAATAAGAAGAAAATGAGATGTTGGTTTTTCCATTAGGAGCTATTTATTATTTTCTGATTTAAGAAAATAAGACAGTTCAGGTTTGGGTCAGTAGGTCCGTTGAATGGAATACTCTCTATAGAACCTAGAAGAATGTTGATAGATCTTGATCTGTATTGGTTTGTTTTTATATTTAATTCATTGTTTATTTTATAGTTAATACATATTATATTATAACTTAAAATTCACCATTTTTCGACATTAATTAAAAAAACGAGCTGAACATTCCCAGTTTATTTATTTATTTTTTTTTCACGTTCATTTTGACACACTCTAGCTCTGTTGTTAATACTCTAATCGAACATTTGAGGACAGTTTTCCGATCAGAAATTTAATGTAGAATATTTTTTGTTATATTACATTTGTCGCTAGAACCTACTTTTTAGTAGTTATATTGGTTTGAATGAAAAAAGTCACGTTTAAAGCCGCTTTCTCCACCCTGGGAGAAATTAATTTTTTTTTTAAAGCGTTTACGATCAAATAAACGTTTATTTGAACAGAGGAGTTATAAAAATTAGGTAAAATTAACAGTTTTTTTTTTGTTTTTTTTCGCTTAAAACTTTTCTTTCTTAAGAAAATTAAAATTTCCAATCCTATTTGTTCGTTGAAGACACTCTATAAGATTTCATCTGGAGCACGTATATTGAATCTTTGGACGTGAATAAAAAGACTACAAGATCATTTGTAGATTTCGATTATCATTGGCATTAATTCAGCCACAACTTCTTTACATTAATTAAACCCAACTTCTGCATCAATTGAAACATAATAACCTGCATAACATCCTTAGTCTTTCTAAATATAAGTGCTGCTGATTATACTCCAAAAAAAAGTTAACAATGATAAATTATATATTTACTTTATAGCATAATTGAGCGTCGGTAAAAACTAAGACGATAGTTGCGATGTGGTCGAAGATATGAAACACATTAGACCTTGCTCAGGGCTCTGAAGGCAATGTATAACAATGTTGAAATGAGGTAGTATAGGCTTAAATATTAAGTATATAAGCTATTTTGAACAGGAGTATGAAATTAAAAATCGAAGTAACTTATACAGAAACAGAGTTATTAATAAATAAACACTTTTCTGTAAAACTTACTCAATTGTATTGAGTATTATTAATAATTGAGTATTATTAATTACAAAATTATATTAATAATAGATTTCTTTAAATAATATATGAATAATAGGCTCTGGTTGGGGAGAAACTGAAGGCATTGCCCACGTTGTTCTGTGCTAAAGATAGCGAGATATGGCAGCGAATTAAGACACTCGTCATTAAAGTAATCAAAAATAGATTATTTTTTAATTGAAAATGTAAATAGGTTCTTATCAGTTTAAAGGATAATTTCAATTATTTCAGTTAGTGACCTGCAAGTTTTAAATATATGTTCAACAATTGTTGGATGTTACAATTGAATCTCAAAATTTTAGATTGGCAGATAGGTTGTAAAACATTTTTTATTTATTTTTGTTTTCTTGTTTAGACATTTTACTTCTTGTTATTTACATTTGTTTTATTTATTTATGTTTTTTGCTTGAATATTTTAACAACATTTAATAATATATAATGTTATATAATATAGGGTAAACCAGACAATTATTGACACCCTTAAGGAAATATTTGGAAATATTCATACTAATATAATAGAAAGAAGAGTCCAAAGAAGTTGAATTTGCTGTCATTTTCCCTTACTTACTATACTTTAAGCTAAGCAAGAAATTTTACACCAAACATTATTCCAGGAATGTATTTTACAAGATAGAGACAAAAAATAAGGTAAAATCAGTTATTGACACCCCATAAATATCTTTTAAAATATGGACAGAATTGAAAGTACTTATACACAGTTGAGTTGTAGGATTTAAAATAAGTTTTATGGTATTTTTTTTTTTGGCTAGATATTTTTTTTTCTAATTTTTAAGATAGGGTTTCAATAACTGTCTGGTTTACCCTACTAGAACCATTTTTTCACAATTTTAATGAATATTTTTTCATGACAATTTTTCAAACACCTTTAAATAGAAAAATATGATTATTTCATTCTTGTTTGGTAAAAAATGCTCCGGATAATTTGTATGGTGTTAGAGAAATTATGAAAAAGAGGTGCTTTTGCCAGTTTTTACAGTGTTACAGAGTAACAATATCTGAGGCATTTGTAAATAGTCTGTTATGTGAATTTTGTGTCTCAAAAGTGTTTGTGAGTTGAAAGTTTAGGTGGATGAAGGGGTTGTGACTTTTTAAAAAATACTATCTATATCTATTTTATTGGTTGAAGAATTTATGTGCATAATTGTTAGGTAGCGAAATCTGATTATTTCAAAACAACAAGAAAAATATGTATGAAGAAAATGATGGGGGTTTTCAACATTTTCCTGCTCAGGGGAATTTCGAAATTAAAACTTTAAACATAAAAAATTGTTTTTGTTATACTCTTCAAAAACCTTGTGTTTTGTTATTTTTTTTATATAAAACGTAGTTATGGCTTCATGAGTTTTGTCACTGAGTTGTAAACATTTAAGTACCAAAACCACTGGTTGTGGTACTTTAATTTAATTTAATTTCAGTGTTCTATATCAGAAAGTCTCGAGTCCATCTTCATTTCAGGTACCTCAGATGATCATCAGAAATCTAATAAGAAGAAAATGAAGGGCTAGTAGGATTTGATGGTTGTGGAGCTTGTAATGAACGGATAGGTATTCGGTTTATTCAAAAAAATAAATATAATAACAAGTATGTAGTTGACAGTTCCGTAGTATAAGAAGAAGATGATAAGGGATGCGGTCAGATAGAAAGAAAGAAACACGTCCAAGCAAAAAAACTATTTATAGAGGGCCAACATTTTATCTATTGTCTCCTCTCCCGTATGGTTCGGTGGCTCTTAAGAAGACCTCCAAGGCAGGTCGAAACGTTGGCACTCTATAATCAGTTCTTTTGCTTGGACGTGTTTATTTCTTTCTAACCGACTGCATCCTTCATCATTTTCTTATAAAATAAATATACGAATTTCCTTTAACTTTCGTTGTTAAAACAAGTAAAAGTTGACGTTTCTGCCTAAAAAAAAACCTAGACCATCATCACCATTCTTTACACCCTCACCCTGATTCATGTGTGGAAGGGGGTTTGGGGGCTACCTTATAATTAAAACAAGTATTTTTTTTCTCTTTAATATATTTCATTATTGTAATGTCTAATTTAATTTACTTGTATTTTTTTAAATTATTCCTGTAAATATTTATATGTCTATCATGATTTCTCATGTATTGAAGTAATATATAGAAATATTTCTTTGCTCGATGTTCTTTGGGTAGTTTAGGACCTGAAATATACGAGATCCCTCCTGGCTGTGTTAACAATGCTATGTGAGAGGGGTGGGTATTATTAAAAATATGAGCTTGTGCATGAGCCCTATGATGGAGGTGTAGACATCTCAACAAGTAATTGGTAGGTTTAACAAGGAAGGATCAAGATACAGGATACGTATACTCCTATCCAGTTTCAAGGTTTATGGTCCCTTCAAAATATTACATCCTAACGTAAATCCTGTTTCAAATCTCTTAATTTAACGAAAATGTTATATGACTTTGGAAATTTAATTCTGAAATTATATTTACATTAGGGTTATCATCAGCAAGCCTTAATTTCATCTACAACATCATAACCATTCAAATCCACTAGCATCTCAATTCGCTTCTTACTCCAGTTCCGATAATACTCCGAGGCGTCTGAAAAGAAGATGGCCTCGAGACCTACAAATATAGAACTTATTTAAGTGCTACCAATGTGTGGTTGCTTTACAAGCAATGAGCATGATATTACGAGCATTATCATCTCATTTTCTCGATTTATTTATTTATTTTTTTATTAGTATACAGTTGTAAATTTCAATAAATAGCTTAAAAAATAGAAGAAAAAAAAAAAACAACTACAACTTTAACTATCATAGCATTACGGAGTTAGGTTGTTTTATTTTAGACCCGCAACACAAATATGAAATTTTCATTGCTTATGTTTAAAATTTTGACTTATTCTAAGAGAAAGAAAAAATTGATGCTTACATTAAAAAAAATAAAATAAAGAAATAACTCGAAGAGTGACTAATGAATAAATTAATCATTTTTATAACGTCTGTTCCTTAGTAATAAAAACCAAAGCCACATAGCTAGTGGAAATAAACATATTCCTACTTCTCTTGAGCAACAGTCATTGTACTAGACTGCAGAAGAATAGACTATAAAAATTTCATATTCATGAAAATAAACGAAATACTAAAAATTCATAAGATAAAAACGAGGGAGATAGCTCTGGTTTTGCATACAACTGATATTTCCTTGTAAACAAGAGATAAAAACTTATATTCTTTTGTTAAAGCTCATAAGAAATATTCACTAGAAATATTTTTTAACCAGTCGTTCTTATTGATTAAATTTTCTGTCCTTTCTTGCTGTCTGTTTCTTCATCACGGATGGGACTTGGTTTCTCTAATTTATTTCATTCTTCCCTGTGACTAGCTCGCCTCTCCCAAGTGCTTAAGGTCTCCCTCTACATACAATATATATCGTCTTCGTGGACTTCATATTCTTCTTATGTGGGCGATATACAATTGAGTAACTCTTTTGTCCTCCTGACTTAATGCTTCTGTGTTGCTGTTACTGTTAGTATGTGGCCTATGCATTCAATATTTATATTTTCACACAGTTCAGTGCACCATTCTTACGAAATCTTTTAGTTAAAGTTGGGTCGAAGACTGATATATATGTTCTTAGTATTTTTCTTTCCTATATATTCAGACCCCTCTTAGTTGAAGGAATGAGGGTCCAGGTTTCAGCTTCATACTTTTAAAAAGGCCTTACTAATGTTGCAGATGGGTTGAAATGATAGTGACTTGTATTTTGATTACTAAGCTTAGTAAGTTGAGGAAACTATAGATTTATAATATAAACCTAAAAATACATTGGATTTATTTACACCTAAAAAATATTTTTAAAATCTCTTTACTTTTGAATACACTCAATAATATTTTTAACATTTCCATTCTTTCATTGGATGCTTAGTTATTAAAAAAAATGATTTTTTTTTTTTTTTTTTTTTTTTTTGGCATTGATTTGGCAGACCTATCACGTCTATTAATATAATGACTAATTTTTAATATTTAATCGTGTGAATTGAGTAATGTCTTTATTTCTGTGGGCCATTGAACCGTTTCGTTTTATAGATTAGTACTTCTGAACTTTTCCTTGGCATACTTAATTTAAAAAAAAAAAAAGAAAAAATAATATTTTTTTCCTTTTGAAAGAGTTGAAATCAAAATTTAGTTAAGTATCATTCTGGAAGACTTTTTAAAGTAATTTATAAATATAAAATCTTTTGATATTTCTGTTTTATTCAGAGGTTGAAACCATTTTAGAACTTTTTCAAGCAATTCAATTTTAAACACTTTTCCCATTTCCCTTGGAACTCTAAGGAAAAAAATATTTTTCATGAATGTTTAACCTCTATTTAATTTCCCTATGAAAAATGTTTTATTTAATATATATTTGGTTACCAAATTCATTTCTTTTATTGAATATTACAAACTGTCTCACGCAAGGTAAATTTTATAATAAAGGTAAATATATATGGATGTAAGGCAAATTTATATGGATGACAATAAATCGTAAAAATGAAAAGTATAAGAAACCTCAAACTATACAAGTTATAAAAGTAAATATTATATTTGATAATATAAAATAAATTAGAATGATAATAGTAGAAATTAATGAAATAAGGTAGAGGGAAAAAAGTTTAATACAATCACTTTGTATATTCCATTTATACATGCAACTATGGAAACTATGAACCTTGTCTCCCACTTAATCAAGGATAAGCCAGACTCTAAGAGATCTCAGCGGTTTCTCACTATCTTTCTCGGCTGAGTCACTATTAAATCCAATGGAGGCTGGACCAGAGCGCTTTGGCACAGTCGCTTGAACTGAGTTTATTGAATATCAATTAATCAAATCAATTGTTTCAAATAAGAAACATTCAATCATTATTTTTGTCCAAAAAAAAAAAAAAAAAAATTGCTAGAAGCTAATAAAAAGGATGAAATTATATCAAATATAAAAGCATCTGTTATTTTATTAATAAAATTTTCGTAATTTTTTTTTTTTTAATATGAAGGTGTTTGGGTTATAGTCATAGGTACACAGTAATTATTATACAATAAATTTATTTTATTTTAATTGCTGTGTATCTATGACTGAATACCACAACTACCGTCATTCTTTAAAATTTATTTATTCATTTATTTCTTTATTATATTTTAATATTTTTAAATAATCAATTTGTAAATAATTTTCCCATTTTGTTTCTTTAATTAATACAAAAAAAAAAAAAAAAAAAAAAAATACTAATCAGACCTAAACAATGAATGACAGATTATTTGTTTATTTTATCTTTGATGGTTCGGCTGTTTCTCATTTTAGATTATTACTTAATCTAAAACTTACTTCTTTAAATTTGTTAAATAAAATTTTTTTAAAATAAAAGTATTGAACTATTAAAAGAGTTCTATTTTAAAAAACAAAAACAAAAAAAAAATTCTGTTCTTATGAGACTACTTTTAATTTCTATCCCTCCAAAGTTTAATCGATTATTTTCTTCAGTCAAGGATTATAAAACCGAAATGTGTAGCTGAGAAAATTTCTAAAAGCAAAATTAAAACTTCTTAGAAATAAAAGACAATTTTTTGTCTTGGATTTCCTTCAAGTGCTCAAGAGATCAATATAGATATTTTAGTGAAATGATTGCCACAAGATTTAATCTGGGTTATGTTAAATTAATGGAGGTTCTCTATTGTTTTATTTCGACATTGTACAGATCCTGCAACTTTAATGGATGTTTTGAGTAAAATAAAACTATGAAGATTGAAGGAGGTAAGGTCTGTTAGCCGGAGGTGGAAGAGTGTGGTCTTGAATGGGAGCCGTGGTCACTCGGCCGTACGGTGTTAAACATCCTTTGTCTTTTCGCCTCAATAGACTTCTACGCTCTTTTTCACTTCACCTACTCATTCGTTTGTTACAAATCTTTTATCTTTTCCCTCTACCTAATTTTTTTCTCTTTAATTTAAACTCTTTTTTAACGTTTTTAACTGTGGCTTTTGTCTCCATTAATTCTTAGCACTGAATATTTTATCACGGCGGTGAATAGGTGAAGCAATAAACATACTACGACTCAGAAACAGAAAAAAAAAAAAAAAAAAAAAAAACTGTTTTTTTTAATTTTTTTGATGACATTATCTATACCATCATATAAAACTACTGGCCCAACTCCAGGAAGGTTTAGCAATAATAAAATATTCTGACATCCAATTAATTAGTTATTAAAAAAACGATATATATGGATATGAGTGAAGTTTGAAAATCGACCGATAGGTGGCGAGCACCATTCATGAGAGATTACAAAAGTAACGTATTATGTGGAGATTGAATTTGACAATAAAATTTACGGTGTTACTTGCGAAGATGTGGCTTGCCCATTTTAACAGCTACTTTTTGGTAACCAGTTACTTTCTTAGCGGCGCTCATTCTAGCGATAGTAATTCGAAATTAAAACACAATTTTCCCTTTATCACCACATACTAAGTTAGCCCCGAAGTTTTTCAGCCTTAAAAATTCCATCACCGCTCTTCACTACGGTCTGCGTTTTTAGCAAAAGCAACCACAGGATGTTCATTTATTATTCTATATCACTTTTATACATAAAATAAATACCTTATACTCATATATTATTGGTACATATAATATAATATATTATAATGTACCGTATTTATTCATATAAATAATATACTTCATATATTATTTATATAATATTATTTTACTATTAATTACATAATATTATTAGTTTCAATTAAATCATCTTCACACCTTGTCATTTATTTATGGCTTCTTGGGCGTTTTAATATCGCCATTTTGTTATAAATTGTTGTTTGTTTCATTTAGAGACTGTTTATAAAAATAATAAATTTAAACACTTTTATTGATTTCTTTTACGGTTTTAAGTATATTGATTTGTTTTTATACTTTCTGAATACCATGTCTATTTAATATTATAATAACAATATCATATTTATTGAATAAAATAACATTATAACAGAAATAACATTGAAGTATAGTTTACAAAAGTATGTAGTGTGATTTCTATTTGCATCTAGAATAGAATCTAATCTCTTACTGAAAGAAAAGAAATTTGGAAGTTTTAATTTCAAAATTCTACCACTAGAATGTGCGCTAAATAAATAATAAAATAATAACTAGTTACCGAAAAGTAACTGTTAAAAGGAGTAAACCACCTTTTCGCAAGTAATACCAAATTTACTTATATTCACTTCAATTATTAAAAAAAAACATTTAATTGTGAGGTACAACATGTGGATCCCAGTGAAGTTTTAAAAATAGACCTGTATGTGGTTTATGTTAAACACTATTCCGCAATAGAGTTTACCATTATAAAACCACAGTACCCATATGTACCAAATTTTAACTACATCATTTATATTGTTCTTGGAAGATTTAGCAATACTAATATCTACAAAAATAAAAATTTAAATGTACAGCGTTGAGCAGTAGAAACTAGGTTTGTCACACTGTCATGTACCTTTATGGTTAGGCATTATAATCCAGCCAAATGAAGTCATTAAAATTATTTCTGCGGAATAAAAATTGTCACTAAATCAAACTGTGGATATCGTGTGTAAAAATATGATTTATTAGCTTTAGTTGTAAGCGCTGATAATCCGGTCCATTATCCGAAATAGTTTCTTAAAAATAGATAATCCGGTCCATTATCAGAAATAGTTTCTTAAAAATATCTGTCAATCTGGATTACCATTTTATTTATTAAAATTAAAAATGTGATGTCAATTTATGCTTTTATGTAATCTTAAGGGTTAACACCTAATAAGTAAAATTTTAACCAAGTTAAAAATTACTGATATGCGTGAAAATATCATTGTAGAAATAATGTTCAATTGAATACTTAAGTACAAGATTTTTATCGATAAGCAGATAAAACTTCAATTAGTAGTTAAAACTATCTAAGCTGTTTACTTATGAGAGCGGGCGAAGCCGTGGAGGGGGATGCTTATATTGAACATAGGACTTTCAATAATTTATTAAATTAATTAATATCCCTATTTATGTATGTAAAAATTAATATACTCGTACTTTCAGTTAAATGTTTAAACAAGCCGTATTTCATAATCATTTCAAAAAAATATTTTTTAACAACAAAGTGGTATATGTATCGGGATATAAAAGGATATATAGGAATTTGGTGGTTGATGAACATTTTATTTTGTGCAACTGTTGTATCAATTTGAATAAAGTGAAAAATCATATTTTAAAACCTACAACAATCAACTTTATCAAGTAGAGTATACATTCTGTCTCCACACTCCAAATCGTCACTAGGATTGTAAATAATGTATAAATAAAATAAGTTGGAATCAAAATCTACTCCGAATTTAAAACGAAAATTTAAAACTTTCATACAAAGTTCAAACCCGTGGAAAGTGATTTTACGACGCCATCGAATAAAAATTCCATTTTACAATTAACAAGGATAATTTTTATTTTATTATTATTATTATTATTTTTTTTTTATTAGGTTGACTGTGGAGGTGATTGGTGCGCTTTTACGCACCTTCATGCGTTACCTCGAGTCAGTGTATTCATCTTTAGACCAGTTCTTTCAGTAGCTTATTTCTTTTTAATTATGAATTCAAAGAATTACATCAACTGGGTTAACAACTTTATTTATTTCGCTACCTTATAACACTCTACAACAACCAAAAAAACTTTCTGTCTGTTTCCTAGTTTTAAATATCCTATTCCTTCTAATATTGAGCTGTAAAAAACGAATATGCCAATGAAATATTATATATTACCTCTTGTTTTTAAGATAAAGAACAGCCATCCATCAATTTATGGATAAATTTGAAGAACGAAACATTACTAACTAATAAATACAATATAATAATTCATATTCTAGAAACATTTAAAAATTGATTCTGAGGCAATTTAAATGATTAATTGAACATCGCAAAGATTATTCATTGAGAGTAAATATGAGTGAAAATACAGATATTTATGAGCAAGGAGGAGTTCTGATTCTTAAAAACAAGGTCTAATCAGAAGTTTTTATGGTGATTTTCCTGTTTAACGGACCAAAATACTTCAATACTTAAATTGTAGGGAGTATAAACAACAAAGGTATGAAAAGAATAAATGTACACGAGTAAAGACAGTAACATAAAGGCAATATCTAAAGGCCATGAAGACAATACATAAAGACTATTGAATTAAGATTAAAATGAAAATAAATTAAAATGAGCGATAGCAAATTAAATTTTTAACTTTAATTTTTTTTAAATTTAAAATTTAATATAATTATTGTCTTTAATTTTTAAATTTAATTAACTATCACTCATTTTAACTTCTTTTCATTTTATTCTTAATTCAATAGTCTTTAAATATTGTCTTCATGGCCTTTAGATATTGCCTTTATGTTATTGTCTTTACTCTTATACATTTATTCTTTTTATACCTTTGTTTTATTATACTCTCTACAATTTAGTTATACCTTTTTGTTTGTTTTCTTTTTCTTCTAGCCCTGACGAAGGCTTACAATGATAGGCAAAACTTCGGCATTATAAATTATAATATTATTTTTAATTGCTGTATATCTATGACTGTATATCGCAACAATCTAAATCTCTAAATACTTCTCAGTCACCTAATACCTTATTAATAAACTATTTTTAAGCCCAAAATTTTTTTGATGTTACCTAGTGTTATCATTGATGACTTGTATATTTTGTTAACTCCTATTATTCTATAAGTTATTTAACTCTTTTTATTTTTACAGGTGAGTTCCTGAAAGTGTTATAAATAAGATTACCCTGCTGAGTGGAATTCTTTCTGGGATACTGTAAGCATTTGAATTTCTTTTTTATTGTTAAAATAGCTTGTCCATAATTGTTTTATTTGCTGATTAATCATCTGATTAATAATTAACCAGTTTACACGTACTTTTTTTTTTTTTTTAAACTGATCTTAACTATTATTTGTACACTTATATTTAATTTTAATTTGCTAAAAAAATTCTGTTATACATACTTGTATGATATGAGTTCATAATAATATATTTAGAGATATGTTACAGTTGTCTATTATTATATATTCTCGTCTAGTTGCTAATAGAGCCGTAGTTGTGACGAAATGGTAGCCCACGTGTTGGCTCCACAGGTGGTTGAGCACACCTGCCCCTAGGTAATTGCCTCTTACCTTTACTAGCGGCTTAAATCACTCTCATCCTCTCCATCATCCACTCCTACTTTCGATTATATATCGATTTCATATTGTTCCTTTCTGTATAATGCTCAATTTATAATCGATTTACATTCAATTTGTTTGTGAGCCTCTGTTAATCAATGAGGGCAAAAAAACAACAACAAAAATGGCGTGAGCTGGCACTACTAGTTTTTTGGTGCTATGATTCATTTTATTTTGTAATAATTCTATTTAATTATAATTTAATAGATTAATTAAAAATCATTATTTTAATTAAGGGCTAATTAATTAAATTTAACGTTGCTATGTTAAATTAAATTAAATGTTTCAGAAAGTTAAATTTAACGCTTCCCATGCTATAAATTTTTTAATCTATGCTATGTTTTAATAACCCTTGAAATTAGCAAAATATTTAAAATTTGTTGTTTTTTTTTTTACTCTTTTATTGAGTAATTATTACATTTTTACTCAATTGTGGGCAATAAGTGATATTGCTAATGACAAACCAGACAGAGAGATCCCAATGTTGCATGTAAAAACCCCCCAAAAAAAGGGCGTGAACTAGTACTACTAGTTTTTAGGTCCTATGTTTCATTTTATTTTGTAATAATTATATTTAAATAGATTAATTAAAAATCATTATTTAAAGTAAAATTGGTGTTACAAGTTTTTAATTTGTCATCCATGCTAAATTATTGGTTTTGTGTTATAAGTGTTTTAGAACGACTGTTATATTGAATTCATATATATTTAAGGGCTAATTAATTAAATTTAACAATTGTTGGCAGTATAGAGTTTATAGCACAAATTTTCTTGGTAATTACATATGTTGAATCGTTAAGATTTAAAATCTTAATTAAAGGACATACGTTTCTGTTAAAAAAGCTTTTTATTAATCCGGCGCGGAGGACCATTTTTTTATATTGGTTTGTATTCTATATGTAACTAAAAACTCCAACTTATTATTATTTTTTTTTTTTGTTACTCTTTTCTTAAGTATGTATTGCAATTTTACTCAATTGTGGGTTATAAGTATTATGAATGGCTTTGTCAATCTATTCACACAATATGTACAATAAGAAATATATGATAAACATGAAAATTAAATAAAGAACCTCAAACTATTCAATACATAAAATGGAATAAATATATTAAACAATATTAATTTGAGTATAAAATGCACTCAGCTTAGTGATCCCCTTACCGAACCTTTCCCTCCACTTTTCAATTGATTTCTTGAGAGATCAGGAACATTTTTTAATTTTTAGGTTCTTCGTCGTAAACCTACGACATCCTGCCCTACAGTATCCTTTAATGATATTCCACTAATCCCTGTTGAACAGATCTGCTACCTAGGACTCCACTTGGACAAACGTCTTACTTGGAATCCACATACAAGACTAAAACGACAAGAAACTGGCCGTCGTTACAGACTACTTTAACATTTACTAGACAAACGTTCAAAGCTCCCAATTAATTACAAAAGACTCATTTACATGACAGTGATTAGACCTATTTGGACGTACGGAATTGAGTTTTGGAGCTCTACTAAACCATCCAATTCATCTCGTATCCAGTATTTACAATCCAAAATCCTTCGAAAAATCCTCAATGTTCCTTACTATGTGACCAATAAACTTGTCCATAAAGATCTTAATGTTCCATATGTTTCTGATTTAGCCCAAACCAGATACCTGTCCTTCCATAGTAAGCTCCATAACCACTCCAATCCACTAGTCTCCCAACTTGCTTCCTCCTCCATCCCTGATAATGCTCCGAGGCGTCTGAAAAGAAGATGGCCTAGAGACCTTTCAGTGTAGATTTTATTGAAGTGCTACTAGTGAGTAGTTCTTCACAAGTTGTTTACATGCCATTGTATTCACTGTCAACACATTTACTTGTTGTATATTATATTGTACAGTTGTAAATATCAGTAAATGGAAAAAAAAATATTTAAATGTATAGTCTGTTTTGTGTGATATTTATTTTGAAGTTATAAAATAAATCACATATATGGTGTGTATATATTATAACAATCAAAACTCACATATTATAGTTACATGCTGGTTTTATCGATGTATCATAAAACTGTTAAATTCATGATTTTTAAGTTATTAAAGAACCCGAAAATAGTTCAAATTATCAATATAATAAAGTTATAGAATGTCGTCTGCATGTATATTTTTATGCATTTACCATGGCTATATGTACAGATGTATTACCTTTAATTATGTATTTTAATAATGTAGGATTGGTTGATTTTTGCTGGTTGTACATTATACCTTTTTTTTCATGTCCCTGAGCAGGTGATTGGATATGAGAGTAGCCTGTTACTCTGGCTCAAAGAAAGTCGTATCAGTGTCTTGCATGTGTGGGACTGTATCAGTTTCAGGACTATAGAAATATCTATTTACTGCAGATATTATATACAACTTCACTCCCGGCTCCAACCACTAAGTTACGGTCAACAATAAACGTCCCTTTCAGAAATACGGGAGCTCATAAAAGTCTAGTCCCCGTAACTACGACTATTATTCATTCCTAGTGCATTCAAGTTGTGCTTTGAAGTAAATTATGACTTGTCTCCGCCGTAATTATTTTTTTAATATTTTTTATAATTATTTTTTTTTAATATTCGGTCATTCATTTTAAGAATATTTTTAATGTAATTAAGTCATTGTCTATAATAAATAATTCGACTTCGGCCTCATGGAGGTTTTTAAACTTAAATAGGTATTTTATAACTATTATATATTTTTATAATTTATATAATATTTAATAATATAATTTAGTATTTATATTAATATATTTTATTTAATTACTTATTACTTTATATTTTTAGATATTACTTTTTGTACATATTTTATGCTTTAAATAATCGTCATCTCTATAATATATTATTGCCCTTGAATGAGGCAGATTGTAATAACCTTTTAATAAAAGTTGTTTCTTTCTTCCTTAAAAAAAAGTAAATGAATAAAAATCTTACTTTTACTATTGTCGTTTACGTATATAAATATGCATATATTTAGTTCGTACATACATTTTTTTTGGCTTCATTCGAATTGAATCATGATCATTTTTCAATGCCGAATGTTAAATTTTTTCCAAATAATATCTATTGGTACAATAAATTTGATAAATTTTATACCTTCATATTATGTTTCCATTTCTCTCCTAATGTTAGTCTTTTATAAAAAAAGAAATGTCTGATTGTTAAACCTAATTTTATACCGTAGTTTTTCATTTGTTTTTCGTATGATCATTGAAGTCTATTAGTTTCATTCCATTATTGTTTTTATTCACTCGTAAATTTAGGAAATTCTTTTTTGGAATATTTTCTATTCTATCAATAGAAGGGCTTAATGAAAACTTATTAAACTCTTAAAGGTGAATTGCGAGCGAGATCATTAATGGTATGACTTGAGAAAGAAGGACAATTATTCTATTCGCTTGTCTACTTTCCTCAAAAATAAAATAAATGAAAGAACAATTAAGCTTTAAGATTTTTGAATTCTTACAATCCAAAATCCTTCCAAAAAATCCTTAATGCTCCTTTCTTTGTTACAAATAATCTTATCCATACAGATCTTAATGTCCCATATGCTGCTGATTTAGCCCTAACCAGATACCTATCCTTTCATTGTTAACACCATAACCACACAAATTTCAACTTGCTTCTCATTCTATTTCCGATAACCCTCCGAGGCGTCTGAAAAGAAGAAGGTCTAGAGAACTTCTTGTGTAGGTTTTTATTGAAGTGCTACTTATGAGTAGTTCTTTTCAAGTTCTGTCATGTTATTGTACGCGTTTTTAACACATTTACTTAATGTTCATTTGTACAGTTGTAAATTTCAATAAATGTAAAAAAAAAAAAAATAAAAAAAATAAAAAATTGTTTTTGAACTTATTCTATGCAAAACTATATTGGATTCCATAATTCCATAATTGTTACTGTAAACTTCTGACGTGAAAGAATTAAAAACTAAGCTTTTGATTGAAGAAAAGTTTATCTTTAACATAAGTATCCTTATTTAAAGCTTTCCTTGGAAACTTCGTTTTATTTACCGAAATGGAAATCGAGTTCGGAGATATATGATTCTGCATCTTTTACTATATACTACAGCGATCCCAATGTTCCTTTCCATCAAATCAATAATATTCTATCTACTAGTACAATGTACAACCTGAAATGATCGTTTCAACTAAAATTTGAGCTCTTTTAGCTAAAACTAATGGATTGATCTTTTTAATTATAATAATCTTCTTTTTTCTTTTTTTTTTTGTTTCTTTTGTGAGGGAGGATTGAGTTTGTATGAGTGTAGTGTCCTTAAAGTTCTTTGAGTGCCGGACCATGGCTTTGGACATTTTCCTGCTTCAGCGTTCAGGATGGTTTTTCAGAACGCTTCAGATAGATTGCAGAAGCTTGGAGCGTCATACTTGAATGAAAATCCTTGCTATGTTTTTAGATCTCATGTCAGTCCTATGAATGAATTGCCATACGTTTTAGTTTCTTATTTTTCATTATATTTATATGCATTATTTCTTTTTAGTTTTAATAAAATGAAAGTTGTACGAGTACTGTAATTTTCTTTTATATAAGTTAGCTTAGCAAGTATTTATTACTCACTTCTTATTTCTTCTACTCTTTTAGATACTTTCCTATTAGATTTTGTACTTCTTTCATTTGAAATTGTAGTCTTGATTTTTAAAAAAAATTACGAATTACTCTTTGCCTCAACGCTTTATTTATCTTGTAAAATAATTTTAATTTTGTGTATAGTAACGTAAATAGTACCTTCGCAGTGAGGGGCTGACGGTCAAAGAGATTACAAATAATGTCTCGAAAATTTTAAAGTATTTGAACCTCCTCTTAATATAGCTACCTAATAGGTAAGCCTGGCATTGTGTGGTTGTTTTTTCTCTCCTTTCGAATCATCTTAGTTTAAGCTAAATATTTCACAAGTCTATTTTTTTTTTTTGAAAAATTAAATTTTTTTTTCCGAATGTTTATCACTGAGGACAGGGTATGATAAATAAGGAGCCTAATACTTTTAAAAAAATTAATATTCTGATGATTAGATGTTGGATGGACATGTGTATCATTAAGTCCGTGACATGTGAATCTAGCTTTATGGATTTAAGAGTTAAAAGAGATAACCTTTGATTATGCCTTTATTTAAGACTGTCTTAAACGATAAACTTCAACCGCATGTGATAATTGTTAATTTGATATGTAAAACGAATTTGGCGAAAGGTATTATTAGTAATCTATTATTTCTCTGAAATCAAGAGGATTTCCAATAGGCGTATCAAGAGAATCTCCGTAGCGTAATTTTAATGGAGAAGTGTAATTAATTATGATTATTGATTGAATTAATTGCCTGTAGTAATTGTTGAACTTCGTCATTACATCGGCTCCTCAAAGGAATAATATTTAGCGGCTGTTGCGTCATGCTTTATCTATTTATAATGGCACCAACCATGACCCCCTTTGCGTTTGTCTGCACTTAATTTTCTTATATCATTACCGGTGTAGCACCGTCATACTTTAACATACTTGCTCACACATCTAATCTAATTTTAGGTATGAAAGATAACATCAAAATTAAAATCAATAAATAAATAAAAAACGTTGATGTAGTTTTTTAGTGAAAATTAAAAAAGAAAAATAATGGATTTCTGAATAAACAAGAATTCTAACATTCTGAAATTAACTGATACATTCAGGTTACTATTGAATCTAATAGTAATAATATAAATTATTTATTATTTATTGAGAAAGGGGTTGAAGCCGTCCGTAATGGGAATGTTCTGCAAATTTTAATAATAAGATATTTGTTCCAAATTTCAACTTTATATTTCTAAACAATTCTTGTTTAAATGTTTAAATAGAATGGGAAGCAAGTTGAGAGACTAGTGGATTTGTATGGTTTTGGAATTTACTTTAAAAGGATAGGTATCTGGTTAGGGCTAAAACAGCAACATATGGGGCATTAGTAAAGTAAGGAGCATTAAAGATTTTTCGAAGGATTTTGGATTGTAAGGATTCAAAAATCCTAAAGCTTATTTGTTCTTTCAAGGTATTTTTGAAGATAGTAGACAAGCGAATAATTGTCCTTCTTTTTCATGACATACCGTTAATGATTTTGCTTGAAATTCACATTTCAGAGTTTAATAAGTTTTCATTAAGCCCTTCTATTGATAAAATATAAAATAGTCCAAAAATGAATTTCCTAAATTTGCGAGTAAAAAAATGTAAAGAAAAACAATAATTCTTGTTTACCTCATTTCTTTTCACTTTCAGCTAACAAGTTTATGGTAAAATGATATAGGATATCACAAAAATAAAGCTCGAAATAAAATATATAAATCTTTAATAGTAAAATATATGAATATATAAATATATGTTTTTACTTAACATGTTCCGCGAATTTGAAGTTTTTTAAAAATGAAATATAGATTTGAATGATCTTCACTGTAGAGAAGTTTGTTTAAAAAAAAGAATTTTTTTCTTTTTTTTTTTTTGATAGGGTCATTGAAAAAGTATCAGTGTGTAGATAACAGACATTGTAACTCGATAAAACATGGTTACCCAAAGAATAATTGTGATAACTATATAAACTTATAGTATAAACGTTACCATATTTTTTTAAAGTTTCAATCTTCTGCCTGAATTAAATCAATCCCACATCCTCTGGACTGTTTTGAATTTATTGAAATGGTGAAGTTTCCACCTGCAGTTTTTTCGGTAATTTTGTAATGTCTGATAATATCGCTAAATAAAAAAAATACTTGAGCAATTACAGAATACTAAGTTTATATTACTAAAATTACTCTAGTCTAAAAACATTTCCTTAAAAGTAGTGGAGATGTTTCTATTTAAATTAACCGAGCAGGTGGACGGGGCCCGGTTTGGTAGTTGTACTTGGTTGACCCTGTGCCATGTGCTCCGCCACGTGTAGGTGACCATCCGTCTTCCTCCTCGACATTAAGAACAGAAGAAGTAGAACACGCGGAATGAATTTATTGTCTGTATGCTGTGCTAGTTCTCTGGTTGCATTAGATTTCAAAGAATCGTTGAATTCAAGTTATGCTTCCTTGAAAAAAATAGGGGGGAAAATGGTTTCCAAGCTTGAACGTAGACGGCTCTACGTTGTTTTAGATTTTAAAATTTCAGATGAGGTCTCCTGTTTTACTTTATAATAGTTTATTCAAAAAACTCATTATTGCCTCGCCTATTTTTGGTTTCAGGAGGATTAATAATTATTATTCATTCATATTATTGATTAAATGTAAGAATTTAATTTTTAGTTGTCAATTCCTCTGATTTTCCCCATATTTGTTTGTTTATATCGGTCGATGACAGTGAGAACAAGAGACTTGGATTAGCTTGAGGTTTCATTAGTTCTTAAATATTTACGGTCCGCATCCAATTCCATAAATGCTGTCTGGCATATTTGTTGTGACTATGAATTTTTGTGAAATAATTATTTTTTATTCGTTTACTTCTTCTACGGCTTCTAGAAGGTTCCATGCGTCTTATGTGTATTAAGGACGTAACAAGGCTTTTGTGATTGCTTAAAACGTTTTTATGAAAACATTGTGGTATAAGAAACGGAAGCTTTTGTCTTAAATCAGTCTAAAAGGATTTGTGATTGTAATTGTTTGCATTTGTGATTTAGTTTTAATTTTGAATCTTAAGTTTAAAAATTCCCTTGTGTAGATAGGATGTGTTGAAATTTAAACTAATAATTAAAGGGATGGGTGTATGGTGTTTTCATTTTTTATTTCACAATGTTACTTAACCCCTCATCTTCTTTATATCTCTTTTTCTAGTTGTTCTGAAATATTCGGATTTCGCTACTTAAAACTTCTGCACATAACCCCTTCATCTACCAAACCTCTCAATACTCAGTCGGTCCCTGTGATCTATCATGTCTTACTTTAAGTTGTAATATCACTGCATATATTATATGCAAATATTATTCGTTTTCTCCTTTAAAGCTTAACTTGGAAATTCCAAATCCGAATATTAGGGAGAAACAATTTTTATAAGTACTTTTAAATAATTATTTATGCTAATATTTAATCCATTATTTCCAACAGGAATTAATTTTTAAAAAGTTACGAAATCTTTTCTAGAATGCGGATTAATATAAATTTATGATGAATTATAATTAGGGTTCGCGAAGGAATTACGTAACCAAGTTCAACGTTTTTAAATTTTTAGTATTACGAGCTTCCTTTTATTCCGTTTTATAATGTATTTTTTTTATTTGTTATGATCAAACAGCAGAGTTGAGTTATATAAATTATTTAAGGTGTTATATCTTGAGGTGCTATGTATGAGAGCTAGGAAGTATCTGGTGTGCGTGTACTCAATTGCTGTATCGGGCTAATTGAAGAGCTGGCTCGTTAGGGACACTTCAGGCGGTGTTGTCAGATCTATTTTAGTTAGTCCAAGGTGTACCACTTGTCAAGATATTATTCCTTCCCTTATATATCTAGTACAATAATACATATTACCAATATGTATGTATCTTTGTTGTTGTTGTTGTTGATATCCGGTTGGCTTGATTTATAGTTGCAAAGGATGCCGGGTCCACTCTCAAGTAGGGATAGGATACACGACATATAGATATTTTTTCTATATATCGATACCTTACGATGTATCGTTTCCTCTGTATTATAAAATTACAACGCACGGGTCTTTTTCACATTAACGCTGTCATTTCTCAGCTCTCAGGCAAGATAGAAAAATAATTTTTTCGCATAAATAGTAGTTTTGTATGCTATCTCTTTACCACAACCAAAACCCGATGTCTGGAAATTAAAGCAGGATTTCATTTTTAAACCAAAACCTGATATTATTATTAAAGAGATTATTTATCAGCTGGTGGTAAAGAGATAGCATACAAAACTACAATTTTACGTGATAAAATTATTCCTCTATATTGACTGAGAGCTAAGGAAAAAAAAAACAACTGATTTTAATATTTTTTTTCTCGGCTTCCAATGCTCATTGGCGACTATAACTCCAGTTTTGCACTATAATAGGTCCCTACTACCCACACAAAATTCGGCATTCAAATCTGTGCATTACAAGTCACAGCTGAGAACTGGCAGCCTTAATGTGAAAAAAGACCCCAACATACAGTATATATTTAAAATAAATAAGAGAAAGTTTTTAAAGGTTAGTGTTAGTGTAATTTAAGTATTGACTTGGAAAATATGTTGCTACTGTTTCCACTTCCCTGCCAACAGAACGATTCTTTTCTGGGCGAACCATCTATCTGCAAGAATGATGCGTGTATGACAAAGTTTGCGGAGCAGTTGTTCGATTTCGTGACCTAAGTTAACTAAAAAGATTTTAAAAAAAACAAAAAAACAAAAAACAAACAAACAGGAATATCATTTTAACGTGGTTGGGATATTTAAAATGAAATATTTATTTTTGTTATGAATTATTATTATTAATTCCATTGCTTGAGGCAGTGGCTCAGGCAGGAAATGTTGCCCATTTATAAATTTTGATATTTTCAAATAAATTGTTTATATCAGAAGGTATGTTTGCCGTTTCTTTTTCTAATTATCTTTATAATATTCTCCTAACCATATAATATAGTTTAAAAAAAAAGTACATCGATGTATTGATAATTTTGGTCCCGATATATCGTGTATCGATATTAAGATCTCAACAAATTGTCGATATGGAATATAGTGCCCATCCCTACTCTCAGGTAAACTAATGTTCATAAGCTTCTACACGATAAGGGTAAATAGACTAGATATTCGTTCGATGGTTAGTATTTACCTTTTTGGTTCATCAAGGTAGACGGGATCATATTGACTGGGGTTATTTTGCAACTAACTCACTCTCATTAAAGTAAAGCCAAAGTCATCTTTGATGGTAAATAAGGCGCAGTTAAACTGAAAATACCTTCCATTACTGAGGAATTAGTATCCATCTATATAGTTGAATAGTAAAGACCTAACGTAGGTTAATGTGTTATATTATCTCGGTACTATCAAGATTTAGACTATTTTAGACATGAGCCTACCAGCGATTTAGTCATGAACATTTGTATTTGAAGGAAGATGAAAACAAATTATTTTTTGAGCCATGGATCACCGAAAACCATTTATTGCATTATAATTACGTAATCATTTTTTTCTAAGTGATGAGTCTTGGAGATCTATTTCTTTCCTTCGGTCTTGAGTTATGTCAAATAAATATTTCGGTGGTTCTGATTTTATTATAATTGTTTTTGGTCCTTAGTTGCATTGAATATTTCTAATGAGATTGCTTCAATTGACTTCTGCAACACCAAACCACCTTTTTATGGTTATCGTTTAACACTAAAGTATCCTGAGCTCGTGAACCATTTAAAAATGTGTTTTGGGAAATTTTCCTGTAATTCGATTTATAAAGAAAAGTTGGAGAGCAATAACAGTTACAAAAGTTAAACTGAATTAGGTAGGTGGGAGTGTTGAAAGTTTCGCGTTATATTCGTTATAAACTTTGCTACAATATTTCGTTTTTTCCTCTTGTTCATTTTTTTTTCCGAGTGCTGAATAAATTGACTTTTTGTAGGATGTCCAGTTTATTATTTATATTTTACAAATAATTTGCAGTCTTTAAAATTATTGCATTGAATTGAGTATTAGAAACAATCTGGTAGAATACATATCGTGGTAAATATATTTAATATATGATATCTATAATGGAATCTTAAAATGATAACCAAAATGTTTTGAAAAATCTATGTTATTGCTATGGTTTTATTTAGTATGTTTGGTGTAACTTGTTTTTAACATTGGACCACCCGGATACAAGACTGTGCCTGCGCTTCCCCAGCAAATTTTTAATTAAAATGATCACTTTGATCCTAAAAAACGCGTTAATTATCCTTGTTATAATCCGCTGTGTGTCAATGCAGATGTACCTAAAAAACTGTGGGTACTATTGTTTATGACTCCTAGTTGCATAGAAAAGATCAGAGGCAAAATACTTCTATAACTAGGATTGATGAATTGTTTGCCACTTCTAATGGAATTTCGAATCTTGAACGTTCACCATTTGTTCCAGAAACATTCCAAAACATCAGCAGCACCTTGCTAAGTCGATTATATTTATTAATATTCTAAAAAAGGAAGACAAAAAAATAAAGATGATGATACTGAGCTAAGGAGGCAAAATGCAAGGGTCTTCCCTTACATATTAGTGCCTAGAGCAGACTGGTTGTCAACACGTTACCATACATTTATTCTTCAAGTGAATGAGCGTCGTTTAGGTTTTCACTTTGACAGTTTGGTTTTTTCGTTCCTTCTGGAAACTAAAAAGGGACTGTTAGAAATATTTACCTGGTCAATGAAACAGAAATTTAGATTTGTTTTGTACAAATGAATCGTAAAGATTTAATTTCAGCGTATATGTACGTAAATAATTAATTGTAATTAATTTATGCGTGCCTCAAGTGAAATGACTACTACATTAAGTTTCAATAAATTCGTATCTAATTTTTGGAAACACTTTAAGTGAACGCCTTTTCAATATTTGAATATTGCTTTTTCGATTTTTATAATTTTATGATCCAGATATCAACTTTTTATATATTTATACTATATAACTTGCATATTTATTAACATGGAACATATTATACCCGTGTTCTAGTTGATCAAAAGTGATATGTTTTGAGGGAACGCGATGTTTGACACGCTCTGGCTATGTTGCTCGGATTGAAAATTTGTCGACTGTTTCCTTATCAAAAATTTAATAGAGAATGCTTTATGAGCATCGGCGTTCAAGGAGGCTACCCAAAAAACAAGTTCCATGTCATTCTTTCCTTACCCGACATCCCTTAAATTTTTGAATTATAAATAATTCTTCATCGAAAAATTGATGTTTGCAAAACCAGAGTTTTGAGTGATCCTAACGAAGAAGATATCCGAATCAATCGATGTATTACACAAAGGAAGGTTTCCAGAAGGATACGAAGATAAGTGAATATTAAGATAAGGTTATCAGTAGCGAGGATTCTCAATTAGCCGGCGATATCTCCTCGTGTTTGGATATTGACTTTAATATCTCTGTATTTACATTGTATTGATAGCTGAAGTGGGTAGCGCTGAGTATCAGCTAGCACTATCGTATACTAGTTTACCTCTGCGTTCAAGTCTCATCATGTACAAGCCAATAGTTAAAATATTATTCGATCAGTGAATCAGTAACTGTAGTCCTTCGCTTTTTGGTAGGGTGACACTGTATCATTAGTTATGGGTTGCTCTAACATATCCGATGTTTTTTTTTTTTCTATTTAGAAACAAAGATTATCAAAACACCGAGGAATTTCTTTATTTACAATGAATCATGACCACCCTGTGAAAGTCCGTCGGTCTACTGGAGTATTAGGATGATCCGACCTCGTCTGATACAGGATTCTTGTTTTGTTTTTTAAGAACAGATTATGTCTTGGTATGACCGGATAATTTTATTAAAGATATTATGGACTGTAGTGGAAACTAGGAATAGGGAAAAATAACATTTTTAGTCGTTAAAAAAAAGAATGTCGTTGTTGATGTTATATATTTTAATTGTATATTATGTTATTATAATAATACTATAAATATTATTAGTCTTTTATTATAATAAATAAAAGTCAATGTGCAATCAATTGGGTTTCGGCAAGTGTTGGTGGGGACTAGGACCGTTACCTCACCTCCTCCACTGGCCGACTGCCACCCAGCGCCCAGCCTTCTTCAACATATTTTAGTTTAGTGCTAATAAGTGTGCTAGTAATAAACAGTTTATTTATTTTTTTAAAAAATCCTTTTTTCTTTTTTCCGTATTCGTTATAATCATATCTTAAGAATCTCGCTATGTGCTTAAATTAGGCTTTTGTATAAAATTTATAACCTAATTTATTTTTTAGAATAAATTGTTCTATTTGCTAATTTTTAATTTTCATAATCTCGTTACAAAAAAACATTAAAAAATCTGATTTTTCCATTTTGTTTTTTAATTAACGTAAGTATTAAAAAAAAAAACAAAAAAAAACTGACCGTTATAAATTAAATTAGCTGAAAATTAAGGGGAGTAAATTTTTATACAACATACTACAAACTAAACTGATAAAATCACTCATTATATTTTGGTTCAACTGAACAAAATCACATAATCAGTATTAATTTCTCCAGGCTTTTTTTGTTTGTGAATTTCTCCTAGCCAACTAAAACATCTATTATAATCAAAAAGTATAAGTTTAGAGCCGTTTGGAATCATGGGTTATTTTTATTTTGCATATTTTGGTATAAATATATGTATTTAGAAGTATTATATTATTACACAGATATGCCTGTGCATAAGTGATCTGTATTACATATTCATCTACATATTCAACATGTCAGCATTTGGCATTTGAAAACTGAGCAGACATAAAAAAAAAATACATAAATAAAAAAGTATAGGACAATTTATAAACAATATAAATATAGGATGTTCTATTATTTTTTCCCGTTGGTCTTGTTTTTTTCCAGGTTCCCTCTTCGCGAATTTTCAATCGCATTTGTTTCTCTTGTAATTGTTAAGTTTTAATAATTGGAATATTTTTTACTTCCCTTCCCCCTAATACCATTCCATTTTCCAGTCTTTCACACAATGTCCACACCAAGATATGTCGTTCCTGAACTGTTTATCTGTGTACACCTAATATGTCAAAAATCACTTTTTCTAAGACATGAGATCTTGTTGAAATTATGTTATGACTTGTAACACATGTCGTTAAAAAAAATGAAAGACAAAGTATAAATAAAACAAACGTGGAAAGTAAAAATTGAACTAACTACCACCGGATCAGAGATTCTGGTTTCAATACAGATTCATGTTAACTTTAGTTCGAGTTGTCATACCCTTCCATAAATTTAAACCACTTTAAGTTTTATAAATTGTTTTCGTTTTTTTAAATATTCGCCTTGTCTTCTTGTTTTAAATATTATTTTTTCTATTGTTTCCCTTTTCATCACAATCAGTTACTTAAACTTGAGTTTATACTTGTATATTAAAATGCTTTTCGATATTTTTATTTTTGTAAATAATGAAGCATGTTTTCGACATTAAATTGCATACCCAATATATTTGCAAATATACGTGCTAATTTTCAGTTTTATTGCACAGAATTCACAGCGCTAGTCATAAATAAGTAATCACAGTCTCTACAGAGCATTAGGAAGATGTTAGGTAATTTAGGAGGAGTACTGGGAGTTTATTGAGTAAATGAACCAATAGGAGAGATGGAGAGAAGCAATAAGGGAGCTTGGAATCTGTCAAACTGTCTCCAGCGAAAGGACAGGAGGCGGCTAGGAGCTTCCATTTAGTTCCTACACAGGAATCCTTCTATCGGCTGTCACCAGGCCTTACATATTTTCCATTTCTTGTGGCCAGCTCGCAGCTAAGAAATTTAAAAATATTTAAATATATTTATTTTTCCAGCACTATTGTTCTTGGGAGATAGGGACTTATATTTTTGGGACATGTATCCATGTATTGGAAAATACGGAAAAAACTCTATTCAATTAAAGGTTAAAATGAAATATTTACTTAAAAACTGCCAACAATTATATTATTAATGTCTGAAAATTTTTTTTAATTGTACAATTTTTATTCGCTCCTGTAATTCAATTACAATTATCAAATGGTAGCAGTTGTTTAGCAAAATTCTGTTTTCGTCATACATTGCATAAGTATGTTAACATGTTCAATTAATTTACCATAAAATGTTTTTAGTTCTTCTTAATGTGGTCCAGTCAGGCTGGTTACCTAAGCATGTATGTAAAGTTTTGTTAAAAACGCATAGAGGCGAGTCCGATATTAGTCTGAAAATTTTTGATTGAAATGTTTTTTAATTTTCCGAATGCATCTCTTTTTGTCCTTAAATTTGGCATACGAAGTTCCAGATTGATTAAAGAAGTTTATATTAAATTCTTTTAAAATGCTTATAAGTGGGGTTTCGTTTTTTAATGTCCAAGGTAAAGTAAAGTAGTCCTGTCTTTTAGGATCTCTACCAACTACAATAAGATATCAGCGAGAACATCAATACTTTTTACAGTGTTATTCAGCACAAAGGAAGACAATCCAATCCTTCCATATTCCTGACTCGTAGTGAAGTGTAGTGTTTTCCCAATATGCTCATCCACTACAGCCTGATGTCTTGGTTTAGATGAGATAGATATCTATGGAATCCAGATGGATTCAAGGGTTGTAGCTTTAAAATTGATGGGTTGAAATCACACCGTATAATAGCTCCCTCAAAAGCATTTAAAGGCTAATCCCTGATTAGTTGAAACCTAGAAGCTGGATACTTTAGATAAGCCTAATGTAGTCTAAGGCAGGCCAAGAAAACGAATGGTTTCTGAAAATTAATAAATTAAAATATCTGAAGTAGTAATAGGCAGGTCACATTATGCTTGTTGGTGAATTTACATCATTGAATGTTCTGTTGATATTAATAGGGTTATTTAAAATGTTTTTCGTTTTTTGGTTAATAAATAGATCCATTAATCCATTCTATATAAAAACGATACAGAGGGGTTGATATTTACTTAGTCTATCTAGAATTCCTTTGTTGATTTTTTTTTTTTTATTCATTTTTGGAACAGGATCGATAATTAATACAAAATAAATCCATGGCTATGTTTTACAACTATAATGAATCGTATCACGAGCAGCTGAAACGTTTAGTTACTTCTAGTGATTGATGTATTCAAAATCGCAGAACTTTCTTTTGTTAATTTCATTGTGCGTTTTTCGAATGCTTAAAATTTTAACAGCATATGAATTATTATCCAAAAAAAAAAGTTTAAACCCCCAGCCAAAAGACTTATTCATGTCAAAACTCAATATCTCCCTGACTGAAAATACAATAGATCATGGATATGTCTATTTACAATCTACTTAAATTAATAATAAAATAAAATTAAAATACAATGATTATTCCCAATAAACAAAGTTTAGAGAAAATAGCGGTTTCAAAAGTGAATGTTTTCATTCAAACAAATATAGCTCCTAAACTGTAGGTGTTAGCGAAAAATATAATCTCCATTAAATTTTTGATGAGGGGGCTGTCTTCAGATTTTAGATCCAAGCAGCACCAGCAGAGCTATAGTGTGTCTCAATGAATAGATGAAAAAAAATAACTCCAAAAAAGCATAGACCCCCACCAGCCAAAACATGTCCCAGACATGTCAAAACGAGTGACCTTTTATATTTTTAATTTTTTCTCAACCCCTCACTAATCTAAATTTTATCAGAGAGAAGAACATTATAAAAAGTAAGCAAAGTAAAATTAATCATTACCCTGGGGTACCATCTTTCATCCTATTTTTTTCCTAAGCCGTGATAAATATCCTTTGGAAATGAATATTATATTATCATTTTATTTATTGTATAATTTGTTTTTACTTTAAAATGAACATTGTTAATGAGAAATGTTCAAGAAAGTTATAAATGACTCATTTTACAGCTGGCTTCTTTTGGTCGAGAAGAAAACGGGACGGGAAGATTAAAGCAACAGGTTGAGTTGGATGAATTCCAAATAGAGCTCTAGACACAGAATTGAACCTTTATTTTCTATTAATTCTATTAAGTATTTAATTAATCATTTATATTACAATGGAAATTTGTATAATTATTGATTTGAACTCCATTTTCATTTCAATTTCAAAGTCAAGGTTTATACAATATTCCGCTAGCTTAACTTCTAGAATCATATTTTGCATATATAATTTAAACAGTCCAAGAAAATTGCTCAAAAAAGTAACTTTTTTTTTTAAAGTTTGCTTTAAGATTTAAAAAAAATAAAATAAGTAATGTGATTATTACAATATTAATCATGTACTTAAGATGACTTAAGAGCCCATGAACTATATACAGGAATTATTTTAAAAATTTCAAAAAGGCACTTTTTGGGAAAATCCAATTACAAATTTTGAATGTAATCTTATTCAAACAACGATTGTTGTATTGTATATTAAAAGAAAGAGCATTTGAAACTGATTGTGAGTAAAATAACACCACTTTGACCTATTTAGCTCGATTAAGGAGAAAGGTATGGTGATTTCAATATATTTTTTTCCTTGGATTCTGGAATACTTTGGTAGCCATAATTTTGAAACCACTTGAGATATTTGGATGATGAGTATTTTTCTTAATCTCTATGATTGTAACCTTTATACCAAATTACATCAAATTTGGAGGTAATCAAAAAATTATTTTTATTTCAGTGTGTTGATTTTAATACGGAATGACCCGAATATAAGGAATAGATTCTGAACCCAACTGTCTATTTGTAATTTGCCAAACATAACGTATCCTATAGGGATGGAAATCCGCAGATTTTATTAATTTTTAAAATGTGTATATTGTTAATTGTCATAAAACCAATCTACATATGTTATCTAAAATATGTGATTAATTTCTGTCCCTTTCTCTCTTTAAAATGATTAAGTGACGCTAGGCAAATATATAGTTAATATTGGCACTATGATGAGTAAAGTTGATAAGATATGATCCGCGTTGTATCCGATACTAATAACGTTGTAGCAAGTTCACCCGGATGACTAAGTATGTAACACGAGCAAAGGGGGTTAGAGTTCACCGTGAGGAAGCACCAATAACCCCTCCGCACAGCAACTTGCTAAGCTCTCGGCTCATCTGTCACTAATGGAAATAAATTAATATCGGACGGGTTGGGGCTCAAGGGATGGCCTTTGATCCAGATCCTTTCATCCCATAGGAATGAGACGACCAAGAGATGGGATCTTAGGAGGTCATTGGTCTTACGAGTAGGTTTAGTAGCGTTAAATGGTCATAGCAAAGCTCTGTTTTACTATTATTAAAGGTGTTAGTATTCTTTTTCGAAACTTTAATTTATTTATTTTAAGCTGATATTTAGGTGTATGTTGTTCTATGTAATACATGAGTAACAAATCTGTTTTTCAACAGTCATGGATTTGAAGTTAGTACTGTTTCTTAACCAAAGGCTACAGCATTTCATTATTATTTCATTATCTGTTAATCTCTGTTAAACATATTCGCTACCTAGGACTTCATTTGACCTAAGGTACATGGAGTCCCTATACAAAACTAAAACAACAAGAAACTCCTCTTCTTTCTAGACTATTCCAACATTTACTAGACCAAATTTCAAAGCTTCTGATGTATTACTAAAGACTCTTTTACATGACCAATTTCGTAATTAGACCAGTTTCGTCGGTACGGAGTTGAGCTTTGTAACCAGTCACCTATCCTTTCATAGTAAACTCTATAACCACTTTGATCCTCTAGTATCTTAACTTGCTTCATGTTCTATTTCCGATATCCTTCCAAGGCATGTGAAAAGATGGGTTTGGGACCTCTTATATAGAATGTTATTAAAGAACTACTAACGGTTAATTGATATACAAGTTATTGACACCTTATTGCAATTATTTCCCACATATTTACCAGATGTATATATTCTATATAGTTGTAAATATCAATAAATAAATTTTTAAAAATAGACATTCATCATTGCTAATTCACCTGTTGTTTCACATGCAATATCAGTTAAAATTATTCAGTAAATAACAAATCTTTCAAGTACTTGTTCTATTTTCTGAAAATCCAAACATTGGATGGTAAGTGCTATTATATTTTTACCAAAGATTCGTATTGATATCTGTCTCCCTTCCTGGCATTAGTGTTGGTTCAAAAGTGAACAAGTCCTTAACCACGGATCTTGGATAATCATCGGAAACATTTTCTTAATGTTTTAAAGCTTCCGTAAAATCGGTATTCTTGCTGTTGTTTACTCATTAACTCACACTATCTTTTTAATTAAAATTCGTATAAGTAAATACTTTAAAGGCATCGGGCACTTCATACACGATAAATTTATCTTTGTTTAAAAGTGCGAACTCATCAGACAGACGCCAACGGAGTTTCGTGCTATGAAATAAAAAAGCATTAGTATCATGACCATTATGTAATTAATTTTTCTTATGTAGCTGTAATGTAATGGAATGCTATAGTGTAATGCATTTCAGTGGTTTTAGCCGTTAAATTATGTATATGTTTATGAATACGAGTACCTGAGTTGTGCGTGGTAGGGATCAACAGTTTTCGATTGTGCTTTTATTTTAGATGCTTTACCAATCATTTTCGTTACTCCACAAATTTACTTAATGTATTTATTCTATGTCGCTGTATCAGTAAGTAAATAAAAAAAAAAAATTGTAATCATTTTAATTTAGAACTTATTGGCTCAGGTGAAATTTTGTTTTTCTTTTCTCGATTTTATAAATTATCAATGAATTTTCAAGTATGAAAGAGCATTAAACTTAAAGTTAAAACAAGAAAGCTTCCTTGTGGATGAAAATAAAAAACTTTTATGGAAGGAGTGGGATTTGAGACACTTAAAAACTTTCGGTGTTTTCACTACTTCAAGCAATCGGCTTAGGGCTGCCGCAAGTTCTTTTCTTTTTTGTTATACTTTAAATAAAGAAATAATATTATTTAAGATGGATACAAAAAAAACTTCTTTTTCTTGTAAGAATTTTATTTGTTGTAAAGTTAGAAATAGTTTAGCTTTTATCTCTCTACTTGTAATTAAAAAATTAATAAGAATCACAGAACGTAAACCGTTCTGTGATTCTTATTAATTTTTTCGCACGGTCTCCGGAGAAATTTCTTATTTAATAAATAAATGTGTAGCTTGCCAGTAATTATGTGTGGTGTACGCTAATATTTATTTTTTTATTTTAATTTTTTTTTTTTAGTGAAAAGCTTTAGTTATCTTACAAATATCCAGAAAATAGTGAGGGTTTCAAGTTAAATTGATTTAACTAGCTTGCCAGAATTTATTTAAATAGCAACCCAATGATGTTAGGCAACTCAAAAATAAATAATAAAAAATATCTCTTTTTATTATGCTGCTTACAATGAATATAATTAAAATATTTTTCTTCATGATATCATTTTCCTAATTGATGGCTAATTAAAGAAATATATGCATTTGACTACAGGCTTTTCGTTAGAATGTCTGAATCACTGCGAAACGTTTCTGCGTAGGTGGTAAAAATATGTTAAAATTAGTGATGTGTCGGTACTAATATTTTACGATTCTCGGTTTTAAAAATAAATTGCTATTACAAAAAATGATCCAGATAAGAGTCAAAAAAGCAAACCAAATATAATAAAACAATAAATAAAGACATAAATAGCAAATAGCATTCATTACCTATATTATTTAACGTATTTTAGTTAATTACTATTCAGGCAATCTACAAAAAAGAATTCGTTTTGAAAGAATAAATTATTCCAAAGGTACTGTGTTTCATTTATTACCTACTTAATAAATCACTAATGTTATTAAAACCTTTTACAAAACACTGTAAATGGTGAGGTAGCGCATGATTCTAAGGTTTGTTTTAATATTGTATTAGGGCTTCAAAACTGGTATGGATATGTAATGAAATGAAAAAGAATCTTTATTTTGTGAAAATGAAAAAATGAAGATAGCATATAGTAAAAGAAATGTGCTGATATTTGGTTACATTTATTTCTTCAGTGCTTGATCTTTGGAAGTTTGACATTGTAATTCCTACTAACCCCTTCATTTTCCTATAATCAGCGTTGATCTAGTATATAAAAAAACACTTTATTATTAAAAAATAATAAAATACCTTCTATAACAGTTTTTAAAAACCTTCTTTTTATTAAAGAAATGTTGAGTCATGTTCCCTGTTGTTCTTATTAAATAATAACCCCTTAACGATTAATCTTAGGTAGGTTGTTAAAATTTCTATTTTTTAAATTTATTGTAATCATATATGTTGCAGAGTTATATTACGGTTTAAGTTCAAGTGGAACTTATTTGTTATAGTTGTTTAATTATTTAACTTCTCGTTTCAACTATAGCGCGGAAGCAGGGCCGTGAATGGAGCTAGTTGATATTTCGCTTTGATATACGCCCGCTGTATCCCTCGTGGCAAAGTGGAGAGGTGCATTACGTTAGCGACTTTAAAGTTGCCAGGTATAAAACTAAAGGAAAACTTTAAATGAAGTGCAACCATTTTATGTTTTATGCTAATGAAGTTTGCTGCATAAAGCCATTCCTTCCTACTCGGAGTGCTGCCAACTCCCAACACCCTACTGTCTTTTTTTATTTAAACATTTTTTAACAAGGCTATTTTTAAGCCTCTCTGTTGATGTTAACTTCAATCTGGCCCTGGCTATTAAATATAATCATTTTATTTAATATCATGGTTTACCGAATGCGTTAAAATTTTATTTTAATTGATTTGTTATTTGTTTTTTAACAAATATCTGATACTTAATATCAACAGAAATTTATTTTTTAATTCTTGTATAGACATAAAAGATTTAAAAGGCAAGGGAACTGCTCGTAGTTTCCGAATGCTCCAACATTTACTAGACAAGCGTTCAAAACTCCTAATAAATTACTAAAGACATATTTACATGACAGCAATTAGACCTATTAGGAAATGCAGAGTTGAGATTTGGGGCTCCACTAAACCTTCCAGCTCTTCTCGTATCTAGTCCTTACAATCCAAAATCTATCGTGAATGACGAATTGCGAATGACCCTGAAGGATAGAGGTGAATCAAGTTAAAAAAAAAAATAAATTAAACAAATTAAAAATTAAATCAACTTATCAACTTCTTATAAATTACGGTATAATGGAAAAAGAAATGGGATATCATCCAGTCTCGTAGATCTTTATTAACTACAAAAAACTATAACTTTTTGGCAACTACAGCCGTTATCTAGTTCCCTTACCTCTTTAGTTAGTTCAGTTTGAAGTTACAGTATTTTACCGAAGAACTAATAGATAAACGAGTATTTGGAGGAATGAATCATTTGTTTTTATTGATTTGGTTTATTTATTCAAATATTTTACCCACTTTCTAGCTTTAATTTGTCATTTCCACACCCTTTTATATTTTGTTTACACTATTTTTATTTTGTTTACACTATTGCTTTAAGTTACTAGAATAAAACTGAAAGCATATTCAATACAGAACTTTTGGTAATCTTATAAGTACAGAATAAAAAGAAAAAAGTTATTCAAAAAATATTAAAATGTTTTAGAGAAATTGAAATGTTTTATAATGTTATGTCAATTGTTATCGTTAGCATAAAACAAAGGTTATGACAACATAATTTTGCATTAATTTAACCGCAAAATACTGTATTTACGTTAATTTTACATAATTACAATTTTATGTTGAATGTTATATAAACAGTGTTATATAAAAGTAGATTTTTTCAAAAAAGTAGAAATTACTTTTTTTTTTATTACTTGCTTTAATGTTCAAACTTCATGGCGATTGAGTTAGCCATATATTTTACATTCATTCATATAATAATAATTAATATAAATAATTTAGTAATTGAGTTGTAATAAAAAAAAATAATGTAATTTATTTAGTTTTTTTTTTTTTTAAATTTTCCTTTTGTAAATATTCAGAAATAGGTAAAATAAAAAGCTAATCTATAAGCTTCTGTAACATCTATTAAGGAACACCTTCCACGTGTACTTATATGAATGTAGACTTTCCGCAATGTTTATAAAGTTTTACTAATAAACCTTTTTAAAATAATAAATATATCAAGGTTATTTTAGTTAAACTAAATCAGCCATTTGTCTAGAAAAAAAACGTACATTTTATAACTTGCGTACAGAACTGTACAAGTCTTTCTGGAAACAATATTTATTTAAATCATCTTTATGCATGAATTGTATTTTTATTTATTTTTTAATCATTTTCGCATTACTCACGACTCTAATCTATCTTAATTGTAGAGAATTTGTATTAAAATCGAAATAGAGAGAGCCTACGATAACGATTGTTGAATGCTAAGCTTCATTATTTATGCTAATTACACCTATGATATTTGCTTTTATTTTTTATCTCACTGGGGACAAGGCGAAGACATCGAAAGGGAAGTACGGGCAGTAGGTGAGCAGTGATTGGCCTAACGGTGCGGTGGGCATACCGTTAGTGGTCTGCATGTTATCTCCACTGTCCTTCTCGTATCTTCTCTACAACATCTAGTTCTTTTTGTTATACCTCAATAAAGATTACCTTTAATGTCTCTTGTAGCCTTTATTGTGTACATTTAGCTCTTTTGTACATCCCCTCGCTACAAGTTTAAAGGGAATATCGTATTGTAACATGGCACTTCTCGTGCGAGGAAAGCACTTCTAGGGTAATAAATTTTTAGAAACATTTTCATTCGGTTGTTTCACATATCCCAGTATTTATTTGAGGTTTTTAACAGCTATTCCCTCTCTCAAATCATCGTTTTCATAGTACTGGAATACGCCTGTGGTTTAGCATTAATAGATGAAGCTGCTAGTACTTGCTAGGATTTAAAGTACAAAGTGTGAAATAAACACTGATAAATTCCTATTATAATTAAATATATTGAATAAGATGTTGGGTGGGATCAATCAGAACACATTCAGGGCAATGTATGGAAATTAAAAAAACATATTTCATTTTATTTGCCAACGTTTCGGCCGAATCACTGACGGCCATAATCAGGGCTAAAACAAAAAAATACTCGTACAAAGAAATAAAAAAGAGAGGAAAGGAAAACAAAAAAAAAATATTTAAAAAAAAATAATGAAAAATAATAGAGTTACTAAACAGTTTGAAATGATCTGAAAAATATAGATAAATTATACAATGATAAAGAAAATACAAATAAAATGAAATATAATATGGTTAAAATAAAATAATATGATTTTTTTAATGTAAAGAATTGACATTATAAAGAGATTAAAAATAAACAGGAATAAGATGATCAAAAGTATAAATAAAAACAGAATAAACTATTAACAAATACATACAGATAGAAATTGGAAAACGAAAACAAAATAAAAAAGTTAAATTAACATAATAACACTCTATCATGAAGAGAACTATCCGTTGTAAAAATCATATTCGTTGTCTCAAATGAACATAAGCTAAAAATACCTGACGAAATTGGTTAAAGTAGAAAATCACCATTTTTTTTTTTTAATAATAATTTTGTTTAAATTTTTTCGATTTAGTCTTACTTGAGGAACTAAGGGAGAATATTTTTATATCAAAAGGTTTAAATATCTGGAGTTTTAGCTCCTAATTTAAAAGTTATTCAGGAGGAATAAATTGTTGAGTTAGAAGGGCGTGTAATTTTTCTGTGGTAAAAAGCCATGAGGATGTCAGAATATTCGTATAATTAATAATACTAATACTATTATGGCTTGTATTGGTCAACGGTTGGTGGAGTCGCCATCGGACCTTCTGGTTCTCTAATCCTTTATTTATTTATTACATGATAATATCAATAAATATATTATGTATATTGTTTGTGCTACATTTTTCCAACGCCAAACTGCAATCTACTGGTCACCGTCCTTTCTTGATCTGAGTGGATATGCCATGATATGTTTCTAGTAACGGCCTCGCAACAAATATTGAATATCATATATGGATTCAATAAATAAATATGTAGCAGGAAGTATGAAAAACTGTATAATGACTTTAGTTTTTATATTGCATCCTTTCCAAAATGAATTAACGACGTTTATCGGCTATTCGACTTGCTTCTTGATTCATTTTAGTCCTTGCTCTTAATATTTTGTGGTCTTTAAAAGGTTAGGTTAGGACTTTCTTGAATGTAATTAAAAATTCTTTCCGTATTTAGAAGAGTTGATATAGGCAGGAGAAACCTCAAAGAGCTCAAGGTTAACTATAAAAAATGTTAATATATTACCGTAAATGTTGAAGGAGACATAAAAGTAGGAGGAAATCTCAGCGAGTATGCTGAATCTTTTTTATATTTTAAAAACTTTATATCTCTATCGAAGGACAGAAGAAGGGGGATAGACTTTGTATACTTAAAATGCCTTCGATTGTGTATTTTCTAAACGACAGATATCATTGAATGGTGGATCCCTAAGCAAATTTTATAACAACATAACTCAAATGGTTATCATTTTTAGTATAATATTATTGGTTGTAGTAGTGCGGTAGCAGTCTAAAGGAGTGGGTCAGTATGGAATTGTGATTTAAATATTATTTCGGTTGCGGGGCTTCTACGAGGCGGACAGCAAGAAACGGTTTCAAAATAACATTGTTTTAAACTGTTATTTATACTCATACAACTATTAACACATTGTGTTTTCTGAACTCGTGTCTACTCGCCCTAAAGATGGTCTTCAATACAGGCCGAATAGTCAGCACATCGTAAAGAAGAACTGTACTCCTTTTGGGCTCCCACAAACGTCAGTTATTATTGTTAACAATGCTAACAATTTTATTTTTAATTATCTACTTGGTTCCTCAAAAATTTATTATATTTTTATTAAAGTATCGCAAAATAGTATTATCAACAATGATGAACAAGAGTAATAATTTGAAGAAAAACAAACATAGCAGCAAAAAACTCTTTTAAAATATGAATTTTTCACTTCTTTTTTTTTTACTAGCGTGAAATTTATTTTCTTCGAAATTCTAATGGATGATTTTTACAAGTTACATCCTGAGTTATGTTTTAAATGTGAAGTAATGAATTTGTTGGATTTTTATTGAAACCCTGATAAACCTTTACCCTAAGTCCAAGTTGTTCAACTGGAAACTTTTTCAGATATTCTGGCTATTCTGCATCTTTTGATTTATAAAAGTTCCTAGGTTAAATTGTATTATGAAAACGAGTTATAAATGAGAGTGGTGTTCAGGTGAGTGACCGTTGAGATAATGGTTTTGTGGAAGATCATCAACAAATTAAGGATCTCTGCTATCCATGCAAGATAAGGGAAAGAGTTTGGCAGTTTAAGAAGTATAGGTAGGTTTATTCAGCAATCTTTCTAATAAAATAATTCTATTTATGAGGAATTTTTATAGTATTTGTAGCAAAATACATATTTACATTGATTTTTGTTTAAATATATCATTAAAAAATTTTGTTTGGCTTAGTAACACGTTTGGAAGTTGAAAGGTGGGTCATAATATTATGGATTACGTTTGGATCAGGGATTATTTATTTCTGTTCAAGTGATCGAGTAAGTTACTGAATGTGTATAGTATCGATAGTTTTTTTTTTTAATGTATAAGTTATTAATTTAATATTTTAGTTTAACACACACGGTGACTGGCTCCTACATGCTGATTGATAACATGTTATAAAATTTCTTATTACCTTTAACTTCAGATTAAGTTAATATAAAATATTACTGAAATTTAAAAATAATGTGTTTCTAAAATAAACATTTCTATTTAATTAAATATAGCTAAATGAGATATTTCATTTAAACTTATAAATAACTTTTTATCAAGTAGCCATTGGCACTTCATTTTTAATTATTCTTTTCATTAATTGATTATTATTTACTCTAAGTTTACCCCAGATGTTATAAAGACGACACTTGAACTTTATCGTTGTCGAAACCTTGATTTTAAGGAACTAATTGATGTTACGTTGTCTGATGGATTATTCAGTTTTTTTTTTTTGTTCTTTAAAACATTAAAGTTTCCGGATATAGTTTTAGGGGAGAAAAACGTACGTTTTTAGCAAGTAAAATCGTTGATGTCATTCTTTTTAACTCTGAGAATTTTCTGCCTACAAAAAATAAAACGAATCATTATTAGCAATTTCAATAAAGAGAACCTATATTATTGAGTAAGGCAATTGCTAACGCCATTTTGACTCCTTTCAAGGCCTTGGCGTAATTGTAATACTTAAGTGGCTGCAATACATTTACAATTAAAAAAAAAAAAAGAAAAAAAAAAAGATTTTTAGTTTAAAATTATAATTTCCGTTGTATTACATAACATATGGAATGAGAATAAATTTGTTTTAATAATAAGGTAGTAATAATATGTTTCTTACAAAATAAGACATTTCTGTTATTCATAGTATTATAACACTAATTTGTATTCATTTTTAAAAATAAAATAATTTAAATACAATTTATTTAATGAAATTATTGAAAATAGTTTCTAAATTACCTTCTTGAAGGGAATATAATACCAAAACTCCCAGAACCGAAATGACACTGTACAATTCGGCACGGATCTGTAAGCAGTTGCGAAAAATGTTTTTTCTTTTGTATAAGGCTAGTGGTATAACATCTGCAGCATGTGGGCTGTCAGGTCGTTGAACCCCAAAAGAGGTTCACCTCTCGAGTAGAAACTTCAGTTTTAACTTCTATAACCAACACAAACCTGATAAAACTGGAAAATCTGGGTTCCTTTCTTTTTCTTTCTTTCTTTATATATTTTTTTAAATTAATTTATTTTTAATATGTTTTTAAATAATTGTTATCTTGCGTTAAAATTGTATCGTAAAAAACATACAAACCTTTTTTATAAAACATATCGCATATAAATGATCATTAATTTGAAAGAAATTAAATTAATCGATTATCAGTGGACAAGTGAATAATTTTAACTGTTTAAAACAAAAACCTGCAGCTATTAATTACAATATATTCCTTCAACGCTTTCTTTAACATTTAAAAAATTTATAACTAGATATAAAATAGTTTAAAAATAAATAAATAAATAAAATATAAAGAATAGAATGATGGACGGACGCATGTTTTTAAATTATTGAAAAAGTTTATAACACTGAATATTGATTCAATATATTAAGTGTAATGATATTTTTTTTTTTTTAAACTTTTAGATTTGTGTACTTTAGATATTGCGTTTTGTATTTGGCCTATTAAATAAATTATAGAAACATTAATTTTATTTCTGATAAATTTTTGAACCATTTCAACACTAAATATTGCGTCGTTATATTAAGCGTAATATTTTTTTTTTTAATTTTATTTCTTTTTTTTATAATAACACTTAAATCTGTGCACTTCACATTTTGCAATTTGTATTTGGCGTATAAAATAAATTATGGTAACATTGAAAATTTCCCCTTTAAAAATACAAAAAAACTTCTGATAAGGTAAACGAAACATTTGAACACTAAATATTGCTTAGTAATATTAGGATTAAAAACAAATTTTCTTAACATGAAAATTTGCAAATTTGTATGTTGGGTATAAAATAAATCATGTAAATATTTTTAAATGCCTCCTTAGAAGAAATTATGATTTTATTGCTCATAAACTAGTGAAATAGTTCAGCACTAAACATGCTTTGTAATTTTTTTTTTTTTTTTTTTTTTTTTTTTTTTTTTTTTTTTTTTTCCCAGGAAGTACTAAAACTGAAAAACTGAAATTGTAAAATAGTCATATTTGTTATTAGTTCGTCTAGCCTTCCATTCTATAAAAGATATATAATGAATGGTTTTATTGCACCTCAAATATTTATTAGTTCTAGTCAAGTACAGCTCACGGATTTAGTTAAAGCTCAGTGTTATTAAATATGTACTGCCTTTACACGCCTTCGATTCAAGAAAACTAAATTATATTTTTAAAAAATATAGATTCTGCTTTCACAAAACTATTGATTGAATATAGAAGATATGTTATGAAATTTTATAATTTTTCAAAGTTAATAATGTCTCCTAGAAAAGTTATAGATTGTCCTTGATTATTTTTTTTCTGATCTTTTATAAGTACCTTGTGGTTCTAAACCAATTTCGTATGTTTTTTATCACATATGTTATAAGGTTTAATGGAAAGTCCTAAGTAATGGACGACTAACTAAGCACTATTTTAGAATTAGATTATACAAAAAAAAAGTTTTTATTTCCACCAATTACCGACTTAGAATAGAATACTAGTTTTCCTAGAAATATCTGTTACCAACCTTTTTGAAGTTATGTCCGGAAAAATAGTTCTGAAAGTACATTGTCATGGAATCCTGTGGCAATGTCCCCTTTGTTCAATTTTAAATATCTATATACATCGTTTCAAACAGTTTGCCCATAGTCTTAATTTAACCGTTAACAATTAATTCCTCAATAAGTGCAAAATATGAAACTATGTACCAAATATGCATTTTTTTAAACCTATTTCACTAGCTAATTAAGATTCAAACTTTTATTTAACTGTTAGAAAAAGTTAATATTAAAGAAGTTATAGTACTTTAACAAGAACATTAAAGTTTAAAAAATTCAGTGATTAATGAATAAGAGGAAAACCATTTTTCTGAAAACTTCCACGAAAATAGTTAATATTTTTCAAAAATTATCGTCATTCATGTATGTTAAGGAAATTCATTGAAAAGTTATTCGTGTTAAAAAAATATACTAAAAAATAGTGTAATAGATCAGGAGTAATAATTATACCAATTATAATATTTTCAAACGGATTATAATATTTCAAAGTCAAAAATAACAAACACGCGTGGTTTGTAAGAAATTCAACTTCCATAAAAATTATGAATTGAAAGAAACTGCATGAATTGTCCAAAAATCTTGAATATATTTGAAACATGAATATCTGAAGGTGTTTGGACATAATTCCATCGTTAGTCCTAAAATTTAACTCAATAAAATACAATAGTTAGTTATAGTATATATATATATATATATATATATATATATATATATATATATATATATATATATATATATATATCTTAATATAAAATTACGTGTCGCCGCCTAGGGGCCGGCTAACACCTAAACTACTGAACCGATTTTAATCAAATTTGCATACCGTGTGCAGTTTGATCCAACAAAAAAGATAGGATACCTTATATCTTAATTTATAGTCGCAATATTATTTGTATATTATCTGCAAGTCACAATTATCTGTTAGCTCTATACGATTCTAACATATGGCGGTATAAGGTTATACTATTATATAAATGGACAAGCAATGTTTCGTTTGTGTTCACTAACCGCCAAAAACTACTGAACCAATCTCTACCAAATTTTGACTACATCATCTTTATAGGATGGTTTAGCAATAGTAAAATCTAATGATTTTCAACTAATTCTTTATTGAAAAATGAATAATAAGTGGATAACAGTGAAGTTCAAAAATGGCGGCAATTGCCATCTACATGAAAGGTTAAAAGGTACAGTGTTACATAGAGGTGAACATTGATAATAAAATTTACTTATTTTCAATTAAATTGTTATAAAAACAGCTATATGGAGTGAAATATACTAAATTTTAACTACATCATGTTCATAGTTCTAGGTTTAGCAACAATGAAAATTTAAATGTACAATGTTGAGTGTTAGAAACGGGTTTTGCCACACTACCACATACTTTTATGGTTAGAAATTAAAATCCAACCAGATCAAATCAAATAAAATTATTTCTGTCGAATGAAAATTATTAAAAATCAAAATGCCGATCCTCAGCTGTTTAATATTGTGTGTAAAAATATGAATTCTGAACCTTTAGTTGTAAGCACTGATAATGCAGTTTCTTATACCGCAGTTTCTTAATAGTCTTTGTCCATCTGGATTACCAACTCATATATTAAAATTGAAAATTGGATGTCTAATTATGCTTTATGTTATCTTCAAATACCTAATCAATCTAAATTTAACCAAGTTAATAATGGCTGCTATGCGTGAAAATATTATCCAAAATATAATTTTCAATTGTTCACTTTAATACAAGATTTTTATCAATAAACAAAAAATCAATTATTAGTTAAAATTCCTCGACGGGGGATGATGAAGTTATATATAGAAGGACAAGCCATTTCCGTTCGTGATCACTAACCGCGAAAACTATAGAACTATTCTGTACCAAATATAACTACATCATCTTCATAGTTCAAGGAAGGTTTAGCAATAATAAAATTTACATATTTCCTCTTAAATTACTGTTTATAAAGCGATAAATATGTGGTGGGTAGTAAGCGAGCGCCATTCAAGAGAGGTTACAATGATCCAGTGTTAATTATAGCTGGAAATTGATAATAAAATTACTAAATTAAATTAATTTGTTATCCAAAAAGCTATAAATATGTGGTGTGACGTGTGGATTCCAGTGAAATTTAAAAATCGAATATGTGGCAAGCGACAATAGCATTTTAGTAAAACTAATGAACCTATCTGAACCAAATTTTAACTACATCATCTTCATAGTTCTTGAAAGATTTACAATTAGAAAATTTACTATAATAATAACTTATACTATTATATAAAAGGACAAGCCATTTTTCGTTTGTGAATGATCACTAACCGCGAATATTACTGAACAAATCTGTACTAAATATTAACTACATCATTTTCATAATTCTAAGAAGGTTTAGCAATATTAAAATCTACTGATTTTTAATTTATATTTTATTAAAAAAAGTTAATATGTGGACAACAGTGCAGTATGAAAATTGACCGATAGGTGGGGAGTGCCATTCTACACGAGAGGTTAGAAAAGAGCTTGAAATCGATGATAAAATTCACTTAATTAACTATCAAGAAAATTATTTTAAAAAATTTAAATATGGTGTGCGATATGTGGATCTCAGTGAAGCTTGAAAATCAACCGATTGTGTATAGAGCCATTCCACAATAGAGTTAACAATGGTAAACTGAACCTATCTGTACCGACATCTAAATAAATAATTTATATAATTCTAGAAAAGTTTTGCAATGGTAAAATTTAGAATAACTAAAATTTAAATGTACAATTTTGAGAGGCAGGAACGAGGTTTGCCACACTGTCATATACTTTTATAGTTCGAAATCAACATGTAACCAGATGAAATCAATAAAGTTATTTCTGCCGAACACAAATTATTACTAACTCAAAATGTAGATCCTTTGCTTTTTTATATCGTGTGTAAAAATATGATTCACGGGCTTTTTGTCGTAAGCACTGATAATGCAGTTTATTTTCCGCAAGAGTTTCTTAATAGTCTTTATCCATCTTGATTACCAATTCATACATTAAAGTTAAAAATTTTATGCCTAATGGTGCTTATATGTAATCTTCAACCACCTGATCAGTGCAATTATAACTAGATTAATAATTACTGCTAAAAAATCATTGAAGAAATAATGCTCAACCACATGCTAAAATACAAGAATCTTATCGATAAACAAATAAAACTTTAATTTTTAGTTGAAATTATCTTTAGTTATGAGGGCGGGCGAAGCCGCGACGGGAATGCTAGTATATATATATATATATAAATTACGTGTCGCCGCCTAGGGGCCGGCTAACACCTAAACTACTGAACCGATTTTAATCAAATTTGCATACCGTGTGCAGTTTGATCCAACAAAAAAGATAGGATACCTTATATCTTAATTTATAGTCGCAATATTATTTGTATATTATCTGCAAGTCACAATTATCTGTTAGCTCTATACGATTCTAACATATGGCGGTATAAGGTTATACTATTATATAAATGGACAAGCAATGTTTCGTTTGTGTTCACTAACCGCCAAAAACTACTGAACCAATCTCTACCAAATTTTGACTACATCATCTTTATAGGATGGTTTAGCAATAGTAAAATCTAATGATTTTCAACTAATTCTTTATTGAAAAATGAATAATAAGTGGATAACAGTGAAGTTCAAAAATGGCGGCAATTGCCATCTACATGAAAGGTTAAAAGGTACAGTGTTACATAGAGGTGAACATTGATAATAAAATTTACTTATTTTCAATTAAATTGTTATAAAAACAGCTATATGGAGTGAAATATACTAAATTTTAACTACATCATGTTCATAGTTCTAGGTTTAGCAACAATGAAAATTTAAATGTACAATGTTGAGTGTTAGAAACGGGTTTTTTGCCACACTACCACATACTTTTATGGTTAGAAATTAAAATCCAACCAGATTAAATCAAATAAAATTATTTCTGTCGAATGAAAATTATTAAAATCAAAATGCCGATCCTCAGCTGTTTAATATTGTGTGTAAAAATATGAATTCTGAACCTTTAGTTGTAAGCACTGATAATGCAGTTTCTTATACCGCAGTTTCTTAATAGTCTTTGTCCATCTGGATTACCAACTCATATATTAAAATTGAAAATTGGATGTCTAATTATGCTTTATGTTATCTTCAAATACCTAATCAATCTAAATTTAACCAAGTTAATAATGGCTGCTATGCGTGAAAATATTATCCAAAATATAATTTTCAATTGTTCACTTTAATACAAGATTTTTATCAATAAACAAAAAATCAATTATTAGTTAAAATTCCTCGACGGGGGATGATGAAGTTATATATAGAAGGACAAGCCATTTCCGTTCGTGATCACTAACCGCGAAAACTATAGAACTATTCTGTACCAAATATAACTACATCATCTTCATAGTTCAAGGAAGGTTTAGCAATAATAAAATTTACATATTTCCTCTTAAATTACTGTTTATAAAGCGATAAATATGTGGTGGGTAGTAAAGCGAGCGCCATTCAAGAGAGGTTACAATGATCCAGTGTTAATTATAGCTGGAAATTGATAATAAAATTACTAAATTAAATTAATTTGTTATCCAAAAAGCTATAAATATGTGGTGTGACGTGTGGATTCCAGTGAAATTTAAAAATCGAATATGTGGCAAGCGACAATAGCATTTTAGTAAAACTAATGAACCTATCTGAACCAAATTTTAACTACATCATCTTCATAGTTCTTGAAAGATTTACAATTAGAAAATTTACTATAATAATAACTTATACTATTATATAAAAGGACAAGCCATTTTTCGTTTGTGAATGATCACTAACCGCGAATATTACTGAACAAATCTGTACTAAATATTAACTACATCATTTTCATAATTCTAAGAAGGTTTAGCAATATTAAAATCTACTGATTTTTAATTTATATTTTATTAAAAAAGGTTAATATGTGGACAACAGTGCAGTATGAAAATTGACCGATAGGTGGGGAGTGCCATTCTACACGAGAGGTTAGAAAAGAGCTTGAAATCGATGATAAAATTCACTTAATTAACTATCAAGAAAATTATTTTAAAAAATTTAAATATGGTGTGCGATATGTGGATCTCAGTGAAGCTTGAAAATCAACCGATTGTGTATAGAGCCATTCCACAATAGAGTTAACAATGGTAAACTGAACCTATCTGTACCGACATCTAAATAAATAATTTTTATAATTCTAGAAAAGTTTTGCAATGGTAAAATTTAGAATAACTAAAATTTAAATGTACAATTTTGAGAGGCAGGAACGAGGTTTGCCACACTGTCATATACTTTTATAGTTCGAAATCAACATGTAACCAGATGAAATCAATAAAGTTATTTCTGCCGAACACAAATTATTACTAACTCAAAATGTAGATCCTTTGCTTTTTTATATCGTGTGTAAAAATATGATTCACGGGCTTTTTGTCGTAAGCACTGATAATGCAGTTTATTTTCCGCAAGAGTTTCTTAATAGTCTTTATCCATCTTGATTACCAATTCATACATTAAAGTTAAAAATTTTATGCCTAATGGTGCTTATATGTAATCTTCAACCACCTGATCAGTGCAATTATAACTAGATTAATAATTACTGCTAAAAAATCATTGAAGAAATAATGCTCAACCACATGCTAAAATACAAGAATCTTATCGATAAACAAATAAAACTTTAATTTTTAGTTGAAATTATCTTTAGTTATGAGGGCGGGCGAAGCCGCGACGGGAATGCTAGTATATATATATATATATATATATATATATATATATATTTGAAAATTTAATTTTTGGCTCTGTGGAAATCATTAGCACTTATAACCATATCTTAAGTGTTTTAAAATAGCTTTTTAAAAATGTTATTTTCAGTTTTCAACAGACGGCAGATTATCAATTGTAAATAATGTCACAAGGTTTTGAAATGTGTCATTTTAAGTATGTAATTCTTTAGAATTTATTACTCTGAACCTGAATTGTTAATTCCTTTGTGAATTTTGTTCTCTTAGGTGAACATTTTCTGATATGAGAATTATTCAAACTATGGTAAAGCCTGGGTTTTTCCAAAGTGAATTAACAGACTCGTTAGCTTAGTTATTCAAAACCTCTGGGGATTTATATTGGCAGCGTTCACTTTTATTTTGTATCCTATTTTTTAATAAAATTAAATCTTTTCATCCAAATAAAATAAATGTATTTAAAATTCTAACGTAACAACGTTTAAGATCAAAAACTAAATATTTTCAATTCAAAAGCTTCTGAATATTCTTAAAAACTTTACTTGTTAACTCTACTTCATTTATACAAGTAATTCATTTGAATTTATTTATTTATCGTATTTTTATTCGTAATGTATTTTAATCTAAAAATATTTAAAAACTTACGTATTTTAAATTTAAAAGTATGTTGAGCTTTTGAATATTCTTAAACATTTACCTCTCAACTGTAATTAATTTAGGTTTATTTTATTTTATTTTTTTATTTGTAATGTATTTGAATTTTAGAATGCTTTTTGTATTTTCTAAATTTTTCCTGGTTTCATTTTATTTGTATGTTTTGTTTTCTTGTTTTATTAACATAGATTTAACAAGTTTTCATGGAATTTATGTTGTAGATCAGTTTATTTTACTTGTATATTTCAAGGATGTATATTTATGCATATAAGTTATTAGGGATTGTTTCAAATTTAATATTGTTCTAAACTTTTTTATTTAGTATATGATCGGGAGTTTGTTCGAGTGATAAGACTAAAAACAATTTTTCTTCTTTTATTTTTTTAAATACTAGTAACCGTTCGAAACCCTTTAAAAAAATATCAGCTGAAGCTCGTTCATTTACTTTACATAGATGAAAAGAGGTACTCTTTTTTTTACAAATTATATCAGTATTGATCTTAGAACTAAATGATGAGGGGGGGGGGGATTTGTATTTATTTTCTTTAACATGGTTAGTAATATTTACCTTACGCCTGGCTTTCTTATAATGAATGTAGGCTCACCGCAATGTTTATCTATCTTGTAAGCGTCAATTTACAATGAAACGTGTTCTCGAAGAATACCCGCTGTGCGAAAGTTTTTCCAGTAGGAACGGCTGGAAAGAAACCTTTCGGCAATGCTTGGTGATAATAAAATCCAGTATCACAAAGTATAAAGTAAAAAGTGATCACATTTCTGTAACAACTTCAATTCAATTGAAAATCTGTCAATTTTATTATTGCTAAACCTTCCTCGAACTATCGAGATGATATGGTTACAATTTAGTACAGATTGATTCAGTAGTTATCGCGTTTAGTGATCACAAACGAAAAATGGCTTGTCCTTTTATATAATAGTATCGATAAAGCACGGATAATGATTCCTAAACATTTTTATTTTCAATTTTATTCATAGGTGTTGTAGAAAGTTAATATTTTCCTTTAGTTTGATCAACGGTAATATGTTTGATCTATCATTGCATTTAATTTCTCGGTTCCTCATTTATTATGAGGATATTTTTTAAAGCATTCTTTTGTCAAGTACTTTCAGGATTTTCTGTTATCAGATATATTGCTCTGAATGCTTGAGATGGAGAATTAAGCTAATATAACCTAAATATTCCGAGGGCCCTTCGACTAGGAGCGAGTTAGTGACGGCTACAGTAGACTGCCAAGGCCAGCCTTCAGGCATCGTTGCTCGCCACCTCCTGCCTGTTGCATCCCCTAGTAACTTCCTATTCTCACCTCTACTCCGGATTTTAACACCGTTTCAAGCTTTAGCATAGTTCTCTGCATAGTATTTAATAGGAAATTCTCAAATAATGGAAACAGAAAGTATGTAAAGTATTAATGTATTTAGAATAATTTTGCATCCATTTGTACTATCCATTTTCCCCTTTGACAAATGATTACTTCAATAGGACTTCCAGAAAGTATCTGTGGTTTTAAGATACTTCCGTGGTTTTTCAGTCGGCGTTAATATGTTAAATAGTGGGTTAGACGTGTGTTTGAGGCTATCAAAGATATGCCTCCTTGTAATGTATTCTGTCATCTTTTGTAAGTCTAGTATTTTGTGTAATATCGCATATTTGATGCAACAAGGACATAACTCAAAAACAAGCTTTTGAGTTATGGCGAGCTTTTGACTGTGTAATGAACCATTCGCCTATGTAGTTTTAGTCGATAAAACGTTATATTTGAGCTTTAACTATTCACTAAGAGAGAGCAGGATATGTCACCATTGTATGTGTCTAAAAATCGTCCTGTACAAGATTCACAAGACTGCCCTGCAAAATTAAAGTTTTTGAGTTACGTTCTTGTTGCAGCAAATTAGCGATATGTCAGTTTTAGTCCTTTGTAACGTTGTATGTCGAACGATTCGTCTCAATACCCCGTTCTGAAACTGTTGGAGTCTTTTTGATGTTTGATAGTTTGCTAAGATCGGAGCTCCATAAGACAAACTTTAATACACAACTAGTGTTCCATTAACGCTAAAGATGAATACAGATGTCACGAGAGTGACCATTATTTGACAGGTTCACAAGGATCACTTCTCTTTCACATTTTTTACATTTAAGAAGTTGAAACTGAAATTTATAAAATAAACTTTATAATTTATGTGTTGATAGTGATTTCCGATCCCTTTTACACAAAAAACTTAAGATTCACTGAGATCAGTAAAATATGTATATATTTTAGGTGATACAGATTGGACCCAGGAACTGTAAGAACTGTTCTTACTAAAAAAAATTAGCTTTATGATTTGAGAAATTAGCTTAACTATACCTTCTAATTCTCACGATTCAAATTCCTTCGTAAAAGCCTTAATGTTCCATATGTTGCTGATTTGGCTCTAACCAGATACCTATCATTTCATAGTAAACTCCATAACCACTCGATTTCACTAGTCTCCCAACTTGTCTCACACTCTATTCCCGATAATCCTTCGAGGCTTCTGAAAAGATTTATATATTGTATGTTATTTATACAGTTGTAAATATCAAGAAATAGTTAAAAGTATTTACATACCTTTTTTTTTTTTTTTTTTTTTTTTTTTTTTTTTTTTTTTTTTTTTTTTTTTTTTTTTTTTTTTTTTTTTTTTTTTTTTTTTTTTTTTTTTTTTTTTTACGGGTGACTAGCCCAGTGTTAAAGAATGATTTTGAATTGAACGATTGGATACGAGAATATAAAGGTTTAGTTGAGCTAATTTCTTAAATTAACTTTAATTCTGTTTAGTAATTATATGAAAGATAATAATTTAAAATCTAATACATTCACACACATATATAGTATGTGCCGATACTAAAATTTTACGATACCAGGAAGTCGATTCTCCATTCTCGGTACCAATATTTCGTTTATTATTTTTTTTTAATTGGTTGAATATACAATAGCTACTGCATATCAATGTTCAAAAAACCAATTAACTTATTCAAATACCGTAATAATTAAAAAATAATTTGTGACCTAACAGGATTATTATTATCTAAAAAGCAACATTTTTATTCTAATTTTGTACACTAAGAACATTTTTACTCATCCTGGGCTATTCCTACCAACGGAAAGTGTAATTTGTTTCTAACTTTAATTATTACTCAATGGATAATTGAACCATTAACTAGAATTTTAATGTTTTTTTTTTTTACTTATATGAAATATAATTTAAAATCTAAAAAAAATAAATAGAAAATACCAAGGTAATCGATTCTCCATTTTCGGTACCAATATATCGTTATATATATATATACGAAATAGTTATAAGCAACAATTATCATTACCTAAAAATTTAAATAAATGTGTTTTAAACAAATAAATAAGCTCTACATTAGAAGGATTCTTGGCCATCTTCTTTTCAGACACCTCAGAGGTTTATTGGGAATTGAGTGTGAGGCAAGTTTGGAGATTAGTGGATTCGGGTGGTTATGAAGTTTATCTTGAAAGGTCAGATATCAGGTTAAGGCTGGATCAGGAATATACGGATCAAAAAGATCTTTATGGATATGTCTATTTGTGATATAATAAGGAAGCATTGAAAATTTTACGAAGGATTTTGGATTGAACGATTGGATACGAGAATATAAAGGTTTAGTTGAGCTAATTTCTTAAATTAACTTTAATTCTGTTTAGTAAGAACAGTTTTACTCATCGTAGGTATAATCTGTATCACCTTAGATACATAGATATTTCACTGCTATCAATGAATCTTAAGTAATAGTGATAAAGAAATCGGAAACCATTATAACAATACAATCAATACTTATATTATATGGTTTATTATATAAATTATAGTTTCATCTACGTTGAGTTTCAAAATGGATTTAGTGTTTTATTTTTCCTTATTTCCATTTAGGTACCTAATGCGTGAAAGTGTAACACAAGGTTACAACATAAGTTTCTACATAGATTTAGTGAGATAGACATAGATTTATTATTATTTGTCATTCATATTACTTATTGCCCTGAGCTGAGACAGATTGTAATATTAATACAGCAAAACACGTTAATCTAAAAATAAATGTAAGAAAGTATATCAGAAGTTTCTTATTTTTTAATTTCCACTTCCCTAATGTGAGAAAATATTGCAGAAATTAACAAAATAACTTTCAACATGGATTTGGTTGTATATCATGTATTAATAATTTGTTATTTCTAATACCCTAACATGCATGGATGTTTATCGGCAGTCAACATTAGTTTTGATTTATTATTATAATTATTCTGATTTACTATAATATTAATTCAACATATATTCATTGTTTTAAATTTATTTATTCTCTTATTTCTCGTTTTGATGATGTAAATGAAGGGGAATGAATAACCTTTTTCCTCGAAAAGTAGAGGTATTTTTGGCACGTAAAGGGGCTGTCAATAGTATTACCTTACTATTTATTGATTATCTATTTTTACTATCAACACCTTAGTTATTTTATTAAATGGGCAACTACCTCTCCCAAGTCAATCTCTGGCATTGAACATAAGGTGAGATTTTCTTTCCCCACGATTTTGGCCGTCTGGGGACCGCGTTAAACAGCCACTGTACAATGTACATTTCTTCTACTGCGTTCATCCTCTTTCCTCTTCTACCAATATGTCTTCTTCCTCTGTCTATGATGCTTCCTTCGGTCCTTTGTTCATACTCCTCAAATTCTTTTCAAATCTCTCAAAGCGTTGAATTTTATCTCTCATCAGTTCTCTGTTTTTGGCACATTCTTCTTCAATACCCATTTATTATAGGTGTGATATTACTATAATATAATATATTTTTCTTTGATTAAACTCACATTCTCCCAAAAAGTTCTAATTCATTTAGGTTAAATATTAATAACTATCCATTTCTTTCATGATACGCCTCAAAAAATTCAATTTTTCTTTAGTAAGAAGAGCCTAAAATTATTATTTGATTGTTAATACTTGCTAACAATATTTGGGTTATTATTGGAGGATATTGTACTTAGCGAACCAGCAACAGCCGCTAAGGAGCTTTCCTCAGAAGCGGGATCCTCAGGGGTGGGGGTGGGGATGGAGGGGGAGGGGGGGGTAGTGGGGGGGGGGGGTTATTTGATATTCCAACCCGGTGAGGTGCTAATTAATGACCCGTGTTGCCTCCTTTGTCTTTAGTGGTTCCTTTATCAATTATTACAATTGTGGTTATCTTATTATTATTAATATTATATTATTTAATGTACGTAAATTTTTATTTGAATTAATTTTTCTAAGCTTTTTGACAAATTATAATAAGTAATCATATAGAATGTTATATCCTTAGCTGTCGTGAAGTGGATAATTTAAAATCGTGCACTTTTCAGTAGAGAATCTTTTATCGTTTTACTAAATCCTGTAATTAAAACTTACCCTTTCTACTAAAATAAATAAGGTTCAATTATTAATAATCCTGATTTGAAATTTTAAAGTTAACTCCTTTTGTAGGCTATTCGACTTACCTACTTCACGACAACTACCGATATTAGTTCATCTGTAGTTTGATGCATATATAAAAATAAAATTTTCTGAGTTCATATAATTCACAGTTTAGGATTTCCTTATTCTATGATTTTTTTAAGAGTTTGTGCTGTCCTCTCCGTTTATTATTTCTCGAAAATTACTGAACCGTATCCTTGTGATTGTGTTGAGTCCTGTGGGGTGCAAATTATTTTTGTGAAATCCCTAATATTTCAGTAAAATTGTACATTTTGTAAAAAAGGTTGGGTAGTTGTGATTTATTTATATCTTGTTAGTGCTTTGGTGCTAATATCCAAATTTTGGATCATGAAGCCCCGGCGCTCGCTAATTGGTAGATCCGAAGCATCAAAATTTTTGACCTTTTTTACGTTTCACCAAAATATGCACGGTTGGTACTAGAGAAAACCGTTTTATATTCAAAATTAAACTTGACTATACTTTCTACAATCTGAGAAAAAAATAAGTTCTGTAACTTAAACGGAAACTGAGATAAAAGCTTTCAAATTTTCGGAATTCTCTCAAAAAGTGGTGGAAATTTTGCTCTATGCGTTCTTATTTGTCATTTAAAGCATTCTTCATTATAAACGATTTTAAAGGTTAGTTGGCTACAAATCCAGCAAAATATAATTGTTACTACGGCCAATGCATTCATCTATAGAAAGATGGCTAAAACATAGGTATCTATACAAGCATATTATATTAATGTATATAACATACATTTCCGGGTTTGTTTTGTTTTTTTAAATGTATAAATATAACTTTTAATATAATAATAATAATAATAATAATAATACACTTTTAACTACAAAAAACATGTTTCTTCGAAATATTCGGTTAATCCAACCTTTTGGCCATTCTGCCATATCCCTTGGTCCGTCCCTTAGGAGTTGAATTAGTGAGATTCTACTGTTTTTTTTAAGTTATTTCATACTAATAAAAAATTAATACCGGAAAAAAATATTGTAACTTTCTAATCAAATTTTTGTTTAGTTTAGTAATTTTATGAATACTTGTAGTACTTGACTGTAAGATTATTAGTAATTTTTCACATTTGTAATCAGTGATTGAGAGGGAGTGATCCTGGTAGACAATGACGGCTAAGGTTGCGCTAAGGCAGTTCTGGGAGGGATATGGTTTCCCCCTCCCCCAATCTCCCCTCCATTGTGGTGCCTATAGCTACCTAATTATTATCCTCTTACAATTAGCTCTGTCACCACTGATACGTAACAGTACATCACTGGCTGTGTATAGGAAAACCTATGCGTAAGGATATTTACGCGGCTGACCCTGGCCTTATTAAAATTCAAAAAATTACTTATTTATTAAAAATGTATTTATTGAAAACAAAATAAATATATTATATTGAAAAAAGTATGTCTTGCAGTTTTAAAGATATACCACTTCTGCCCTAGCGGTCTCTTTGAGCCAGACTTGCCCTCCTATAATGGGAGACTTTCTATTTCGGGGTTTCCCAAATCTGCTGTATATAGAATGATTATTATGTTTCTTTTCTTTCTCTATTTTAGTTTATTTGTTTCTATATTCACAATCATTTGCATTTTTTTATTTATTAAATTCCTGTAATAGACATTCTTCATGCGTCAGTTTTGCATTTTATAATGAAGCCATAAAATTTTAATGTTATTCAAATTTAAAATTAATACAGACATCAAAAAGAAAAAAATATATAATATTAATAAAATCATTTAAAACATCTGCACAAAGTAATAATTAAATTAATATACTTGGAGTTCAATGCTCCCAATTAATTACAAAAGACTCATTTACATGACAGTGTTTAGACCAATATGGACTTACGGAGTTGAGCTTTGTGGCTCTACTAAACCATCCAATCCATCCCGGATCCAATCCTTACAATCCAAAATCCTTCGAAAAATCCTCAATGCTCCTTACTTTGTCACCAATAAGCTTATCCATAAAGATCTTAATGTTCCATGTTGCTGATTTAGCCCAAACCAGATGCCAATCCTTTCATAGTAAGCTCCATAACCACTCAAATCCACTAGTTTCATTGGTTCCCAAACTTGCTTACCACTCAAGGGGGCGAGAGTTCTCGATAATCCTCCGAGATGTCAATTAACTCCTTGGAACATCAAAAGCAAAATGAACTAAGCGTGGCCTTCAAAATACCTTGTACTCAAGTAATATTGGATTATTTGTCAGACATCTTTGACTCGTTGAACAGTCATAACCTAAAACTGTAGGGTGGAGACTCAAATATAGTTACTTGTGGAGATTTTTATTGAAGTGCAACTTTGGAGGCGTAAAATATCAGCAAACCCCTGCAATTATTCAAATTTCCCTAAAGTAGAGTCAAACTCAGAAGAAACACACTTCAAGGACATTTATGAAGGATAAAGTTTGAAAATCCAAATATCAAACCATTTGGAGAACCTAATTGAAGAGTTCCAGAAATACTTCCCAAACACTTATGGCGATAGTATTTACAGAATGTCAACTGACCCATTCCATGTCAACATAGACTCCTTGCCTGAATCACTTCAAGAAGATGCTTTGGAAATAAAACATGATTCCTCTGCCAAACAACTTTGATATAATGGATAAACCTTCATTTTGGTTAAAATATTTCAAAGTGTATCCTAGTGTATCACGGGAAGCTCTTCGTTTATATTTGCCTTTTTCAAGCACCTATTTGTGGGAAAAAGCATTTTCAACACTTATGGCAATTAAAACAAAGTATCGGAATAAACTTGATGTTACCAGTGACTTGCGTTGTGCACTTACTAAAACTCAGCCACGAATAGGCATACTCGTAAAGAAAATGCAAGCCCATCCATCTCACTAACCAACCTAATCTATTATTCTTTTATTAATAATTTTTGTATTTTATGAAAACTGATATTGTTGTAACTTAGGGCAGTATAAATAAATGTTTTGTATTCAATGTAATACTTATCTGTTTTTGTTTTATTCCTAGGCCCATACAATTTATTGTTATGTGGGGGGGGGGGGGGGGGGGGGCGTGAGAAGCTTTCATTTTAACAAAAGGGGCGCGTGGTACAAAAACGTTTGGGAACCCCTGCCCTAGTTTCTCAACTTGCTTTCCACTCAATTCCCGATAGTCCTCCGAGGTGTCTGAAAAGAAGATGGTCTAGAGATCTTCTGGTGTAGATTTTTTATTGAACTGCTACTTATGAGTAGTTCTTTTTAAGTTTCTGTCATGTTATTGTACGCTTTATTAACACATTTACTTAATGTATATTTGTAGAGTTGTAAAATTCAATAAATTGTAATTAAAAAAAATAATATATATATATATATATATATATATATACACTTAGAGAAAAATATCCATTAATAAAAATATGATCAAGGCAAGTATAAATGCATAGCTTCTACTAACCCATCGGCAGTGTTCTCATTAACAGGTGAATCGCATAATCAACAACGCATATATGTTTAAGGTATGACTCGAATTTTTTAGTGTTTTCAGTTTGTTCTGATATTCTTCAAGCCTTTATGTTTTGATTCGAGCTCAAAAATTGCCACTGCCATTAAAATACCTACTAATGATAAACCAGCATTGAAAATGTGGTATGTTAAATTATATTTATTTTAACGTTGTGCCATAATGACATTTTGCTAAAATATACACTTATTTATAATAACATGCGCAACTAAAAGCTTTTATAAATTATCTAAACATTGTTTATTAATTTAATTGATCTCCTAATTGACACTCTATTTAATTAAGACAGTAAGCGTAAAAATGTATGAATTATATTTGAGATGAAATGGAACTGGTTAATGATTTAGAAACACAATAAATCTTGTTAAGTGCCACTTAATTTGTTATTAAAACTCATTACGTTACATATTTTATGTGAAAATATTTAATTTTGATATGGTTGGTCCTTTATGGAATGAGATTAAATTATGTGCATTGCTCATTAGCAATATTAATTAATATATTATAACAATATTGGTTTGAAATTTTATGTCTGATCTGTCTGTGGAACAAGGAAGGAACTTGTTTTTTGTGGAAAATGATAATGAAAAAAAAAAAAGTTCTGATTATTTGCTTTTAACATGTTGCTTCCTATCCTCAAATTTACTTAAGAAATAAGGTAAATTAAGTACAAACTATATTTACAAAAAACAAATGCCCTATCAATTCTACAAATTATTCTGCCCAGACTAGCAACTTAAGCGACATAATATTTTTTTAAAAAAATCATTACAGTTCTGATAGTTGGAATAGAGTAAAAATAAATTAAATTAATGGACACTCTTTTAAAGTTACGAATATTTAGTTTGGATTTGTAAAAAGGGAACCTGTTATTTTCACGTATGTTATCATTCAACTTTAATAGCAGTTGACAAGTGCTAATAGGAAATAACAGTTCTAAAATAACAGGTTGCTAATTAGCAGTCCGTCTCCACGCTGATTAGCGTTCTGCCCGTTCCGGACGGAGCGGAACCTTATAGCAGCGCTTATTTTCGATTCTAGAATTCTAATAGATAGATCAAATATAATTTTCATAGTGCATTGTCATGTTCATATAAACATCAAAATTTTAGTTTTCTGTATTCGTATCAAAGTACAATAGTAACATTGTATTTTGATATTTGTCGAGATCGAAATTTGCTTGATTAAAGTTTATATTATTTCGAAATTTAGTTTCTTAACATTAATTAGATACAAATATTTCTAATAGTCAATGCAGAAATAATTCATTTTACATTTAATAGTGTTTCTGCGCGAGGAAGGATTTGAAAATATGTCGTTATTAAAATCAATATTGAATTAGTAAAATTAGAGGCTTTCTATGGAAAAAGTCTAGGTACTACTACCGTCGAGGCGCTCCATCGAACGGCTATGCACCTGCGATATCGATTCCGACGCTTCACTTTGAGTTTCACATTTATCGATAGCTCTTCCCTTAACCTCACTTTTAAACATCCACTTCTACAGTTTTAACTTAGGTTTTTTTATTTAGTGTGTAATATGAACATTTCGTATTCTTAAATGTAAAAAGGAGAAGCAAAAGTTAACAACGTTATTTTTAACGTGGATTTAGTGTATATATTTTATATATATATATATATATATATATATATATATATATATATATATATATATATATATATTTAAATTATTTTTTTTTTGTTTCCTCTTCTCTGATGTTTGAAAGTTGCATATTTTCTTGTTTCCATTTCCGTAATGCGAGAAAGAAAATATAGAAGAATTTAATAACATAACGTGAGAAAGTTTATCAAAAGTTAACAATACTTGTAATTTAGTTTTATATTCATTTTGATGTACTATAATAGTAATTCAACATTGATTTCCTGTGTTATATTTTGATATTTTCTTATTTCCACTTAATGCTTTTATTATTTCTCATTTTAATATGAGAAGATGAAAATGGATTTAGAGTCCGTGTGTAAGTAAAGGAGAATAACCTACTACTTTAAAATGTAGCTACTAAAAAATAGAAAATAATCGGAAAAAGTTTAGTATTGATAAAACGTATTCTGGGAGCGTGAAGAGGCTGGAGCGCCTTGTCGATAGTTCTACCTAAGTCTAATATATACAATTTTTTTTTATATATAATTCATCCTCAGGTATAGATTCATTATTATATTGAAGGGGTATTTGTTGACTGAGAAGTATTTACAGATGTAGGTTGTTGGGGTTTGCAGTCATAGATAGGCCGCAATTAAAAATCTATATCTACATTTATTAATCAGTTAAATTTATTTAATCCCTGTGTATCTATGATTGCATATCCCAACAACCTACATCTTTGATTTATTATCATTAATCCAGATTATTTCGTCGGCTTAGAGGTAAAAGTCATTAAGTAACAAAATTAATTTTTTTTAATATTCGAATGGGAATTTGCTCATTAAAAATTTCTCAGACAGTTATATAGTGAATTTTTTTATGCTCTGATGTTCATATATAACAGTTATTTTCATTAAGTGACTGATAATTCTTATGGGAAATGATAATATCAAAATACTATGACCTTTCGTCGAATTTGGAAAAAATTACACTTTGTGACTTTTACCCCCAAGCAAACGATTTGTTTTATTTGTAAAAAGAAACCTTCGTAGTCTATAGATTAGTTATAATTAAATGATGATTAATCACCACATAATAGCCCTCATCCTTACGTTTAATTCTTCTTGGGGGAAAGGATACTTGAGGAATTAAGAGTTCTTTAATGTTAGCTTATCTCAGTCTCTGCTGCTCCGGTATTTATAGTTCCCAATCACCATTGATTTCCCAGAAGAGCCATATTATGCCATTAGACTCCCTCAGATAATTGTATCTCGATTAGAAATAGACGATGCCTCTAAGATATGCGCACCTCAGGCCCTGCGCCTATGCGTTTGTTATTATTAGCCGGGTCAATTGACTCATCAACATTGGTTTGGACTTGGTTTAAATAGCTTTAAGGGTCTGAGCCAAATGAATGAGTTTCGTTCGTCCGGGAGTAAGGCGGCGGATTTAGGGGATTTACTTTGCATTCAAAATTAAAGGGATTTAGGTGAGGCAGTTGCATTTTAAATACCCTTTTCTACGATTTGTTTTCCACCGTTTTCCTTTAGCCCGGGAGGACAACTTATTTTAGGTCATTTTGTTTATATGTTAGTCACACAAATCCAGTATAAAATCGTTAAAGCACTTTTACAAGGTATCAGGAACAAAGATCCATAAACGGAAACACCTACTAATACTAGGTATTTTATGTATCAAAAAATGATCAGCTAACGTAAACATTTTACTTTTCTATTAAAAAGAATGAAAGTGAACAAATATATTTTAGAAAACAAAAATCCGGAATTCCATTTTTTTTTTTCGATAATCGTGAATTATTGTTTTTTTGCAAACCCTACATTTACTAACTATGTCTTTGAAGGATTCCTCTTCTCCTCTCCCCCCACCCTCACTACGAAAAAAATACTGATAGCTATCAAGGCATCCAAAAGTGACTTTATCACTATGATATTTTTAGTCACTGTAAAATCTTTTTGACTGTTATCGGAATTTTAAACTACAATTTTGGATTATGGGTATCGCCATATACCTGATTTTTCAAAAAAATTATTTTATCTAATGAGCTAAGTTATGCGGCCATTACAGAGATGAATATTCCTTTGTGAATAATTCTGGGAAAAAATCCATACTTCCAATTGCGTTTTTCCTAAATACAAATTTTGCACTCAACAAAACTAATACAACTATAGTACAACTATGAAATCTGGATTTTCAAATTATCATCATATTTAAGTTCACTAGATTTCTATGACATGTATCGAATTAGCTTCAGTCTCACCTTATACATCGCATATACTGCTGGGATTAAAAGATAATTCAGGTGCACTTTCGATTTATTAAATATGACAGCAATATTAGAATTTTTTAATGCAGATTTGTGAGTTGTTTCACTTTTGAAACAGATGTGCAATATCCTCTAAAGGTAAGGATTAGTTAGCAGAATATCTTTAGATAGAATTTAATATAGTTGTTTAATGAATGTTATCATAAAATAATTGTGTATGTCTATTAGCCTCCAATCCGATAAAAATTTCTGAGTAGATGACTTTGGGTGTCTTCAAAGAAGCATATTTGGGACTTTCGACACCTAATATCTCCTTAATTCACAATCTCATAAATCAAATGATGGCCGATCGCAGACTATCAGAGTAACATGTTGCAGTGTTAAAATTGAGCAGTTACATGACAAAAAAACAAAAGTGATAAAAATCAATAACGAACAAAAATATCTGATGATAGGTTTGGAATAATTTAATAAAATAATGGAAGAAACAAACAATATGGACCTACAATATACAACAGTAACCCAGACCATACATGGAAATATATCAGGTTCTAACCCTATTTGTTTCAAATGTTTTCTTAATGAGTAAAATTTATTATTATTTAAAATTAAATTAATTACATTTTGTATTACAGAAAATATTTTACTAATACTTCTTTTAATCACATAAAATGTACTAAATAAAATTAATGAAAATCATGCTTTAGAAAAACAGAGCACCTGGTTTGTAGGAAATTTTAAACCTAGAATTTTATGAAAATTAATCTGGAAAACCTGGAATTATGCTTGAATTTTCTTTTCCTGACTTTGTGGCCACCCTGTCATGCTTTTCGTTGAAGTTAGACTTTTCGATATTTGCATCAGTTGAATTTGAAATAGCTAATTAGAGTACGAGGAAGTGTGATTCTTAATATTATTAATCGCAGTATCTGTTTACAGTTTATTTTTAATTATATGTGATCAACAAAGATGGCAAACTACTATTTCCCTATTTCTCAACGGCTTTTATTACAACATCCTATTCCCATCGAGTTTTTATTAATAATTTGTTTCCTTTCTTTAGTGCTCTTGAGTTGAACGAAATGTAAATAAATATTTGCTTGTTACATTGGTTTCATCTTATGTTTTTTACAGACCCAGCTAATTATCGATATATATATATATATATATATATATATATATATATATATATATATATATATATATATATATATATATATAATATTTTTTTTTTTAATTTTGAAAATACTTAATTGGATGTAATTAGTATAACTTGTGAAATCGTCTTAGTCGCATAATAAATAGATGAATGATACAAGGAACCGTGATATGCAACAATAAAATAAATATGATACATTAATACATACATTAATAATGTAATACATTCATATAGTATTACTTGAAGTATGTAGTAAATGGTAAACAGACATAATATGTAATAAAAACAAGGAAGGGAAGAGGTGATATCTCAGTGAGCCGGTGGCCGAGTCACCATAACCGGTTTCCAGCTCATTGCAGCCCAATCGGAGAGAATTACTCTCCAGGCGCCACATCCCTAGTTATCCCCTAATCTCTTGTCCACCTCTATTATACCTATTACAGTCCAATTCTTAATTTTATCTAACTTATATACTATTTTTTAAAATCAATAAATGCACTATAGTGCTAGATTTAACAGATATGTAATTCTCACCATTCTTGCTGTTGCTCCCACGCATATTGGTGGATCTTGGGTTTTCTAGAATGTATACTAATAAGAATGAGTAAGGTAAAAATATATTAATATACTTACACGCACAAACGCACCCGCTTAAAAAAAAGAAAAGAAAAAAAAGAATTTTATGTACACTGGATCTACATATTTAAATTTAATACATCAGGTACGATGGAAAGCTGTCATTACATGATAATATTACTGCTTCGTTTTGTCATTTTTATTTTATTTTTTTTACTTGCATTATTTTTTTCTCTCTTTCAATTTCTTTTATTTTACACCAATTATTGAAGTAGCTGCAATTATGCAGGCCTTATGGACGTGCGGGAGAGTAGCACTCAACATTACTTCTTGGCATGGGTTAAAAAAAGAAAAATTGGTTTAATTTGAGAAATTTCAAACTCTCTCATTCAACTTTATTTTTGCCGTCTGAGAGTATTTTGGGGTATATTAGTCGTGGCCATGTCATTAATGAGTGTGTTATTATGTCCATGAAGTCTGTCGTAATATCGTCTACAAAGGTATATATATATATATATATATATATATATATATATATATATATATATATATATATATATATATATATATATATATATATATCCCGACCGGGTCAAATCTTTTCTCTTCAAAAATAAAATAATATATTTGATAATATTGATTTAGATCAAGAAAAATTACATATATATATATCTTAATATATATAAATTACGTGTCGCCGCCAAGGGGCCGGCTAACACCTAAACTACTGAACCGATTTTAATCAAATTTGCATACCGTGTGCAGTTTGATCCAACAAAAAAGATAGGATACCTTATATCTTAATTTGTAGTCGCCATATTATTTGTATATTATCTGTAAGTCACAATTATCTGTTAGCTCTATACGATTCTAACATATGGCGGTATAAGGTTATACTATTATATAAAAGGACAAGCAATATTTCGTTTGTGTTCACTAACCGTCAAAAACTACTGAACCAATCACTACCAAATTTTGACTACATCATCTTTATAGGATGGTTTAGCAATAGTAAAATCTAATGATTTTCAACTAATTCTTTATTGAAAAATGAATAAAAAGTGGATAACAATGAAGTTCAAAAATGGCGGCAATTGCCATCTACATGAAAGGTTAAAAGGTACAGTGTTACATAGAGGTGAACATTTATAATAAAATTTACTTATTTTCAATTAAATTGTTATAAAAAACAGCTATATGGAGTGAAATATACTAAATTTTAACTACATCATGTTCATAGTTCTAGGTTTAGCAACAATGAAAATTTAAATGTACAATGTTGAGTGTTAGAAACGGGTTTTGCCACACTACCACATACTTTTATGGTTAGAAATTAAAATCCAACCAGATCAAATCAAATAAAATTATTTCTGTCGAATGAAAATTATTAAAAATCAAAATGCCGATCCTCAGCTGTTTAATATTGTGTTTAAAAAAATGAATTTTGAACCTTTAGTTGTAAGCACTGATAATGCAGTCCATTATATGCAACAGTTTCTTAATAGTCTCTGTCCATCTGGATTACCAACTCATATATTAAAATTTAAAATTGGATGTCTAATTATGCTTTACGTTATCTTCAAACACCTAATCAATCTAAATTTAACCCAGTTAATAATGCCTGCTATGCGTGAAAATATCATCAAAAATATAATTTTCAATTCTTCACTTTAATACAAGATTTTTATCGATAAATATAAAAAAAAATTAATTATTAGTTAAGATTATCTAAGATCTTCACTTATGAGAGAGGGCGAAACCTCGACGGGGGATGATGAAGTTATATATAAAAGGACAAGCCATTTTCGTTCGTGATCACTAACCGCGAAAACTATAGAACTATTCTGTACCAAATATAACTACATCATCTTCAAAGTTCAAGGAAGGTTTAGCAATAATAAAATTTATATATTTTCTATTAAATTACTGTGTAAAAAGCGATAAATATGTGGTGTGCAGTAAAGCGAGCGCCATTCAACAGAGATTACAATGATCCGGTGTTAAATATAGCTAGAAATTGATAATAAAATTACTAAATTAAATTAATTTGTTATCTAAAAAGCTATAAATATGTGGGGTGACGTGTGGATTCCAGTGAAGTTTAAAAATCGAATATGTGGCAAGCGACAATAGCGTTTTAGTAAAACTAATGAACCTATCTGAACCAAATTTTAACTACATCATCTTCATAGTTCTTAAAAGATTTACAATTAGAAAGTTTACTATAATAATAACTTATAATATTATATAAAAGGACAAGCTATTTTACGTTTGTGATTACTAACCACGAATACTACTGAACCAATCTGTACTAAATATTAACTACATCATCTTCATAGTTCCAAGAAGGTTTAGCAATATTAAAATCTACTGATTTTTAATTTATATTTTATTAAAAAAAGAAAATTTGTGGACAACAGTGAAGTTTGAAAATTGACCGATAGGTGGAGAGTGTAATTCTACGCGAGAGGTTACAAAAGAGCTTGAAATCGATGAGAAAGTTTACTTATTAAACTATAAAGAAAATTATTAAAAAATATTTAAATATGGTGTGCGATATGTGGATCCCAGTGAAGCTTGAAAATCGACCGATTGTGTATAGCGCCATTCCACAATAGAGTTAACAATGGTAAACTGAACCTATCTGTACCGACATCTAAATAAATATTTTTTCTATTTATATAATTCTAGGAAGGTTTTGCAATGGTAAAATTTACAATAACTAAAATTTAAACGTACAATGTCGAGAGGCAGGACTGAGGTTTGCCACACTGTCATATACTTTTATAGTTCGAAATCAACATCCAATCAGATGAAATCAATAAAGTTATTTCTGCGGAATACAAATTATTACTAAATCAAAATGTCTATCTTTTACTTTTTTATATTGTGTGTAAAAATGTGACCCACGGGCCTTCTGCCGTAAGCACTGATAATGCAGTTTATTTTCCACAAGAGTTTCTTAATAGTCTTTATCCAACTTGATTACCAATTCATACATTAAAATTAAAAATTTTATGTCTAATGGTGCTTTTACGCAATCTTCAACTGCCTAATCAGTGCGATTGTAACTAGATTAATAATTACTGCTATGCGTGAAAAAATCATTGAAGAAATAATGCTGAATCACATGCTAAAATACAAGAATCTTATCGATAAACAAATAAAACATTAATTTTTAGTTGAAATTAGCTTTACTTATGGAGGGCGGGCGAAGCCGCGACGGGGATGCTAGTATATATATATATATATATATATATATATATATATATATATATATATATATATATATATATATATATATGTTCATTTACTGTGGGTAGTTGTAAGTGAGTGAAGTATGGTTTTAAATGTACCTAGCTGATTTTGTGATCATTCTAAGTATTTTTGATTGAAATATTTGTATTCTTTTTAAGGTGCGTGTCTTTTGCAGTCCCGTATATTTGTGTGGCGTATGTCCATATGGGTCTAAGTAAGTGTATGCATTAAGTCGTCTGAGTTTTAATGTCGACCGTTTATGAGGGATTATAATTTCAAATACGTTTGTGCTGTGATTTAAATCCCGAAAATACAAAATTTTAAATAAAATGAGATTTTTATAAATATGTTGAAGGAGTCGAAAACTGTGCTATTTTTAGTTTATTCATCGATAATACTTTTTCTATCAAGCTGTATACACAAATCGATATTATTAAATACATATACTTGAAAAAAACCATTCTATTACTTGAATCATACAAGTGATATTGCAATTAAATTTAAGTATACAATTCATAAAAATAATATTGTATATTATCAAAGGTATCTTTGTTCTGTATGCACATGTTTTAATCATTTATAATATTTTGTATGTTTAAAACAAAATAATAATCCGAGTAATAAAAAATGTAGCTATGAATAATCATCAGTAAGTTATTATTATTGCTAATAATTATTTATGGTATTTTTTTTGTGGTTAATATACTTTGTATTAGAAATTACTTAATCGTTTACGGATTTGCAAATAATAATTACGATGATATTCTGCCTGAAGCACAATTACAGCTATGGAAGTTGCAAGCGTTGGCTTGTCTCATTTCAAGTGGGAGTACTTAAAGTACTTGAAGTTGGTGTTGCTAACATTGTTGCACATGGATGTTGAGTGCAAGCTAGAGCTTAGAAACCTTAGACTCTATCATGAAATGTGCATACTTTGTGTATATGTGCCAATCTATATAATTATTGCACATTGCTTTACAAGACTAGAATAGCTTTATGCCATGTCAACGTATCATTTCCTCAAAATCAAAAATATAGGAGTAAAAAATATAATCCATGAAATAAGTCTATTCTCTTGCTACAAGACAATCTATATTGGGATAATGTTATCTCATAACCTAATTGCTCTATTTCGTGAAAGGTTTTCCTAGGCGAGATTTATCGGATTATTAACCACTAAATGCTTGAAAAGAGTTTTTAAATGAACACCAATGGCTTTGAGTCGTGACGCGATTTTATACCATCTTTGCCAAATTAAAACTATTAATCATAGATCAGTGTGAAAATTTCTGATTGTAAAAATACAATGGAAATGAAGTATGTTATTCTAAGGTTGTTGTTCCCTGAAAATTGGATTTAATAGGAAATAATAATTCAAAAATTCAGCCACCAATGGAAGTTATAATATGTTTTCACTGTTAGGTATACCTGAATGTTATGATCAACATCTTTATATATCTAGTGATAAGATGTTGTAGGCAATCCATAGGTGTTGATAGAAAGGTCAGTCTATAATAAAGCAATGTATCGGTTAATCATCTAGACACAAATATTTCCAATTCCTTTTATTTTATTTTTTTTTTGTTTTGTTCTATTCTATGTAGTATATAAAACATACTGACATAGAAAGGGTGCGATTGTAAATTGTTTGAGCGACGTAAAAATTGTACTGCAAAACAGATCCAATGACGCAATAACTCATAATAAAAAAATCTATAATTTTTATTTTTTTTTTACATCTAATTAGCTGGTTGTAATAATCCGCTTAAGGTATATTACTAATATCTAAAATAGTAAAATTATATAACTTATATCAGTGATGTGTCGGTACTCAGTTTTTCGATTCTCGGCATCGAAATCTCAGTTTAAAAACAAAAATAATCAAAATGAGATCTAAAATCATTATGCAAGATATAAGTTAGTAAAAAGCAAACAGCATTATTACCTACATCATTTTATATATACGAGGGTGAATCAAATATAAACGGTAATTTTCAAAATTATATTTATTGAATAATATTATACAGAAACTATACCTTCAACATTTTTCAATGTAGTCTCCTGCATTATCTACACACTTCTGCCACCGATTTGGAAGCTTGAATATTCCCTGTTCATAAAAAGACTGAGGGCGAGTTTTTAACCATTCGCGCACGTGCTTTTCGACGTCTTCATTGTTTTCAAATCGTTTTCCTCCAAGATTTTTTGAGGCGCATCGTTACATGTGATGAGACGTGGGTCCACCATTACACCCCCGAATCGAAAATGGCAAGTAAGGAGTGGCGAAGGAAGTATGAAGGCTGCCCAGTGAAAGCCAAAACTCGTCTCTCAGCTGGAAAAGTTCTTGCAACAATTTTTTTTGACTCAAGGGGAGTTTTACTCATTGATTTTCTTCACGATCAACGAACAGTGAATGCGGCTTACTACTGCCAGGTGCTACAGTCAGCAAAAACCAGTTACCGGAACAAAAGACGAGGTGTGCCCATTAGAGATGTCATCCTTCTCCATGACAACGCAAGGCCTCACACCGCATTGTTGACAAGGGATAAATTGGAAGAAATGGGCTGGGAAACTCTCGAACACCCTCCTTACAGTCCAGACCTGTCCCCTTGTGACTATTTTTTGTTTGCGCCCCTGAAAGAATCACTTGGAGGAAAACGATTTGAAGACAATGAAGACGTCGAAAAGCACGTGCGCGAATGGTTAAAAACTCGCCCTCAGTCTTTTTATGAACGGGGAATATTCAAGCTTCCAAATCGGTGGCAGAAGTGTGTAGATAATGCAGGAGACGACATTGAAAAATGTTGAAGGTATAGTTTCTGTATAATATTATTCAATAAATATAATTTTGAAAATTACCGTTTATATTTGATTCACCCTCGTAGGTCTATTGCTATTCAGATAGTATAAAAAGAGGGGGGAAAACAACTTTAATTAAGCATTAACAAAAATCCCCTTACAATAAAAAAAACTTGTATCATACAATGATGCTATTATCTTCCTGCATTAATTTTTTTCGTGCCATTACTTTGGCAGTTTATCTTTTTTTTTTTTTTTTTTCATAATCTATTAGCAAATACAATCTTAAGCGATTGCCGTTGGTATGGTTGATTACTTTAAGATAATTGTTTAAAATTCTATACTAATCAATGTTGGTCTAGTATAGGAAACATTGCTCTTTCATTAAAAATAAAAAAATATCATTTTTTTGTCATTACGGAGGGTAATAGATCATTTTATTATTAGGTAAAGTATAACTTCCACTTAGTCAACAATATAAATTTGTTCCGAGGAATCTAGGGTCGAATTTCTAAGACCTTTAGTTAGTTTTTATTCTCCTGTATTACCATCAAAATGTAAATACATGCGGCTAATTCCTTAATTTATTAGCATCAAACCAAGTACTCTCCCATTTCAAATATAATGAAATTAAAAGAATTATCGCGGCGTTGTGTAACAAAGTGTACTTAGTGACAGTGAGTCATTGAATTTTAAAATATCGTTCTAAATTAATTACCTAACGTCTTTATAAAACACATTAGTTTTGTTAATTATGTACTAATTAAATTTGTTAAATTTATTATAACTTTTTTTTTTCATTTTATCTTCAAAAATGTGATATGTATTTTATCTACTGCCTCATGATAAAACGAATTCTTACAACGATAACGGTTGAGTTGGGCTACTGATAATCACAAATATGAGAAGTATTGTTCACTATTCTTATTCATTGAGATCTATTTTTATTTATTTTAATAAGAAACTTTCGTGTGAATAGCGCAATAATTAAACTTGAGTAAAGTCATTAAAATTTGCGTCTTAGGTTTCAATAATTTAAAGTTTAAATTAGTTCCATTGGAAATCTTGTTCGGAGAGGTACGTGGTACCTTGTAGTCTCCTTTGATCTGGATCTTCAAATTATATTTACATAATTCAAACTCTGGAGTGGCTAGATTCCTTTTGAATCGAATTTAGTTTTAATTAATTCATCAATATTTCAAAGCGAATATCTGAAGGCAACAAAGAATTGTGTGGTACACATAGATCTGTTTACTATTTTACTGTTGATTTTTTCATAAGTTATTTGTATGTAATAGTGAATAAACGTTGTCGTGCTACTATAAAGAAGTTGACAGTGATTTAGGTAATAGTTATTTCTCTGATATTTTGTAAATTCATACTGTTCTTATTTATCCATGTTAATCATAGAATTTTTTTTTTCTCGTAAAAATACCCTAAAATTTTCTTTATTATTTTTCAAGTGTTAAAAATGTTTTAAGTCTTATTTGAAAACACCCACTGATGATCTATTTTGTCCCTGAACATAGTTAATTTTCTTGAAATGCAACTTGCGTGATTTATTTTAATATGGCAGGTAGACTTCGATCATTTTCAGACTGTAACGTAGATGGTACCTACCATATAAAATTGTCAGGTTCTGAATTTTTTAAACACTTTTTTACAACAATCACTTATCAATAACATGAAAAGAACTACTCACTAGTAGCACTTCAATAAAAGCTCTGTATTAAAAGGTCTCTTGACGATCTTCTATTCTGACGCCGGTGGAATATCGGGAAGTGTGTGTGAGGCAAGTTGGGAGACGAGTAGATTCCAGTGGGTATGGAGTTTACTATAAAAGAATAAATATCTGGTGTGTGCCATTTCAGCAACATTTGGAACATTCAAATCTTCATGGATAAGTTTGTTTGTGACATAATAAGGAACATTTAGAATTTTACGAAGGATTTTGGATTGTAAGGATTGGATAAGGGAAAGGTTTAGTAGAATCCCCAAAGCTCAACTCCATATGTCCAAATGGGTCTAATTATTTTCATGCAAATAAATCTTTCGTAATTTATTGGGGACTTTTTTTTGTCTAGTAAATATTGGTCGGAAATGAGCAGTTTCTTGACTTTTAGGTCTGGTATGTATTATGAACATTTAACTTCTTTTAATGATTAAGTAAGCAAGCATGCTATTAATTGTGAATGGAGACATTTTGTTTGTTGGTAGTTCTTGTCATGTTAGTATATTAATTTCATTAAGAAGAAAGGTACGAATTTTTGTGTTGTTCCCGGATCAGTCTGGGTTCTTAAAACTTATTGAAGTATTTTGTAATGAATTTATTTTCATCGACTTCCTAGTAACTACACAAAAATTTATTTATTGACTGAACCTCATGAATCTTATTATTTTTATATGTTTAATAAGGTTCTTGAGGTTCATTCAATTATATATATATATATATATTATATATATATATATATATATATATATATATATATATATATATTCATCACTGGGATTAACATAGTCATAATAAAGGCGCTAATTTAGATTTTAATGTTGAAATCTAAATAAATCTGTGGAACAAGAGTTTCTCCAAATGCCTAATTGGCTCTGTTTATCTTGGACAGGTTCCAGCGAAATAGAAACCTGCTGTTTATATTCCTTTTAATTTAGTGAATAAACACTTATGGATCTAATTGTATCGCTATGTATCTTAATGTACCTTTTACTCATGTCTGATTCCCTAATTCTCCATCGCATTAAATGAACTGACTTACCTAACTGTTAAATTTGCTCTTAGAAATGGTAAGCTTCTAATTTCATATCTGCTATAATCTTGAGAAGCTGGTCAATGGTTATGACTGGTAATGAAAATACTATTGAGAGCATAATATAGTCAGAAATAAAAAAATAATTAATTAATCCTATATGGACGGACTCCAAACAAATATTCGAAATTTAGAAAAATACTCATCTTAAATAAATAAAATATTTTATTAAACAATTCTTATGATAATAATAAAATCTCCCTTGTATATCACAAACTTCTCAGAGATTTACATGTGGTCAGAATTAATGAATTCTATTGCTGTTTTTTATTCAAAGGCTTGTTTCGAATGTTAAACATACATCAACAGTTCTAAAAACGTACAAAAAATTAAAATACCTTGGTAAACTTTTTGCATATATTAAAATTTACGAATGTAAGACAAGAAATCAAATACGTTTATACTTATCTAAGGAAACAAAATGGAAGGACTGTATAGACGATATCATGACAGACTTTTTTGACATACTCAAACAAGAAGCTTGATGCGACATCTGCTCAAATAATATTTTTTAAATTATTTTGTACCATGCCACTAGATAATATTGTTTTGTACAACTTTCCCTTACCTATATCTGGCCGTGTACCATAAATATTGATAGCAAATTTACTTGTGTCCATTTGTAACAAGTGTGAATGAAAAAAAAAATGAAAGGTAAAAAAAATAATTATAGTATAAAAGAGTGGTGTGGTAATTTCTGTGTGATAAGTTTTTAAAATTTATTTTATTTTGCTTTCTTTGCCAACATTGAAATTACTATTCTATAACACGAGAAACTGTTCGTCATTTTTTAATACTACGAGTACCAGAGTTGGGTTAAATTTAATCATAGATATTTCAAAACTAATTTCCTGGAATCAATCACCTAATTTAATGCTGATTAAATCTTTCAGAGAAATAATCATTAGTTCACTAAAAATTCAATTTAAGATTTAATCATGATTAAATTAGGTGATTGATTCTAGGGAATTAGTTGTGTTATAGCTATGATTAAATTTTGCCCAAATCTGACTAGTACTTCCTAGATTTCCTCGCAAACATTCCAATTAATTTTTTTTTTTATATAGAAATTAGATCTATTTGGACTTTAGAAGTTGAGGTTTGGAGCTTCAGAAATCCTTTATTTTTACTCATATCTATACCGTATATTCTGAAATTCTCAATATTTCTTATTATTCCACAAATTATTACAAAGGAATTAATATCCTATGATGCTTCCTATAATATATCCTTAGTACACATCCTTTCTAAATAAATTCCATATCCAATCTAACCCACTTTTTCAACTTTCTTCCCACTTTTTTCCTCATAATTCCCGGAGGTATTACTGAAAAGATGACCGCGCACCCTTCTTATATAGTTATATTATTAAATTGCTATTAAAGGGTTGTTGATTTACAAGACTTTTAAAGTATAATTACAGTCATTACCCGTTGCTTTTACTTGGTATATTTATTTTAAATAATTGTAAATTTAGTTTTAAAAATATGATTGATTTTGTTTTATTATATTTTTCTTTTTTTCTTTTTCAGGTATGCTTGCTTTCTCAATTACAAAAGTGGACTTGTTGTGAGTAGTGATATAGTTTAAATTGAGTAGTGATATATTATTGTTTTGTTTTTTTTATTATTAGTAAGTTCAAAATTAGGATTCGTTAATATTTACACATTTGCAATGCTGATAAGTATACTTTAGATCGTTAAAGGGGTTTACTGATATGAGGATAAGTATAAAAAATATGAGTACAAATCTTATTTTATGAAGTATTTTTCGAAAACTTAACGAGCAATCGAAATCAATCTCGCTTACGTATGTTTATATGTGTAATATTTCTTTAGCACTACGTCTATCTGAATATTTTATGGTACTGACTGGGCTAAATTAACTTAAAATTTTATTTCCGTAGATTTATTGATGGAAAGATAAAATCTCTTTCATTTATGGCATAAAACTCTAATTCAGTATTTATGATCAATTAATAATTTAATTTGATGTTTAATATTCAATATCTTTGGTTTCATTTTATAATCATTTTTGTATTTTTATTCTTTGTTCACTTATTTGTAGCCTTTATATTATATTACATTAAAAACTCCAATAGAGGAATTAATACCTGTTAAATAATATGATCGGTTACAATAATTTTTGTGATACTATATTAATATACATATTTGCCATTTTGTTTATTGATAAATTTTATATCATCTAAAATATGAGTTACCTCTTTAATATTAGTTTATTTTTAATTATTGCCTTCTTATTGATTGAAACTCCATTTTGAACTTTTTAACGTTTCAACTATTCATTTATTTATTTATATTTTTTAAACTATTTTGTCAAAATATATTTACCGTGCCAGTTAACTGTGCACTAAGGTTCCTACTCGATATAAATTTTAATTTATAATTCCACCTTGACATTTTCTTATTTGTCAGCGTTTATAAGATTGGCAATCAGCGTTGGGTAATTCCTTGGATTTCAAAAGCCCTTTTAAAAAATATCTCATTAAACAGTCTGTCCGCTCCTGCTTAGGGGATCAATATCGGGACCATAAATGTTTGCGTCACCTTGAAACTTCCTACCTCAGGAACGGAGGAAACCAGGGGCGTCAAATTTCTGATAACAAATACACTTTGAATAAATAATATATAAATGTATAAAATTTATCACAACGAAATGTTAATAGAATTATCATTATTTTTATCAATTTTTAAATATCTGTGGCACTTCTGAATAGTCGGTATGTTAAAACACCATAAAGCTATTTTTTCTCTTTATTTATATCTATTGAACTTTATAAGGCTATTCTGTATATAAATACCAATTTTGTGAATCATTGCGGAAAAAAAGGCGTTCTTCCTTCAACACATAAAATGCACTTAACTGACTGTTAACAAGTGCCACACATATAACCCATATGAATTGTCATACCATTAGTCTACGATGTGCAATATCATAGCCAAATATTAATCATAACTAATTTATTGGAATCAATCACCTAATTTATTCATGATTAAATCATTTAGTCGCTTGATTAAATTTTGCCCAACTCTGACTAAAAAAAATAAATAAACATCTATAATCATCTATTTGAATATTTTATCTATATATTTTATTTTCATTGAAAAAAACATATTAAAAAAATTATACAAAATAAAAAATGAATAAAAACATTATTCATTATTCATAACATTATTATGGGTTAATCTTATGTTGTTTTTTTAATGTTTTAAAATATTATTATTTTTTATTTTTTTTATTTCAATATTGTTTCATTGAAAATATCCTTGCTATTATTTTACGTGGATACAGCTTATAAAATGAAAAGTTGTTATTAGAAAATTAGTTTCGAATGCTCAACATTCATCTTCAGTTCTAAAACATACAACATTTTTTCAACACATCAGAATTATGTTACACAGATTATATATACTAAAGTTTTTAAAATCTATGTGACATAGTACTGAAGTGTTGGAGAAACTTTGTATGTTTTAGAACTGAAGATGAATGTTTAGCATTCGAAACTAGTTTTCTAATAAAATAATCTCAATAGAAGTGGCAATTAATTCATCAATCCTAATTCAATAAATAAAGTTATAAATGATGCAACTCATCTAAAAATCATTTGATGGAATTAAACTCGTTGTGTGATTTACTCTTTAACTAGGAAGTTTTCAGATGTTTTAATTTATCTGGGAAATAACAAAAAAAACATATCATTTATTTTAAATTAACGTTTTATGAAGTTTATGATTCAAAGTCACTGCATAAATTAAGTTTTAAAATGTTTAACATTTTGTTATATTTTTTTAGTACCTTAAAAAGGATAGTGTGTGTAACATAGTTGACTATGCAGATTTATAACAAATTGAATGACATTTTATCTGGAAAGTCTAGGTTTCTTCAGTTATATGTAATGATACCTACGCATTGGTAAAATATTAATAAGTTTGACTGAGTAGTTAAACCTCAAATTGTTTAATCCTAATAATGATTTTAAGAAAATTTCATTTTGGTGTCCTATATCGTTGACTCCATTTTTTTTTTTTTAAACTTACAAACCTTTTCTGAAAAATAAAAAAAGTATATAAGTGCTTGTGGTTAAGGGTCTTGAGAAAGACAATGAAATTTTCGGGTCTGAGGTATTGTTTGATGAGAATTTAAACCCTTATTTAAAATTTATATTTTTCCTTACTAAGGAATGTAAAACAAAAAAAATGGAATTTTCTGGGAGAGTAGCTCTTGACCTACAACGCGTCTTTACAATAGATGTGGTTTTCTCAAGCTTCCATTGAAAATACGTATTTCGACCTGTTCCTTGCTTAATCTAATTATGTTCAAATTATTCCCAGTATTATGAATTTTCTGACTTCACCATTGCTATTACACCCTTCTTTAAAACCATTTTCTCAGTTTTCCTTCGTTTCGTTTCCTTTTTTTAATTGGTAATGTGGAAATAAATAAATCCATGTTATTGGACACATACATCTTGGAAAATCTGTACAATGTTACAGTTATTTTGTGAAAATTACGGTAAAAGTTAAATTAAAAATTAAAAAAACTTGTCAGAAATGAGTTTAATTTGTAGAGAAATCTTTCATTCATACTTCTTTTAAAATTAGTGGAATTGATAATTTTATATCTGTTAAAACTAGCAGCTGTGTACCCCAAATACATAAGGAAGGTTTAGAGAAAACGTTTCTGATTACTGTTTCTTTTTTTTCCTAATGTTTTACAACAGTTCCACGTTCGAGTGATAAAACAAAACAATTGTTAAACATGTAGAAATTGCTCAAAACAACACTTCAATGAATAGACTTGAGTATACTATAATATTACTATTATCATAGTAATATTAAAAATTGATAGGAAGGAACTAAGGCTGATAAATAATTTTTCTTTAATGAAGTTATAATTAAAATATCGGAATAAGTGAACGATACCGTCTAGGATAGTCACAATCCAACTCCGTTTGTCATAAGGTATGTTAGTAGCGAGAAATTTAAGCTAAGCTTCTAGAGCATTTTTAAGATGATTTTGTTTTGGGCTTTTGTGGAAACTATTGCTCTCTTTCTTTTATACTCATTTCTCTTACTCCGAGTATAGCATAAAGTCAAAGTCAATGATGGAATATTTTTTATTTAACATATGTTTATTCCAATTATAACAAAAGTAGATTGTCGCTAATCAGAACCAATTAAAACCAGGACGGTTCGGATTACTTAGCAGAGGACATTTTTGAAATAATAATAGGATCACATTGTAAACCACTGCTTATATTGTAGTAGTTGTATATGCAATAAAGGTATAAATGTATAATGAACATAAATTATTACTACGATTTCTCATAATTTCAAAAAATTTATAATTTTTTTTGTTTTATCATAACATTTTTTTTACCGCTTCCTTCCTTTGTTACCATAATAATAAAATCTGTAGCATGAAAATCATATAAATGTATACATAAAAACTGGGTTGCGTACCTAGTTATGAATAGTTACGAAGTTGATAACTTGGCTATGCAAATCGCTACTTAGTTAACAAATCGACTTTTTATATGTAGAGGTTTTCCGATAAAAACTTCTTTTTGTAGAGGTGCGATGTAAGCTATCTTCGGAAATCGATTTATCAAGGTCTTCTTAACCAATCCTTCGATATGTAGAGGTAAAAATAACATAGTAATGGTGGGTAGATACAAGGGGATTAGAAAAACTTCGAATTATCAAGGATTTTGCTCTATCGAGGTTTCACTGTATTTCTCCTTCCGTTTTGTGTAAAATTTCCATTCATGAAATTTGTCATTTTTTATGTTTGTGGTTAATGTGGTTTTAAAAGTCTATTATGTCTCTATATTAATTATTATCTGTGAGGGTATTGGTCTTATTACTAGGCTGCCAAGGAATGACCATTTTTCTTTCATAAGTAGTTCGTTTTATTAGGTTTTGGGATCAGCGAGGGTCCACAGTATTATATTCTGTACCTCGAAAATTTCCTCACCGGTGCTAAGGTCGCAGAGCGGTCATTGCCTATTAGTCAACTACGTTTCTTGAGCAAGGATTCATCCTCGTCCTAAGAACTGATCCGCAGTTAAGTAGGCTCAGAGGCTTAGCCATTTACAAAGCTATGGCCTAGAGCCCCTCTATAGCGTACCCCCTGAGATAGGACAGACACGCAGGTGGCCGACTATGTGGGCTGGGATGCGGGCACTCAGCTATTAGCCCTGCCTGTGAATGTATGTCATCCACTAAATCTTACCTGTCATCCTCTCTCCTTTAGGTCTGTTTCTTCTTTTTTGCCGTTCTCTTTGCCGATTGCGCGTTCTGTCTGTGTTTGTTTTCGCACTTGTTAAAGCGAAATCATTACTGTAATATGCAATACGAAGGATATGTCTATAAAACGTCATTCATTACCTGATTGAATTTTTCTTTGAATACTTTGCAGGATCCGTATGTTTTGAGGATAATAAAAAAAATGAAACCTTGTTTTTCCTGTTTACATTATAACAGATATCTACATAAGGAATTCGGTGGCCGAGCGCTTTGGAGTATTGGTCTCAGCGCGCTCGGTACCCAAGGTCGTGGTTTGTTAATTATAATTAAACTATTTATATTTTTAAATAAGTTAATTATACTTTTTGATCAATAAGAGCATCACTCAAAGAATTTTTTTTAGATGTTAAGGCTTGCATATGGTCCTGTTTTGCTTGTATTATGGTTCGATATTGCTAAACAATGTTGTTGGAGAATGCATCTTTAAGTATTAGCTACATTATTTAAAACTCTGAGAGAAGAAAAAAAACGTAACATTATCTAAAAAATAGATATGTGTGGTGACTTTGACTTCGCCGAATAGTCGTCAAGCCGATCTTTGCTTCGGTTAGACTTCGGTTGACTTTGGCAATGTTCGAGATGCGTCGTTGCTAGCTTTACCATATAGCCGTAGACACAACACCACAACTTTGGTTTAAAAGAAAATTGGTTCCGTAGGTTCTTTATTCAGTATTTTAGAAGTTAATGGATTTTTGTTAATATCATAATATTTCTTTAAGTACGGTCATTAATAGGAAATAAATAAATAAAATAAAAGAGTCTGTATTCCTGGATTAAAATGAATCTAATATCAAAATTGTGACCAATAAGGGCTATACTTTCATCTTAATCAATTCGGTTTAGAGCGTAGAATAAAAAAAGCCGAGTAGTCGGCGCTTTTTGCCGGCTAATTGCCGACTAGTCGGCCGATCTTTACTAAACTTGTATATAACCTATAAAAAATATTAACAATAGACCTGATAATCTCAGAATTTCTCATGATAAATATTATGTATAGCTTACCAGTGCCTAAGTATAAGTTAATGCCTTGTAAGAAAATATTTTGTGGAAACTTCAACGTTGCTTATTTGGCTAGTTGGGTAGCGCATCAATGGATCGGAGCGGATTTTCCGACACGTTTGGATGGAGCTTCCTTTAGAAATCAAATACGTTGATAAGATTTTAGTGAATTAAGAATTTATACATTGGACTTTTGAATACAAGGGCGTGTATTTTGAAATGATACAATTAAATGACATTAGTACCTATGATTATTTATATCTGTTAATTCAATCCTGAAAAAATCCATTTCAACACTAGAGCTGAGGTAATAAGTACAAAAGGAAGGTTGGTTTATTGCCCTTCAATAAAATTTATTACTACAGAAGCCGAACTAATGCTAGTCTTTCCGTAATAGGGTAGCTTAATAGGTGTAAGTGATGCTGTTCGCTATATCTGCCATTGGTAGTTAGCTGTGTCAAATCGAAATGGTTTATAAACAATACTCTTCACCTATAATTTTGTTATCATATTTAGTGAACCGGAATCGCCTTGCTTATTAGTATTAGTATGTATGTTTTATTTTAGCAATTTTTTTCTTTAGTATTTTAAACCTCATACATCACTATTTTGCTCTTAATTTCATATCGAGTTTTTTCATAGAACTTTTTGCTTCACTTTGTAATGTTCTAATCATGGCTAATCTTTGTTAGTAATTGGCTTAACCTTTAGCTTAGATAAGTCTAATCAAAATTAATTGAGTGGGCCGACGATTTGGCATAAATGGTGAATGTGATTGGTAGGTGAGGTGTGGAAATGATGAATGAAAAGATATATCAGTATATTAAAGCGATATAAATTTTCAGAGCTTTGTCGTTATTTATTCCCTTCATTTCCTAAAATATTATTCCTTTGTATACATGGTATTATATAATTTTATTTCTTTTTTTTACTAACATTTGTTTGATGTTTGTTTAAATAAAACATTTTAGCTAGATCCATGTTTTTGTTGTTTACAAATGACTTACAACTGATAGAGTCAGAAAAATGTTCGCACATATGTTTCTTTACGATATCGAATATCAATATTGCCGATTTTATTTGTAATGAAAAACTATCATAATGAAAGAAAATTCACCTTTTTTTCGGAAACATGATTATTAATCATTGATTCTAATCAGAATTATTGTTTAAATTTGATTCTTTATATTGGGAATAAAAATGATCTTTTTTAGTTGAAAACAATGGGACTATACAATAAAGTATTCGAAGTTACTTTAATTCAAATCATGATTTCATTTTTTTGTTATGACTTAAAATAAACTACACTTTTCACTTTCTTTTTCCCGTTGAAAGAGGCAAATTAAGTGTTTAGAATGAATTTTACCTTACGGGATCTTTAACTTATCAAGTTATTATTGGTAACGCACTGTTTTAGAAAATACATTGCTGCTAGGTTACGCCCCTTCCACATCTTTCTAATTCCAGGAGATATGCTTATTTTCAACATTGATTATAAATATGTCATAAAAAACATAGCTGAAGGAACCCTTTATTGAGGATACATGTGGGCTTGGTATTTGTAATTATAAAGTGCCAGTTATTATGAGAAATGTAGGAGGAGAGGTAAATTGAATAAATTAAAAAATAAAATACAATAAGTACCTTGTTCAGGTATTTTTTTTTTTTTATTTGTCGTGGTAAGGAATTTCCGTTGTCAACATATTCTTAAAGCGTTGGTAGGGGTTTCCTTCCACTTTGTTTGTAATACCCAGAATTGTACATGCGGCAATCTGTATCATATTGTTTTAGATTGGTGTCCATTATATTTACACCTTAATTGCCTAAGAATTATTTTCATTCTGGCCGGAATAGTATCGTATATATATTATTTGAGTTATAAGTTCCTGTTCCCATTGTAGTTTCACACACTGACAGGAAACAAATATTAACTAAGATTTTTTATCTTTTTCGTTTTCCTTTCCTTCCTTTTTATGCCATTACTAAGTAGCATAGAGGATCGGGTCGAACTTGTTCACTTAGATTGAACAAGTTCGCCCCCGATCCTCTCACTTCCTCTGCGTCTAAACAAGGATTCTCACTGACCCTCTACTTGTTCCTATTCCCTGAAAATAATCTTCATATGGAATCCTTGGGCGTCCTCGGGGTCTTCTACTCAACGGGTAGAACCTTCCATAATCTTTTTGGGTTTACATCCTTCATCTATGGTATGGGACGTACTGGGTCGAACCACTTGAGTTGTTTTGAGTTCTACCTCTTGAAATTGTCCCCTTTTGCTCGAATATCGCAGATGATCTGTTCTTGTTTTACTGACCATTCTGAGCAAATATTTAATCTCTGTTCCTCTGATTCGGCTGATGTGCTAGTCAAACATGACCCAGCTTTCACTGCCATATGTGAACACCGAGAGGTAAAGATTGTTTTTATGTTGTTGTTTTTTTTTATAATTATTAAATTATAGACTTTCATTTGTTTATGTAATCCTCGACAAATGGCATAATAAAAATCAAATTCAATATTACGTCGGTGAGAGTAAAGCAAAAATACCTGTAACGCTATAACCCCTGTCTTTGGTTTAGTACACGGTAAGAATGCATTGTTTCTCGTCAATTTATTATACAATGTGCAGCTGTGGATAAATGTGATATATTTAATTCGAGTGTAAGGTATTTTACGCAATTCGTGGAACGTCGCTCATGGGTGAAAACCTTGCCTCGAGTTAGAAACAGTACCACTTTACACACTAGTAAAATAAATAACTATTTTTCGTTTTACATTTGGTCTGGCGATAAGGTTTTATACCTTATCACAGGGCTCGTTGTATGTGGGATATCAAAAGTCCCGACTAAAAAACCGAGTAAAAATAAAAGTGGCCCTGGAATATCTGACTGCAAAGCAAAATGTAACTAGTGTTGGACATAGATAAGAAACTTCTTAACTTGAAATTATAATTCAATCGGAAGCCTAGGTCCTGCGAGAACGACGTGCGTCCTCCAGCCTTTTCATTTTCGCGTTGTTTTTTCATTTTTAATTAGCACCAAGCAGCTACTCATTCCTCTAAAAAAAATTTCCTCCATGGGGGACTGCGAAGATGAGACAGAGAAATTCACATCGTAGTGTGGGAGCTAGACAAAACAAAATAGGTGTCTTTAGACCAATTGCGCAACGAGGTCTACTAGTGTGTATTAGACTTAAATCTCATACCCCATCGACTTAAGGCTAAATTTTTGTATTACATTTAGTTAAATATAACTTCAATTACTGGTAAAACGTTTTTCTAAATGTAACCGTCTTTACTTGGCGAAGCTCTAGCGGGGAAAGGTAGACAGCTAACAGTATTAAAGATCACAAGATATAAATGGTTATTTTAGCTGTTAAATAACCTATCTTGATATTACAGATCCCCTCGTCAATAGAGGGACTAATTAGGCAACAACAAAACATCATTAAATTATTGAAGAGATAACAGCTTCAACAATCAACTTTCACCCGCCAGCGGAGAAAAACTCATTCTCAAGCACAATGGCGAGCCTTCCAAAGCTTTAGTGCGCCCTCAAATTCAACAATATTTAATTATTTTCACTATGGTCAGGCTATCTATCTGCATTATAAATTCCGTTCCTTTATTAAAAAGTTTATAAATATTATATGTCATTGAGTGAGTGGTCGGTTGAATAATGTAAGAATTTATCATATTTTGTTGAAACATCGGTTAAAAAAATTATTAAGGTATGCACATGAATGAAACATTGCGTTATGACTCATTAAAATAATATATATTTACGGTTCCTCAAACTGTTATTTTATGTGTAACGTATACAATATAAAAACACTTGTTCCGTTCTGATGGTCTGTTGTTGAAGTTAAATTACCTCCAGAAATCTTTAGATTATTAAACATAGATTATAATAATAACAAATTCCTTGAACGTATGCTATATTGTAGTAAACTAACAATAACTTAACAAATAGGTTAGATTCTTGTTTTTTGTAATTTTTTACTGGTGTTTAAATCGAAAATGGTGTTTAATAAATTGCTTTTTTTTAGAACCTAGTAGTTTATTCGGCTTATCAATAGACTGGTGAAGTGGGTTAATTTTTTTTTAAATATTAAAAATGGACAGAAATGCATCGACTTCAGATAACATTAGACCCACGGATTAGAAACCGTCAAAAATAATAATTCCCAATCTTAGGAACGAGTCTGCGATTAGTTACTGGTCGCAAACGCCAATAAAATTTATTGTATGAATCTTAATTTGAAGAATTTTAGATTTTTTTTTTTTTAAATGCTTCAATACCGTCATTTATTCATACATACATTATCAAAGAATTTTACAAAAGATTTGAAATGTTTTTATTTGTTGCGTTTTTGAAAAATAGTTTCCATACCTCTAGTCTCTAACCTCTATTAAGGTACTAAATTCTGTTTAAGCCCTGGCTTAGTCTCAGGTTGAAATTACACCTCACCATATTTTATTGCTCAACCTCTAAAATAGTTTTCAGTCCTTTTTTTTCTTCTAAGTCAGGATTTGGTAACATTACATAAAAATTTAACTTAGCTCTAGTATTAATGTTTTATTAATCCTTCTGCCTCAATCGAAAAAAACATATCTCATTCTTATACACCATACATTTTATGGTTTTAATATTAGAGTTTCCTTTGCATTTGTACCCAATTGAGTTCCATTCATCTTGATTACAGTTGTGACATAACTTGCTTTGGAAATGGTTAATGGTGTTGACTGGTAATCCATAATTATACAACTCTGCATTTAAAACTAATGGATTATTCTGAAAGGATTTTGTTTGCTGAGTTCAAAGCCGTTGGAATAATTCAAGGAAATGAATAAAACTATTATTCAATATTAGTTTTTTTGTTATATTTAAGAAATTTGTCTTTTGTCAGTTTTCGAGGAGCGCAAACACAACTGTCATCACGATCCGTCTTTAGGTTCTATCAGTTGTCGTACTAGTCTATTATCTATCATCTTCCTTCCACAAGGATCCTGATAATGAAAGTCAGGATCTTATTTGTTACCGGAATGTTATGCCTCTGTGGTTCGCACACTCAGACGTGTGTCCTTTCTTGAGTATTGGACATGTTAGGCCTGTGTTCCAACTCTCAGGTATCTTTTCTTCCTACCATGTTTTCAGGATGAGTACTGCAACAACTAGATGGTTTCCGCCATCTTTGAACGATTCACAATGCATTGCAATGCCATCTGCACATAAAATAGATCCGGTTCGTGTATATCATCTTCAGAATGATCCAGATCCTCACTTTCATTTCCTCGCTAGTTCATATTAAGTATATTTTTAAAGTTTTTCGTCCCTATTTTCAATTTTTCCATTCTTACCCTTCATCTACGTGTCTTTCCTCATGCTTGCATAGAATTCACATATGTTTCCTTCTTTCCAGTTTTTTCAGTTAAATTAAAAAGATTAATATTTTATGGTCATTTATAAAATATAAATTTATGAGATGTAACATCATAATTTATGTTGGGATGAAAATAAAAGTTAGAAGAAGCAAGAGACATCTTATACAATGTAAATTCTAGATTAAAAATGGTCGAGTATGGAATGAAAGGAGTGGAGGAGTTTTAACAGAATGAAATTGGGAAAAGGCTCAATTATTTAGTTTGGGGAAATTTCATGTTTGAGTAAGTCTTTATAATAATCCTGAAAAAACCTAGAATATATTGTTTCAGAAATTCCTCTATGATGAATGAATGTTGACCCTTAAAATAATTCGATTCAAGGCTTGTGCAGTTACTGGTTACTTTTAGTTTTTCCAGCTTGTTTGAACGAAAATGTAACAGGAGAATTTAAGCTATAATAATCATAATCATATCACAACACGAAATATTTTTTTTACAGTATCATAATTTTGAAATCATGGAATTAATTATCCATTTGATGATAGTTTTATATTTTTAAAATTAAAAAATATATGTTATGTTGGTTTGACTCAAGATCGCTAACGGCTGTGATAATTATAGAACCACATTCGATTTTTAACTTAATCCTCAATAAACCAAGTCTATGTTAAATAGAGTTGTATATACCATTAAGTACAGTAAATTTTCCGTAGTGGAAGTGGAGGGGAGACAGTAACAGGTGTAACAACTGCGTAGATTTGAGAAGCCATTTGCAGGTATAATTTGAAAATAGATTACCCTGTAGTTAGAACCGCCTAAGCTAGTTTCGGATCGGGTTCTCAAACGGGTACGTGACAGCACACCTTCTCTCAGCGTAATTCTTTCTAAAATATTCATTTATATTCTCACCTCTAATCCTGGTGCTCTGTTCAGAGGAAATTAATCCAAAGCAATTCAAGTTAACGTTTAGGGCAAAATATGAATTTCGTTTTTAGCTAGGATTAGATTTAATTTCTATTTCTTTGGTTTTTGACTACAGAAAAACATCATCAACGTATCAGTGCAGTGCTACCAACCTCATATATACTTATTACAGCTCTTTTTTTTTTTTTTTTTTTTTTTTTCTAAATATATAAACTGTATTAAAGTTCTTCAATAATCGCTTAATTTATGAAATTGAATTGTAAAATTTAAAGAAATGGTAGATGATGCAGTTTTTCAAGTATCATATTTAGATTCAGCACCCTAAAATACATAACGATAAGGTCTTTTTTTAAGTAGAAAAGTTTTTTTGTTTTTTTTTTAAATGAAATTGTCATTAATGTATAAAATTGGCAAATGTCATTAATGTATAAAATTGGCAAATTATTATTTCGATTTTATTTTATTTTTAAATTCTCACAACCACTAGATAAGTATCAACTTCGATATTCGTTTTCAAACGAGTTGTTTATCCATGAGAATGGTATAATTAAAAAAATATTAATCACTTTTAAATTATTCAGTATGTTAAATAAGAGGAAGTTGAGAGATATTGAATCCATGTAATACGAATATTTTATTTTTTTGCGTTTCAAATTTCTCTTAATCAGGTATTTTCGTTACACGAGAGGTTTTATATTCACATCCTATAAATACAGCTCCGATGACTGGAATGGAGATATTCATTTTAAATATCATTATATTGTTCATTTTAATAATTAATCATCGTTATTGTGTATCACAATAGGTTTATTTACTGTGTAAAATTATTTTCTGCTCCCCTGTAGGCGTTACTTCTATATTATTTATAAAGAATGAATAAAACAACGGATTATTGATAGTAATGCTAGTTGTTGGATATAGGTATAATCGATACATTGATAGCATATAAATAAAATATTATATGTTTATTGTTTTGGTTCCGTTGTGTTGTGCCCCATATAAATTATTACTACTTATTAATTATTTCAATTTATTTTTAAATACAATTTTGATCACATATTACTTTAAATTAACTGTTGGCAATGTCGTAATAGTTATGTCTAAACCCATTTGTAATGCTTTAAAGTATATATGTGGTGGGAATGCGATATATTAAAATCGGAAGTTATCATTTAGATATGCTGCGTCTCAACTTGGCTGCAGACAGTTCTTGGTCTCATTTTGTTTTCTATAATTTTCATTTATTTCTCCGACATGGAATTCTTTGTAATATTTATGGAACTGATGTTGAATAGGCTTTTAGTTAGTCTATGTACTCTGAATCACGTGGGAATAGAAATTCATTTGAAATTAGTAATCTTTTGTCTTCAAGCGGTTTCAGCTTTGAACCATTTTATTTGATTATTTCATCTTTTTCGACTCTTGCTCAACAAACTTTATAATATTCCTATGCAATGAAAAAGAAAAAACTCATCTAATGACCTTTATATTTTCGTATGTAAGTATTTCGTAAGTTTATATTTTAACTTCATTTGTACTTTCGCATGGAATAATATGATTCCACTGAACCATCGAATTCTTTCCGGACCATATTCCAGTCATAAATCCTTATTGTCCCATATGTAGCTGATTTAGTACGAACCAGATGGTGTATGGTTATTCTTTAGATAAAAGGCTATTCATTCATTATAGACTCACCCAAGTCCAGTTGTATCTCAACTTGCCTCCCATTGGGTCCTTTATATCAAGGGAAGATGATGTCTTCGGTTAATTCTAATAAAGATTTTTCATTACGGTGCGTTGGATAGTTTCATTGCCTTTTCATGTCGAGAGTCTATAATATTATGATATTTTTATTTCAATGAAACGAGATGTATGTAGACCGATTAATTTGAATTCAATAATATTTATAGTAATAAACCATCTTATTGAAATTAGCTTTTCCAAAAGGTAAAAGCCTAGGAAAGACGAATGCCATATATCTGTGGCACTTGAATTGTCGGTTAGTTACACTTTGTGTGTTAATTGTGTTTGTGATTTTTTGACTATGAGTAATACCTTAAAGCTAATTTTTCTTTCTTTATATATGTCTAATGGACTTCGTTATGAGACTATTACAGAAATGACTACTAATTTGTGAATCATTGTGGGAAAAATTGCGGTTTTCTTAAAATATCATTTTTCCAAGTGCCACAAGTTGCGTGATGTTCATGTTTTGGAAGTTGAATTATTATTATTTTAGTTATGTTTGTTAGGTATATATAAAAACTTCTTTATTCCGTCAACGAAGGAAGGGATCTAGAGGTTAATCCGATGTTTAATTGTATAGAAATTTTCGGACGTATGAAGAACTTCTTTCTGTATGGGTTTTACAGTGCTTGAAGGCAGGATCATCCGTACCTTCCCTCAAGATCACCAAAACTATCTAGGTAATATTATGTAACACAAGATCACAAGAAACTAAAAGCTCGGTTGGTTTGGGTATTTTCTGCTCTTGCGGATAATAGGTTCTTCTAGATAATAGGTATTCTTTTTAAAACATTTAGGTTTTATCATGAAATACTTGAAATCCACAACGACTTCTTCATCCCAATATATTTTTATTTTTGCATTTTCTGTGAACTCTTTCTGAGCTATGACGATAGCCTGGAATCTCACTGAAGTTTTGCATAGGTTTACTAATATTTTTTTGATATGTTTACTATTATTATTGTTGTTTACAATATCTACAACTATACTTTGTATAGTCAAATATTTTAAACAAAAGATGTGTCGATTCCTAGGAAGCGATTTTATGGTACCGATTTTAATGGTAGTTGTGCGATACATAATTTTAAAATGATCATAAATCCTCTCCGTCATGAAAAAAAAAAATTGGTATATCACTTGATTTGTAACTAACTTAAATATTATATGTTTTAGATAGGAAATTATATTTGTAGTTTACTAATGTATTTCTTGAATAATTATTGCTTTTTTGAATGATTGTTTTTTTGCTATGAAAATTTTTTTTTTTTTAATGTATCGATTGAACGAAAATTTTCGTACCGACACATAACTGTTTTAAACCAACGGATGCAGTTTATTGGCCATTCTGTTTCATTTATAAATTTATTAAAAATAAAAAAGAAGACGATCTTGGAAACAGTGAAACAGAAATAACAAGTCCAAGTAAAAATTCTCTGATTATGCAACACCGTTTCGACCAGCCTTCAGGTCTTCTTAAGGCCCACCGAACCACACTGGAGAGGAGATAAACGATGACTAGATGATATACTTTTATTATCATTTTAGTTTCTTTGTTTACTAGCCTAAATATAGTCCTGCTTTGTTGGGTTACTTAGCACTTCGTAGGTTTACTTAAATTAGAACTTTTTGGTCTCAGTGATCAATCTGAAACATAGAAAGATCACATTATTGACCTTTTATTGTGTACCATTATCGCCAATTCTTGTACTATCATCTATATATCCGTTACTACTTGTTATTTCCCTCACTCCTTGGACTGATACCCTTGATCTTAGTACTCCCGCCGGAGGAACGTTTCCCCCGCCCGCTGCCGAACGACATCTGGTACCGAATAGCTATTCCTGGCCGCCTCCCTTTGAGGCCGGGTCTGCCTGGAATTAGCGACCCCTCCGTACTATATTTAGCCAGCTAACTAACCTAGGGCAACGCTGACTTTGGGGCTAGTAACCTTTCCCTTATACTGTCGGCCCACCACCGTCCTCGTTCATCTTTGCTCAATAAAACTGAAAAGATTGATTCTAGGAAGAGGCAATGTAATATGATATTGTGAATATTCCGTTGACAGCGAATGATGAAATATCTGCTTCCTCTATAGAGTCCTTGGTTAGAGTTTTTTTGTGCCCCATTATCCTTGTCCGAGTTGTATTTTCGTACCTGCTACACAGTATTGAGATCCTGATTCAGCAAAATTCACAGTACAACTTTTGTGGTTACGGTTTACCCCTCTAGAAGGAGGAAGTGTTGAAATTATGTTCAATATTTATGTCATAGTTATAGATTGACTGACTAGTCACTAGGCGACTAGTCGGCTGGTAAAGAGTCGATTAGTCGGCCAAGCCGATGAGTATTTTGTTTATGTACTTATTATTATAGAATCATTTGCATATTTATATATGTATAACACAAATGTATCTTACATTTAATTATAAATGGACACGCATGTAAATTGCTAAAATTACAGTTTCCTTTTCGTGCTCCAACCTTTGTCTTACATATAAAAATTTAAAATTAATATTTTTTAGTTAAGAAGCAAAACCAAAACTGTGATTAAAAAAATATTACTTACGTATAAGTTCTTTATTCAGTAATGTAGAAGTTGAAGTTTATTTCATTCCAGTCAACCTATTTTTAAGCCTAGAAGTATAATATAAAGAATAAAATGGCCGACTAGTCTGCTCATCTCTAGTTATGATGAATCTGCGCAATGATGGAGGTGGCTATTGCAACCAATATTCTATTAAAGAATATCTATAAAAATGTAAATTATCTTTATATTCCCTTTGTGTTTAGATAGGGCTAATCTATTTGGGGTTTTCCTGTCTCTTCCTAATTCCATTGTCCACACTCGCAGGCAGTAATGTATGTGTCCAAACGGTCGAAATTTCGAACCTTTACATCTTTTCCTTCTGTAGGTTTTATTAATTTTCTGACTACCCTTCGTAAACAAATCTGCTTCTAAGGATTTAACAAGAAACTAATGTAGAATCACGAAGAAACTTTCATAACATTTACTAGATAAACTTATACTGAACCTTCATTCCTGGAATTGGGGGTGGCTGGGAAAGGGTTTATTCGTACATTATTTAGAATGGACAAATAAGAAACGTGTGTAAAGTTCCTTCAACTGGCTTACCTAAGTTTTGAGTTTCCACTAAATAATCTAATTTATCCTAAATCCAGCCTTAACTGTCTAAAAACTTCTATATTTATCCTCTCCTCTATTTATCTATAAAACATAAAGTTATCTATGTATATAAACATCTAGTTATATATGTTGTATTCGTTTTTATTATAAATGCAGTTTTAATTTGTATCTATTTTGATCGTTGGGAGCTTGAAGTTATTAAAAAATATAATATTCTTAATACATGTTGGGTTTTTTCCTAGTGACCATATTCCGAAAATAAATCATTAAGATTAATTAGTTAAATTAATAATCCAATTAAATCATAATACTTTCAACTATGTTTCGTATTATATAAGAATTAAATACATTTTTCTTATTAGTTTGGTTAGATTTTGCAATTGTATTGAAATTAATAATATTTTAAATGAGTGTTCCCTATAATTCAGAAAAAATAATAAAGCTTTGTTGCAGAGAATGCAGATTACTTAAATTGGAAATTTCCAATATTATTTTCATTTAGAATTACTGATAAATATGCTTTTATTTAATTTCTGTATTCCCACTTTTCTATTACAATACAGAAAATAAGTGAATCTACTAAACAAAAGTATATGGCATGAAAGGCATGAGGGGAAAAGAACCCAGCAGCACCTTCCGTCTTGATTTTTTATTATTTTTTTTTTTTATTTTAACAAATATAAATAAATAAACAACTTTAAACTATACAATATACAAAGTAAAAACCAAAACAAACAACAATGATAATAGTAAAAATACAAAAAAAAAAAAAATATATATATATATATTAAAAGTTAAAAATACAATCAAGTTAAACTAAACCTGTCCTCTCACTCACGAAAGGACATCTTCGTTTCCTTTAATTCCTAGATAGGTGATTTAAAAATCACATTTTAAGTTGGTTACATAATTCAAGGGTTTGTTGGATGAAAGATTCATGTCTTTTTTTTTTCTTTTTTTTTAAATACAATCTAGTTCAGTGGATGAAGGGGTTTATATGCAGAAGTGTTAGGTAGCAATATCTGAGTATTTTAAAACAAATAGAAAAAAAGATACAAAGAAGATGAAGGAACAATGTAACATTCTCCTGCTAAAAGTAAATGTGTAAAAAAAAAAAAAATAAATAAATAAAAAAAAACTTTAAACATGGATTACTCAACATTAGTCACTAAGTGTTTTGTTACTTAACTCTTTCATCCAATAAACCCTTAAATTAAGGAATGTATTTAGATAATATTGGTTTTTTAAGATGTTTTCGCACCGTAACTGGCTGCACACGTGTGTATATTATTCCAGAATGTAATATACATGTAATTTAAGAAATACTTAGCTTTTTTTAATTTTTAGTTATCATGTTGATTCTGGCTATTATTTTGTGTAATAAAAACTTGTCAACTTTCATAAGCTTAACTGAGTGATGATGATAAAGAATACTTATATGATGTTCGATCTTTAAAAAGAAATTAAAATTTGAAAAGTATTAGATTTTTGTTCTTTTCACTAGCAATTATGAGTATGATACTGACCAATTTATCATTTTCATCATATCATAATGCAAATAAGAAAACCTTGTCCAGTATTTAGATGTTGGAGTGTTCTGTTGCTGAAATGAAACCAGCAATTTCCCAAAAAATACACTGCTGTATTTAGCCGTTCCTGTTTCTAATTATCCTGAACAAGGCGTTCTCCTCCTATTTGCTGAATTTCATAACTGCCCTGGAAGCAAAGTATTCAGCAATTTCCTTAAAGGGCAAGAAGGTAGAAGCGATTGCCGGTTGTGTTAGGTTAGAGCCACTCCTCATTTAAATATAGACTGCTGTATCCTTTTGTCTAATTGCCAATTTCAAAGTGCTCCTTTTTCTTACTTTCCTTTCGCTTCCTCGCCCTTCCTGTTTGTAATAAAGTGAACGAACTCTTCTAGGAAGATGGGCTTTTATTTATTCTGCTTATTTCAATTTTTCACCCTCTTAATAGAATTTATCACCGACTTGTTGAAGATCAATCGAAAAAATGAAAGAAGTTATATTTACACAATTATGCTGATAGAATAAAAAATGTGAATTTTAAATTTATGTTAAGTTTTTCCTCCTAATTTCCCACAAGGGCCTGACTGTCTCAATACGAATGACTGGAACTGTAATTCAGTCAAATTAGGATTTTTAGCTGCATTGAATCAATCGTCCTACAGTTTCAGTAATGTGCGATCAACACAACGTTTTCAGGTGCTGGACTTAAAAGGAAAAATCCTCCTTCTTATGCAAAAAGGTCCTTTTATTCAGTTTTTGACCCATGTCTCGAAAACTTTATTTAAAGTTTATTCGATTCCCTACTGTATATCGTGGGGTTACAAGTGAAACAAACTGTCATAAAACAGTGTTGAGTAAACGCCGATCAAAGATTTATTTCGCTTTGTCTACTTTGGTGCTGACATTATTTTATCAAATAACTTAAAACCCTAACGATTTGATAAATAATTAAGTACCAAAGTAGATGAAGCAAAAAATCTTTAATTAGCGTTTACATATGTTGCTATAGCGCTCCCACTCAGCCTCCACTGGATATTTCCAGTGATGCAGCTGAGAGAGCAGCGCTGGGATCTCTTCGGGTCTGGCCTTGACTACCAATAATTGGGGGAATAGGCTCAATTCGGGGTTCCCCAGGCTGAGTGTATTGTACATATAGGAAGAATGTATCATTTAATTTTTTTTGTTTTATTATTATTTTTTTTTAAATTTTATGTTTGTTACTTCATTTTATTTTTGATAATTGAATTATTAGTTTTATCTTTATAATTATTATTTGTTTTATTTTTATCTTCTATTATCATTAATTTTGTGTGTATCTGTACCTGTATATATTGTATGAATGAATACATCTTTATCACTGTCACCTATTGCCCTTCATTGAGGCAGATGGTACAGATGTTTCAATAAAAAAAAAAAAAAATTAGCGTTAACTCAAAACCATGTCTTTTGACTTATTGTGTTTCATTTGTAATTCCACAATATTATATTTACATTTATCTATATTTTTATGTGGTACGAGGTATAAGCAAATGTTCGTAAATGAAAGGTTTTCAAAAAAATTGTAGCAACTCGTCAAACTTGCTCTTCCAATTTTGAATGTATAAAGGTAAATCATGTTCTGCAACTTTTTCTTGATAAGTTCCTTACAAACTGGAAGATAAAAGAGTTAAACGAGCAAGTAAAAAATAAGACAACCGTGGGGTAACAATTTTTTCTAAAAATTTACCGTTTTCATTAGGATACGAGGGTCAGTCAAATATAAACAAGACTTTTATTACTATACCCAAGGTACAGGTTGTAGCAGGTAGCCATGTTTCAGTAGTGGTGGGGGGCAGCCTGGGGGAGGGGGAAAGCTGCAACAATGCGTTCTCAATGCTGTTTTGTTTGTCATTGTAGTCATGTCTGAACAAGAGGTTGTACCTACAGTTGCGCAACGAATTATTATTAAGTTCTGGTGGTTTTTTTAAATCGCATAATAACCTGTGATGAAACGTGGGTCCATCACTACACTCCTGAATCCAAAATGGCGTCAATGGAGTGGCGAAGGAAACGACGAAACCCGCCCTGTGAAAGCCAAAACACGGTTGTCTGCTGGAAAAGTTCTTGCCACAATCTTTTTTGACTGCAAAGGCGTTTTGCTTATTGACTTTTTACACGAACGACGTACTGTGGACGCTTATTACTGTCAACTTCTTGAGCAAGCAAAAGCAGCCTTTCGGAACAAAAGGCGTAAACAGCCAATCAGAGATGTCATTTTGCTTCATGACAATGCTAGGCCTCACACAGCTGCCTTGACCCAAGAGAAATTACGCCAAATTCACTGGGAAACATTGGAACATCCTCCCTACAGCCTAGATTTGTCTCCATGTGACTTTCACCTCTTTGGTCCTCTCAAAGAAGCACTTGGTGGAAACCGTTTTGAAAGTGATGAGGAAGTACAGGAATTTGTGTGCAATTGGTTCAAGACACGACCTCAAATCTTTTATGAAGAAGGGATCCATAAGCTATCCTCACGCTGGGAAAAGTGTGTGAGACTTGAGGGAGACTATGTAGAAAAGCAGTAACATGTAATCATTGTTTTGTTTAGCTTTAATAAACGTATAAGTTAAAAGTCTTGTTTATATTTGACTGACCCTCGTATATCATATCCTAGTATTAGTGATAAATTATAATTTATAACTTTGTTTGAAATTGAATTTGCTTTAGTTTTGAACACAAGATTCTATACTGCTAATCACTGAATTAAGGGGCTTTTGTGCCTCCACACAACCTAACCCTGAGGCATCTGAAATCTTTGGTTTATTGGGCTAAGTTCAGAGGAACTCTTCCTAAACATACCTAGGGTATCATTGGCGAAATTCACTCATTCATTCAGATTTCGAGGTCTTTGCTCTCACTTGCAAGGATTGCAGGAGGATAGTGGAACTCTATTGGGCTAGAGAATTTTGGTTATTAGAAAGATTTGATGAAAATTTGTCTGTTTTAGAGCCATTGACTTACAGGTTCCTATGGCCATGATTTATTGTTGTATTGGGGACACCATTTGCGGCTTTAGCTACAGTTTTCATGAGTTCTAGTACGTAGGTCCTAAAAGGTTAAAAAAATAATCTTGGAAAGCAAGAGCTAATTTTCCGTTAAAGTATAAGAGGTCATACATAATTTCAATATAACTTGATTTCTTTAAATACATATTACTTACTAGATTTTTAAATCGCGAAATCGAATATAAATACTTGAAGTAGCGTTCAGTAATCCGATGGTTTAGAATATTTCTGAATGTCTCATCGACATTATGAGAAAGGAGGAGTGGAAGGGCCAACTCTTTGATATAATAAGTAAGAAATTGAAAGTTGCAATATGTAAATTTCAAGAGGAACTTTAACAAGGTTAAATTTGTCAAATTTCGATTTTATTTTGTGAACGAGTGATACAACAAAATTTAAAGATTCCTTAATGTATCTACTTTATTGAATTCATGATATAGTCAAGTGGTTCATATTTCGTTTATATATCGGAGTTCTAAGAAGGTAAGTAGTTGAATCCGAAAACGCCCGATTGAGTTCCTATAATTTTTCTTCAAGCTTTCAATTTAGAAATTGTTCATTTGTGGTTCTAATTGTGCTGTTATATACTTTAAAAAATCTGGATATACAGGATCAATTAAAGAGCATAAATGTTGCGATTTTATGCTTAGCAACATATTTCTATACACTAAAAATATATTGTTGTACCAATTAGTTCTAAAGTACTGTATTAAAAGTTTTAACTATTGTCAGGTCTAGAAGGAAATAATGCGGCCCCTAGTGTAGAATGCAAGATGCTTAAGGATTCCAATCTCTCAGCTACGTAATTTACCATGTAAATTCTATGCATCATTTCATTATTTGTAATCCTTGGCAAACTCGTGCTGAATGCATAACTGCCCGCTCAGTTTATTAATGTCAAGAGGGATAATTATTATTAACGCCCAAGGGCTTTCTTGTTGCATTTAGTTTATTTCCATTTACCTGCCGTTCCTTCATCGTTAACTATTGAGATACCGCATAATGATTTATATTTTCTTAATTGTTTTTACAGACTGTTGAGCAGTAATATTCTGTCATTAAACAATAATTAAAAAAGTTATTTATCTTTCTACTGATAAAAATTTCATTTAAAAAAATGTAATTATAGATTGCTTTAATATGTAAATTGTGATTTGAAAGTTGGCGATCTCACTTGTAGCCTGTCCTTTCTGTAGTCTTTTTATTTTATTACTTTATATATTATAGGCCAATAATGAGAGTAGAACTACATTTTTAGAGTTCTAAAATAGTGTGGCTTTTTATTTATGTTATCACTATTTTAACGTATTCGAAACCTCTCATTTTTTACGTTCTTGGTCTGTTTAACTAACCATTAAATGGAGGAAAAGAATGAGTGGTAGTAGCAGTATGAAATGGAAGAACTGGGAGAAATAAAAGAGTTTTCAAATTGCAACATACAAAGCGCTCGACGTCAACAGTGCGCTGTGAAGCCCATAAACGCATGCCTGTGTAAAGTACATTAGATTAGTGCGTCTGCAAATAATTAAACTCTTTCTTTAGACTTCATAAATATCTACCACTTATATAACTTCACGTTTTGACATTCTTATGGATAATAATGGTGAAACAGTTTTATAAAAAGAAAATACTGTTTCTTTTAGTGTTAATGTGGCATAGTAATGGAGAGTATTTTTACCGAATTTTATTTTTTAACATTCCTTTGAATTGTTTTTTCACCACTGTCAATTAGATGAGAAGATGTCTCGAAATTCTTTTGAAACAAACTTGGCGAGCCGCACTGAATACGTTTGTGTTATTGTCATCGCTGGTCTTAGTGACTGATCTTTTCAGAAGGTCCGTTCAATTATTCTCTCTTTTTGCCTCCTTGCTTAGCCATCAAGTAGCTAAAAAAAAAGTCCATGATTCAAATTTATTCTTATAAGGGTAAAATAAAAAAGTATGTATGTCTAGACGCTTTAGTTGAGATTCAAATGGACATTAAGTAGTAAGTTCTTCCTTAAATTCTTGACTATTACTACCGCTAGTTATTGGTGAAACTTATAATTGTCTTACGATATAAATTTATAAGATTTACAATTAACTCTATTGGGTATTGTATAAGTTAATTTTTTTCTCTTTAATTTTTAAATCCACACCTGTCACAGCAGATTTTTATTAATTAATAGTCTATTAAGTAAGTTAATATTAAATTAATTATTTAAAGTATAATTATATAATTATAAAGTATAATTTTAAATTGCGGTTTGTTTTCTCCTTTTTATCTTCGTTACTTGAATGGTTTGATGAAGAAGTGAACTGGTCTCTGAAACGTTAGTTATAAAAATATATATAATTTGTCAGTTAATAGCCAAGAAATTAATTTATTTTGAACTGTTTACAAATTTTTTTCTTCCAATAAATAGCCCTGTACATTTTGGGATTATAATCGGTATTAAAATTTTGTTCTTCACTTAACCTACTAAGGAAAGAAAAATCTATTGTAGTGAAAGAATGTCAAAAGAGAATGGGAGGAAGATTGTACAAGAAAAGGGAATTAAATGAGAGTTGTAATGTAGCTGGGATGAAGATAAGAGAAGTAACAGTTCTAATGAAGATCACCCCAACTGAGAGAACTTTTTCGACCTCCATTGAAAGAACCCCCTGACATCCTTCCTAAAGTTTAACTGGGTGAGTTGTCTCTATTAAGTCTAATAATGTCTTCCTGGTTTTTGGAACTCACCAACTTGAGCAACATTCCAAGGAGGTTAATTTAAGTTCCTAAAACCTCTGAAAATAGAAGAATGGCGATGTGTATATTTATATATAATTTTTTACTCCACCGAACATCTTATTTTAACATATATAAAAATGAATGTGTGTCTGTCCGTACTAGATGGATTCAAAAATCATTCATCCAATTGCCGCGAAAATTTGGGAAATTACTAGGTATACCCCCGGGAAGGTTTTTGATTTTTTTTTTTTTTAATCAGAGTTTGAGTTCTAGGTGTTCCCGAACAAATATCACAAAAATATCAAAATAACATTTATTTTTTATAAATAATACTTTGATGCAAGTGTCTGTAAATAATTACCAATAAAACATACGTTCTAAATCAATCTATATCTATACTACTACGTATATAAAAGGACAAGCCATTTTTCGTTTGTGATCTCTAACCGCTTAAACTACTGAACCTGTCTTTACCAAATCTTAATTAAATCATATTCATAGTTGAAGGAAGGTTTAGCAATATGAAAATTTACATATTTTCTATTAAATTGTTACTAAAAAGCGATAAATATGTGGAATTTTGAAAATTGACCGATATGTGGCAAGTGCCATTTAAGAGAGGTTATAACGGTACAGTGTTATATATAGTTAGAAATTGATAATAAAATTGGCTTAATTCAAATAAATTATTATAAAAAATATATAAATTATAATATAAAAAATTATATTAATGTATTATATTAATTATTATAAATTATATTATATTAAATTATATTAATTAAAAAATTATATAAATGATAATAAAATTGGCTTAATTCAAATAAGTTATTATAAAAAATTTATAAATATTTAGTGTGACGTGTGGATCCTAGGGATGTTTAATAATCGAACGGTATGTGGTTAGCGGCATTCTGCCACAGAGTTTGCAATGATATAAATACCATATTGCAATGATTAATCATTGCAATAAAACCGGGTTAAAAATCACAGCTTTCAGTAAAAATATATAGAAATATTTTGAGAAAAGAATTTTCAACTGCATGATAAGATTTTTATTGTTAAAAAATAGAACTTCTATTATTAGTTAAACCTATTTAAGTTCTTTACTTATAAGAGCGGTCGAAGCCGCGACTGGGGATGCTTGTTTTAACAAAAGATTTAATTAATTAATTTTAATAAGATTTTAATAATTAACGGATGATTACTAATTGTGGAATATATTGATATCGTAAAAGTTAAAACTAATAAATTATATCTGCCTGTATTGTCCTCATTCAGTGAAATTTATTTTAAGATTGAACTATTAATCCTATTTTGGGCTATTTCAAATTTAAATTATATTTCTCCTTTGAATGAAAATGCATAGAATCACTAAAGTTGGTATTATAGGTAGTAAGACCATGGGGTAAAATGACCTGGTCCATTCCACATTAAAAATATGAAGTGTTTTTTTTTTTCAGCATTTCATAACCAAATAGTAATTCTTAAGTAAAACATAATGTTCCAGAAATAACAAAATATCAATCAAATAATGTTTGTTGGCGATATAAACCAGCGGATCGAAAATTTGCCAACAGTTCTCTTATCAGAAATTCAATGGAGAATTGTTTTGTTACATAACATTTGCCGCCATGACCTAACTTTTAGGAACTATATTCGTTTGGATAAAAAAAATCACATTTTTAAGTCGTGTTTTCTCTATTCTTTGTTTTTTTCTAATAATCAATAATTATTAAGTTAATTTAATTACTAACTTAAGTAATTTGTTCATTTTAATTTAAAGTGTAAATTTGGAAAATCAGTAAATTATAGATAGGAGATATCCATGTTCAATTTCCCCTCTCAAGGAAAATCTATTGAGTAAATATTACTTTTAATTTTGGGGGGTTGATAGTCGAAAAGTTCCATATATAATATGGAATGAACTAAACTGTTGAATTCCTATTTACCAAGTGTTTTGTTAAAGTTACGTAAAAATAATTCATTTTAGTTTGCTAGGTCTGACGTTTCAAGAGCCTCAATAAAGTTCTGGATTGAAGTAACAGCAAACGTTTTCTGTCACGCGCTCGGTTGTCAGCACTAGTAGTTTACAATTTTACTAGATATAATTTTATTTTTTTTTAAAAGCAGTCGATATCGTATTATATTGAGGATTATTTTTACAATGCTATATTGTAGTGACACAATTGACTACCAAATCATTCACTTATAAATTACTACAATTTTGTGATAATTTGTATTAATGAATATGAAATAACTGTACGTTTTCAGTCCTGAAGATGTCTGGATTCAAAGAAATTTTGATCGGTCAGTTGATTAGCTCTGGCTTCATGTTATTTCAGATCGTTCCGAAATATAAATTACAATCTTCGCCCTCCATTTTATATTATATGATATTGTAAAATAAACTAGCAAGTGCGAATGGAAGAGGACCATTGACATTGGCTGTGACTACGTCAGAGATCAGTGAAAGTCAGTCAGCCTTGTTGGGTTCCCCCACCTCTCCGCTCAGGGGCACTGCCTCTACAAAAGCCTAATTCTTAACTTTGCCAGGAGAAATTTTCACCTTACTCAATTCATTCTTCTTTTGTTTGATTTTCTCATCACATTGTGGAAGTTTTAAATTAAATTTCATGTAAAAATATTTATAACTTTATGATCTTATGAAACTCATTAATGTGTTATTTCGAAACCAGTGGACCTGGATTTTTATTTCTGTATTTAGTAACTCAACGAAAAATTCTTTTATGGGTTTATATGTGTGCGTGAAGATATTTATATTTTACAGTAATTTAAATCGGCAAGAAAAAGTAAAACTTTTTTTTAAACTAAATTTGTTGTGTGTATTAATTTATAATAGGTAGTATACATAAAAATAGCATCTAAACATTTAAATCTAAATAAAACGTGAAAATAAAGCATGAAAATGTTTATGCGTTTTCCTTGACTTATCACAAGATATATTTTAAAAGTTATTTTCTTTTTTTATAACCTATTTTGCTAAAGGAGACATAATAATATTTATTTGGCATAACTCCTATTTATTTAACATTTGTAGCCACATGTTTCGGAGACAATACTCCATCATCAGGCTTCTCTTAATCTGTGATTATTTTCACATTGTCTATTCTCCATGTTCTCCATGTTACAAGTATGGCTTGTAACATGGAGAATGAATACTCAGGTGTTATTTTCTTTGGTTGTCTTTAAAAGAAGAAAAAAATTATTTGCTATTAAATAAATATTTCTATCTAATATATCTAACACCTTTTTTTTCCAACTATTTAGTAATATTTACTATTTATTATTAACTTTATACATTATATACAACAAGTAAATTTGAGGAAAATGATCTCAATAACATTTAAAAAACTACTCAATAATAGGACTTCAATAGTTCTACATTAGAAGATCTGTATCCTTGGAGGATTATTGGAAATGGCGTATGAAACAAGTTGGGAGTCTAGAGGATTTGAATGGGTATGGAGTTTACTATGAAAGGATAGGTATCTGGTTGGCTCAAATCAGAAACATGTGGAACATTAAGATCCTTATGGATAAGTTGAGGAGCATTTTGCAGGGGGATTTTGCAAAGGATTGGATAAGAGAAGAATTGGAAGGTTTAATGGAGCCCCTAAGCTCAACTTCGTATGTCCAGATGGTTCTTATTGATTTCATGTAAAAAAGTCTTTGGCAATTTATTGGGACATTTGAACGCTTGTCTAGTAAATTTTGGAGTAATCGAAAACGATGAGCAGTTTTAAGTCTGGTATGTTGTACAACTCTTACATTCAAAATAAGAATGTTTACGAAAAAAAAAATTAATGAACGATTGATAAACTTTTTGATAATTTTTACAAATGAAATATACTACTATTATCCGGGTATTTAAAAACAATTATAAATGAATAATGAAATACAAAAATAGATAGTTTAACTAATCTTGGTTACTAAATATGATAATCAACACTAATATAAATGAATATAAAGAATAAACAAAGAAGTATAAAATAAAATGTTGAATGTTTATTTAACCCAATATTATTAGATCATAAAATATATATAAATAAAAATATATCTTATATATTTATGAGGTATATTTTATGTATACTACTAACAATCAGAAAATAAGATCTTAATTATTATAATTTGATTTGATTTTGCATTGGCAATTTTTGCTGTTTTATTGGATGAAATAAAACATTAATAAATGACCCTATGACAGTTAAGAAACTCTGGCTGGCCTGGTCTGCACTGTCTGTTCGATGAGACAGTGAATGTGTGGTTGCACAACACATTGTCGGGATGAAAAATATCACTACACATTGTTAAATATTTATTCAACATTTATGGCTTGAAATTGTTTCTATCAGATTCTTAATTATAGTAAATATTTAATTATTTTTAATACTTAATCAGCTCAATATCGTTTGGGCTTAGGAAGCATATTAGTTTACCTTAAAAAAAAAAAAAAAAATCTTTAGCCACAGGTTTACTTCTTTCAAACCATTTTCCTCCTGACAGAGAAAGTGCATTTAATTATAATTTTAAAAAACTTTCAATTAATAATAATGAATTCTTCTACTTATGAATAATTCATTTACTCTCAATGTATCAATATACAAATTATATGATAATTTAATTAAAATATAATTAGCATACATTATTTTTTATCTATTTTTTTATATATAAAATATTGTGACATTCTTATTTATATAAGCACTCAAAATATATTTATGGTGATATACAGTAACACCTCAACATAAATAGTATGTTCCTTGAAAATTTTGTATTTTGTATGTTAAGTTCCACTTCTATGGGAGTTATGTTATTATTTCAATGGACGTTGTGCTGTTGCTTGTGGTAATGCTACAAATTCATCGATTTCATAATACACTGAGTTACTTCTTGACGGTCTTGTTTCTCTTGTAGGGATTGAAAATGTTTTTTCAAAATAGTCTGCAAAGGCTTCAGCTTTCTCCGCATCACTAGTGATAAAATCACCATTTTCTAATAGGCTTGGAATTTTTTCTTGCTTGTTTAATAGCCGTTTCGTAGCCTTCCATAGTGTTTGATCATTTGAATCTAGATTTTGTGACATAATTTTTATATTGTGCTAATGTGAATTTTTCTAATTCTGTTTTGACAGTTTTTTCTTAATTTTTCCATATTGTTTTGAAATTTGGATTTTTGGTTCGTATCCACTGTCTTCTAGCATTATTTTTTTCCTTTATTTTTGATAGAATTGAAGTTGGTACGTTGTTTAAATAACTGTTTCTTTTTTTGTGGAATGGTTTTACTGTGGAGTCATTAATGGATTTAGATATATTTTCTGTGAAAATTTTTATAGCTTCATCAATTTCATTTTTGTGGTGGAATTTTTTTTTTAAACAAATATTTTGCTCCATCAATTGTTCGTACATGTCCCAGTTTTATTAATCCTTTTATCATGGAACTTCGAGTGATAATTTCAGGAGTTTCGGTTGAGAAAATGAATTAATATTGGGATGTGGTCCGAATTTAGAGCAGCTATTGTTTTGCTTGTAACAGGTAGGCTGATATTTGTTGATAGCATAATATCTAATATGTCAGGCGTACATCCTTTTCTAAAAAATGTAGGTTCAGGAGGTGCCGTGATTAGAATATTATTTCTAGAACAGATGTCGAGTAATTTGCTACCATTTGAATTTGATTTATGACACCCCCAGTAGATATATTTACAATTCATATCACCCAATACTAAAGTTGATTCATTCGGAGGTAATAATTTGAGAATTTCTCTTCTTCTTTGAGCTTCTTATTTGGTGGCTTATATACGGCTGTGATAACAGTGCTGTGGGTAGAGTTTAGACGAATGGATATGAACTCGATATTAAATATATCGAGAATAATATTTTCAGAGAAACTGATATTTTTTTTTATGACGAGAGCTACTCCGCCAGAAGCAGTAGAACTGTTCCTATCTTTTCTCAAAATTTCATAGCCTGGTATATTAAATTTAATATTACTTGATAAATGAGTTTCAGATATACAGGCTATATCGATAGAGTTCGATTCAAGAAATATTTTAAATTCACTTTTTTGTGAATAAATACCATATGCATTCCAGTTTAAAAGATTTAATTTTTTTATTTCAGCGGTCATAGTAAAATAAATATAGTATCATTAAGAATGTAGCAAGAAAACGAAAATAAACATATTTATTATAACGGGTGGGAAAGGAATTAGTAACAGTCGATGGGCTTTTGTTTACACTAAGGCCCATTTGTGAAGAATGAGGTAACTAACGAACTTAAATGTTTCATTATTTGTGATAAATATGGTTTTATAGCATTGATTATGATTTTTGTAATAGCGGTCAATATGTTTTCACTGTTATCTTCGGTGTTATTTTTTCTTGAGGTTGTTGTTCAGGTGATAAGGCAGAAGAATATGAAAAATGTGGTGTGGCTTTACGAAATGTTTTACGATTTGTAAGAGCTTCTTCATTTTTATTTTCGACATTGTTTGGAACTGCAGGTGAGTTAGTTTTGTTTTTAATTGTTTGGTAATAAGGGCAACCTCTATAGCTAGCTGCATGTTCTTGATTACAATTGACACAATACGGTTTATCAGTAAATTTTAGAGGACATTTTGAAAAATGATGTTTTTCTTTGCATTGTACACACCTTGGTTCTAATCGACAGTAATTTTTTGTGTGACCGAATCTTTGACAGTTGGTACACATGGGGATGTCATTGTTTTTATTTTTTGGTTCCACTGAAATAATAGCAGAAAATAAAATTTTCAAGTTTAAAAATATTATTGGCCTTTGTATTGTTTACTAGTGAGACAAATTGGCCTTTCAAACAAAAATACCTGTGCTTCTTTTCAAACTAATGTTGTTTTGTCGGGATGCATATATTTGTTATTTTAAATAATATTTGGTAGGGGATTGTAAATAATTAGATGTAATCTGTGATCGATTTTTGTGGCTTTTGAAGTCGAACTTATGGGTTACTCGCCCCTCTAATTTTCCTTTCACTCTTTAAATTAGAATGTGGTCATATTCTGTAGATTTTTTTCTCTAGCTCTTGTTAGATCGGTTTATCTATGGGTTGGAATTATTCTCAGTCCTAGTTTTAAAAATAAACTGAAGTATATTGGAGTAAGTTTTGATCAACATATTTCTTGGAATAATCATATTTCTCAAATCACGAAGAAATCTATTTTTATTCTTTTAACAACTTTTACATTACCGCGATTCCATTAAGTACTAGACAACTGTTGATGTCATCTCTCTTTTTTCTTATCTTCGATTACGGAAGCATAGTATATGGAGGACTGCTTAGAGAGCTCGAAATGAGATGTAAAAGATTAATGAACTGTTTTATTATATTTATTTGTGGAATCCTCAAACTTTCTCACATATCTCATAAATATTCTGAAATTAGGTGGCTTTATGCACAATTTCCGACGTCAATATTTCATAGCTGCACTAATGTTTCAATCCTTGATAACAAAAAACCCTCCTATATTCATGACCTTACTCTGCGCTCCTCCATCCACCTCTTAAATACTAGAACCCAACCCATCAACCTGTACCCTCCTACGCATCGAATTGCATCCTTCGAAAAATCCTTTATTATCCACGCTTCCTCTTTATGTAATTTAATGCCCATCTCAATTCGAAATTTCTGCTCTCTAACTTCCTTTAAACATCATATATTTCTATACTCCCTGTATTTTCAACCTTCTGAGCAAGTGTAAATAATGAATATTAATGTAATAGATGTTATAATAGTATACGCAAGTTGTATCCTTTTAAGATTTTTCATTTATTTTTGTAACTCATAATATAATCATCAATCAATTGTCATAGCCAGACGAATGCCTTATGTATTGCACTCATATGTTATTCTTTGGAAACAAGCTATTCCAGAATATAGTCTATTTTTTTCTTCTAAATGTTGCAACAACATTTTCGTTGTTGTTAACATTAAACAAGCATTAAATTTTTTTTTCTACTTGATTTAATAAGTTATTAAATATATTATTTTTAACGAACGCTGTAATCAACGTTAGTTAACAGGTTTCACAGCCTCAAAGTAACATAATAGTCTTTTAAATACTTACTATCAGATTTCAAGTCAGTAATTTTACAACATAAAGATAACAAGCTTTATCCGCCTTTAAAACTGCTTCTATTTCCTCTCAGTATCGTTTCTTTAAGGTCATTTATACCTGATTTAATTCTTTAAACTTTAAGTTATAACAATACTTGAATATTATTTTGGTAATATCCTTTACCTGAGCTCCAGCTCCTTATTTGGAGAATTGTGTTTCGACCTGTAATCGATACTTTTCCTTATTTATCCTAATGTATCCTAATTTGTACTTTTTGCTACATTTAACAAGTGCTGCTTGATCGAGCTTTATATATTTTCCTCACTTTCTCGATTAACCGATGATTTGGTTACGCAAGAATATCTTAATCCGGTTAATCGAGTCCCAAAAGTATCGAAGTCACTAAGACACTCACTAGTGACTGGAACACTAGTAATAGCTATTTACTAAAGTCGGTGAAGCGGCTGCTTTTGTAGTAGGCAACTAGTCAGCAATTCGTCGGCAAAAAGCGCCGACTAGGCCGTTTTACTCATCTATATTTTTACACTTAAAAGTAGGTTTATTGAAATGAAAACTGGGCTTTGTATATTATAATTTTTATTTTTGATTCATCTTTACTTAGTTTAGACTGTTAATTATAAAATTTTGAATTCAATCATACCTTAAAAGATTTCGTTTTTATAGACTTATATATGTTAGATAAAAATATCTATAAAAAAAAAACAGTAGGTTGCGTACGTTTTTTATTAAGTGTTGTCGAAATTTTCGAATTTATTTTTTTGGACAGACGTTCAAACCTACCAATTAATTACAAAAGGCTCATTTACTTGACAGTTATCAGACCTATTTGGACATATGGAGTTGAGCTTTGGGGCTCCACCAAACCATGTAATTCATCTCGTATCCATTTTTTGCAATCCAGAATCCTTCTAAAAATCCTTAATGCTCCTTGTTTTGTCACAAATAACCTTATCCATAAAGACCATAATGTTCCATACGTTACTGATATTAAATATTGAACTCCATAAACATTCTAATCCACTAGTCTCTCAACTTCCCATTCTATTCCCGATCATCCACCGAGGCGTCTGAAAAGAAGATGGCCGAGAGACCTTATATATATATTTTTTCTTTTTATTGAAGTGATTCTTTACATGTTATTGACTAATCATTGTAATAATTATCTCAAATTTACTTATTTTACATATATGTATACAAAAAAAAAAATAGAAAAGAAGAGTTCCTCTTCCTGGTATAAATATTAAACTGAATTGTTAATTGTTGTGCTTTATTTTTCTTTAATAATTCTATATTTCACAACTGTCCGGTTGCAAAAAATGGAAGAAAGATGCCTGTAGTTCTATTTACGGACGGATATAAAGCTATAAACGAAGCGCCTCGAACATTGCCGATGTCATCCGAATTCAAACGGAAGCAATGATCGGCTTGGCCGACTAGTCGGTTGACTTGATTGAATTTGTTTTATGAATTAAATTAAAAGGGTGTTTATCATAAATTTTTGATGATATTAAGGATCTGTTTATAAAATAAACAATATGCTGCCAGCACGAGAACAGGAATTAAGGAGATAATTTTGCCCGGACTGCATCAGTTGTTCAATTGCCTGTAATGATTCGATAAGTTCTAATTAATCACCCTTTATCTGTTTACTTCAGTATTAGCTATATCATTGCACATTGCACAGTTAGCCTTTACAATCCTGGGCTGGGGTATTGTGTCGACTGAGCGGGCGGAATCTGCCTGAGTGCCCGAGGATAATTCATATCCTTCACCTCATTTCGATCTACAAGGAAAACCCCGTCCATCCTTCGTTAAAATGTTGGATATTTCGTGAGCCTTAGCTATAAAGATTATTAACTGCTTTACATATCTTAATGAACCTCGCTCACAGTAAACCGATTATAATTTCCTCGTTATAGTGTTGAACTATTATATTCGAAAACTCTATAGATTTAATATGAGGAGTGCTTCCTCTTCTGAAGTAGTTTAAATGAAATTCTTAAAACGTTAATTATCAAGGATATTGTTGTGTTATCTTTATATCTGTACATCGCAGGTACAGGACACTAAGTCACATTTTCGTAAATTTACAGGTGAGCAGTTTAAAGAAAAAAAGATTTCATTTCCTGAACTGTTTATTATACTTATGTGCTCGAAATAAATCTTTACTTTCCCATCCAGATTAAAATAGGTTGGTAACTAGTTGGTACCTATACCTTCATGTCCTAATTGGAGTACATAAGAGTACAAATATTGGCAGTTGACTTGAATATGATGTGCAAGTTGATTCAGAACAGATAGGTTATACTTGAAGCTTAGTCAATACTATCACTACCGATAACCACATTGACCAAAGTGATTACTCATTCGGGAATGATGTGTTATGCCATGGCTTGTTATTTAAAATGTGATTTGCAATAATGCCCTTACTGACATGCGTTTATTATGTATCTTTCCGTATATCGTTGCTTTAATTTTACAATAAACATAATATTAAACATAGTACATATAATTATGTAAGTTCTTATAGTTATTGAAAATGAGAACGATTTATTCAAGAATGAAAATAAAAAAAAATTATATACTTTACATTCTTGTAGTAAATTAAGTATTTTAACATTATCTTATAAATACACTGCATATGAATAAAAAAATACCGAATAATCACTAAACATTTGAGGAATCAGAAATTAATCATGTAGTTAATAAACTAGCTGTGATCTGTGAATCAAATAGGATACAGCTCTATTTATGGTCATAGTTAAGGGAACTAACTGGTCAATTAAAATGGAATTTCGTTAATGTAGTTTGTTGGAGAATATCTTTGGTTACATATCTAGAATCAGAAAAGTTTTTTGTATTGAATATAAGATTGACAAATATGCTAAAGCTTCCTTTAAAATATTCTTTTTATATTTTTTACAAAGAGCAAAAAATACCAGTTATGGGCATGTTTTACCGATTATGGTCATAGCGAAGACTAGATATGATCGTGCGACAAAATAACCTTAATTTAAAAACGACTCCTAATTAACGAACAACTAGAACTATGAAAATAATTTGAATTCTGATACAACTTGGTCTAACATAAAAGTAAAATATATATTTAAAAACAATATCACTCGAGGCAATCATTCAAAAAATTTTGAAGTTACTTATTAGTTTAGAAAACCGTCATCAAATAATTGTTGAAAATGAATTAAAGCAAGTATTTATGAGGGTATAATTTATAGCCACACTTCTTGTTGATTTTTCTGCATTAACGCAGTAACGGCACACGATATGGTAATATTTTGATACAATCTTGATTATATCGAATAAGGAAACCCAATCACATCACTTAAGTGTTACTTTTCAAGGAAAGAATTATTAATAATACTAAATCTACAACATTTGCTGAGAGGATTTTTCTATTTTTTCTCTTATCCATGCTTTGTTCAATTTAAGCTGTACGAATGGTTTCCAGAGTTGGGCTATTGGGAACTGATTCGTATAAATGTATGAGCGAACCGCGCACTACAATCTCTTATAAAAAGCTATCGCATGTTTTATTAATCCTTATAAAAGGAAATAATCATAATTAATTGCAAAAGCTGGTATAAGGAAAAATAAAAATAATGTATGGTCCACTGTAAAAAATAATTATCAGATCATCTTTAGAGTTAATAACTTATAAATGGGAGGATGCCGTGTTGTGTTCTTGTATTGCCGAAGCCTCCCTTTCCAACCTCTTGTTTAATGAATTCAGTGTTCAAGTCGATTAGTCAGTGTAGAAATGTGCCTTTCCTTGGCATAAATAAGGAAAGTATCATTTAAAATTAAAAATGAATATCGATATGGTGCATAGATGGAGATTTCGAAGACTGTCGCTGTTTTCAAATATCGTTTATTTTTTAAATGTTGAAATTTATAGTCTATGGGATATTTTTAATTAATGATAAATTATAGCTTGTATTAAGCTATATATAATCAATTAATAATTCGTGGTTTATATCTAGAGTACAGTTTTAGATTTTTTTTTTATCACAGAATTGTTCGTTTTTGAAGAAGTCGTTGAAATACTTTTTAATTCAGTCTTGAAAAGAAATTCACTTTTTTTTTTTTTTTTTTAAATTTAATTTTCATATTTATATTCTTCGTGCCAATATTCATAAATATAAGAAAAGAAAATGCATAAAAAACAAAAACTAACAGAGAACTCATTTCACTCATTTGCAGACTAAAATTACGTCTTTGTTGACATTTTTATTTGATTATTACTAAAGTTTCTGCTTTATTTTTTTTATGATTATTTACCTAAACCTTTTATTTTTGTACAAAGATACATTTAATACTGTATTTTTTTCTTCGTTTCCATAAAAACTCAGTATATTGCTTCTTTATTTATTTTTATTTTTATACATACTATCAGGGTTTTCTTAACTGTGTATTATTAGTTTTGTTGTAGATTTTACACTACAGTTTATTGCCATTTACTGTGAAATTCTTTTATATTAAATTTTTAGAAAAAGGTTTTTAATTTAGCATTAACGTTTTGATAATTTATGTAGTGTAAATATAGCACTATATTCTGTAAAGATAGCATCATTTTCTGCTGCCTCTTGAAAACATTCCTAAAACTGAGAAAATAATGTACTCTTATGTATTGGGCTGTTTCACATGAAATGTCCGTTTTCAAGGTATAGGGATTTTAGTAAAAATAGAATATGAAAACAAAATAATTTTTTTATTCGAAGTATTTACCTTCTTTTTTCTACACATTTTTCCCAACGTGACAACAACTTTTTTATCCCGGATTTGAAAAACTCTGAGCTTTGAAGTGAAACAAAATCTGAAAACGCACTTTTGATTTCAGCATCATTTGCAAAAATTTTTCCTCTGCAGAAGTTGTCTAAATTCCTGAAAAGGTGATAATCTGTTGGAGACAAGTCGGGAGAATATGGTGGGTGCGGAAGAACTTCGTACCCCAGCTCTTTCAATTTATGCATGGTAAGTTTTGAAACGTGAGGTCTAGCGTTGTCGTGTACGAGTATAGGGCCCTTCCGATTTACCAATCCAGGTTGTTTTTTCAATAATTTTTCGTGCATTTGGCCAATTTCATTGCAGTAGGTTGTAGAGGTAATGGTCTCACCTCTAGGCAAAAAGGAATAATGTATGATTCCAGCCATGGACCACCATACTGTAACCATCAATTTTTTCGGGTGCAAATTTGGTTTTGGCATTTGTCCTGGGCTTTCGTCGATGTCTAACCACTGCCATGACCGACGCTGATTGTCATAAGCAATCCATTTTTCGTCGCAAGTTATTATTCTTTCAAGGAAAGGGTCGGTTTTTTTCCTAGCAATCAACAAAACTCAGGTCTCAAGACGTTTCAATTGCTGTCGCTCAGTGAGATCGTGAGGTACCCATGTATCGAGCTTTTTCAACAACAGAGACTCGCAAAATCCTCTATGTATTTCAAATATTATAAAATCGGACATTTCATGTGAAAAATTTAGTTATACTAATTTAAAAATTTAGTTATACCCAATACTTAAAATTTGGTGCAGATGGGTTCAGTAGTTTTACAAAAGCAAACTCGATGGCAGTATGGCGCTGGTCATATCGCTTATTTGCTGCAACAACGGCATAACTCTAAAACAAGATTTTGATGCCGAGCTTTTGACTGTATAATGAATCATTCACCTAAGTAGTTTATTCGGTAGAACGTTATATTTGTGTTTCGTCAAAACAAGTTCCATTCGTCAAATTAACACGTTTATAGTTTATTTGTTTTTAACAATGTAATTGAATTAAGAAAATTTTGGTATCAAATTTTAGCTCTATATTCCACCATATCTTTGTAACCTGTCTTAAATAGCGATCGCTACCTATCGGTCATTTTTCAAACTTCACTGTGGCGCACATATTTATCTTTTTCTTAACAACAGTTTAATTTAAATATGTAAATTTTATTATTGCTAAACCTTCCTTGAACTATGAATACTTTGTAGTTAAAATTTGGTACAGATTGGTTCTGTAGTTTAGTGGTCACAAACGAAAAATGGCTTGTCCTTTTATATAATATCATAGATAAGTAATTAAAAAACTCTCTGATACTATGCGAAAAAGAAGAATCAGTTTTTACGGTCATCTTCTCAGAATGAACTCTAATAGATTATCCAAGCAAATCTTTGACTTCTTACGCCATCTCAAAACCCAATTGGTTTAAAGAAACTGAAAAGGACCTAGCAGAATTAAAAATTACAGAAAATTCACTACTTGATCAGACTTCTAAATTAATAACTAAAGATGAATATGTTAGGTTCCAAGATAAATCCACTCTAAAAACCAAACCCTTTATCTCAGATGAAGAAAGAAAAAGAAGATCAGAAACAATGAAGAAGTACCCAGTACTCCAGTACTGAAGAAGTCCCATCAAATACCCATCCATACCAGCGCGTTAAAAACCGCTTACTATTTTAAGTCCAAGTTTCTTTGGCATAGCTTTCACCATGACGCCGAAACTATTTGTCAGATCTGAAATTTATTTTTTTCAACTAAAATCCAGTAAAATTTACTAACAGGCCTTATATGTGAAATTTTGATTATGTCACGTAATACACCCAAACCTGAACGCTAAATATGTATGTTTTAGCAAAGTATGACGATAGTCACGAATTCAGTGGGCTGGTTTGAGTGTATAACGTGACATAATCAAAATTTCATATATAGGTTCTTATAGTAACTTTAAGGAGCTTTCTGATAAAAAAAAGAAATTTTGGATCGAAAAATTAGTTTCTGAATGAGTATCAATAAACTTGTTTTTTCAGAGAAGTGCGACCCAAGATAAAGAGTGCCGAAATGAGGAATATAGAGTGCATGGAATATGCGATAATTTTTGACTTCGCAGCTTTGTTAGGAGTAGTTAGAAGGTAAACATATTAAAAGTCCTCGCCCCTGGGAGCAGATCAAAACTAAAGCTCTTTAAATTTCCTATAAAATTAATTATATACGTATTCGTAGAAATTCCAACGGTTTTCGCGATACACGAGGGTGAATCAAATATAAACGGTAATTTTCAAAATTATATTTATTGAATAATATTATACAGAAACTATACCTTCAACATTTTTCAATGTAGTCTCCTGCATTATCTACACACTTCTGCCACCGATTTGGAAGCTTGAATATTCCCTGTTCATAAAAAGACTGAGGGCGAGTTTTTAACCATTCGCGCACGTGCTTTTCGACGTCTTCATTGTTTTCAAATCGTTTTCCTCCGTGACGTGATGTGATGTTGAAGGTATAGTTTCTGTATAATATTATTCAATAAATATAATTTTGAAAATTACCGTTTATATTTGATTCACCCTCGTACGTTATTAAAAATCGACAATTTTAGAAATAAAAAAAATTTTACTCCACTTTTTGTTAAACATTTCAAGCAAATACCAAAAACATATATAAGAAACTAAAGTACATTTAATGCTCTACAATTTTGATTCTGACGTTTTTTCTGAGAAACGATTGTGGAACGTAATAGAAGCAAAAGTGTGACAAAAATTGAGGTGACATTTGTTTTTTCCCGAAAATCACCTATTTTCAATAACGTATATCTTGTAAACGGTTAGAATTACGACAAATTTATATATAATAAATTTTATAGTAAATTTAATTAGCTTTTATGTTTATTTAAAACATATTTTTCTAGAGCCAACAGTTTTCGAGATATTATCAAAAAAACAAAAAAATGGAACTTCTCCCCTCCCCCCCACCGTTAGCTCACTCCCCAGCGGTGGGGACTTCTAGTATGTTTACCTTCTAACTATTCCTAACGAAGCTATGAAGTCAAAAATTATCGCATATTCCATGCACTCTACACCCCTCATTTCAGCACTCATTGACTGGACTATATGTTTTTAATTAATAATTATTATAAATACTGATTCTAAAATGCTAAAAACAAAGAACTTTTGAAGAACTGATGGACGAACTCAATGTTGAAGTCACCGCAATTGCTTAATAGACAGTTCAAAACTCCAACATAGCAATTTAATGGCCTTTTAAGGCTGCCTTTCTAAGGCCTTGACTCTGTACAGGTTACCAAACTTACTTCCATTACCGTTTATTTATCCAATGGTTAGTAATGAGCTTGGAACGCTCGTCAAATTGCAAACGAATTGGCTAATGAAATATTCAAAGAACATTAGCACAATTTATGATACAATGATTTGCCCTATGGATTTATGAAGTTACACCCGAGGCTGCTAACTCGTTACCTCGAGGGAAGGATTCCGAAGAGTGAGAACAGAAAGCCAACAACCTCCTCATCAATTATTGATCCCAGTTCCGTGCTATCTCTAAGCACGACCAACCCCAAGCCTTCAAAGGCTTCTCCCGGCATACTCCAAACTTCTACCCTTTGGTCAGTTCTCAAGAAATAGAACTTCCGGAATGGCTCCTTTGAGCACGGAGCTTGATATATTAGGCAGAGATATAATTTATTAATTCATTTATCAAATACACCCAGCTCCATCGATATTAACCTTTTAATAAAACGCTAATAAAATAATTAAATTATTTTATTGAATTTAATATCTCTAATGTGGTCGTGGTAATTGATATTAAAAATTAAACAGTGAAACCGAGCTAACATTGCAGCTACACGAAAGAACAACACGTCTATGTATTTCATAAAGGATATGACACATAACATTCCACTAATTACACCCTGGATGGATACAGCATTCAATTATTCATACATATCCGCAAGTCAATTTGACAACGGTACATATTTCAAATTTATGTTATTTATTTGTTTAGTAATAACGTAAACCTTCTGACAATAATTTTTAATAATTTGTTCCCTTTTTTTTACATGAATATGTCTTTCTGGGCTTCTGTAATTTTTTGGTATTTTTTTCACATTCAAAATTGTAAAATTTGTCGAAAGAGTCCAAATCAGAAATTTAATAGTAAATATTAGTTGTTTTATGAGATTTATCGCTCCTACGTTTGCAGCTATATTGATTGGAGCGAATATAGTCGCGTTTGCCTACACTTTTTAAGTGTTTGGGCTTTTTTTACACAAATTAGTTTTTTTTTTTTTTTTTTGCTTGTTTCGAAAATATGACAGTTTCCTATTCAGGAATTTAATATAAATTATATTTTTCGTTGTATAACATTTGTCGCTAGGGTCTATAAATTTAGGAGCTATTTTGGTTTAAATGAAAAAAAGTTACATTTGCTTTTTCTCAATTTTTTTTTTTTTTACTTCAATTAATGATTAATTGTTAATTTAATTTAATTATTAGTTAAAGTAATTTTATCCTTTTAATTCTAAAATATTGGTATATTGAAAAAATGGATAGATCATAGATAGACATATCTTATGATCTATTGTTATTTCCAGTCAGGGAGAAATTTATTTATTTATTTTTTTTTTAGTAACATACCTTACTTATCAATTCATTTAAACATTTTAAATAATGATCTGAAACCTAACATTCCACTTTTGGCTATCATGTTTTGGAGTTGGTCTGTCTGAAGTAATATTTCAAATTATTTATATAATACAAAATATCATGATAGAGCATATAAAAAAATTATTATTTTTAAATTGTTATATCAAATATTTGAAGAATGTTTTTGATGTAATTACTTTTATAGATAACATTTTAAAATAAAAATATTTTATATTTAAATGAAATTTAAAAAAAAAAATATTTATTAACACTAGCACAAATCCAATATATTAAAACTAAATACAATTGCTCTTGCAATAAATATTTAATACTAAAACAAACAGTATATTTTACGATTAGTTCATGAACTAAACAAAAATTATTTTTAGTATTATTGATGTATTTTTTTTTTTTTTTTTTTTTTTTTTTTTTTTTTATTTTTTTTTTTTTTTTTTTTTTTTTTTTTTTTTTTTGAATAATCATCTATTTTCTGCTCTGTCATAAATTCCCATCTGTAATTAAATTAATTATTAATTTTAAAATGATCTTTTTTAGTTTTGCTTTGGGCCCAAGAGATTTTCTTCTGGATCCCAAACTCCAAGTGCTCCTCCTACAAAAAAAACATCTTCCCTTCACTGCCTTCTTAATCGCCACTATCTATTTTTTCAAACCACTATTTATTTTTAATCACCTTCACAATATTTTAAAATATACTTTGATTCTTTAAATTACATATTAAAAAGTTGTATATTTTTATTTTACAGCAGATGAAATAATTATTTATGGAACCTTTGGTTAGCTCATACCATTGTACTATGTGTTCGAGTTTAGTTGGTATTAAAAGTTATTAGGTTTAACAGTCATCATTTTTGGTTTTAGTCGATACCTTCGGTTAAATTAATTTATACAACGGGTATAACATTTTTGAAACTCCTTACAACAAATGGTATAGCTTTACTTAGTACACAGTGGAGTCCATTTACTTAACTTATTGTTGTGAAAGCTCTATTTCATGTTCATTTAAAGCTTCAGGAAAAAAAAAAAAGACAAATTACATACAACAAATTAAAAGGCAAATTACAAACGACAAATTAAAAAACAAATTACAAACGGTAATATGAATCCTACCTGAATTTTATTGTCAGAAGAGAGTGGAATCGTTTTAATTCAGAGTTTTTCCTCCTTCTCCCTCTCTTCTTTTTCTTACAAACTTAGGGACATCATTCTGTTAATTAATTCCTCTGTCATTCTTTTTTAGCTACAGTTCAAATTTGGATCTTGTATCTGATGGCAGAGGCGTAAGTGTATTTTAGATTTAATTTTTGTGTTCATTAAGCTCGAAATAAAAATCTTATTATTAAAATTTGCAACTGTTTCAATACATAAGCTAAAATAGATTATTCACGAATCTAATTACATGACCTTCAATTACTTGTAATGATTTGTATGTGTTTGATGGTCTCGAGACAATACTATTTTTGACCATATCGAAGAATTATAATCGAGTGGAAATTAAGTTAGCAAACTAGTGGGTTAGAGAGAAACCTAGATACGTAAAATAAATTTACTTAAAACCGCGTCAATCTAAAAATATTACTACGTATCATTTAGGTACTATATGTTAAACCTAATGTTCCGAGACCATCTTTCAGGTGCCTTGGAGAATTATCTGGAATAGAATGGGAAATGAGTGATACTAATGGATTTGAATCTCTAAAGAAATTGCTATGAAATGAAAGGTAAATGGCTTGGGCTAATCATCAATATTTCAAAAGTGACGCAGTTCAAAAATCTGCATTGAAATATGTATAATCGCACCGCCTTATATGAATTGTGAAATTGTACCTGGATTATGGTTAAATTCCAAACGCAAGTAAGATGTATCGGGTGGTATTTGAAGTTAATTTGATACATTTTTGCCATTTCATAGAAGACTATTGAACATAACCATGATGATAACTCAAAAATACAGACAGAAGTACACAAAGGGCGATATTACGTTCGATAAACAAATAAAACGCATACAAACGGTATTCCGAAGAATTATTGAGAAACCAGAATATTCCAACTGAACGAAAGGTAAATTGTTTGATTCCAGAGGACGGGAGGAGACACTTAAATGAGAGATATGCCTAAAGAAGTTTAGTAAATCTATGTTTTCAAGAAAAGTATGGTATTGTTCCTCATGCCTGGTACTTTTTAATTTTAATGACAGTCAAAGCTGTTGACTGTCAATTGTAATTTTAGTAGGTGGAGGTATAAATTTAAAAGCGGAATAAAAGATGTTCAATTTAATTTATCTGCCTATAGCCATAACTTTTAATCAATTACGAAAAATAGTGCCGCGTTAGAAGATATAACAGTCCCTTTTATTCAGAGTCCAAATAACGTGATTAGTTACTGAATTTTAATTCTAAGCTTTATCCTTTCTTTTACGATGTATTAGTTACAAAGGCCGAGGTACTTGAAATTGACTATTCACAAAATACAATTTTTAATGAGTTACCAGTCTCTGCAAGGGGAAAAATATTAATTAGCGTAAGGAAAGTAAGAACTGCCGAAGGAATGGGATTTAATTAAAGGGCGAAGTGATGAAAAAGAAAATAGACAAAGAGGAGACAAAGTGAAGTAAAAAATTGAAAAAGGAGTAGGACGGGCCTGTAGGGAGGCAAAGGTGTCGACAGTCGCTAGGAAACTGATTTATTAAATCCAACGGTCTGAATAAATCCACCACTGAATAATACAAGAGGTGCTAGAGTGATACCTCCCTCCCCCCTCCCCCTGTCACCCCGCTCCCTACATGCCTTTAAATGCTATTTTACATTATTCAGCCAATAATCCGACAATGAGTACAGTGCGTTACGATATCATTGAGCGCTAATAATATGGAAATGGGAATATTGATTATATCTGTATGGGAGGTAGATTACATGCTGGATTGATACTGTACTCAGTTGAGCGAAATTTATATCGAATTATGAATAAGCAATATATTAAATCTACGGCTCCGGTATTTTTTATTTAATAAATAATAATGTAATAAAAAAAAATAAAGAAGAGTGCGGTTGATTCATAAATACGAACATCAAATGTATCCAATCCTTCAAATCCAAATTCCTTGAAAATCACAACCAACTCCCCTTACTATGCCTCAAACAAAACCTTACTTAATGGGCTTAATATGCCTTTTGTTATAGAATCTATACTCGTCAAATTTTCAAAATTTCATCAAAAATCTTCTTATCTCCGAAATACACTTGCGCAATCCCTACCCAGTTCTACTCACCTAGGTTAAAAAGTAGCCTCGTGATTTATCATCAAATTAGACATGGAGTCATGGCAACGACCAGCTTCTCCACTCATGACCTGAGTGATTGTACTATAGTTCTCTCTCTCAGCCTCCATTGAATTTTTTTTTTCACCAGTGACGCAGCTGAAATAGAAGCTGGGCTGGGATCTCAGTTGCTCTGGCTTGTCCCTCTATAAGTGATGGGGCAAGTCTGGTCGGGGATCCCTTGGAGAGTATATATTGTAAATAAGGAATTATTGTATTTTTTTCTTTATTTTGTTTTCACTCTACTTAACGTATTATATGTTTTGAGGTTCTTCGTTTATGTTTTTTTTCCCCCTCTTATTTTCATTTACTTCATATTGTACATATTGTGTAAACGGATTGATGAAGCCACCCATATTAGTTATGCTCTCTTTGAGCCAACTTTTAATAGTCCCTCAATAAAAAGATTAAAATTAAAATAAAAAAAAATTAAAAACACTGTTCTAGCTCCTTCCAAGCTATGCTACTGATGAAATTTGCTGTCACTTAAAGGTGAAATAAAATTGACAAAACGTATTTATGTATATTTATTCTTTTAAATACGCAACACAACCCACCTATCCTCTTTTCTATTTAATTAGGTCAACCATATAAGCAACTACATGTCATGTCATCTATTGAACAAAAGTAGTTAGATCTTATTCTTTTCGTAAAATTTCTCGCTGGATCCACTTCCGAAGCCAATAAAAAAAAAAAAAAAAACACTGCTACAGCCAGTTTTGTCCACATGCCTCGAATTGAATATTTTATCTGCATACTACAGATAAACAGTTTTTAAAGTAATAAAACGGTGAAATGGCACTCCTAAGTTTCTACACTAGTGCCGTGATGAAATGTATTTAACAAAAGATCTTCTGAATTCTCTAAAACCAATCAAGCTCTAATGATGTGCTATAAAAATAACAGCCAAGCTCCTGAAGACAGACAGTGGTTTGTATGGCAAAAGATCTAGCCCCAATAGAGCGCTATACATTGACAAACGATGTGACTTAACGTCAGCGGCTAGGAGTGGGATTGCCCTTTATGATTGATCGTGACAGATCTGCAAGAACAAGCAGCCTTTGATGACCATTTTATTCTGATATTCTGGATTGCCTCTCCTTTATCACGGTCTCTTCCAAAACGTGTACTCAACTTTTCAATCATTTTTTATTTGGAATTCCAGTATATTGCACCACGAACTCCTCAGCATTTCTACTCTACAAGAAAAATATACTGTTTTTTTTTTCCACCATAAAATGGTAAAGCAGTTTAATTCTCTGAAGACACACCTCTCTTGTGTTTCTCACAAAGGCTTTTTATCGTTATAGATACCACTTGAGGTTGACTTCATGTCATCCTTTAAGCCAAATTTCTGCAAATTGGGTAAATAAGGTAGGTTTAATAATAAAGAAAAAATTCTATTTATTATTCTACACCATTTAAAAAACTTCGGACTGTTTATGTATTAGACTTAGCACAGTGTAGAGGAATTAAAAAGAAGAAAGAAATGAAAGTATCACCAAATTATAGATAGAAGTTAGGAAATTATTTTTTGATTTCGTGCCGATTATATCTGGGTAATTTGGCTGGTTGATTAAATTTAAAATATTGTCAGTTAACAATGCTTCTGTTTTTTTAATGTTAGGTCTGTATTATAACAATGTTTTTAGAGACATTATTTATTTTAACCCACAAGATATACCAAGGTTTCCGTACAAACATATTTATAATGAATAATTTATTAAGCACTTTTCTCCTGGTAAACACATAAATAGATTTAATTTTAAATTTAAAGTAAGGTTATACTAGTAAAAAAAAAAAAGTTTCCTCATTTAATAATTAAGCCAATTAGAAAACAGTGACAATCTGAAACTTTTTTTTTACTACCAATGTACACTATTATTTAAATAAATATTGTGGCGGGTCAAATATGTAGGACTATCGACGCCTGCGTCACGTACATCTGCTCATTTATCATTGAATGAGATCTCACAACTGACTTCTTTTTAGTTCTCTCCTAGCTATGATGAACTTGTTGAATGTATCCATGGTATATATTAATATGTCCACGCTGCATTTTGTTAAATGCTTTGATGTAGAGTTCCTATTTGTGGAGTGTTTTCTGCACTGACGGATTCTTTTCATTAATCTCTTTTGCTGAACCGTACACTTGTGGACCTGTCTTTACGAACTAAATTTCTTTTCATTAATCTACGCCCTATAAAAAACTTCGGACTTTTTTTATAATATACTTTATGACTTAAAACGGTTTTGAGAAATTGAAAAAAAAAGTATATGAAAATATTATAAACTGATAACTAAAAAATCGGAAATAATTTCATGCCGATTGTATGTGGATGATTCGGCTGGTTAATAAAGATTTTGTTGTCAGTTAATTATCTGTTTTTTTAATTTTAGGTTTACATAATATCGATATCATATGTGACTTCATATATTTTACTCTACAAGATAAACCAAGGTTTAAATACGAACATATTTATAATGAATAATTTATTTGGCACTATTCGCCTGCTAAACACATAAATAGATTTAATTTTAATATCCTGCAACCCAAAAGGTTTCCCCATTCAATAATTAAGCGTAACTATCAGAAACTTCGTTTACATGGATGTATATACTGGTTATATAGTTATATATACTATTATATAATATGATTATATGGAATATATATAGCACATCTCACAGCTGACTCCTTTTTTATATGATGGCGGGACATTTTTATTGAATCCTACATTCGTGGGCCTATCTTTAAGAAATTAATTAGTTTCATTATTTTTATTGATTGTTTTTGTATGTGGTGCTCACGTAGATCTGTTTGATCTTTCGTTCCAGGTTTTATACATAATTACTCTAAGAAAGAGAACTATATACAACTGTAACAAACGGTTAAAAAAACTTTCAACTAAAATATCAATTTATTAATTTTATTAAATATATATATAGTGTATTTTATTAATAAAAAAAGTTTTAAACTTTCGTGACAGAATCGTGTATTGAAAACCTTGTCGGAGTCGTTGAAGTATGACCAAAACCTTCTTTTTTTCCGAAAAAAAGAGAATAAAGCAACAAGTGGCTTTGTCGGGTATCTGTCAAAGCTCAACTCTTTCAGGCGAGCAAGAATCTGTAGTTTTACCCGTTTTCGTTCACTCTCTCTACCCTTCGCAGTCTAATCAATGTTTTGAATGAACACTCTTGCTGTATGGGTTTATAGAGGAAAAAAAAATCTTATAGAGAATTGAATGATAATAATTAACCGAAAGCTGGAATAATGGCTGCATAGACAGTTAAATTGTTATAAAAGGAGTCTTGACTTTGAATCAGCTCCAAACCACAGTAAATAGTAGTTGCCTTCCATCTATAATTTTTCCTCGTTGTTTGTCAAACATTTGCTTCTAGGGCATTCCACGATCGTTTTTCAGAAAAAAAAAATGTAGAAACCAAAGTTGTAGGGCATTAAATACATTTTAATATCATAAATACGTTTCTGTCACTTGAAGCAAATGTTTGACAAAAAGTGAGGTAAACCTTATTTTGTTCTGCGAAAATTATCGATTTTTAATGACGTATATCTCTAAAACAGTTGGAATTTCGACAAATGTGTATAGAAACAATTTTATATGAAATTTAATTAGCTTTAATTTTGATCTGTTGTATATTTTCCTAGAGTCTAACCTTTAAGTATTACCAACCTTTAAATTACTTTTTATTGCCTTAAATTTAAGATAAATAGCTATTACATGTACTTCAACTGTAACAAATCTTTTAAGTACTTAAGGGAACCCTTGGGTTAGAATTAAATGATTCAGAGTTCCTTTAATATATCCATCGACTGGTAAATTTTACGTTAGTGTGGCCCTTCTCTTAATTATTGAAGGATGCTATTTCTGCTATTTCATTCTTATTCATATTGTTCCATGTAGCCCCCGAACGGTTCCTAATCCATCCTGAACCTCTTCTTCCCTTAACTTTCATCTTCAGATATGGGCCTTCAACCATCTCATCATTCGTGGTTCAGTTAGTAATATCATCCCCCAACTTCCCAGAAATCGTATGGTATTCATTGTTTTGCCTTTCAGTGGGCTTTCAATCGTATATTATTACTAAATAATTGTTAGTCGTTGCTCTAGAGAATGTTAATTAATCTGATTTGATTTCAAATAAACTGTTTTTACTAGACGAAAATCCACCATCCCCTCCCCCTAAGCTCGTTAGTAAATATGCTACAATTACAGGGCAGTAGAAGTTCGGGATTAATTAACAAATCGTAACACTGGTTGAACTTGGATCCTGGAATTATCGGCTTGTTATCGCCATGTAATTCCGAGCTATTTCCAGTCTGATGATAATTGGGCCACCTCTCCTTCTGTCCCGATAATAGAATAGAATCCGATAGCGAAAGTGAATCTAGTTGGACTAACTATAATTCAACTTTCATTTCGTTTTATTTAATGTTCGCTTCATCTATTTTAGCTCTCAATTGTTGAGTATTTATTCAAACCGTTTTATTCGTTAGGCTCACGAATATATTCATCTGATTGTGATGATTTTTGATGTCAGCAGGTTTTTTTTTTTTTTTTTTTTTTTTTTTCTTTCAGTAAGGCCTAATTACTTTTATTTTTGTTAACATTTAACTTTTTGAGTATGCTCTTAAATAAGTGATTATTTATTTTTATGCAGCGAAATATTTGGTATTTCTTTTGATGCCTAAAGAAGCTTTTTTAAAATTATATTTAATATACTTTATGAAGGAGACATTAAAATTATAGTTCGGGGAAAATAGGCAATTATTTATAAAAGACTAGTTATTTTTTTAAAAAACAAGCAAACATGAAACTGAAAATCTGTTTAAATGGGGTAAGAATTATGTTTATTTAGATTCGAGCCAAAAAGTAACATGCCGATACCACCAACAATCGCTGTCGACAAAGCGTTTTCCACCAGTCCTCTCTCTCACACGTTCGCCTTAAAAAGATTCTCACATCTACGTCTCGGACTACCATTGTGGCCTTGACCCTACGGTGTATTTCGGTTTTTGGGATTCACTTATCATTAAAGAATTTAAATCATCCAACAGTAGCTCACTCTCCTAAATTTTGCATGATTGTCATACTTTATTTTTGAACTCTTTAAGGCATTGTTCATTTTTAACTATGCGTTAAGAAATGTCAGGAATTTACGAAGAAGGAATTTAAGTGTTTAACAACAGTGTTAGTTTCGTTTATTGATACTTCTATACTTGGACACTACAGTTGATCTTATATGCTCCACACCATTTCTACCTACAAGGCCCTATAATCGGTCGGATTTACAAATGAAGGAGACTCCTTGAAACAAACAGTTTGGCAAAAACAGAGAGGATCGATTGGAGAGATCCATTATTCATGCCCCCCCCCCCCCCCCCAGGTCTGTATGTCCCCTTATCCTCATAAAGCCTTTATTCAGATCAGATCGACATGTTTCAATATTTCCATCTTGTAATTAGGTTCGTTTTATTCGCCGTGTTCTGTACAGTTTAGTTATTTATTTTATCTGCGGCTTACATATCAAGCATTTATCTTCGAACAGCAGTATTCCGAATCCCGGGGTAGATGGACTGATTTAGTAAAATATTTCAAAATATAGAGTTATTACTCCCCCTACGTAATGTTAAAATATTTGTGTTCAATTTACTTGCACATTATAATGTAATCAATACTAGAGATATAATTAAGGCTTAACTATTTATAGTTTTTACTTCTTCCTGTAAATATAGCGTGAAGAAATCTCGCTGGGGATGACATATCGTCTGCTTGGAGGTATAAGTCACCAAGTGCAATTTTTTCCAAATTTGACAAAAAGTCATTGTGTGTTGATATTATTATTTCCCAGAAGTATAAACAGCCAATAAGTGAATATAACTGTTAGATATGCACTTTGAAGAATGAGAAAATTCATTATATTCATTACAACTATCTGAGAAATAGTTAATAAGCATATTCCCGTTTTTTTTCTCCGCTGAAAAAATATTTGATTTTGTTGCTTACTGACTTTTACCTCCAAGCAGACGAAATCATAAAAAATTATTTTTAGATTAAACACAAATCTTAATGAAATCTGTACTTTCCTTGTTTGATAGATCTCAAAGCAGTGATTGATTTGTGACAGAAGCAAAATAACTGTGACTTAATATCAAGTTGCCAAAAAGATACGTATCTTTTTTTTTTTTGTATTAGCACAGTTTAAAATTCAGAACGGAAAACGAGAAGCTAAATAGTTTTTGCAATTACTATTTTTCATATTAACTACTTTTCCTACATCTTATCAATAATCCAAGAAAAGATTATTTTCTACATAACTTTGATTTGCGTGATTTCTCTATTGCATTAAAAATTATGGTGGCTTAAAAAAAGTTTTATTAAAGAAACATCCTAGATCCTTTTTAGACCACAACAAATTTAAAACATAAGAACATGACAGGTCTGGCCTAAGTTGATTCAAATCCTTGCCTCTTCGCCTTAAATAGAAAAGTTTTAAAATTGGTTATGAGTACACTCTCGAATTTAAGGCTGTACAATTTTCGAAACCTCTAAACATCTTATTTAGGTATTACTCTCTTATATTGGCACCGAAGTAGATACTTCAAGCTATTATTTTGAAACAAAACATTTTTTTTTACTACGCAGATATTAAAAATCCACTTCTTCATAACAACGACTGATATAATAACTTATACCGTTTATGGTCTATAATGTATCTTATACACGCATCAAAAGGAGAGGAAAAAAAAGAAAAGAAAAGTAGGCTGTGCCTTCTGACTTATTTAAAGAAATAAAAAATATATGAAATTAGCAGTAGTAATCTTAGTTTGCTGGAAAAACTAAAGCAAACGTGAGAAATGCTCTTAGACATATTGACACTGACAACAGTTTAATATAAATCCTAGTAGTCATACATAGTGAAGATTGAAGAATACTCTAATAAATAAGATAGTTAAAATTTGAAGTGGGATAGTATACACAGGTAATCTTATTCTCACGATTTTTTTAATCTAGCATGGAAACTAGAAACGATTTAAATATAAAAGGGTGAAGTTCTAGCGATTCGGGAAGAAATATAAAAGAACGAAGTCTAAACAGAGGCTGAAATACTAAACGGATGAAGGGATTGTTCTCATATCGTTTAAGGGTAGGTTATTTTTAACATGATTTATCTTCAAGGTCTTGGATTTAGTCAATTGTGCAAACTGTCCTAAGTTTGATGTGATACCGTTGGTACGGTACTGATCAAAATTTTCACCAATAAGAAAGAAGATTTGCCACCTAATTTATTGGGGAATCTGTTAAAAGGCTCTACAATTTTTTTTAAAATCATAAATAAGTTCTACAAGGTAGTTCAGAATGTAAAAGTATCTGGAGTTATCAATCAATGCGGGTTGTCAATTGACATTTATTTTCCTTAAATTAAAAGGAAATAAGAGGTTCAGAAATTTTATTAATGATGAAAATATTTTAATTTGCTCTATCCCCTTACTAATTATAGCCTTCCATAGAGCACGATCCTGCCTTCAATAGGATCCTGATGATAATTAATTACTATCGGTATATTATTAATTAATTACCCCCCTAGTCGGCTAGATAAGAGCTATGTATAGAGACATTAACTTGCCTAGGACTATGACAGTCTAATTATAGCCACTTCTCGCTCGTTACCCGGCCCACGGTGGCGGCTCCTATCTTATCACCAAAATATCATCCTCACATCGTTGCGGAAACCGAATTTCCGTTCTAAATAATCCAGCATAACGTTTTCTTAGTTATGCCTTTAGGAAGGACATATTCGTATATATATATATATATATATATATATATATATATATATGATGATTTTTTCCGAGCTTGCCTGTGATTTAATTAATGTTACTGAGTGGGGGGGACTTTTTCATTCTTTTGTCTTTCAAACAGAAGCCCATACTAAAGATTGCATGAACAGAGTATAATTAACCGATACAATTATTCAGTCATTAAAGAAGTTTATTAAGACTTTTTACTGAGATTGCAAATATCGTAATTTTTTTTTACTTGATAGAGCATCCAAAAGGGAGGCCAGTGGTGTATTTCTGACCTTCAGCTGATATTAAGTATGTATTACTCTAGGAGATCCCTCATCTAGCTCTTTTTCTGCTTCTGCCGTGCCACATTAGGAAACTCTGTTGAAATATTTTATAATATTTACGTAACATGTGATGCCTTCATTTAAAACGCTATTATCTCCCAACCTGCAATGCACTGAAGTAGTATGAGGCAATTTAGATAGGTTCTTGTAAGCTTTTGGAATACACATTGCAGGACATCTGAGGTATTCTTTTGTTATGTAGCTTTAGACTCAAATCTGTTAAAAAGAAACAATCAATCTACATAAGCAAATTGTGTAAAGAAAAACAACATTTCCCATTTCACATCATCAGACATTTTTCATCATAGTGCAGGCAATTCTTTTCGATAGTATTATCAGGTATTATTGATAATATTCTATAATTAATTGTTCAATTTTATTTAGGTTTATTTTAAATTAATTGTGCATTGACAATTTTTCTTTATCTTTTATTACTATTATTAAATATTCAAAGTATGTTTATTGATTTCTAATTTTTTTTTTTTTTTTTTTCAGGTAAGTTTTGGATTTACCATTGTAATGTTATGTGAGTATGTGGGGTTTTTTTTTTTTTTTAAGTGTACTAAACAACGATAAATAAATAATCGATATACTAACTCAAAGTTATGTATTGGAAGTATATGCCATCCTTAAAAAATATAATATATTAGTAAAACTGCTGGTTTATAACATCAAATTGATGAATTCTATAGAATGATTAAATAGAAACATTTTTCTCACATTTTAAAAGAAACATTGTTACTTGTTCTGAAATTTTTTTCTACTCGTTATATAATTTGAGAGCTGATAAACCTTATTGATAATAGCTGTGAGATAACCAGTTGTTGCCTGGTTCTGGTTCTTCTTGGCGTTAATTTACAAGAATTAAAATTTCAATCGAATTTTCTAGCTTTACCTTTTTGAAATTAGCATTTATATTTTATCAAGCATTTAGATATTACGATTATTTTTAAGACTTGAAATTCATATTATAGTCGCTGTAAGTAAAACTCTCAAAGAAATTTGTTGGAAATCCTAAAAAAATAAATTCTGTTTCGAAATCCGGAAATCAATTGTTTTGCTCCAAATCAGCTAAGATGCCTAATCAAACTTGACTCTTATATTTACATTTTATTCTAGATTTTTTTATTTATTTATTTATCAAGACAGCATTTATGCGCACATAATGAAACGACATTGAATTCGATTACACCAATCAAAAGAGATTTGGATTGATATCTTACCTAAACAAATGGTCTATAACCATTTGAGCTTGTCATGTATTGACTAAACAGAGTAAAATAAACTGAAAAACCATTGAGTGTAGTTAATATGGGTGGCTAATGACTGTTCTTTTATTGGAGTGAAGGAGACTTACCATACTCCCCAAAAGAAGCGACGAAAAAATCCAATTAAATAAAGGGAATGTCGCTATCCAGAAAATGGTATTTCGTGTGGGAGCAGAGGCAGTGTAAGTTCAATTTCGGTACCCAAAACGATTCTATGCAGGAAATGGACATATATTTTGACTGGTGGGTTATGAGGTATATGCAAATACATTTGCATAGGGAAATGTTGGATTAGCGAATCCCCAGGTCTAAACTGAAACTTACAATCAAATTCCTTGTTTAGTTTTTTTTTTTTTTTTTTATATATTTGTTATACCTAGCCTTTAACTTTTATGCCAGTGGCCTGTGGTATCGTGCATCCCCTCTCCGCCGTGTGCTATAAACGTTTCCTGCCGGCCATTGCGGTGTACTCCAGCGAGTACGATGGCTACCCCAGAGCGGCAGGTAAATGGAGCGAGTGTACTATCTCCTGACCCCCAGGCCCGTTGCCCTCCATCTTCTTGATCCTCCTCTTATCTCCGCTATCCCAGTCTTCCTCCGTACCATATACCCTCAGCTCTTCTGGTCACTCTTGTTTATAGTTCTTTTTAGTGAGCTTGTGGGCATGTCTGATCTCGTCGATAAATTTATTTTGTTTCTAACCTTATTTATAAGTATTTCAGTAATAGACTATTATTTCAAGCACATTTATTGATATTTACAACTGTATACATAAGATACAAGTAAATTGGAGGAAAATTATTACTATGAAATGTCAAGATGTACTCACCAGTAGCACTTTAATAGTTCTACATTAAAAAGTCTCGTGGCCATCTTCTTTTTAGACGCCTCGGAGAATTATCTGGAATAGAGTATGAGTGAAGTTGGGAGATTAGTGGATTCGAGTGGGTAGGGAGTTAACTATGAAATGATAGGTATCTGGTTTGGGCCAAGTTTGTGACATAATAAGGAGCATTGAGAATTTTACGAATGGTTTAGGATATGAGAAGAATTGAAAGGTTTAGTGAAGTTCCAAAGCTCAACTCCGTATGTCCATATTAGGTCCAATTACTATCATGTATACTAAGTATTTTGTTATTTATTGGAAGCTTTGAACGCTTGTCTATAAATGTTGGAGTAGTCGGAAACGACGAGCACTTTCTTGCTTTTAAGTCTGGGTATAGCAGCAGGGCCGCCGAGAGTGGAGACATTAGACCGGGCCCCAGGGATTTCGCCCCTCCCCCCGTTAGCTGCCCTGTATGGAAGCAGTTGTTATAAATATAAATCTAGATTCACACATGTTACAGAATAGTGGCGCACAGTGAAATATACGAACACTACCTTTATTCCGCATGCTATGGTCTTAACATAATTTGCACGTCCTGCTATTTAGATTTCTGTTCTGCTCCATTCCTCGCCTCTCCTAATATATTTTTTTTTCGTACATCCAGGGTTTCGGTTATTAATATTGATCCATCGTTAAGTGACCACCAATTCTTTTCTATGATTAAATTTTGCACGCTTGGCACGTAGATCATACTTAGCTTATTTACAAAATTATATTTCCCTTTTCGGAAGAAGTAGGTTGTTTTTGAGGCGAAGATGATCGAATTGAAACTAGTATTACAATGACTCCTCAGAAAAAATATTTAAAATATTGGTTGAAGATTTCATTATAAGGCATACTCAAATGATCCGGATTTTTACATAGGCAACCCAATACGATAGTGCTTGAATGATGAATCGATACAATACTCTTATGGTGCGATTCTCTGATGTCAGTTCTTCGAATCAGCTTTTAGGACAGTTTCGGATTAGATAGTTAACGGTAGCCATGGGACAGGAAACGGTAACAAGCATATTTCCCGGTTGGCGGATCCTAACGGCACTGGCTTCCTCCTGCTTCCATACGCTAGCGTCAGCGGGTTTGGCTACCCGATGCTTATTTCGATTTTAAGTCTTTCGGAGCATCAATAATACAAAACATATGTGGCAGTCGCTGTACGGGAGAAAAATAAGCAATTTAATGCATTTTTATATTTGTTATGTGGTATTTGGTGTGTAAGATAGATGAAGTTTGGTTTTAAGTAAATATATATTATAAACTTCATTTTTCGCTCAATTCACACCTTGTACAACACTTTAGACGAAATTTAGTTTTGCTGAAGATGTCCTGGCCGTAGCTTACTATTTCCAAAACATTTTCGTTCTCTAAAAATATTTACATATTTTCAATAAAACGGCTGCATAACGTATGTTCGCTAAATGTTCATGGTAAATTAAATTTTTAAAAAGAAAATCTTTTTTTTTTAAATTAAAATAATTACCTAGTTTCCAATTATTTATTTCTAATAACAATATTATTAGAGGCCAAAATCAATCAATTGAATGAATTATTTTAGTTCGTAACTTGGAATTTGGAATGAGGGATTTGTTTTCGTTTTTAATGGTAGATAAATGTGAATTTGTTTGTTTATGAATAACCGGGGAGTAATTATTATTTTTATATTTATTTTTCATTCTTTAATAATTAATTATTTAAAACTGAATCTAGGTAATGTCGTGAAAACCTTTTGTATGGAAAAGTTGGTAGATCTCCTTGAAAAAAAAAAAAAAAAAAATTAATCTTGGGGTTATCGTTCTTCTCTTGTAATTTTCCTGATAAGTGTTCGGTTTTAAGAATATTTTTTTGTAAGGAGAAATGGTACGCAGTGTCACTTCTTTGGAGTTAAAAACTTAGGGTAAAGATTACGCTTTAATGATGGTTAAAGAAAAAATAAATATTTTTTTTAACCTATTCTCTGAAACTAAATAATAATGAAAGTTATTGTAAATAATTGGTATCTATAATGAAAGCTCTAAAACGTTTCATGTTTGACATCTTTCACTGACTCAAATACCAGTATACCAGTTTCATATGGAATTTTTTAGAGCTGGAATTTATCATCCTACCCATAACGGTTGATTGAATCGGGCTCAGATTTTATATTAATTGTTTATATTTTTTATTTATTTTATAGATAAATTATTCTTTTTTTTTTCTTTCCATTAAGTTATGAATATGTTAATATTAATTATTACTTATCACCGTTAGACGTGGCGAAAGTAATTTTTGACAACAAAAATAAAAAATATATATATATATATATATATATATATATATATATATATATATATATATATATATATATATAATTACTGTCAGATATTAAATGTTATAATCACATATTTACAAATTTGGCTTATGTTTTTCTTAAAGATATAATTTATCTATTTACAGTAGTACATTTGCAATTGCCATCTTGATAACGATTCGTTGTGTGATAGCACAAACTTCTTCGATTGCTCCTATACCAATGTACTGTATATTTTAAACCTTGAATTCATTAATTCTCAGCTAGGATGCCTATTAATGATTAGTTCAACTGAATTTTGATAACCATTAATTGTGTAAGTACATTATATTGTTATTCTTCACTAATATTTTATTAATGAAATTAATCATTTATCTGTGATAGATAACATAGAACTTAGTGCATATATCCGTGCCTTGTCAAAGAAACATTTATCCACAATAGTTCAGCAACCCAACAGACGTCAACAACACGTATCTACTTAAATTAACGATGTTTTCGTAACGTCACGAAAGAGCTTGTTTAATTATCTTATTCTGTAAATATCTGTATAATCGTTTATAAACGTGACGTTACTATTTTGTACAAGAATAAGCAATGCTCTTATAGTGATAGTTGCGTAGTATTGTGGCAGAGAAGATAAAGTTTTCCATTTTTCGTTGTTAGTGAAGCTAAGAAAATTTATTTTACAGTAGATTTGATTACTGCCTCATTTATCGATGCTTGTTATATCATCGATTTGACTTCGTGATGGTCACTTTAGGGATTAATGAACTTCCAATATTGTAAATGAAGCTTAATAAACCTTACTTTTTTTTTTTTTTCTCAAATTAGTGAAATGTTCTTTATTTTTATATGCGTTCTTTATTCTTGACCTGAAAATGTCCTTAGATTCTGACAGGATCATAGCCTGTTATATTTTAAAAATCTATTGACTGATATTTACAACTGTACTGATAATAACAAAGAAGTTAGTGAGTGATATTGTGAATTTAATGACATGTAAATGATTTTTAAAGCAACTTCTCATTATAAAATTAAATAATTTACAAATAACATGTTGACCAGATTTCAAAGAAAACTTTATTCTTAGGCAATATCCCTTAAGAATAACATAAATGAAAGCAAAATCATATCTGGCCTTGAGATTTTTCAAAACACGTTTACATTATAACAAAGAAAAATAAAAAAAAACTGTAGAAAGAGAGCTGTTGATTGATAATTAAAAAGGGGAAAAAAATAGAATATTAAAAATTATCTATACAAAAATGAAAGTATTATCATGATAACATTATAAATTTAGGCCAATGTTTATGTCTGAAATACTAGAATGACATTGTGAGACATCCATGTAATTAGAGAGCTTCGGTTTGGAGTGAAATAAGGTGGTCATTTTTTATTATAATATTTACGAATAAATATATTTATTATAATTCTTCCCTGATGGAACCTCAACACACTAATATATTGAATTACCTGGTTTTTAGTTACCACCTCAGACTTTTGATCCACTGATCCCTGTTGAACAGATCCGCTATCTAGGACTTCAACTGGACAAACGTTTAACTTGGAATCCTCACACAAGACTTAAACGACAGGAAACTGCTCGTCGTTTTCGACTTCTTCAACATTTACTAGACAGACGTTCAAAACTCCCGATTTTCTACAAAAGACTCATTTACATGACAGTTATCAGACCTATTTGGACATACGGAGTTGAGCTCTGGGGCTCAACTAAACCTTCTAATTCTTCTCGTATCCAATCCTTACAATCCACAATCCTTCGAAAAATCCTTAATGCTCCTTAATTTGTTACAAATAAACTTATTCATAAAGATCTTAATGTCCCATATGTTGCTGATTTAGTCCAAACCAGATACCTATCCTTCCATAGTAAGCTCCATAACCACTCCAATCCACTAGTCTCCCAACTTGCTTCCTATTCCATTCCTGATAATCCTCCGAGGCGTCTGAAAAGAAGATGGCCTAGAGACCTTTTAGTGTAGAATTTATTGAAGTGCTACTAGTGAATAGTTCTTCACATGTTATTTACATGCCATTGTATTTACTTTCAACACATTTACTTGTTGTATATATTTTATACAGTTGTAAATTTCAATAAATAAAAGACTTTTGAAATATTTAATTTTTCTAGATGTCGTAATTTTTCTATTGGAAACAGTCATTTCAATTAATACAAAGAACTTTTCTTCTTTTTTTAACTATATTCATTTTTGTTTTTATGAGATCGACGTTAAATAGACATCAACTGTTGATTTGCCGAGTGATCATAATTCATTTTGTTTTCAATCAGTTAGATATTGCATCCACATACTCTATCACTTGGTATCTTAGTTTCAACAGAGATCAGGTGACGGTCATCATCAACAAAAGCTCGATTATATTTGCCTTCAAGGCTCAGATACAAACTGTAATTTACACTCCATTGTACTTGTACCTCCAAGGCTTCATTGATGTCTTAGATTTCACTTATTAGACCGTGTTCCAAATCTTAATTGAAAATCACTTTCAGACTATTATTAAAAAAATATTAAAATAATTTTGTTTTAACTAAAACCAAAAAAAACTTAGGTCTGTGTAGTATCTTTATGAATTTTCTGTTGGTTTGATATCAGTAATTAATTACTGTTTAAAATTTATAATAATTATTATTAGTGATCTTAAATGTTTTTGATTCTCGATTCCATCGCTTCTTGAAACCGATTGATACCTGTGGCGCTGAAAAAATGTTTTTTGATGCCTAATTGTATTTACTGTTATATATATATATATATATATATATATATATATATATATATATATATATATATATATATATATATATATATATATATATATATTTTACTAATAGGAGTAGGGTAATTTCTAGTTTTAATAATAGAGCAATGTAATTTATGCTAGTCTGAGAATGTATCCTTTATATAGATTTTAAAACAAATATGTTGCTACTACAAGCCAAACGTCAGTTTGTTGAAGATGGGTATTAGGTATTGGGAAATCAAGAAATAATATTACTATGTCAAAGCAGATTTAAAAAATCAACCAAATAGTATTTTTATTTAACATTTTTGTTATTCTTAAAAAAAAATTATGTCACATAATAAAGATTATCTTCCATTTTATTACGTTTTTATACTGGTTTTCGGAACCTAATTTTAACAAATCAAAGAAATATCAGTGACAACAATCTTTGGTGAAATATTTTAGTGACAGTTTCAGTTCCTTGATCAATTAATAAATAAGAGATCTTAAATCGAATTATATTTTTGTAAATTTTTACAAGATTTTTACAATAATATATTGTACACGTTGTGGATAATAAATACTGCTACAGGTTTAATATTTTATATTTTGAATTTTTTTCAAATTAATTTTTTTTTTTTTTTTGTTTGCTTCTTTTTGTATTATTTCGTGACATAACATTTTAGTACCAACAGATCACTGATTATGATCTATCCTTCATCATTTATTCACATGTAACTTGCATTTTAACTAATGTTTTATATTTTATAAATTTTATGTCTATAAATATACATATTTTTAAATAATTATATAAATATAGTAAATAATTATTCCTATTGAGAGTGTCACTGCGCAAGAATCGGTGCTCCCCGAACCCGTATTATATTTCTGAGTGAGCACTTTGATTACACAATGCAGGATCCACTGACCCAGTTGGCAGGTGTCCTATATTATCATATGTACGAAAATTATATATATTAATAGGTTCTTCTGTAATCCAAAAAACATTCTATTTTATTCATTTCAACTTCCATAACTGCTTGTACTTAAAGAACGAAATAAAGTGAGTAATAGGGAAAAAAAATTACCTTTTACCCTTGATTACAAAAAATGATTTTTCTTTCTCAAAGCTTTTAGAGAGGAAGAAAAAAAAAACTTGCCTTCTTAGTGTGATGAGTGCCTAAATAAAAAGTATTCGTATATTAGTAAATACGTTAGTTACTAAATACATTTTTACCCCCTCTCTCCAAATGTATATATATATGTATATATATATATATATATATATATATATATATATATATATATATATATATATATATATATATACGATTGTATTTTATGTTATAATTATTATTTCATATATTAATTTATTTTTATTTTTTATTCAATTTAATTTTTTTTTTTCTTGTAAAAAATGTATGCTTTAATTACTGGAACATCTAATTTGTAAATAATTGGCCAGACAATTGTACTCTTAATTGTGCATTATTTTTATTCTTAGGGGACAATAAGTCCCAGAATAAAGTTTATTTTTCATTTCATTTCAAAAATGTGTGAATTGTTTTTGTACACAGTAGTTCTTCCTAGACAATCAAATCCTCAAACTCACTCATTGAATCAATGAGTTATGTAGAGTGCATTACTCTCTCCTGATTTATAAATCAATGGTATTCATCCAAGTTGCTACTTGAAGTGAGAAATTAAGATGAGTCTTGAATATGATTGTTTCAGTGTTTTTTGTATGAAAACGTCCATGGTAAGTGTATGTTGCTGCGGTTAGAGATAGTAGCTTGGATTTGATGGTGCTTCAATTACGGTAAGATATTAAGAAATTATATTGTAAGAATAATTTATTATTAGTAAAAAATAATGCATAAATGCATTTTTAACAAGTGCTACAAAATATTTCACTGAGGCATGCGAAACGTTTACTTTTAATACTGAAAAGTATTTTGTTTGAAAAATATATATATATTATATTATTATTAATATTAGACACGATTTTGACCCTAGACCACGTGAAGCTCTTGTGGTTCTGTTCTCCTTACGACTCGCCCAAATGTTCCTCATTTTCTCTTATGTTCTTTTTTCCTATGTTCTGACCAAGTTGTTCCAGTCTTCTTGATTCTGTTCTCTGGTTGTACTTCCCACGCGTTCACCTTTTCTCCGTATGTATTTCCTTCCATCAAATATATATATATATATATATATATATATATATATATATATATATATATATATATATATATATATATATATATATATATATATATATATATATATATTCTTGATACCAAAAATTCGATCTCCAATTCTTGATTCGATAACTTTGTAAAAATTAAATGAGAGCTAAAATATTAAACTAAATCTATTAAAAAATTATGTATGAATTTATTAAATTAAATTAATAATTGTATTTATAAAATTAGTATTTATCATCTTACAATTTTTTAAGTATGAGTTCACTGCAATCCAGACCATTCAAAAAAAAAAAAAAGAAAAAGAAAAAGAAAAAAAAGAGAGAAAAAAAAAGAAAAATCATTTTACAAATCCTTATTTAAGGAAGAAAATATCCCCAAGATTCTGGGTCTCATTGCCCCTTAAGAAATCGCAAATGCATCTAAAATTTTTCAATAACACTAAAGATAGCTCGATGCACCGGTATTTTTTTATTTATTTTAATAGTGTATGAGGGGTCGAAAATTAGTATAATTTTGTAATTAAATGACGAAGTATTTTTATTTTTAAATAAATAAAATCCCCTAAGAACATCAAAAATGTACAATAAAATGGTGAAATTCTCTGGTTGCATTTATTCTTCTTGCTTCAAACATTTTGAAATTTTGGTCCTATTTCTTGATTTTCCAATAGCGAATACACATCTTTAACAATTTAAGTTTTGGCTTATTACAGCAATGCTTGATTTTTAAAGAGAATTATTTTTTATTTCTTGAACAAGAGGTGTGAATCTAGTATATTAACATTGAATATTTATAAAGAGAAAACTGTTTTCTTATCAAATAAGAAAAAATATTGTTCATTATTGGGGAGAAGAACCACTGTATAATTATTATACATTTACCTAGTCGTGAATGGTATCGATTAGTTACTAAGAATCGACTTTATATCATCCATTATGGGTACTGATTTTATCCTCCAGAATCGAGGGAGAGTACACACCGTTGTAGTTAGTTCAACATGTTTTATTATTATTTATTTTTTAAAATTTTATATAAGGGCGTAATGGAAGGAATGATAAATAGAGGAATGTGTGAGAGAGACTCGTTAGACAGACAAAAATGGAACAAACTTATTTTTGGCGAATTCATATCACAAATTGTTGCAAAAAAATCATTAATAATAAATAAATAAAACAATTTATTCATGAAAAAATTCATGGGAAAAATATTCACGCTTTTCCCTTTCAGATTCTTGAAAAATTTGACGTGTTGCGTAACCAGGATAAAATTTTAGATTATCTTTGCGCCGCTGCGTAACAAAAATTTTTTGGCTAGGGAATAGATAGTAATCTGCGATAGTTTAAAAATGTTGGCGTATTAAAAAAATTTAATCAGTGATGTCAGCATTTATTAGGAACATGAATATGTATCAGCCCCAGGTTCCTGCAGACCTGTTTTATCAAACAGCTAATAGCAGGAGCTTATGTGATGTAATTATTATTCCTCTAGAGGGAATATTTATTCTATCTACTATCTATCCCAATTATCTTGCCTATGTCATAGTTCAAATTTTTACCGATTAATTCGGAAACTAAAAAAAACAAACATTGTAAATTCAAAACTTATTACTGTCAACAGAATAGCTTTGCTAACTAAAAGTTACATTCCATGAATGAATATCGTACACTTTATGCTGCTATGGCTAATCGGACGATGCTACGGTGGGAGTCCTAAATTTTGCCTATCCAGGTATAATTAGGATAGGGATCTTTAACGAGTACCTGACATCGCACAGGCTCGGGACCCCCCAATTTACGTCCCTTCCGAAGGACGGCATAGCTAAGGATTTTTACTCCATTTAAAAAATCTTAAGGTATCTGCCGGGCTTCGAACCCGCGATCTTGGGTTTAGTAGGTTGCTATGCTAACCACTACACCACAGGTGACCCCAGTATCGTTCATTTCGTACGAACAAATTAAACTATCATTATTTAAGTTTCCCTGCCTTGATGTATATCATTAGTTAAATGTCCTGTAATATCATTTCCGTTTCGTTCATTGCCTATTATGAAATCTAAATTAAAAATAGTTGGGAATTTGTCTTTTTGAGCATCGGCACAAATAATTCTGATTTATTACCAGAATGATTGTTTTGATATATCTCCTTCATCGCTTAATAGACTCTTTTTTGTATTGAAAAGTTTATATTCTTTATGTTACCTATCAAAATAAAGTAAATTTTTAAGTATTTTTAATCCGTTAAATTTTTCTTTGAAATAAACTACCCTAAAAATATTTCTATGGATAATTATCAAATCTTTCTGCTAATTATAGTTGTTCCTAAATGGTTGAAAAGAGTAAGAAATTAGTTATCTCTCCAGAATATCTAAATTTTTTTTTTCATTTATTGTTAATTACCACTGTATAAAATAAAGTTAAGGTTTGTTAGCAATCAAATAAGCAACTATTTGGTACCAACTTACTTCAAAGCATCTTTATTTAAAAACATAAATAAATAGTACATTGATACATTTATCTATAATACAACAAAAACATTTCAACAAAGATTCTATATTTGAATGGAATAGGAAGCATGTTGGGTTGGGAGGCGAGTAGATTCGGTTAAGTATGGAGCTTATAATAGAACAACAGGTATCTAGTTTGAGCCAAATCTAAAACATATGGAATATTATGGATATGTCTATTCGTGATATATAAGGGAGATTTAGGATTGCAAGGATAGGTTACGAGAAAGTTATAAATGATTTCTTGGAGCCACAAATCTCAAATCCGCATGCCCAGATAGATCTGGCAGATCTATATTAGATAGATTACTGGCATGTTAATGTCTTCTGTGATTACAGAAGGCATTTACATTCAATGTCGATCAATCAATTGATTGGAAGCTTGTCTTGTTGTCGAAACAATCGAAATCTAAGAGCAGTTGTTGGTTGTTTCAATATTTTATGTGGTCACGTTACTGATGAGATTTGCTTAAATTTTGTTTTAATCCTTCAATATCGACACCAATCTTGGAGTTTTTTAATATGAGACTGGATTGATAGGGATGCAATGGAAGGATGAGTATTACTGATAATTCTTATGTGTTATCATTATACGTGGTGATGATGCTAGAATGATTCGGAACGCCAGCTGCAGACTGTTAAGATTGGATAATCAGTTATTGAAACTTCACTGGTTTACCTTATTATAACATTCCTTCTTTTCGGCTCTTCAGCAATTCTATGGGATTTCTAAGCCGTTGAAATTTTCAACCTCAAAGTAAATGAACCGTGTGTCGGAACGAATGGTAATGTGATTGCCATGAATGCCATCGTCGGTTCCAACTTATGTACCTCAATTAGCGATTTAATTCTAGATCAAAATGTCAAATTAAATTGATAATGTTTGATCGCCTTTAATTTTCTGTTTAAGAAAATACAATAATATTAATATTATCTTATACATACTGATGTACATTTGGGTTATTGCTTTTATTTGAATATTGCATTAGTGTGTATCGACATTAAATAAACATTAGGTCCAACTAGGCTGAATATTAACCGTATATACCTACGTTGTAAACCCAATTTCGCCCTTAGCTGTCTGGCAAGCTTTTTATGTTAATTTTACACATCAGTTATCTTCTTCTTCTTTCACTTTTCCCCATAGTGCCTTTCAGCACGAGGTTGCGCTCAGCCAAGTTCTCCAGGCTCCCTGTCTCTTGCCAAGCCTCTCAGTTCTGGAAGTGTTTTCCTGCTCTTCTGTCCAATATGTCGCTCTTCTGTGGTCAATATATGATGTTCCAGGACCTCCTCTTGGTCTCTTTCCAGTTGGGTGATATTCCATAGATTTGGCTGGATCACGGTGTTGTTCCATTCTGCAGACATGACCAAACCACTGCAGCTGTCTCTTCTCGAGGAAATCCTGGATGGAACTTATATTGAGCGTCCCTCTAATGCGTTCATTCCTGACTCTATCTCGTCTTGTTTCTCCAGCTGCTCTCCTATGAAATTTCATTTCGGATGCGGTTATCCGACATCGAAGCTTTTCCGTTAGGACCCAGCTTTCGGCACCATACAGAAGAATTGGAAGGTACATTGTTTTGAAGATGATTAGTTTAGTGTCTCTATTAACCTCTTTTTTACCAATGACAGCATTACATATCTGGTAGTACACAGTATTAGCACGTCCTATTTGGTGTGATATTTCATAGTCTATTTTACGTGACCTATATAAGACTGTTCCCAAATTGGTGTAATCAGAGACTACTTCCAATTCCTCTTCATTGCACATAATATAAATTGCACATCAGTTATAAATATTAAATTTTTTTTTAGTAATTTAATGTATGGACAGCACAATCTCTTAGGATCCATCCCTCCCAGCATATTTTCAATTTATTTTTGACACATATTTTTATTACATTAGAATATATGATCTTAATTTATTTCCAGCTTTTCCGTTCACTTAGCTAGAATTTGTTAGTTTTTTTGTATTTAGTTTTTAGAAAATAACTTATTCCAAACGACATGAGAATTTTTAAATGATTAATTAATTCCTCTACTATTAATCAAGAAGTTAAGTATACTATACTAATTGTAAGTAAAATTCTAGTGACACGAGTAGATTCTGTTAAGTACTTTCCTTTTTATAGAAGCCATACGAAAATATTGCTCATCTTTTACGGTTATATTAGTTTGCATTGTATAATTTTCTCATCACTTTACTCTTACAAATTGTATTAGCATAAAGTTTCAGATTGCTGCTATATTTTTTATAGTAATCTTGTTTAAAAAGATGATCCATTAAACATTTTCAACTCCAGACATAAACGTTATTGAGAAACTTTTTATGGTAAACGGAAATATTATATTTTATATTATATGTTTATAGTTTATTTAATGGAAAATTGATAACACTGTATTAAATGTGTAACTGTTATTTTTTTTAAATATATATAATGTCGCTAACAGTTGATGGTTGATGATTAATCTTAAATGTAGTTATTTTGGGCCTAACAGTTTATTTTTATTTTATTTATATTTTTCTTTTCTATCTTTATTAGTTTTATTGGAAGGAATAACTAACGGTGAAAGAATAGATTATGGTAGTACCTCTATCTACTACTTTTCCCAAATTACATAATTCAAAGGATGAAATTACTTCAATTAATAATTAAATATGAGCTCTTAAACGGTAGCTCCTGGTGAAAGATGTTTTGTATTAAAAAATATCGTTCATTAAATTTCTGACCAGGGAACTTTGTGACCCGAGCAAAACCAATAGACCTTGTCACAATGTCGAAAAATCGATCCATCAAAAAGTATGGAACCCAGTAAAAAGTCATATCCCTAAAAAAATTGAAAAAAAAAAAAAAAATAAGAAAGAACTGTTTTCGGCCATTTGCAAATAAATATTTTTGAGACATAGAACCATAGAGTTGGGGAAAAAAAAACAAATAAAAAAGTATCGCTGACTTTTTACTATAAATATATTATTACTGTTGTCAAACTAATATTACGTTTTATTCATTAATTGTAGTGGAACAACTTTACGTAATTGCCGGGCACATGTTCCCAAGTGTTTCTTTGATTTATTTTTTTAAATTTACTGTTGTTTGTTGTTATTTATTTTTTTTTTTTTTTTAGCAGAGCATTGTATTTTCTGAAATTATTCAATTTTATATATAGCGTCTCTAACTTAATAATAGTCCGCTTTCTTTTGATTAGCATTTCTTATTCTGCGTCACACTATGAAAAAATTCTTTCCGAAGCAATTACCTGGAACTATAAGGCCCTTGGAAAAAGGCGCCCTATAAAATATCAAAAGGTTCAAGAAAATATGAAGAGGGGCAGGGGTAGGGCTTTATTGGCGGCTCCGTTTGAAAAAGGATGTTTTTTAGTGCGAAATGAGGGAGTTCAAAGGACAATCCTTTCCCTCCCTCCCTCAGCTCCTTATTAATTTAACCAGTAACAAAGGAGGGGGAAAAGGAGGGGCGGTATTGAGGGGAGGGAATTGATTGGGTTTAGGTTGGCAGCAATTGAGATGATATGACGAGAAATGCGGTGTGGCACCACTGATTGCTCCCTCTAAGGTTTCTTATAGCTTCCATTATGTACTGCCCCACCCTTCTTCATTACCTCACATAAGAAACCTATTTAGAATTTTCTCAAGGGAGGGCTCTTTTCACGTCATTTATCTTATAAACCATTCTCTGATGTGTTGCTTTATCATCGTTCTCTTTAATGTTGTTTATCAGAAGTGCTGACGTAGAAGCTTTGTAAAATATAATTAGACAGCCACATGCGTACTAAATTACTTAAATAATTATTAAGGTGAAGTGGTTGTCCGTTATTGCCAATATCGGTACGCAAAATATGAGGTACGCATGATGATACAGAAGGATCAATACAATTAGGATCGATAAATTAATTGCAACTTCTATTATTATTTTTATTATTGAAAGCTAGTTTCGAATGTTCAACATTCATCATCAATTCTTAAAACATACAAAAACTTTCAGAACATCAGCACTTTGTTACATAGTTCTTATATATTATATTTTTAAAAATGTAGTATAAGAAATCAAATATATTGGGACTCGCCTAAAGAGGCAAAATTAAACAGCTTATAAAGATACTAGCTGAAAGTACCCCGCTCCGCTACGGTTTAATATCATTAGGATGAAGACAACTTAAATTAGTAAAAGTTAAGCTTAACGTTGATAATTATTATTACTTAAATAAACCTGAACAATTCCATTCTTTGAATAATTTCAATAAGTAAATTTGACAATTTGCAAAAGTTAATTTTATATTATTTTGATAGTCCTCCAGTGAAGCTTCGAGGCAGCACTACCATCTTACCCAGCTCTGATACCAGACCATCAGCTTTTCTTATGGCATACTTTAAGTGAATATAGTCTTAACTTCTCAACTTTTTTGATTTTTTTCGAATAAAGTTTTTCTGTTTCTATTTTTGCGTACATATCAAGCATAAATTGGTTGAGGAGATTACGAAATTAAAGTAAATAAGGTTCTTCACCTTCACCTTCCTCGCTCCACTAACATTTAGGCGTAAAAATCAGCTGCAGACACAGTTTTCTTAAGTGATGTATTGGAGTTTGGGTCACGCTGAGGGATGTTAATACTGTACCTTTCTTCTCCATGGTAGAACATGATACGATACTAAAGAGAATCATACACTTGGTAGAACTATTGATTCTTATCTGTTTTTGTCCCTACATCGAACTGGCCTTACATGTCATCACCAGAGAACATAAGTCTTTTAACCTCCTCTTTAACATAAGTCTTTTAATAGCTTCTCTTCACGAAATAACTCAAACTTGTAAGTTGTAAGTAACCTCTGCAGCTACCATGAGTTCACAGAAAGTACCAATATTATAAGGTTTCGACATCGATCGTATTTTTGTTTGTTTACAACTATAAAAAACTTAAACGGTGGTCAAAGTTTGCGGCTTAAAGATCTAACCTATTTTTTAACTAAGCTTATATCCAAATACCATATGGTAATTAATCTTTTATTATTCACCCAATAAAAATTGAAATCGCATTTTTCGCAAATTAGCCGCGATCCAGGCCGATTTTTTAAAATGCCTTTCTTAGCGAGCACCTACGGCCCTAGAGGAATCTACATATCGAATTTCATTCCAATCCGTTCGGTGGTTTCTGAGATTTCGTGTTAAGTGAGTGAGTGGTATTTGACAAATATATAATAGATTAAGGCCTGGAGTAGACTGGATGTGAAGAGACGAAATAGAGAGTTTGGTAGTTGGGTAAATATGTACATTTTGCTCCCTATACAGTAGTTCGACACAAATACACGGGAAGGGTGCCGTATTGATCAATGCATTTTCATTATTTTACAACGCAATAAACTGGTAATAAAAAAACAAAAACAAATTGCTTAATTTTATTAATTTTTTTAAACTTTAAATTTGTGTTTGCTTTTAACTTTTTAAGTTCTGTAGCTTTCTCAGCTACTCTTTTTCTTCGGCCCACATGATAAATTTATTTAGCCAAGTGACTTCTTCGCTGTGCTTCAGCATCAAGATTGTAGTGATTCCTTGAATGTTTTCCAATTCTTCGTATTTGGTTAATATCTGACAAATTTGTCATTCGAGCAGTTGCATTTCCAAATTTATGTAACCATCCATCTGATAGCGTTGATTTTCCTCTGATTTCGTCTTTTCCAATAATTTTGTTATAGAACAGTTCATCTTTTCTTTTAAAATATAACGTGTACCGCTCGCTGTCTTTCTTAAATGAACTATTCAAACTGTAGCACCCACTCGGCTGTGGCGTGTCGTAGGGAATTCTCGCGAGAGATCCGGTTTAGTAGGAATGTTAGACAACTGAAGTACCGGATTATCGAGATTGTACTGTAATTATTAGTCAGATATGTAGGCCCTAACCACTCCTAGGTTTTCCGTATTTTCCTGTTCCTACTGGAAAGAAATTATTAATGGTACTGTTGGAAATATTAATCTAGTCATTTAAACAAAAATCTAGATTGTTTTTTAATTTTATTAGTCCTAATGATTCTTAAATAATTATTTTTAGAATGCTTTCTACGTGAGGTATTAGTTTCACTCCCGAGGCTTTGTTGAATTTATGATTAATTTTTTTTAAATAGATAGCGAAGTTGGAATTCTGCGTTTTGTTGTATATGTCCTTTTAAAGTTAGATTTACTGATCTTCAGTAATGCGCTGATGGCAATTTTTATGCGGAATTTAAATTTTTTCTTAATTCCTTTCCTACTTTAGCAGATATTTGGGCCTTAATTCTATACTATTATATATACCTTAAGTGAAGTCACAATAAAAGTGACAATGTACTGTACAGACGTTTCGGATTCCATCCAAAGCCTTCACCAGGGCTACAATAAAATTTATGACAAAAATATGGGAAATTTAACGAAGATCATAAAGGTAATAGGTATAAAATTATAAGATACGGATGAGACAGAAAATAAAATAGAAGAGTTTGAACGGTAGATAATTGGATTTCATTAATAAATAGAAATGGACCGATAAAATGAATAATAATTCGTAACAATATAAGTTAAGTCGTGACTAAAACAAATTGTGTATTATTAAAAGAAAGAGTATAACTTTAATGTGGAGATCGCTAAATGATATGAAGAAATAATTGATACGCATTAGGATAACATTATATGAGAAATCAGAATTATGCTAATTTATATAATTAATTAATTATATAATAGCAAAACGCGACATGGAGCGGTCATGGTTTAACTTTCAAGGAAATAATAGCATAAATATCATACTACAGGTTTAGGTAATAAAAAAAGACAGTAGTATTAAGATAATAAGTATTTAGAATAACTTAAAAATAATTAGATATAGCATTTTATTTATAGTTTTAGACAATAATGATCTCAACCAATAATGATAATCAAATTAATTTTTAGGTTTTCCTAAATTTCAAAAAATACCGTTCAAACATATTAAAAACATTCCGTGTTATGTTGCTGTAATTAGCTTACCTGATTTTTTATTGAGGCCGAATGTGTTCCTTAACCCATTTCCACTCAAGGTTATAAATAATATGAATTTCGGATATTCTTCTTTACTCTGATGTTAATTTCGTTGTAAAATATAGTTTTATTAAATGTTAAAATCGTAGCATCTCTTGAACCCCGTTTTGCAATACGATACTTTTTTTTTTTAATTTTTCCCGGGAACGATTCAAATAAAAGAGCACCATTTGTAGGAGATTTTTCTAATCTAATTTCGATAGTTGAAATATTGATGATCAGTTTTTTTTTTTTTTTTTTTTTTTTTTTTTTTTTTTTTTTTTTTTTTCTCGTTTATTGATATTTACAACTGTACAAAAACATGTACATCAAGTAAATGTGTTGATAGTGAATAAAATGGCATGTATATAACTTGTGAAGAACTACTCAGTAGTAGCACTTCAATTAAAAATTTACACTAAAAGGTCTCTAGGCCATCTTCTTTTCAGACGCCTCGGAGGATTATCGGGAATGGAGTGGGAAGCAAGTTGGGAGACTAGTGGATTGGAGTGGTTATGGAGCTTACTATGGAAGGTTAGGTATTTGGTTTGGGCTAATCAGAAACATATGGGACATTAAGATATTTATGGATAAGTTTATTGGTCACTAAGTAAGGAGCATTGAGGATTTTTCGAAGGATTTTGGATTGTAAGGATTGGATACGAGATGAATTGGATGGTTTAGTAGAGCCCCAAAGCTCAACTCCGTACGTCCAAATAGGTCTAATCACAGTCATTTAAATAAGTCTTTTGTAGTTAATTGGGAGCTTTGATCGTTTGTCTAGTAAATGTTGAAGTTGTCTGTAACTATGATCATTTATAAGGACGTAAAAGGACTTAAATATGTCAGATATCAATAGCATTGATCCTTCAATACCATCATGCATACGAATTTTTGAAATAACTATTTATTGATATTTACAACTGTATACGTTATATACAAGCAAATTTGAGGAAAATTATGACAATGACATGTAAAGTACTGTTCACTAGTAGCACTACAATTAAAGTTCTACCATTTAAGGTATCTTGGTCATCTTTTTTCAGGCGCCATGGAGGATTATCGGGAATTAAGTTCACTATGAAAGGATAGGTATATGGTTTGGGCCAAAGCAGTAACTTATGGAACATTAAAATCTCAATGGATAAGTTTGTGGCATAATTAGGAGTATTATGGATTTTACGAAGGATTTTAAATTTTAAGGATAGGATACGAGAATCGGAAGGTTTAGTGGAGCCTCAAATGGGTCTAATTACGTCCATGTATACAAGTCTTTTGTAATTTATTGAGAGCTTTAAACTCTTGTCTACTTAAGGTTGGAGTAGTCGAAGTTGGATTTCTTAGATCGAGGCACCTCCACGCTAAGAGGCACTGAGGAGGAAGGAAAAGAAGAAGAAGAAGATGTGGATTCATAGTAAGTCGTTTGTCCTTGGTAGCGGGTCTGATCAACGGGGATCACATACTTCAAGAATTTAAATTCTTTTTACTTTATTCATCATTAAAATGCCGTAATAACATTTATAATCGCGCTGTATATAGATTAGTAAATGACTAAGTTATGGCATGCAGGATGTATAACAAGGTTATCGCGGTGAGGGTGAACATATCTTCTATCTGCTCCGGTGAGAACTGATTCATGGGCTGGCCGTGTGGAGAGCCGAGGTTTCCTTTTAGGGGGTCTCCATTCCTCCGAGGTTGTGTATTTCCTCTGTCTGCATAAATCTCTTCCATCTAAGGGTATAACTTACCAAAGTAACTTAACAATCCATTTTCAGAATTAGTTTAAGTCGTAAGATTTAAATTATATCGTGGCTCTCTGTCTGGCTGTTAATAATGTTGTTATACATTCCGATTTTTAGTTGCCAACTCATGTTCCAATTGTCGCAATATGTATAATTATGTTCCTCTATACAAACAATTTCAAATCATTGTGAATACGATAAAAATAATCTTGGTTTTTTATTTTTATAAAACTAAAGTAATTCTACGATGAGTGATTTTCACTGAAACCAATGTGACCAATATCTAATAAATGTTTTGCACACGGCGATAATATATATATATTTTAAATTAATCTTTTATTGAGAATGTATAACAATCTACCTCAATAAAAGCAATAAATAATACGGATGGCTTTATAAAACCATTTGCACAATATGTATATTAGTAAATAAAGAACCTCAAATTATACAATATATAAAGTGAAAAAATAAGAAAAAATCAACGTGAGTTGTAATATACTTCAGCATTAGCATTAGTAAAGCAATTTAATGGAAATTTTTAATTATTTTATACTTAAATTTAAATCGCACAAAAGAAAAAAAAAACGGATAAGATACACAAAAAAAAAAACAACAAAAAACATATATATATATTTGTTTATACTATGTTTTATTGAATAAATATTACAATCTGCCTCTTAATGGCCAATGAGTGATATGGATGACAAAGACATACAATATGTACAATTAAATAAGAATAAAAAAACAAAAAAACAAACCCAACAAATGATAAATAAAGTATATACAAAACCTTAATTAGATAAATCAGTAAATAAAAGTATTAACAATGTGAACAATATTAATTATACAGGAGCAAAAAAAAAAAAGGAATAACAAGAAAAGAAATAATATAAAAAATTAATAAATTAAAAAAACAATTTTAAATAACTTAAAAAGCACAATCACACTATTTTTTAATATATTAATTTAACATGTCTAATTAAAAAATATAAATTAAATAAAAAAAAACCCGCACATTTGTATTTTTGTCTATTAAATGCAAACAATTAATAGCTTAGCATGAATAATATTTTCGAAAACTATTTACGTTGGTTGAAACAGAAGAACCTCTTGTATAAAGGTTTTTCAGTTGCAAATGTGCAATGGTAATTTTTAAACCTTCATACAAAGTTCGTTGCGGCAGTGGAAATTTTCATAATTGTTTTTTTTATTTATGGCCTAGTGGAAATTAATGAGCTTACAACTGATGAATGGGCTTTATCCTCGGATTCAGAGTTTAGATAACATGGAAACATGTGTTCGTAAGTTTTTATTGAAATTGTTACTAAAATTTCTTAATCTAGAACATAACAAACTATGTATTATGTATATATATATATTAGTTTCGAAACTAAATGTCAGTAAAAACAACATACTATTAACCGAAGGCTAAGTATTTATATTTAATTTTTTTTTTTTTTTATAGTACCCCGATTGAAAATGATTGTGTGACAAAGCTGCTGAATAAAAAAAATAACTTATTGCGATTACCATTATTTATTACTATAATTTAATAAATATATATTAAGTATTGGTCTAAAAGATTGGTCTTTTTTTTTGTTGAATACGCTTTTATTAACTTCACCTGTATGTAACGGAATCTTGCATTGTAATTTTCATTATATCTGATTGTCTTGAAAATTTGCGCACGTGTCAAGGACCAATGACAATACAATTATTGCACAACTTTATTTTAATATTCTTACTTAGTCCTGTCGAAATACCCCAAAAAGGGGTTCTACCTTGCAAAAAGTGGAGTAGGTTTTATGATTCAGTATGGCTCAGATGGGTCCTGAGAATAAAATATCAAAAGTGTGATGACTACATTTGATTAGGGAAAATATGGGTTGCAAAAAAACCCAAAACATTTTAACTTTTTCCAGGTTTAAAAAAAAAAAAAAAAAAAGCATACAAAAATGCTTTAAATCGAAAAATATGTTATTTACAAAATTCAAGTTTATTTAATTGTGCGTTTAAAGACATCTCTTAAGCTGAATTTGCTTTAGGCGTTTAGCCACAATCGATCGCCAAAAATTTCGCCAACCTTCTCAAAAAGTTAGTTTTGGTCATGTTTAAGAGTCTATAACACAAAAATAGCTAATCCAATCAAAAATGTTATATACTAATAGTTGTAGATCATTAGATTTTGTCTAAGATAGGTTTAGTTCGGTGTTTTTTTTTGTTTTTTTTTTTATTATTATTATACGTGATGCAAAATTGAATAAATATTTCTATGACATACAATTAGACAATAATTTTAAGCTAACAAGAAATAATCAAAAAGGGCAAGTCAAAATGTTTTATCTACGACATTTGGAACCGGTAAAGCAGAACTGGTTCTATTATAAGCGCTATGACATTTAATCTATCGGGTTAGCCTTACTTAATGGCGGTAACTTTTCCCGTGTTTATTGGACATTTTTATTTTATGTGATAATCAAGGGATCATTTAGAAATTCGAGTTGATTGCCTATTTTATTTCCTCCGTTCTAACAAGGTTGTAAAACCAGAAATAAAAAAAATAAAAAAGATGGAATGATATATTTAATGTACATGAGTCGGATAGCGCCCAGCGTCTGGTAGTAATAAATCATAGAATTTCTGAAGAGATAGGATCAGAAGGGTTTACTCTACATATCGTACATCATCTCCCAGCGAGAATGTCATTTCAAAAATAGCTAATTTGAGTTATTTATGAGCTAGATTTAGTTATTACATTATATATCCTGCATTTGCAACTTCAGCGCATTTAGATAATTTGATGTTTCGATTTGAATTATCTATTGTACCATTTGGATATATTTGTTTTGTTCAGCATTAAACCATTAGATCTTTCGGCCACGGTTTTTAGGTTGTTACTAGGTAATATGAAATGAAAATATCTTTTTTTTTTAAAAAATATTGCTGCTTTAGAATATTTATGATCAACAATGTAAATAATGACTGCCTAGCTGCCTTATTCATAATTAAGGATATAATTCTGATGATAGATAATTATAGTAGAAATTAAATTACGATAATAGAAATCAATACTAATTACACATTTTTTTAAAATTCCTTTTCTTATACGGTACCTCCTTTATTTTTATATATTTACATTTTCCATGCCTTATAGGTATACTACATAGCATGCTAATTCCACATTATAAACATTTACTAGAAAAATAAAATGTTTTCAAATTTAAAAACAGGGGGAAAATATAAACAATAAAAAAAAAAAAAGAAGGCAAAAATAAAAGTTTAATTTATTAAATTAATTATTGAATCGTTAAATGAGAGACCATTATGGATACAATAATTAGATGAAAAATAAATTTTATCTGAAAACAAGTAAATGTGTTCTCAGATAGTGATATAAGTTATGAAGATGTATCTAGTTGGGGTATACAGTCATAGATAGTCAATTATCTATGATAATTTATTAAAATAAATTTTAATTTATTGTGCAGCCGTTTCGGCGTACTATCTATTACGCGTACACCATAACTGTGGAACTAACTACATCTTCGCTAGTTCCACAGTCAACAAATACCTAAACTTTTACATCTCATTATAATAAATATTTTCTTCTCATATAAAGCCGCTGGGTTGAATTCATAATAGGTACAAGACGAGTCAGAAATTAAAAACGTTTATAGTCAACGAATGGCCTATCTTGGATGTGAGTTCCAGAAATCGTATGTTCTGGCTTTAAACGAGGGTTTGAATGATGCTGTGTGGGAGTTAGGGACATGGAGGATAGTGCACTAGTGGGTTGAGATGGTCATGAAAAGAAGTTGGTTGTGTGCTATATTTCTAATATATGTACAATTTAGTAGTTGGTAATGTCGTTTGTTCATGTCATTTGTGTATGGTTTTAATTAATCAAAGGTGCATATACTTGCTTCACCGAACACCTAAGTTCTATTATTAATTTTTTATTTCATAAATTGATAATATGTATATAGTAGTGATAATGATAGTTTAACACAGCCATAACTACTCGTATAATATACAGGTTTAATGAGGAAGTACTGTACAGTTACTGATCAGTATTCTATCAGCGTAGTAATTGAAATTTAATGTCTTTCTAAAATTCATCCTTTTAACTAGGAAATGTCATAGCTGAAAACATTTCAACGTTATAATGATATGAAGCGACATAACCCAACGCCTTACGTCCCTCAAACGTGACGGCTAGTATTGAGCAGCGAAATGTGTGTTGAGGGAGCCCAAACGCGATTTGTTCGGCATTGGAGCTGTCAGAATGCAAATTGACTAGCGGTATGGAGGCCAACAAAACAGACCTTACCCACAAACGGCCCACGATTTTCAAATCCTAGTTGTAGCTTGGAGAAAATAATTCTTCATATTGCATACGATATGGAATATTGATAATGGATGAGTCTACCTGATATGATGTTACAGATGTTTACTGTGGTACTAGTATTAGCGAAATTCATGCATTTTGAACTTTAATAATAGAAAATAGTTTATTCAACCATTCCTTTATCATACCAGTTTATTCCTCTATACAGGCCCTGATTTTCTACAGCGTTAACTCTGATCTGCACCATTTTTATTTTATTTTATTTGTCGGCATCATATTGGTCACATCATTTCGCTGCTGGTTATCTACTTCGAGGTATGTATTCGAGTTCCTCAAAATGTACTTCTGGTAACGGGTTCCACTCAGTAAAACATATTTTACCACTAGAATCAGTGAGGAAAACTTTTAAATTGTATAAAAAAAAAAAATAAATTAAAAAAAAAATCAAATTTTTCCCTTTAGGAACAAAAAAAAATGTATGCTGGAGTAATAATTATCACAGAAAATATGGTAGAAAATAATAATTAAAAACATGTTCAACAATACCATTATCTACCGCTCTCATTTCCAATGAAAAAAACATTAAGATGGTAAGGAATTTTAGCTATTTCCAATCTCAATAATTTTCACTTATATTATCAGTGGGTAGTATACTTTGAATGTTATGTTTTAGAATAACTGTAGAAGAATTGGTTGTAATGTTGAGAATTTTCTATCCTTTGTGGATGGTGGCTCGGTTTCGCTCGATTGGTAACCGATTAGAGATACCTTCCTCCAACCTCCGTCTCTCGGCCATACTTCGCTGGCCGTCACTTCCCTGTCAATGTTCTTGTGTATCATTTTACTTTAAATAAATATTTATATTTGAATTCTCTAGAACATTCTCTACTTTACAACTGCGTGAATATGTCTTTTGACTGGAGGTTTATGCTTCTTTGCTTATATTCAAAAATGTATCATTTTGTCAGACTCTAGCTTTGTTGGTGTTACTCTGATCGTAAAGTTTACGAAAAGTAGCTTGTCAAAAATATAATCGAGAAAATCTATTATCATATAACATTAGTCGCTAGAAACTACCGTTTAAGAACTATATTGGTATGAATGAAAAAAGTGGCATTTGATTAAGTTTTCTCTCGACATTGTTTATTGTTAATCATTGATTGTTAATTTAATTTAAGTAATTTTGATTATTTGAAAAGTAGTTAATTATAGACTGAGATATTCATGATCTTTAGTTTTTCCCAGTCAAAGACTTATTTTTCGATTCCTTGTTATCAGTGGTTTTATGCGTTGGAATGCGAATATTCCATGTGTGAAATTTTCTAAAACTAGCGATGAAATATAACCATTTCTCTTTCTCTGCACGCTTTGCATATAAAATCTCTATTAATTCTTTTATAAAATTCATTTCTTTTGTTTAGAAATTCAATCTGTCCTTTTAACAAATAATTTATGATTATTATTGGTTCGTATTATCTAAAGAATATTTTTATAGGATATTTTAAATTAATTTCACAAAACACTGATAAGATCAAGCCAACTTGATGACACTGTAAATAAAAAACCAATGCCTAAGGTCTCGAGCGGTTTTCGTGTTAGGAAACTTTTCATCCCCTCCTAACTTCGTTTCACGTACTTTATAATTTTTTTTTTTTTTGTCCAAACTCAGATTAAAGTTTAAATTAAATTTCAAAAGGTTAGCGAACTGATCCTTTTTGTATTTCATTTTATTTTTATGAAATATTAATTGAATCCGGAGATTAAAGCGCTATTCCATTTAAACTTTCGAGGTTATTTTTAGTTTCAAAACTTGGATGTTACCATTTACAAAGCATGAAAAATAATAATCCTTCAAAATTAAACGTTTATATAATATTCATGCACAAAATAAAAAAAATAATGTTCATGTTTTTCTAATTTGATTTTAGTAAACTGAAAATAAATCTAAAAGACCCTGGTATATTTTTTTCTTTAATATTTTTTTTTCTTTTTACAGGTGAGTGATGGATTTGGAGTTTCTTGTTTTAAAATATGTAAGTATTTTTGTAAAATATATTAAGAACAAGGTATTACTTTGGTAAACATCTTATATTTTTGTTAATATGTATACATTAAACAACGTTTCATTTCATAAATCCGGATAGATAATACGCTTTACGTATTAATCTTAGAAACACGTTTAATTTACGTTTTTTAACAATACAAATAAGTTCATTTAATTCGTTATTGATTTTATGATCTGAATTCAGTTGGTTAAGGGATTGATGCATTCCTTTAACTAAGCGACTAAATTATTTTAATTTCTTTTCGCTTTTTAAAGTTTACTTGAACATCCAAAGTTTATTATTATTATTTTTAGATTGTCCCTTCTTATAATTTTTCTTTTTATTCATTAAAAACACTCTCAACGAAAATCTCATTCAAAGTTTTGTTGGTCACACTTCAGAAAAATAAATTTTAACAACTCTTCAAGCCTCTAAATTAAGTGTTCGAGGCTAGTGTTCGAGAATAGAAACCTGTTCGCATACTTTAAGCTACTGTATTTATCAAAATGGCTGGTGGGCAGAAACTATTTCAATGTCAAACCTATTGGCTAAGAATCTTAAGTAGTGCTAAAATCGACTGCTTAAGATGAAAATTATGGTGTTCGCTTTAAAAATATTTTCCCTTTATCTATTATATTTATATAATAGTATATTTCGTAGTTTATCATGAAGTTGAGTAAAAATATTTAATCTGCCAAAAATAACTAATATGTGTTTATAAATATTTATGTCCATCTATCCTGCCAGCAGTTTATGTTTGCTTTGATTTTCAAAAAATATTTTAATATTTTCTAAATTAGTTACTTTTCTTGAACTTATATTTTCAAGAATCATTAAATTTTTAAAATAAGTATATAACTATGTCATTTTTTATAAAATAATTTCTTTTAGGACTAAGGGTATCTTGCTAGAATGACTGATATAAATTCTGTCAAACTTTTACAAAAATTTAAATTTGGTCATTGAGTTTCAATATTACGTTGAATTATTGTAATATGATAAATAATATAAGAACTAAATACCTACATACTATACAATTTAATTTTTTTTCAAAATTTAGTGTATATCTTTGGTTTAAAAATATACATTTCCGAAGCGTTGTGCAAAACTTGATCACAATATCAAGTTAAACATTTTACAAAAGCTTATGATGAACCCCTTCTAAATGGCAGATTTCCTATTCTTGTATAATGTGGAATAATATATTTCTACAATAAATTTTAGTTTTTTATTTTTTTTAATGTTATTTTAAAGTAATATTTATTTCTTTTTATTTATATTTATACGAAATTCAGCTTCAAAAAATCATGTGGGATTGTAGGTACAAAAAACTTTATTATTAATTTTCATAACTAAAATAAGGATTTCAATGTTAGGCCTCTAATATTATTATTAATAATTTGTGAATAAATTAATTCCTGCCAGTTCAAATTTACACGCCTATTGGTCTACTTATTTATATCGTGACAAGACGGTAGAATTTATTTGCATTGTAATATATCACTTATCCTTCTCGAAAACATCTTATCTCGAGGTGAAGATCGATTAATTAATGAAAATCGACTTGAACCAACGGCTAGCAATTAATTTTAATGTATGTATTGAGGGCGAAAGGCGTCCCCCAGGGTACTAGATTAACAATTAAATGTATTTTGATGTTCTACCTTTTCATAAATATCTCTGTTGATTATTATTAGAATTTGTAAATAACATTCCAAACAGATGATATTTATAATTCATAAAAAGATATTTTTAATTTAAGTCAAGGAATAATTTTTAACTATCTCTCTCTGTCTATCTATCTCTCTCTCTCTCTCTCTCTCTCTCTCTCTCTATATATATATATATATATATATATATATATATATATATAGATATATATATATATATATATATATATATATATATATATATATATGTGTGTGTGTGTGTGTGTGTGTAGAGAGAGTGGGGTTGAATAATAGCCATTTCCTAAAGCGAACCCCCAGTCTTTCCATTCTATGGATGTTTAGAGTAATCCAGTCATAAAAATAAATAAGGTACCTCAATAGTGTGTCACACACGTCGTCCGCGTAAATACGGTCGTCATAATAAAGCATTTTTTTTTTTTGACAGTAGAAAACGTTTTGACGTATTACTATAGTTTCCGTAATTTCTCCAAAATATATATAAATAAATAAATAAGTCTTTTGACCTGAATGAAGGGGTCGGTGGATAATGCCACATTAATAATTATTTCCATTCTAACGTAAAATGTAGAAGAAAAAAACAAAAAAACATAAATTACTCTAATTTGTGTCTTGTTACATAACCCTTTTATCCACCAAACTCTTCAAACGTTACCTTAATATAATTAATATATAATGAAATATAGAGACACAAAAAATCGTCATTACAAGACAGTAATTCGGCCGAATATTAAGAAGGTTTATATGCAGCTGAAACTCTAATTTTAGAAACAATAAAAGAAAATAAGGAAATCAGGAATAAGGAAAGAAAGATTTTGAGGAAGATATTAGGAAACAGAACAATGGGAGAAACTTTCAACTTAAGAAATAGCACAGAAGTATACGAACATGTAGAAAAAATAACAGATGAAATTAGGAAAAGGAGACTAATGTTCTTTAGGCACATACAAAGAATCAGTCCAAGAAGATTAACAATTAAAGACTTCATTTAGCTCACGGTTATGAACTCTTAACTTTTTACATTTTTAAAATGTAGATATAAAAATTCTAAAACAATGATTTGGCTTTATGCAGTTGGAATTGTATAAATGAATCCATTTATATGGATTAGTTAAAAAAGAAAAAAGAAAAATTATCAAGTACGTATTATCATTCGTTCAGAATGTCTTCCTATCTTCATTGAAAGACGTAGACGAGCTCAATAGATTCTTTATGATAATTTATTTATAGCATCGATTGATTTATATGAATATAATTTTATTCCAACATAACATTACTTATTAAAAAAGTATTTATATATGTTCAAGAATTAATTAAAGTAAATTAAATTTAAAAAATGATGAATTAAAAACATATTAAGAATTCTAATGGCAACTGAGCAAGTTACAATCCCTTACTACAAACTCAGCAACAATGTTTTAAAATTAAAAAAATAAATAATATAATTTTATTAACAAAATATATTTAACGGATTCAGTTTTTTTTTTTTTTATTTATGTTTACCGTGGCTGACCTTCGTCACCAGGAATACAAATTCATTTTAATCTTGATTTCTGTATTATGTTCCTCTGGTGTCTATATTCTTAGAAATTTGTTGCTGTTGAATTATTTTTAAACAACTTTAGAATAATTTGGGTATCGATAATTGAAATCCATTGAGTATTTGTTTAATAAATTTCCATTTTTTAAATCCTAATTCAGCTTTTATGCCTTTTTGTAGTTTTAATTATGAGGTCATGTAGACAGTAGTACACCCATCCACCGAATGAATATCCTCTACTTGGAAGCAGCCGATGGCACGGGGGTGACTGACACCCACCATCAATTTGTTTCTCTTCCCAAGGAGGCTGTTGTGGAGTCGATGTATCGATTAACGTAAGCCCATCGAGGTTGTTGTCCTTCTGTAGTTGTTGGCAAGATGTCCGTTTGCAGATAGAGCCATCTTTGTGTAGGAGGGCTTTGGCAAATTGCTTAATGCCATGTGTTAGTCGTTCGGTAACGGGTGTATCCCACGCCGAAGTCCATCGGCTATTTAACCGCTTCGTCCACCCCCGCCTCCTGGATCGTTGGTTCTTTCAGGGGAATGTACTTGCTTGTTATAAATTTCTGGAAACTATAGCGTCATTTCATCTAATATTGCTGCTTGTTTGGCACAGTGGCTTAAATATTGTTCACATTAATTCGCATTCTTCATCCAAGGTTGCTGAAGTGCTTAAAAAAACCTATAAAGCTCTTAAAATCTTTTAAAATTATCCTAGATTTTTGATTTAATTAACCTGAAAATGAATGGCACATAGCTTTGCATAGGCAATCCAGTTTCTGATTATTCTGTAAAAAAAAAATTCTTCTTATTTAGAAATTCTTTATGATGTGATGAGCAGTAGACTCGAATTATTCCTTGATTTTATATACCAACGTTATATATACACATAGTGATTATTACTCACATTTTGCTCTAGTTACTGAACCGAAAATTCATTATTTAGATCTAAAAGGTTAGACATATTAAAATCCTCCATTTACGTCTCGGGCGTTAAACAGTATTTTTATTAGTCGTGATGATTTCTATATTACTATAGAGCCATACTATATTACTTTTTATGTCCTTCCTAAGTTTATGCTCTCATTTAACCATTAAAATATTCTGGTGAATTTTAATCAATTCACTTCTAAGAAAGTTTTATTAAAATTATATTTACTTGTCGCTCATTATTCCTAGAACCTAACAGTGTATGCTTTACAGTATATTTAAAAAGTCTTGAGCTATAAAGTATTATTGGGTATTTGAGTCATTGCCTATTTTTCTACTCAATCTTCTAGAAATTGTGTAGCTCATTAAGCAATTTTTATAACCTACAACAAAATAATTAACTTTCCTTTTAAACATTCATTTTTTTCTCTTTATTATCGTTTCTTTTAAGTATTGTATATCCAAGTTATTTGAACATTTATAACTGTTTCAAATGACTGTTTTTATATTAGTAACACAAGATTCATCGCTATTACCATGTAATTGATTTTATTTGTACTCGTAGTAGTATAGGATTTTTGTTTTTTTTTTACTATTATTATTTTCTATTTAGATATGTAAATTATACTTTATTTCTCATCAAAATTTTATAAAAAAACGTCAATTAACACACACACACATCATGTCGGGCAAATTTAAAGGTTTTGAACCAATGTCAGTTCTAAATGCGGAAATAAAACCTTATCTACAACTTAAAACCACAGAAGATATGGCTCTGCGGTTTCCAGATTTTGATTCGATTAGAAACTATAACCTTGGTAAGAAACGTGTTGTGAAGTGAAACTATGAAAATCCATATAGCACTGTATTTCTAGTTTCGATGTTTTCGTGAAAAGCTTATTTTTACTTATTACTTCCAAATCACATTATTATTATTTATTGTCTACCACAATAATTAAGTGGGACTGGCTTCAGAAATTGTTTAGCTATTTCTATCTATGGGAAAAACATGAGCAAATAATTGAAAAGATGCTGCAAGGTTCGCATTAATGATTCGATATTGTTTTTGGTTTTCTTATATATTAGAAAATGGTCTTTTGTTTTATTGGTACGTTTTTCTGTTGTAGTTTTATGTCCTGTGAGTTGAAATTCGTCGGAGTTTCCTAAGCTCACAAATGTATCGTTTTTAGTGAATTATCTGATGCTTATTGTTGGAGGGCTCAGAGGAAGTCGGAGAAGTTTCTTCTAGAGGCATTCAGTCTGGAAATATCTCGAACCAATGAGCATTACAACCTTCTTTTAATCTTATTTCATCGTCATAAAAACAAGGAATGTATGAAACACTCATTCGCATAACTGACCTTTAGAAAAGTGAATCGCTTTCCTGTTGAGTACTAATCAGGCGGGTCTAATGACTCATATACTTTGATAACTCTAACATCAGTTAGCCTGAAGCCTCAGCTCAAATTTAATGTCATTAGTGATTTTGTTTTCAGTCGACTTACGTATGATATTACAAGAGGATCTAATATAATTAATAGGCAATTGATTTGCCACTTCTATGATCTTTAGTTTCTTTGAAAATTAGTCACAAATGTTATTAACATTTGAAACTTGTCATCTAATAAACGTATCATGTAAGTGGCAAATCATTCCTAGTTAGATTTTATTTTGATTATATAAAATAGAACTTTACTTTTTTTTATGTAAAAGGACAATTTTATTAAATTCATAAATGCTTAGTTATCAGCTTATAATTATACACAGTTTATAAAAATGTCAAGGATACGCCTTCTCCTAAACATTCCATCACTTAAAGAGACTAATACTGACTAGTAAGCATTTCTTTGATTCATAACTGAAAAGCAAAATTCCAAAACCAGCCAAGTCCAATATCCAGTTGTTTTTTTAAAAATATTTTTCTACTTAATTACCATTAGTTTTCCCCCAAAAGTATTTAAATCACATTGGAAACGATCATACATAAAATTAGACCTCTTTCTAATCCAGCTAGAATTTTATAGACTAGATATGAAATATTTTCAAAAATGTACTTGGCTGGTTTGGAATTCCACGCCTTAACTCTTCATTTCATTATGGATTTAGCAGTGGTCTGGAAGTGCTTTTATAGTCAACGCGTAACATGAACAACTTAAATTACTTTGAGTTTCTCGAAAATTCCATTTTGCAATCATCAAGAATAATTTTTATTTTATTATGCTACTTCGGGTCAGTGTTTTCATTTTTAAACTATTTCTTTCAGTCGCTCTTTTTTTTTTTTTTTTTTTTTTAAATTATTTTTTTTTTTTTTTTTAACATAATAACTTTATTCACAACTGTACACAATGGACAACCAGTGAATGTGAAATTTACATTGATACAACAGACATGATTTGGCATGAGGGAGTCAGCACCCAGTGGTACAACCTCCAGGCGTGAAACTAAATTATTAGCGATTAGACTAGGAGATCCCTCATCCACTTCCTTTTCAGCCTCCGTCGAGTTATGTCTGGTATCTCTACTGTTGCCATATTATGTATCTGTTTGTTAGTGTGTCCACGTAGTTTCTCATGATATTGTCGATAAAGTTTATGAATATGGCTCTTAACTGTCGGAATACGTAAGTCTGTATGTAGTATATCGTTTGACACATAAGGAGGGGAGTCTGTTATCAGTCTTAGGAATTTAGATTGAAATGTCTGTATTTTCTGAATATGTGTTCTTTTGGCCGGTCCATATAAATTTGCGATGCATACGTCCAGATGGGTTTAATCAAGTAACTGTAAATGTTAAGTTTTTGTTTTAAAGGTAGTTTTGAGCGTCTGTGAAGTACTGAGTATAGAAGTCGCAGTCTTAAATGTAACGTCTGTTTTTTTGTCTTGACGTGTGGGCCCCATGTCAGTCTTCTATCAAGCGTAAGTCCTAAGTATGTCACTTTTTCAGTTTGGTGTAAAGGTTGGTTGTCAATGTAAACAGGCGGGCAGGTCTTGCGTCGCAGTGTAAATGTAATATGAAGGGATTTGTCATAATTAAGTTTTATTTTCCATTTCTTACACCAAGTTTGAATCTCGTTGAGGTTGTGTTGAAGTGTTAAGGTGGCTTGTGTAGGGTCCGCGTCTCTAGTCATGATTGCAGTGTCATCTGCGTAAGTAGCAGTTAATACGTTATTGTTCGTCGGTATGTCATAGGTATATACTAAGTATAGAAAAGGTGCTAAAATTGAGCCTTGAGGGACTCCTGCTAAAATAGGTTTGATGGAGGAGATATCTGAGCCCTGGCGAACAGAGAAAAAGCGGTCTGAAAGAAAAGATTTTAAGATAAGGTAGTAAGTGTGTGGTAGTAACGGTTTCAATTTTACTAGTAACCCCTGGTGCCATACTCTATCAAAAGCCTGGGAAACGTCCAAAAAAGGCCCAGAAACGTAAAGTTTTAGTTCTAAAGCAGCGGATATGTAATCTGTGACTCTATGTAACTGTTGTGTTGTTGAATGATATGAGCGGAATCCAAATTGGTGATCAGGTATTGTATTTAATTCAGTCAGTAATTTAGTAATACGGTCCAGTAGTAATTTTTCAAGTATTTTAGAACAGAGCGGTAAAAGACTAATAGGTCTGTAGGAAGAAGGTGTGTATTTGTCTTTGTTCGGCTTATTAATCATTAATATCAAGGAATATTTCCATTGTAAGGGAAATTTTGTTGTTCTGAGAATAGCGTTATAAAGGGTTGTAAGAAAAACTAATGATTTTCTGGGTAGTTTTTGGAGTACCTCAGCTGTGATGAGATCATAACCAGGAGCTTTATTTTTTGGTAATTGCTTGATATGGTTTTGCACTTTTATAGGAGTGAAAGGTTTGGGAGGAAGTGACATTGGTAGGGGTGAGTCTAAGATTGTCTCTAAATGTTCCTCATGGAGTGCGTCAGTTAAGTCATCATGTGGTCTAAATACAGTTGAAAGATAATCGGCAAAAATTTCTGACTTTTCTCTGTCCGAGACAGCCCAGGAACCATCATATTTTTTTTTTTTAAATTATGAATTCAAAAAATTACATTCACCGTGTTAACGATCATTCTTATTTCTTCAACTAATAAAACTAGGCAAAAAAAAAAAAAAATATTTCTCTGTTTCCTACTTTTAAATAGTCTATTCTTACTAATTTTGGGTTAAATTAAATGAGCATCATACAGATTATAAACTAAAATAAAGATGAGTGAAAATACAGCTATTTATGTAGAAGGAGCTGTTCTGATTCTTGAAAACAAGTTTTAATAGTAATCTTCGCGTTCAGCTGGATAAAGACTTTGTAATACTCTATTTTTGGCGTTGCGTAGTGTAATTATTATTGAATCGATAGAACAAAAGAACAAGAATAAGGGGTTTAGTGGAAGTGTTAGTTAAAAATACTGCCTGTTAACGTTTTTTCTTCGCATGAGTTGTCCCGGGGATTTCCAAAATTTTGCCCCTCCCCCCCCTGCCACCCCTGTCAGCAACCCTGGATATTTGTGGATTAGTTGTTTACTTAAGAATTTTAACTAAAATGTAGGTTCATTTTAAAATCCCCACTATTCACCAATCTACGTCCATTGCAAGGTTCCATTTCTTCTGTGGTCCTCATTGTCTTTGATGATGACGTTCGTAAAAGAATATTAAATTATTTTTTGATTCACCTGTGGCAATCTTTGATCGAATTAGAGTATCCACATTTAATTCATTTGGAGAGCTACTAATAAATGACAAGTTAATGGGATAAGATTAGAGAGGCGAGCGGATTGATGAGAGGCGAACCCCTATTAGCCGCTGGACGAGGTTTACTATCGACTCCCGACCATTGTATGTTAATACACACCCCTTTGTTGTTGGTGTTGCGGCTCCCTCAGGCCGCCCCACCGCATCAATAAAGTCCCTTTGTTTACCTCATCCTCCGCAAGTCCGCTGAGTGCCCCTACTCTAATTGCTGGCGGAGATTTGACATAGAGCCATTTATCATTCTAGTTCTGACGGATATTTTGTTTTTTGAAAAATGGAATTTAATCTAAATATCATGCTTTAAATGACCTCGTCTTGGACAGCAGAATATTTAAGGCGTGTGTGAGGACAAGATAGCATGATCAACCATCGATGGATTTTTTATAATTACAGGAGGCCTCCTATGATACCAGTGCAAGAGAAGAAATAAGTCGTAAATGAGGTCGTTTTTGGTTTGGGTTCCTTATCTAATTTCGACATTAGGGAAACTTTATGGTCACTCCCTGTATTTCATTTTCACTGCCAAAAGTTTTTTTTGTTAATTCTTAAATTATTATTTTCCTTTTGAGTTAATCTAACCTCCTAAATATTGATAACACATCCATTGAAAACTGGATAAGTGTAGATTGCTTGCGTAACAACTGAAAAAATGTATATTTAAGCAGGATTTGGAAAATGGATTCTTGTATCCTCTTCTTTTAGCTTATCTTTGCCGCAGAACTAGAAGCATTTTTTTGCCGTGATTGAATAGTGTCCGCTTCTATATGGTGACACAGATCCTGTTATGTGCGAATGACGTGGCTACTTTGATTAGGTCTATTCTGGTAAGTATGAAGGAAATTTAATGCTGAAGCTTTTAGAAATGTGGCTCGTCGTGTTATGGTTCGAAACCTATATAGTACATCCCTTTGCTGATTGTATCTATTTAGAATGCAGGTGAGAAAACCTAGAGGCATAATATGGAGTCTCTTTTGCTTATATTTGCTAAAGTGGAGAGTTGTAGGTTGTTGAAGTGAGCTTCAAAGTTAGGGTTTTGTAATTTAAAGGGGGTGGGGAAACACCTATTAGACCAATAGTTTTTATGTAAGGCAAAACTGGACTCAACACCATTTATTGATTGGAACATTTTTCTTCCGGCGCGTTTAATGGGCGTCCATTAAAAAGCAACAAAGAGCTACATAGCATTTATAAATAGCCTTTAAACACATTGGATTCATAGATATCCTGAGGCCTAAATATTCAAAACTATCCCCTGATATGCCGTAAAAGGAAATATCGTTTTATTTTCTACTGATTAAGCGCTGATTTCTTATTCTTTGATCATAATTCTTATTTTTAATTCCTTGTACGATTTTCTGAAACGTTTTATAGAAAGCGCCTATCTGATTTCCTCTCTTATGAAGTGCCGGTACTAAAGGTTTAGCGTATTTATCGGTTCCCCAATAAAAATCTCATTTCGCTTCCAGCTATAAAAATAGAAAAAGGCATTTCGTTGCAATTGTTGATCTCTTAAATGTTAGTCTCTATGGCTATGTAATAGTCCATATAACCTATGATCCAGTATTGGTCTCTGCGTAATTTTATCCACTTTAAAAATTTTATCATTATATTATAATTGTTATCTATATTACAATCTGTGTCGGTGAAGGGCAATAGGTAATAGAAATAATGATGTATTCTTTCATACAATATATACATCCACAAATAGCAATAATAAACGATAAAAATTAAATTAATAATAATCACAATCATTAAAAATAAAATAAAATGGTGACGAAGATTAGGTAACAAAAATTAAGATATAGTCATACGACTTAAACAATACTGACTCGACTCAGCCTGGGAAAGCTCGAATCGAGCCCCCACTTAATGGAGTCAAGGCCAGACCCGAAGAGATCCCAGCGCTGCTCTTTAAGCTGCGTCACTATTATTAAAATCCAGTAGAGGCTGAGTGAGAGCATCCACAGATACTCATGACCTGAGTGGAGAAGTTGGCTGTACCAGATCTTCAGCATAAGACATTTTGATTAGAAGTGTCCAATGATAATTCTGTACCATTTGGGAAAAACTAGATAATTTCATTTTTCTCCACAATAAGATAAATATTTTGAGCAGCCCATATTGGAGTCCTGCTCATCATGTATAAGTAGACAAGTTCTAATGGCAATGGTATCTTTTTATACCAGTGACATTACAACTTGTCTACTCTTACAAGATGTGTAGGACAACAATATGGGTTGCCCTAAGTATTTTATGTTATTTTGGACAAAAATCAACTTATCTAGTTTTTCCAAAATGGTACAGAATTATGTTGTAAGATTATTATTTTGATGTAACCAATATCTGTCATCCGGACGATTCATTGCCATATGCTCCAATGACATATATTACATTTTAGCTTATTGCTTATTTTTTTGTTGAATATTATCCCATGAAACAGAGACGCAATTGTAGAAAATGAAATTTTTTCTTTTTTTGCGTTATTTTTCTGAAACCCTTCCGAACATTCTCTGCTCAACTTAGGAATTATGTCTTCGTTTCATTAAATGTGAGATAAGTTTTTGGTTGTTTCTATTGTCGGGTCAATATTTGCTGATGCTTTTTAAATATTTGTCTGAAGATATACCTTTCATTAAAAAGTTCTATTTCAGCGACTCAAGCTGCACTGTCTGAAACTTAAAATTATTTTCCTTTCTTTATTCTTGTTCGCTGTTCGCAGTGTTCTTTTGTTTTCCTTTGGATTCTCCACCGCGGTGGAAACGAAGAGAGCCGTGATGGAGTTATTATTTTTAGAATGGTATTAGGGAGATGCGGTGCTATAAGACGTAGAGGATCGGGGCGGGGGTGGAGATCAATACGGGGTCGTCGCGACGGTATCGAGCAGGTCGGGGTCAAGGCCGCCCGCACTACTCTCCAAGGTCATGTAGTGCGTCCTCTTCCGCTCTTCCTATCTTCGTCTCCACTCCTTCCTTTCTAACCTTGTCAACCTTCCCCACTTTTTTCTCTTGAAAAACGTTGTAGTCCATCTATGAATTCTTGATAACATCGAGACCGAATACTATTGTTGGGATAATATACATTTTCGAAAATTAATGTTGACAACACTCATTCAATAATTTTTGGAAGCTTATCTGGAACTCTAGGAAGGCGCGGCAGCTCAGTGGGTAAGGCACTAGACAGCCAAGCTCCGGGGCTCGAGTTGAAGGCAGGAAATATATTTTCTTTCATTTAGGCCGTTGATCGAATTCAAGGTCAGAAGACGCTCCTGGGGCACATCCAACCTCAATAAAGCGGGTACCCTTAATTGGGGGAAAACTGGCGGTTGAGCGTGGTTTCGGCTAAATCTCCTTCTTTCACAACCGATGGTCCAAACCTAAGTACTGAAACCAAGGTTTAAGTTGTACATTTTTTTAAAATCTACATTTTTTAATATCTCCTATATTTTTTGCGGCGGTACTCTTTTTTCTGCCTATCAACTTTTGTAAAGATTCGTCACTCAATGGTAGTTCGTCGTGAGCCTTCTGGGTTGATTAAATGTTTCAGACTCTGGACCACTTAGTCCAGTCATTAAGGATTGTAGAGTGCGTTTTCTGTAATCCAAAGTTTTTCTTCGGAAACATATTCAGGATAGTTAGAAAGTAAACATACTAAAAGTCCTGTTAAACTTCCGTCCTTATCTTCTAAATCGTTCTTCACGTTTGCCAGGCGTATATCTCGGAATCGGGATAGAATATGAAAAATGTGTGCATAATCAAAGTTGTAGAGAATTTAATTAAGATTAATTTAGTAAACAGTCATGTTTTGCATACGACGCACCGTTTTCGAGATATGAGCGCAAAACCCAAAAAAGGGACCTCTCGCGCCCTCCTTCCTATTCCCAGGCCCAAAAACTCCAGGGCCTTTAGTATGTTTACTTTCTAACTACCCTGAACATGTTTCCGAAGAAAAACCTTGGATTACAGATAATGCACTCTACACCTTTTTTAGGCCTTCATTGACTGGACTACCAACACTGCTTGGTGTCAGAAACTGGAAAGCTGCAGCGAAAACAAAACAATATACGAACTATGCTATAGTTTTAGAATAAGCAACGGAACCGTGATGGAAGCTTTTTATGATAAATTATTCAAAATAGCTTCGTAAAATATATTTATTGATATTTACAACTGTATATAATATATTCGATAAGTAAATGATAACGATGATATGTCAATAACTTGTAAAAACTACCCATTAGTAGCTCAACAATAATTGTTTTATATCAGAAAGTCTCCAGGCAATCTTCTATTCAGATGCCTCGGAGGGGTATCGGGAATTGAAATATAAGCAACTTGGGAGACGAGTGGTTCGAACGAGTATACAGCTTGTCATGGAAGGATATGTATGTTGTTTAGGAAAAATCTGCAACGTATGGGACATTTAAATCAATATGGATGAGTTTATTTTTAACATAATAAGGAACTTTGACTTTAAGCCGGATTTTCGATTGTAAGGAGTTGGACACGAGAAGAATTGGATGGTTTAGCCCCAAAGCTTAACACCATCTGTCCAAATGAGTCTAATTACTTTCATTTTTTTTTTTTTTTTTTTTTTTTTTTTTTTTTTTTTTTTTTCATATCCTCCATTTATTAAAAAACAGTGTCCTTAAAAACAGTTATCCTTCGAATAATTTAAAAAAACCGTTAAAACAGCATCCTTAAGGACGAAAAATCTTATTCTATTTTGAAAAGAGAGAGTGGCCAAGGATGTCCTTCCTCGGCCTCCAAAAATCGTCAGATCCTGGCAGATCTGTAAAACAGTGTCCTTAAAAACATTTATCCTTCGAATAATTTAAAAAAACCGTTAAAACAGCAATCCTTAAGGACGAAAAAGCTAATTCTAATTGTGGATAGAGAGAGTGGCCAAGGATGTCCTTCCTCGGCCTCGAAAAATCGTCAGATCCTGGCAGATCTGTAAAACAGTGTCCTTAAAAACAGTTATCCTTCGAATAATTTAAAAAAAAAAAACCGTTTAAAACAGCAATCCTTAAGGACGAAAAAGCTAATTCTAATTGTGGATAGAGAGAGTGGCCAAGGATGTCCTTCCTCGGCCTCGAAAAATCGTCAGATCCTGGCAGATCTGTAAAACAGTGTCCTTAAAAACAGTTATCCTTCGAAAAATTTAAAAAAAACCGTTAAAACAGCAATCCTTAAGGACGAAAAAGCTAATTCTAATTGTGGATAGAGAGAGTGGCCAAGGATGTCCTTCCTCGGCCTCGAAAAATCGTCAGATCCTGGCAGATCTGTAAAACAGTGTCCTAATTACTTTCATGTAAACTGTTTTGCTATTAATTGGGAGCTTTGAATGCTTGTCTGGGAAATGTTGAAAGCGAGGAGCAGGTTCTTGTCGTTCTCGGTAAAACAAATATTGATATTTGAAAAATATTAAACTAAATATAATTTTATAATAATAACATGAAATTTTATATAACTTTCTGTAGGTAGAGTGATACTCATGGATAATCTTTGTCTTTGATATTATCTTTGAAGAAGGAAGGATAATTCATTTTCTATTGTCTTGTTTTTTTATCTATCTGAGAGTGAAAAACGAAGTGCAATTTGAATGTCATGGGCGTAAATCTTAAAAGCCCTTAAATGTGGAAGTGGAATTTCAGCGATGGAGCTTGGAGTGGGTCGTTATAATCAAGTCCAGTTTAGGAATGACTTTTTGTTTTAAAGGTTATGAAGGATAATTCATGTAATATTCAGCAGCGATTCGGCCTAAGAGTGGTAATTACATATTTGGATTTATCTTTAGACTGTAAAACATTTTTCGAATATATCGACCTCGGTTCGAATATATATTTCCATTAGCTTCATATATACATACAAATATTGATTCATAGACTAAGTTGTGTATATAGGTCCTATCAGCCAAATATGTTACTAGAACCCCGAAGTGGATTCATTTGGTAATGGCCGACAAAAAGGTAATGACAAAACTTTCCCACAGTCTATTACTGCTGTACATAAAAGAACCTATTTGCATATCGTTTCGCCCATCAGTTTTCCTCATCCGTTTGTTCTAGCGATAATTATGCCAAACCTTAACCATTAACTCCATGTTAAGGTAGTATTACCAACATTGATGCCTGTTTAGATTGTTATTATTTCATCATGATTCTAATTTTAAGAGTTTTCGTTTCGTAAGTTGCCTCGAATAAGGTTTGATTATCCTTGAAACGTGATATGGTCTCGAGATTGGGAATGTATGTGTTCTTTATGTTACAAAAAGTATTTTTCGGAATAAATTTAAATATAAGGATATAAGGAAGAAATCTGTATTCAATTTTACTAGATTTATTTCAAAATACAATTCCTTTTATGATTGATCAATGATGATCGATATGGCAGTGGAACAGTCAATATTAGTATGGGAGGAGTTATAATCTATTTCTCAGTTCAACCATCCATCAATGTCGTTTATAGTGCAATGTAATTTATTATTCATTAATATTCAAACAATATCCAATGTGGATATTATTAGGTACGTACCCAAATTTAGAATAAAATTTGCAACAGCATTATTGTGTTATTTCCTATAATGTTTCACTCGACACAGAGTTAGTATTATGCAAATTGAATTGTATGAATTTGTTTAAGAGTAAACATCTAATTTGAAATATTGAATTTGAACCTTGTACCCAAATAAACAATTACTGACTGAGTTTTGTATTTAAAATGAAAATTATAACAATATCGAATGATAAAACATTATGGTAAGTGAAGGTTCTCGAATATATAAAGCTTCTGAATTTCAATTCAGATAAACGAGTATGGAAGTAAAACAAAAAAAAAATTAAGTGTGGCTTGAATATCAGAAGAATATAGAAGATCTCAATGAACCAAACTTAAAGTAATTTTAGTTTTGTTTGTTCATTTAACATATTGGAAATTTATAATACCGTGACTATTCCAATGCCCGTATTCCAGTCGTGTTATAGTTCCCAAATTCATTATGTGATCTATCAACCAAGTATTATTCTATGCTCGGAAGAATCTCCTGATAAACAACAAATATAAGTGAGGTTCTGATCTTGAGTTGTTAGAAATACTCCGGTTGAATGAGATGACATTAATTAAGCGTATAAAAATTTGAAGTAATTTCGGATCCAATAAATGTTACCGGTAAATGTCTCCCTCATTATTAAATTGTGGTTTTAATTCCGAAAATACTGGAATTATGTTGAAAATTTGTTTTGTTTAAGTATGTAAGTTACATTATTATCTTTTTGCAATATATTTAAATCTCCATTTATTTCGAGAAGCGATAGAGAAAAAAAAATTCCCAGAAAATTTGTCATTTATACCGGTCATTTAACCTGTGTTTGTCGCGACAAAAATCCCACTTACCAGTCTTTTATATCAATAACTTTCAAATTGTTTTACATTTATAAAAGTGCTTCATTGCGTTAAACGTGTATTTATGTTTTTGGGTGGAGCTGAATGAGTTTGTTGAAGGTGCCTTTGAACCTTACATTAGTTTTGCGTTTTCACACAATAAAGGGAATGGCAATAAAAGTTAATATTTACTTTATGAGAACATTGATAAAGTTAAGTAAAGGTCCTCTTCCAAAAAATCCCTACTTTTCTTTAACATTTGTATTCTTTCTTGACGATTTATAAAAACCATAGCGCCATTGTGGATAATGTATTTATATATATATATATATATATATTTGAGATTTGTCAATTTTAGATTCCACCGATTCTTGAGAAGAGAAACGGAATCGAGAGTCTATAATTTAATTTCGATTCCTGGGACATTTCGTTACCGATTTTCCATGATGATACAAAAAATATTTACAATTGATGCTATTTAATTTTAATTAACATAACAATTGTTCTTCAAGACTTCTTGTAACAGAAGTTATAGCACTGTTATTTAGTTGTTTTTTTTTTAGGGATTTTGCTATTTCAGAATAAAGATTTTTCATTTCATTACCTGTCCATTCTAGTTTTTGAGCCTTGATACAATATTAATACAACATTGAATACTTTTTGTATTCTAAATAAATAAAAAAAAAAAAAAAAAAAAAAAAAACCTGTGTCCCTACAACCCATGAAGGATCTTGGGTTTAGTACATTAGGAATGATATACTGTTACGAGGCCAAAGGTTCCTCAATAAGGGTACTCTGGCTGGGTGGACTTGGGAGCATGACAGTTTAGTGCCCCATCTTGTGTGCTAGGGAAGGCACAGTTTGCGAAGGCGAGGCGTTGAGCCGATACACTACTGCCATTTTACGAAAGTAAACCCGACACGGCGCGACGTTCTAAAAACATTTATGCAACACTTTCTTTAAAACCTCCTAAAAAAAATATTTTTTTTTTACTTCTAATAAAGATTTTGTACGAAATAAGTAGTGCACCTCTCGCCTTCTGATGGCGCATCTACCCTACCGTGCTTCCTGTTTTTTAAATAGATTTTTTTAGCTCTTATATGGATAATTTTTAATAATATTTAGAATAGAAGAATAATGAGTTTTCCCTTTCTTAAAACTCTCTTCCAGCCTTCTCCCGATCATCTTCCTTCTGATATCGCATTGCTCCTCTTATTGAACTCTCAAATCACACTTGGTCATTCGACACCAGCTCTTTGCCCAGGTAGCCGAACCCCGATTACTGACGAAGCTGCCCGGATGAATGAAGGTATATGTTCTGGGATTCGCTATAAAGGAAAGGTGTCGGTTACAGATTCCCAGGAAAGTGCTGATGGATGCGTCCCCACCGCTTTGGAGCCTGCACATCTCGCACAATGTCGCCCCTTGGGCCAGTCTGGCTCCGCGTTATTGGCGTGCTATATTCTCTTACTGGATTTATTTTAAAATCAACTCTGTTCATCTCAATTGAAATGTAAGTATTCCCTTAAATAATTGGTTGGTGTTTTCATACAATGGGTGTCATAATTCCAAATAAGAAGGATTTCTTTTGATTCAGACAATTTAGGCTTTCATATTATTTCATTTATTTTATCATTCAGGATCAATTTGTAGTCTGAACAGTTCGAATTATCTTGTACTTGAAAATTATGTTTCCTAGTCTTATTCTGGTTTGCCTGATTTATTCTCCTATTTTTAAAAGTATATTCTTTGTTATTTCTGTATAAATAAAATACTTTGTTTATGTAGCGAGCTTATTTTTAAGAGCCATGGAATAAAAAGATGGGAGTAGTCGTTATATACGTTCGTAGGCGTGAAGATTAGATAGTTTTTCCTCTGTCTTTACTTTGGTAGACTACTAATTTCTGAATCGTAAAAAAAAAAAAATTCCAATTTTGGATTTAAATTCTAGAATCTGACAGTTAGGTAGAAGAAAAACATAGTTTTATTCTGTGACCAAGTCCCTTAAAAATAACAAATAAATACTGAAAATTAAAGAAGAAATAATAATGTAACAATGATTATATATACTTATATACTAATTTAATATATAAGAAAAAAACAAGAGAACATAGATATGAAATAGCAAATTAATTCTGTTGGTACAATGCTTAGTGTTGTGTATGCAATAGAAGTTCCAAAATGTTTTATTCAGAGTGAGAAAAAAATGTGTAATATGTATTGTATGTTGCTCGATAGCCCTGAAGAAAGTCGGTCAAAATGTCAGAAAAGTTGAACACTTTGACTAACTTCTTAGCTTGTAGTCTTTTTTTTTTTTTTTTTTTCTTCAATCCGCATTTTAAAATAAAATGGTTGGCATAAATATGGAAGGAAAAAAATATAAATATTTCTTTCAATCAAATACTTTAAACTGAATTTTATATTTTTCCTTTGATGACAGGTGGATTTTATAAGTCTTGGCCTAAACCTTTAAATCTTTGTTGAATATAATTTAAATTCATTTATTTTTCACAGAATATCAAACCTGAACATTTGACCGGAAGTGGTATATTGACTGTCATATTCACACAAACGTAAAACAAGAAAATATAAAATTTCACAATAAATAAGTCATGCGAAAATAACGATATAGAAATATATATATATATATATATATATATATATATATATATATATATATATATATATATATATATTTAGCTATTTATTGAAATTTATCACTGAATACAAAATGAAATAAAAATAAATCCTGTAAATGAGATGACAATGGTCGTAATAGCACGTCAATTCCAAAGCAACTACCCAATCGTAGCACTTATAATAAGTTCGATATTAGAAGGTCTCATGGCCATATTCTTTTCTGACGTCTCGGATGGTTATCTGGAATAGAATAGAAAGCTAGTTGAGATACTAGTGGATTTGAATGGTTATGGCATTTACATAAAAGGATAGATATCTGGTTTGAGCTGTCAGAGACGTATGGTACTTTAAGATCTTTATGGATGAGTTTGTTTGTTATATTAAGGAGCATTGAGGATTTTTCTAAGGATTTAGCAGTGAAGGATCGGGTAGGAGATAAATTTGATGGTTGAGTGGAGCCCGAAAGCTCAACTCCATAAGTCCTAATAGATCTGATTACTGCTATGTGTGTGTGTATTTCCTCATTAACCTGAAGGTTTGAGAGTTTTCTCATAAATGTTGAAGATGTCGAAAAGAGGGAAAAGTCGTAATTAACTCTGACGGTTCTATCACTGATATATGAGCGAGAAAAAAAAAAATTAAATTTCGAAATGATTCCTTAGTTATTGTTTGTAACAGTTTGCATATGTCGTTTTCGTATTATAGTTCGCTGTTTTCTCGACATACTAACATTTTGAATTGACATAAGTAAATCCTATTCTTTTTTTTTCGAGCATATCGTTTTAATGAAGTGTCGGGTGCGTGTTTCTTTATGCCTTGATTGCGTAAGAAGTGTTCATTGCATAATCCCTACCAGGGCCACTCCTAAATTCCCTCACATCTTCACACAACTTTCTCGAATTTTAATATTTTTTTTATTATCCGTTTTTCGGTATTCATAAAAAATGAAGTTTGAAGAAGTATTCTCTTTGGAAGTCGCAGGGGTTGTGATACTATGATATTACCATGTATGATGTGACACATTATCCGTTTATATCATTTTTGTAATTACGTAATTTAAAGTTTTTGCTTGATATGTAAATTATATCGAGATTTTTTATTTTATTAGTATTACGTTTTTCCCCATTGTTTCACTCAGTGTAAAGACGTTGAGTGCGTGCGTTATTTCGCATTACAAATAAGATGGTATTCATTGTTTGCCAATAACGAGTAATGGAATGATTTGTCAGGTTCAACTAATGAATAATTTCTTCTTTGCTTATTTCAATTCTATTCTCCTTTAGCAAATAACCAATGAACTGGTTATTCTTTCTTCTTTTTTTTTTTTTTGACGGAAAAACAATTTATTTGAACGATTCTTTTATCAACAAATACAACTATATTCTAAACATTTTTTTTATTAACAATAATATATTATATTATTTATTATAGATTCATACTTAATATATGTATGCATGTATATATAGCACATATTGTTAGGAACATTACAAATTATTTTTTACCTGCGTTGCTAATCAGTTTTTCAAATAATGAATTGTGGCTTTGTCAAACTAATGTACTGTAATTCAATGCTTTAACCTCGTGGAAAACAAATAATGTTGGGATTGATGTATAAATTAAAAGTATTTAACGTTGTACAATGATGTTGGAAGAAGCTTGCCTCCTGAAAGTTTTAGGTGGGAACTTTGTATTCTTTCACTAACTTATTAGGAAATTACCTGAACAGTTGTGGGGAAAACCAATGGGTTTTCCAGACAGCAATTAGGGGCTAATATGAAAGGTGGGTTTGTCGGCCTGTATATTGTCTTATTAAAAATAATAAGCAGTTCGTACAACAAATTCCTTTGCTATTTTATATTTGAATTTTCAATTGATCACGTGAAGTAATAACCTGTTTTACTTGAAGTAATGAATTACAAATATTATAAATTTTAGAAGTTCTACTAAAACTTTCGAGGGTTATTATCTCATCTCTGATTTTTTGAAATATGTTAATTAGTTATTGTAAAAATAATTATAATGAAAATAGATGCATAATAAGATTGAAAAAAAACTTTATATTGTATATAACATACTTTTTTTTTTTTTTCTAGCAATGAATAGAGGTTACAGCTAGGAAATCCACAACGGTCCGTGGTGTAGGAAACTCTTCACATTCATTTTTATTACTAAAATGATTGAATTTTCAATCTGACATGGCTTGTTCACTTCCAACAACCCCGCGTCCCGTTGCTCCCTATGATTGCATAGCGACAGGCTGCTGTACCGCTATAAATTGCTGTATTACTTTAATAGATTTAGTCATAAAAGGGGAATAGCATTACCATTCTTATATTAAATCCAACGGTAACTCTAGGAAAGCCTGCTAACATGTCTCTCTTCATCATGTTATACCCTTAACTTTATTTCATTTAAATATTTATTTGAATTTTGAAATATATGTATATTTTTTTATTAAAGAAAGTTTCTGAAGTCTATAATAAACATTCGTAAACTAGACATAAAATTTTTTTATTAAAATAAATTACAATATTTCTTCCAATAAACAAAAAAGTTAAAAACCTTACTTTTTAAAATTATCATTTTCTACATTTTTCACTTTTAACTTTTTAATTTATGTGTAATAAGACATATTGCCCCCTCTAGCTTGATTGACTGCTTCCACTAGTCTTGGCATTTTTGTAAATAACGAAACGAATGATATACATTAAGGAAATTTGAAAAATAATCTAAAATTCCATCGTTTGTTATTAACAGGGAAACATAATTGATGTTTCTTATCATTTATGTCTCACGTAATTAATATGAATATAAACCTAGTATGGATTAAGGTAAAAACCAGGAAAACCTCGAGAAGTACTATAGTCCAGCCAATAAACACATTGTAGAGTGCATGGAATATGCGATAATTTTTGACTTCATAGCATCGTTAGGAATAGTTAGAAGGTAAACATACTAAAAGTCCCCACCATTGGTGGTAAGCTAACGGTGGGGGGAGGGGAGAAGGTCCCAATTTTGTTTTTCGATTATATCTCGAAAGCGGTTGACTCTAGAAAAAAAAATATCAAATAAACATAAAAGCTAATAAAATTTCCTATAAAATTGATAATATATAAATTTGTCGTAATTCTAATCTTTTACGTGATATTCGTTATAGAAAATCGGTGATTTTCGGGAAAAAACAAATGTCACCTCACTTTTGTTTCTAGTACATTCCACAATCGTTTCTCAGAAAAAACGTCGAAATCAAAATAATAGAACATTAAATTTACTTTAATTTCATATATACGTTTCTGGTATTTGAAGCAAGTGTTTAACAAAAAGTGAGGTAAACATTTTGTTTATTTTATGTATATAATTAATTTTATAGGAAATTTAATTAGCTTTAATTTTGATTTGTAGCATATTTTTCTAGAGTCGACCGTTTTCGAGATATTTTCGAAAAAACAAAAACATTGAACTTCTCACGCCCCCTCCCCCCAGTGGTGGGGACTTTTAGTATGTTTACCTTCCAACTATTCCTAACGAAGCTATGAAGTCAAAAATGATCGCATATTCCATGCACTCTACACCCCTCATTTCAGCACTCATTGACTGGACTACTATGTCGCAATACTTTTGACGGGGAGTTTAGTTGGGGATCTGTCAAGTATAACATACATATTATAATGAACTGTTAATGAAGTAAGATAAAGAGAATATTTAAATAAAAATATGATGCATTTTAGCCTTTACCTTAGTCATTTGTTTTATAAAATTTAGTGACGTAAATATTAAGTGTCCAAGTATCGTATTTTTTGTGTGTCGGAAGAAAAAAAAATATCTCAGTTTAGATCAAGGATCAAAGCAAAGAAACATGGTACATGTTTTTCGGATAGGTATATATTTACATTCGAGTAGGATCTGTATGGATAATCATTTTTCGGTTATGGATAACTAATATCCGTACCCGTAATATCATACGTAACGTAATATCATTACTGGTGACGTTGATATTACGTGCAAAAGCCAAGTCTATTCAAGAACCACTGCGTGTTGTACTGGGATTTTTGTACTTGGAATTATTTTGGAATTAATGATTCGCACTAAAATAATAATAATATAATTTAAAATTTTAATTATTATATTAATTTTTGTTATTAATGAGTAACAATAATAACTGTTACGAGAGGTAACGGATGGTTACACTCTTGAAACCCAATTAGTCCCCTTAAAAACATGTAACTTGTTAATAAATATGAATAATAAAAACTGACACACAGGAATTGAATTTTCAAAAATATCAATATCATTTAATGAATTATACTATAAATATCTTGATATATTTGGAGATGTAAATGTAAAATTGAAGTTGGAATTTTATAAATAATAATAGTCTTAATTTGCATCCGTATAAAATTGTAAATGTTTAATTAAATATAACTGTAGTATATTCTATAATTTGTGATGAAGTTTGTTATTTAAAAAAAAAAATGATTTTTTGATTAATCTGTCACAATATATTGGTATGCCTGATACATCAGAAGTTAAATATATTATGGCTGCACTTTCTCGATAGTTATATCTTGGTATTAAAAATTTGATATAGACATGTCATTGCCTTCGTCTACTGTATTTATTGGTGTATAAAACATTAAAAACTCTCTTTACACCCAAAGTATAAAGGGAACGACATTCTCGGTCCGATTTTGAGTTCTGTTACCACCGTCAATTGTCTTTGTCTTTCAGTTATCGTTGCTTATTTAATTATTTAATATACACTGATTTAAAGTAAACTAATCTATTAATTAATTTATGTATATTTAATTAATTATAAGTTATATTTTATTTCATTGAGATGCGGGGAACTGCTCTCCCGGGATTTTCACACCTTGTTTGAGAGGATATCAGATAGTCCAGAATATTTCCCAGATGCGTTGTCAAGAAAAATAAAGAAGAAAATCAAGGACTATTGTTATGAAAATATGTGAGGTTGTTAAAATTATTAGCATATAACTGATAGATTTACATTGCTATATTCAATATGTTACTGAGTAGATATAAAATATGGTCTAGATCAGCTCTTTAGATTAGCCGATAAAACTAGTTTTTCGAAAAATAAAATCAATATGATAGCCAAAAGGCTAAATAGCATATTATCCGATATTTCGCATAATGATGGATTTGAAACTCAATTAGTCCCTGTAAAAACATGTACCATGTTGCATAAATATGAATATTGAAAACCGACAAATAGGAATTGAACTTTCAAAAATATCAATTTAATGAATTTTACTATAAATCTCCAGATATATTTGCAGGTGGAATTTTATAAATAATAATTGCCTTCATTGCATCCGTATGAATTTGTAAATGTTTAATTAAATATTACTGTAGAATATTCTCTAATTTTTTCAGAGCCAGATATACCAGAGCTATACACGGGAGAGCGAAATTCGCGCGAGTCCACACTCGGAGAGCAACTCTCGATGGTAACTCTCGAAATTCCGCTGCAAACCGTTTACACACAGACACTGTTCAGTTCTTAGAGTGGCATGATGGCAAAAAGACGAGAAGTTGCTGTAGCGATGTTTTGTGTTTATAAAATAAAAAATAGTATTCAAAAACAAAAAAAAAAAAATGGGTCAAGTCATGGATACAAAGGAGGAATAATTTAGGCGCGTATCATACCTTATCACGTGAATTGGAAATCGAAGAACCTCTTGATTAAGAAAGCTGTAAAAAAGATAACATGATTAGTAGTTTTGTTTAAAAGGATTTGTAATGTTTATTAATAGACATGTGAAATGTAATAAATATGTTTATGTTAATTTATTTATGACATTTACCTGATTTCAGTTGCCAACTTCTCCAGAACAACGTTTTTTTTTAAAATTCTGGTTTTAAAGTCAGCGTTTTGTATATCCCAAAGGATTGTATTTTGTTCATATGCTACGAAGAGCTTACAAATCTCCTCTTGGACCCACTTTTTATGGATTCAGCCATAGCTACTCTCAGAGAATTCAAAATTATTAGATAACTGTGCGAGTACTCGCCGCAAGCATGAGGAAACTGTTTACTCGCTAGTGAGGATGATGAAATATTGCGACTCTCAGAGAGCTCGCCTTCTCCTTTCCGCGAGAACTCTTAGAGGAACTCTCGAGAGCAAAAAACTCTCAGGTGTACTCGCACCTTTGCATAGTAAACTCCATAACCAATTCAGATCCACTAGTCTATTATTCATACTTTTTTCTGTTTACTTAATCTTTAGCACAGGATATAGCCATGTTGAAAATTACAAATTGATTTCTTAGCAACTTTATTAAATTGTTTTTAATAAACTAATTTTATGGATCATGTTGATGTCGATATTAACAATTATAATTATGTTCCATTATAACAATTAATGAAAACTCATAAAGTTGTGTAATTTTTTTTTTCTGGCGACATGACTGGCGCCTGCTTTAATTATATTCCATTTAACGAGCTAATTCAAAGTTTTTCTCTTTGTCGAGTGCCAACCTTTGTTTTCCTCCTTTGCTATTTAATTACAGCCGAGGGATCACTAAGTTAGGCCCTGAGTTTGAACAAGAACTTTTTAACTTTCCGTTAAATTAGCTGTTAGTTACAGTGAGCCACCGAGCGGGCACTTTATAGAGGCGGGAGTCCTATCATAACCTCGGTTATCCTCTCAATAGAGCTCCATCCTTGAAATGATGTTTCAGATTAATTATAAGTTTTATTGTTCCAGTTGGGTTTACTGGAAACGGTTCACCAACTACACCTGACTGTTGATATAAGAATAAAAATGCGTTTCTGTCTTTGTTTTTTTTAATTTTAATTTTGCTTTTTTTGTTTAAATCGTTATTGCTGTGGTAGTAGTTTTGTAACTTACATAATTTTAATTATTTTCAGATTCAATCAGTGGAAAATAAAAATCAATCATAATTAACAAGATTAGTGTAGAAGAACTCTGTTTGAAATACGCTTTTATTAACTTCACCTATATGTAACGGAATCTTTCATCGTAATTTCCAGCAATTTCCAGCAATCTGATTAACTTCAAAATTTGTACATGTTTCAAGGAACAATGACAATATAATAATTATACAACTTTGTTCTAATGTTCTCACTTAGTCTAGTTTAATTACTCCCAAAATGGGGGTCTGCCTTGCAAAAAGTGAAGTAGTAGGTTTTACCTTTTTATATGGTCCAGATGGGTCCTGAGAATTAAATATCAAAAATGATACTAAATTTGATAATTTGATATTTGGGAGAGCAAAAAACCCAAACGTTTTGAACTTTTTTATGATTTAGGAAAAAAAAACATATAGAAAAATGCTTTCAATCGAAAAATGTTTTATTTACAAAATTAAAGTTTATTAAATTTTGCGTCTAAAGATATCCCTTAAGCTGATTTTTATTTAGGCGTTTAGCCACAATCGATTGTCAAACATCGAAGAGTTTTGGCAAATTTAAAAAGTTAGTTTTGGTCATGTTTAAAATTCTATAACTTAGAAATGGCTAACTCAATAAAAAAAATGTCATATACTAAGAGTTGTAGTTCATTACATTTTGTGCAAGATGGGATTTTAAAGGTAAAATTTTGCTTATTTCTACTCTCAGATATGTCAAAAAAACGAAAACTGTTGGTTGATTTAGGATAAACTGTGTTAAATGCAAAAAAATTAGCAGGTAAATTAGCTTGGAACCTTGAACTGCTGCAAATTGTTCACCACACTTAGCTTTATAAAAGCGTGTTTTTCTTGTTTTTTTAAACTGTATTTTTTATTTGTAATTAACTTGCAATTAGTTCGTTATTAGATTTATTCTTAATTTTTAAAAAATATATTTATTGATATTTACAACTGTATAAATCGTATGCAATAAATAAATTTCAGGAAAATGATTACAATAGCATGTAAAGAACTTCTCACTAGTAGCACTTCAATAGTTCACTTTAGAAGGTGTCTTGGCCATCTTCTTTTTAGACGCCTCGGATGATTATCGGGAATAGATTGTGAGGCAAGTTGAGAGAGTATTGGAATCAAATGGGTATGAAGTAAACTATAAAAGGATATATATCTGGTTTGGGCCAAATCAGCAACATATGGAACACTAAGATCTTTATGGATAGGTTTTTTTGTGGCATAATAAGGAGCATTGAGAATTTTACGAACATTTTGGATTGTAAGGATTGCATATGAGAAGAATTGGAAGGTTTATTGGAGCCCCAAAGCAACTCCGTACACCCAGTACAAATGGGTCTAATTACTCTCATGTAAATAAGTCTTTCGTAATTTTTTCGGAGCTTTGAACGCTTGTTTAGTAAATGCTGGAGTAATCCGAAACGAGGAGCAGTTTCTTGTCTCTTAAGTCTGGTATGGAAAATTAGTAAAATTAAATGTAATTATAGAAATATAGGCAGTATATCCGTGGCACTTGTGAATAGACGGTTGTGCAAATTTCGTATTTTAGGAAAAACAAAATTTATTTCATAATGATTCACAAATCAGTATTTATTTCTGTAATAGGCTCCTAACTAAGTCTATTAGACACAAATATAGATGAAATAAAATTAGATTTCTGGTGATGCACTTAATCGTCTACAAGTTTCACAGATATATATTGGAAAATATGGTTTGTAAGGTCGTGCAATGTGAACAAAAAAACGAAACATATCTTAGAAATAAAACACATATTTTGAAATAAATTGATTTTCGATTACGTTTATTTATTTATTTTTTATTTGTTTTTTGTATAGAAATGTCCATATTTCTTTGAATTTCATATTGAATATAACTTGAGATATTTTAAAATGTTAATTAAAATTATATTTAAATAAGTTTAAAAAACATTTCATGTACCTATTCTACCACAATGTTTCGATATAAAATAATAATAATAGAGCAGTGGATATTGAAAAAGCACTTATGATATATTTTTAATTTAAGAAATTACGTCAAAAAACAAAGAAATGCAAGTTCCAAGAACTTATGCCAAAAAGTACGAAAGGGTCAAAGGGTTAAATGATTTGAACAATGAACGAAATATTTCTTTTTATTTATTAAATGAAAATTTTCTACATTCTCTGTTGTATGTTTACTACGAGGTGTGTAATTAAATAAAAGAGAAGTGAAGATAAAGATGAGATTTAGATGTCGAGCCTCTCTCTTTTAAGTTGCTTGCTGTTTCCGTTTATGCTATGCAAAGAACTGGATTATCTCTTGGTCGTATTATGAACCCCCTAAGAACTACTAATTTAATGAAATTCTTGTGGAGGGCAGCAAAGAAATCGTGTAAGTTCGGCGTCTGAAATGAGAACATTTCAACAAAGGAACTATAGATATACCGTTTATTGGTAACCTTGGAAAAGAGACAATTTAATTAGTTTTTACTTGCTGAATGGAGATTAAACCACTTTGCAGGAGACCCAGAGAAAGGCCTAGAACCTCATCCATTCCCCAGATTGAAGGAAAACCGAGACGTCTTTGAAAAATTGTTGGGTTGCTGCAGGTTGTCACCTGTTGCTCTTTGACCTCAGGTGCCCCCAGGGTACACGGCTCAAAGTCAGGTATTAGTATTTAAGCACCCCTAATTGCCTAGGGACTCCTAAGTCTTCTGGGTCAATGCCCTCTGTCCCTAAGTGACTAAAGTGTTCAAGCAGGCGTTCTGCTAAGATTTAGGTGTTATAATTCATCCTACTTATTCTTAGTTTTGACCTGAAATGCTCGAAGTTAATTCAGGTTGGCAAACGTAGAGTTCAGTTCTTCGAATGAAATTAAAAGATTTTTGGGGAAGTAAATTTTATAACAGAATAAAAGGAGTGTTTACCAGATTGGTCATCGACATATAGACATTGTAGCCTGGTGTCAACTCCATTGTTAAGGAGACTATGTTACTTGATAGCAGATCTGACAAGAAGAAAGCATATCCAAACGGCTTATGCGTATGGACTCAAACGCAGTGTTTCTTTAGTTGGCTTCTATCGTCAGAGTTCAGTATATATATATATTATATATATATATATATATATATATATATATATATATATATATATATATATAGTTTTTTTGTTTTTAATGCTTTCGGTTTAATTTATTTTTTATTATTTTAGCATAATTATTATTTATTAGGAAGCAATCATAATAACGATAAAGAAAATAATAATAAAATATAAATTCGAATACTATTTCGAAAGAGCATGCCTAAAACTATTCAAAATGTCTTCTTTCTTTTCGCCTAACAGTTCTGCGGTAATGTGGTCTGGATTGATACCTTGGGTAACACAGGCGGACTTATATATATATATAATACCTATATATGGCGATATATATATATATATATATATATATATATATATATATATTTTTTTTTTTTTTTGACAATTCTAATAAAAATAAAAACCTTAATATTTATATCATAACACTGACTGAACTGTTATTGTTGTTCCTTTCCACATTAGCTTAATATTTTAGAATTTAGTTCATGATAGCATTACAATCCTTAATAAGAATTTGTTAAATAGTTTTTCTACATGTTTCAGGGACTATAATTCCCTACCTTAAGGATCAATCATTCTTGTTTACAGCATATTAGGAATAAGTTATTAAAATATATATAGTCTATGTAATTGTAATAACATCCTATTAATGTGTTATATTTCATCATGTTGCCTAAAGTTTAAAAATATATTGAAAAACGAAATACTGTAAAAAAGAATGTTTGACCCTGAAGAAGGGAAACTATGGTTCCCGAAAATAATTCGACACATGTAGAAGAAAAAAAGGAGGTTTGATACCTTGGGTAATCTTTCAAACTTCCTTCTACAAGTTTGCCAATATCCTTCAAATTTGAAGACCACTTTGAAATAAATGTACCCTTTACCAGAATTAGCCCTGAATACTTGTTTGCGAATTGTGAAAGATGAATGCATTTATACAATTCTAAAAAACAAAACTGCTGTAAAAAAAGAAAAACAAACATCTTCAAATGTTTCAAAAGATTTCTGAATAACAAATCAATCCGAAACAAGGAAACAATTTCCAAACACTGTTTTTACTGATTACCCTTGACAGAATTTGACGCAATAATACCAGCTTATCTTGGTGAAAGTGGGAAAATATGGAGTCAGAGCCGAGGCTCGCCGTTCACGAAATTCGGAATAAGAAAAATATATATTACTCAAAGGTAAAAAAATAAAAGTCCTAATACTCCTTTGAGTATTTGTTTTTTATTTTATTAATTCTGGTAAAATGGTGTGCATGTATTATTTCTTCGAAATTGATATCGCCAGTTTTATTTAATTGCTAATTAAAATAACTGATCAATAAATTCTTTCCAAAAAAGGTATACATTTGATATTTCAGGATGTTAGTTACTGCGAAATGGTCTCTTCCTATTAGGATTATATCCTGTAAACAAGAAAAAAAAATATGATTTTATAAAATTCAAGGGACAAAAATAAATAATTAAATTAAATAACAAAATACGATTAATCATATTGTTCATGTTTATTTATATCCTTGCGAGTTTGGTTTTCATTTAGTTTTTAATGAATTAACGAGTTTCGTAACTGTATTGATATTCAGTAGTATATTTATTTTCTATAAGACCATAATATAGCCTAAGTTTTAATCTTAATATGTTCATTTTATATTTTCTTAAATTGTTATAAGTTCGCTATACATATGTTTGTCAAGTAAATATAACAAGATTAAAGAAATAAATATATACATCGGTTATAACACTTAACCATAAGTTTACTTTTTTATGGTTCGGGCGCCTATTTTATGATTCTGTTTATTTTTAAATATAATTATTTTTATTAATTTATTATTATTTATGTTGATGGAGTATTGGTTGACTGAGAAGTATTTAAAGATGTAGATAGTTGGAGTATGCAGTCATAGATATACAGAAATTAAAAATAAATTTTAATTTATAATGCCGACGTTTCGACTTGCATTGCTAGTCAGGGCTAGCATAAAAAGAAAACAAAAGATAAGAAAAAATTGAAGAGGGTATAAAAAAGTATGAAATGAATAACTGTATGAGAAGAAAGACTATAAGATAAAGACAATATATAATGACCAAGAAGACAATATACATAAATAAATAAATAAATAGGAATTAGAATGAGTTTGGATTGAATAAAAGTAAATGAGTACAAATTAATGGCTAAATATTTTATTTTTTTATAATTATCAATTATTTTTAGAATAAAATTAGTTTATTTAAATTATTAACTCGCGGGCTGGCATATTGTCCAAGTTTACATAGGATGGAATCTGTTGTAAGACCAGCGTTACATCATGTCTTTCAGGTATTGTGGTCGCTATGTAGGTTGCATTCAAGGTCTTGATGTTAATATGTATTATGTATACAATGTATATTTTTATGCACAGTAAATCATACAAATTCCCCTTTTATAACTATCACACCTCAAGTAGAAACTAACCTATCGTTTGATCTTCAATTTAAATGTGGTTCTTGATTTTAACTAATTAACTCATGTTCATGAATAATGTATCAGTGAGTTAATTTTAAATTTTATTGTAGCAACACGAAACAAAGTTGACTTTGGATGCTTCGAAGTAAACGTTAGAATTTCAAATTCCGCTCAGGCTAGAGTGACTCCTCCAATGTCACACACAAAGCTGTGTCATTATTTTCAGCCTTAGCATCATTTGTATTTTATGGTCTTACAGCTTTGGGCAAGACGTGGGAGTACCGCTCGGAAACAGAATACATAAACCACCTTTTTCACTTTGCCTCCGCTCATAGAATTAAACTTCTTAAATGTGAAGGAGTAGATGTCCACTCCGTTAAATTTAAGTACCCACTCGGCGAAGTTAGGAGCTATTGTTTAATAGGAAAAAATAAAATAAGGATAAGATAGGTCTAATCTTTTAATTATACATTTTGTGTACATTTACATTGTCCATGTTAACTGGAAAGAAATTTAAGTAGAATAGAGGTTTTTTTTAAAATTAGAAGTAATAGATATGGATGAATCCTCAACAATGGTTTTTGATTATCGGTAGTCGTGAAAGATTATACAGGTGCCGAGAGATCCCAAAGCTTCTCTATCGCTGCAGACCTGAAGGCCATTGAAGACATAAAGAAAGCTAAATTTATTAATTAATAAAATAAAACACTATTTATGCAACAATTAAATACAATAAGATATAGTTCTCTAACATCCGTCCTGTATTTTCAAAGAAGCTATAAGCTAAAGGCAGATGTATTGATGTAAAAGAAAATAATGATATAAACTCCCCTTCAAAAGTATTGCAACGCCCATAATTCTCGAGATTTTCCTGTTTTTTACATTAATCCATACTTGGTTTATATTCATATTAATATTATTTATTAACGTGACACATTAAGGATTAGACACATGAGTGTTTTTCCCTGTTAATAACAAACAATGAAATTTTAGATTATTTTCTTGAAATTTCCTACAGTCCATGTTTATCATTCGTTTCATTATTACCAAGTATTTCAAGACTAGTGGAATCAGTCATTCAAGCCAGAGGGGGCAATATGTCTTATTAAATATAAATTTAAGAGTTAAAATAGTAAAAAATGAAAATTTTAAAAAGTGGGTTTTCCAACTTTTTTGTTTATTGGAAGAAATATTGAAATTTATTTTAATAAAAACTGTTTATGTCTTGTTTAGGAATGTTTATTATAGACTTTCTTAGAACTTAGAACCTTTCTTTATTATGAAAAAAAATACGTTTTTATAAAATTCAAATATTTCAAAGTGTTGCGATACTTTTGACGAGGAGTTTAGTTGAAGAAAGAGACACAATTAATACATTAGAAGAATAAATATAATAAACACACATTCCTACTTGAATTTCAATATTTCCAGGAAGAAGGTTGAGGGTTCCAAGACCAGATTTCCATTAGTGGTCTTACTAATCGGAGACCCCTTTTCTAGATTGTGAACAAATCGTAATAGATTTCTGAAAAAATAAATTTACCACTAAACAATGTCCGTTCTTATTTTTATATCTTATTCCAAAAAAATTACATTTCATATGACGCATCCAGATACCCCTCAAACGGCCTTCTCTGTGACGCGGTCTGATTAATACGAAATAATGTGTCACTTTCCGATTCCTGCCACTGCTGAAAGTTTTTTGCAGAAAGGATTTAACTAACGTGAGAATGAGACCAGTTATTTTTTTTAAGTTTTTTATGAATCCTGTCTTCAAAACAGACATTAATGCATTGTGGTTCTTAGCATACTTGACCTGTGGTAAGGAAATTCATGTCTGCACCTGCTGAGATGGCAGTAACCGGTTTCCTTTATTTGCCCTTAGGTGTTTAGATAAGGCAGATGGATTTTAAAAAACATACGCTATGGATGAAATAGTTAATCCCCGATTAAAAATAAAAATAAATATCTAATCTCCACAGTTGCACTCTCTAAGGCCTGCACAAACTCCCACGTGCCTCTCCAAATGTTTATTTTATACTATTTTTTTTAATATATCCAGCTCATATTTTTTTAATAATGTGGACCATATTTCATCTGTCTATGAAGAAGTATAAAAATTGATTCGAAAAACAGAATTTATGAGGACTGTTATGTCAATTTCTTTATTAGAAATTTATTATTTATTTTTCTTGTCAAAGATATATTGGTTCATCTTTTGAAAGTTTGATGACGCGGCGCAGTGATAATTCAAAGAGTTTATGGGAAAGCGAAAGTGGGTAGTGAAATCGGTTCTTCATCGGAAATTTCTGAACCGTCTTTTAACGTGTCTGTTCTGGAATTATGTAATCTCTTCTTCGTCTTGTAATTGGAACCTCTTGCTTCCTAAAATATTTATAATAATTTATATATACACAACCATTTAAATCCATTAGTATCACAACTTGCTTCTCATTCCATTCCAAATAACCCTCCGAGGCGCCTGAAAAGAAGATGTTCTCGGGACTTTCATCATATAGAACCTTTATTTAAGTGCTACCAATGGGTAGTTGCTTTAAAAACAAGTGACGTACCATTTTTATCTATTTCATCACATTTACTTGATGTATTATATTTTATATTGTATATACAGTTGTAAATTACAATAAATAATAAAAAAATAAATAAATAAAAAATAATATGTACCAGCATTTTTAAAAGTTCTCGGACTGATTTTTCCTTTCGGTATCGGCGGTGCTAGACATCCTTTCGCTGAACACTGTAGATGGGAGGATCACAGATATTTCGCTCAATGTAGTTGTAATTGTGTTTAGGGCTTTGAAAACCAGGTAGACTTAGTTCAAATTCACTCTTTGCTTTATACAACTATATTAAATTCTTATGTTTGGATTAAACACAATAGTTGTGTTTGATCTTTAAAGGATGTTATTTTAAATCCAAGTTCTAATTTTTAAAAAATCTCTTGGTCGATTACAAGGACTGATTCTTGGTACAGATACTCTGCCCAACAATCAATGGTATCGAAAATTAAATTATGGAATCAAAAAATTCCTTCCAGGAGTATATAGGTTTGTACTAACGTTTCATTATGTGTCATACGTACCATTATGTCATTATGTATATGAAATAATAAGATACCATACTAGAAATCTATATGATACTTATATTCCATACAGGAAACTGAAAACATGCATCCGGTTTCACCATATACATTCCCCTGAGACGGCTCAAAGGAACATCTTTTAAAACGTTAGAACAATATGATACTGTGATTCGTTTTGATATTGTTAAGAAAAAAGAGGGAATTTATATATATTTTCAGCCTCTTTCTCCCCTTTTGCTGTTGTGTTAATGTTTCTATGTTTGTTAACCAAGGAACTAGATATAAACAACTTTCTGCTACTGCTGCTATTCTCCTGAGATTGCCTATTCAGCTGTATGATTGCTAGTATTGTTGGAGCTGTTGTAAGAATTTCAAATAAAGGGAATAAAAGATCCAAATATAATTCAGTACAAGCTAGTAACTCTTCGTTTTCGGTAAATGATTTTTCTTTACAGATTTTTTCGACAAAGCTGGTCAATTTCTAATTACTCCATGGATAGAGCATCATAGAAAAATCGTAGAATTCATTCGTATAAGTATAGTAACAATTTTAGAAAAATACTTTCTGTATTTGTCTTCGGACTCATTAGTTATGAATGAAAGCACGCAACTCACCATTTTTTTCCGATCAACTTTTTTTTACTATGTATTTAATAATAACATTCTACTGCATATAAACTATCATATTGATTTATTATATTATCCTACTAACTTCTGTAGTTTAAAAATGTTAACTAATTGTAAGTAATAAAAATCTGAATTTTTGTTTTATTACCGAAATGTTTTTATTGAATAAACATTGTCATATGCCTCAACTGTGTCACTAGTGTCAGAATATATTTGTTAAGTATAAAATAAAGACATTTCAGAACGCAACTTTGCTACTAGGTACTTAGGTACTACTAAGTTATTGAATAAATAATAATTCCATTTATATTAGCTGGACTCAAACAGGAAGGAATTGGACCAGGATAAGTTCTTTAGAGGAAATCGTAGAAAATGGATAATTTTGGCTATTTTCACGTTTTCCAACTTATTTCCTGGAACTACAATATTCTTTATTTAACTCCTCCGAAATGTGTTTGTTATTGAATCAATTTCGAAAAAGTACTCACTTCACAAAACAAAATTGAACATTTAGCATGATGTAATATCTCATATCTCTTTTCAGATTTCTCAATGAATTAATAATAACCTATTATTGTAAAAAGTTATATTTCATATTATTGTATAATTATTATTTATAGTTTTTAATTATTTAATTAATTATCGATTATTCATCGATCCTGGTATATTGCTAGCTCTTGCCTTGGTGTTGCTATCTAAATCGGCTATCGCTGCTTCTTTAATGAATCAATAGAATAGTCTGACGTCAGTAGCCTACGACTGGCCTCAGACCAGTCAGTCTCTCAATAAGGATACCCAAATAGGAAAAAAGAAATATGTAATACATATTACTTGAGAAAATATCATGTAATTTCTGACGGATGAGAAAAACGATTATTTTATTTTACTGTCTTAGAAATTAATTTTTTGCACCAGTATTAGGCGGAATTCATACTTAGGATTTCATACTTTATACTTAAATGAAATTAGTTGATATGTTAATTGTAATTTTTTCTTAAGATAAAACATCAAATTCTATTTACCGTTCGAGAAGTTTATATAATATAATAGGTGTCATGAAAATCGGATATCGGTTTAACATAATAGAAATGGGGACTGATTTAGTTCAGATGGAAAAAGAAAAAAAAAAAAAATTCGTTGTAGCTTATAAAATAAAAGTTTTATAAACACATAATTACTAAATGATGAAGCTATTACATGGAGTTTATACCTAACTGAAAAACCAGAATTTTTTTTTTTGTTGTGTGTGTGTGTTGCTTGATTGGTTATGTCACATTTTTAAAAAATACAATCTAGTTAACCCTTTTCCTGGCAAGAGGAACTACAGTCCCCCTTGCCAGGTAAGGGATTAATTGGATGAAGAATTTATGTGTAGAAGGTAGCAAAATTTGATTATTTCAAAACAACAAGAAAAAGAGATATGAAAAAGATGAAGGGGCTGTGTAACATTTTCGTGCTAAAGAAGAATGTAAAAAAAAAAAGTAAACGTAAATTACTCAAAATTATATTTTGTTACATAACCCCTTCATCGACCAAACCCTTTATTTTAAACGCAGTCCCTCTAGGTCTTTCCTACTGTTCGTCTGGAGAATCACACTTCAGCTGCTGTTATCTTATGTATATGTCTATCGAGGTTTGTCTTGCTTTTCTATCAATCTGCTTTGGAATATTGGAGGGAACATCAATTTTGACATCTCTGCTTTATGCTTGCTTATGGTTGTTCTTGATATTTGATAAAATAATCCATTGGCGTTCATCGCCCTATTTAGAACCTCCTGGTCCATTCTACCTTCCTTCCTAATGATTGCACCCAGATAGCTATTTCCAATGGTTATCCATTCCATATTATTCTTGGTTCCAGATTGTTCCTTCCAACCCACATAACCTTGCTTGTATTTAAATTTATGTTCTGTCCTCTTAGCTGCAATTCTTCTTAACATTCGACCAGATCTTCAATGCGTCTGCCATATAAAAACTATGAAAATTCAACGTCTATGTACTTCTTTTAATTGTAGAATTATTAATAAATACTGTATGATACAAAATTAGAAACTACCTCGATACTGTTAAATCAATCAATGTGTTTGCAGAAGCAGTGAATAAGGGAATGTATGTCTTCGCTTACAACAAACCAGTGAAAAACACTCGATCTAAACATTAACTAGTAAGATGGTAAACCTTGAAGCTGTTATTCCATAGAGATTTATGCGGTGTCAGAACCAATCGTAGCCTGTGTTAAACATTTTACAAGAAATAGTGACCGCGATTACTCCCTTAGCTTGCTTACTTAAATGTCCCCAACACTACTAACTGTTATTTTTAAGCAAAATAAAAAATAAAATAAAAAAATAGAAGAAAATGCATTAAAGTTTGGAAGATAAAATAAGTATTTTAATCGATTAATGATAGTCGATATATTATTCCATTGTTTTTGGACGCCTGCGGATCGGAAAATAGCGTAACCTGCGGCTTAAGATATAATAGAAGTATATTGTGTTACCATCCGACGCCTGCAACACAAAGCGTTAGGTCTTACCAATTCCTGTTAATAACTAATAGGTCAAAGTTTGTCCACCATCAGGACTGAAGTGCAAGTAATAGAATCAATATTATTATCGATGTATTAGGTAAAATACAAACTACATTAGACCCACAACGACTCGGAGCGGATTTTCCAACGGAGTTAGTTATATAGGAAAATGTGCTCTACTCCGTTCCAACATAGTGTGCGTTTCCACTACCTGACCAACGTAACCTAATGTTTTGGAAAATCCGCACCGATGCGCTACGCTCCGATCCTTCAGTAGTGTTCGCTTGCCTTTATTCTTCTGTTATATTGTAGTATTATAATGCGACTTCATTTTCTTTTATAAATTTATTGGCGTTTACCTTTGATTGAAATTTTCTTAGTAATACCGGATAAATGTCTAACGATTGTGTAGCCTTCGAATTCCCTGACCGAATGTGCAATTCGGTACGTCAAAATTGCACACTTTTCAGCAGGTAAAGTTTTCATCGTTTTCAGAAATCCTTCTCCTAGTTGTGATACTAGTGAATCTGAATGGTTATAGAGCTTATCTATTAAAATCTCTACTCAAAATATTAGTGTATGAATGGATTTTACATCAGAGGCTTGTTTAGAATTGCCCAAATTTATCTTCTCTCTTGGTGTCTCATCCACTACCTTTTGAACATTATGTATGTATTTAAAAAAAAAAAATTATTATTCGTGTTATCTAAATTAGTAGGTAGCTTTTCACTCTTAATGTATGTTTTATTTTTTTAGTTATTTTCTTTGCTTTAGGGTAATAATTTTGGAATTGCATTTCTATTATCGCGCCTTATTATCATTGCATCTCCCAGCTACGTTCTATTTCCGCATCATTAATTAAAGGTAAACATTGTTTATGGTGTCTCTTTATTGAAACTATGTTTGTTTTATGTGCAGACAAATAGCTGAAATCCTGTCCATTACGTCTGGTGAACAAATATCACTAACAATCAGCTGTACCTTCCTCTGTTTATTTTATACTCGCCAGCTGCCAATTTTACTAATTAATACGACTTCCTCCATTAGGGATTCGTTGGCTATCGGATTGCTTGTTAACTACAATAGAATTTCAAAAACAAAAGGATGTACGCGGGGTACCTGAACTTCTCATGGCCCTTGGGTCGTCCTTCGCCCCATCCGTTTTCAAGACGTGATTTTAAATCCATTCCACTTAATCAAAATCAGGCGGAACACGGTGACGTGATAAAATCTGCATCGTTTTTATGAAGTTCTCAGTCGCGGAGGCACAGTTCGTTGAAGGAAGCAGTTAATATGAAGTGCATTGAGGAAATGTCTTCCGGCCTAGATACCCTTTGAAAGTCTATTGTTTTTATTTAATTTTTTTTTTAATAATAATTTTTTTATTTAATGAGATTTTCACAAACCATCAAAGGCAACTTGGTGAGATTTTGGGAGATGGACTTAGATATTAAAAAAAAAAAAAAAAATAGCTGTCATTTACTTTACGTTTTTATTCCCCTGCGAAATTTAAAAGAGAGAAATTAAATTTACTTTACCGGTTCATTTCTTCATCACCCAAATAGTTACTCCTATGAATAATAAAAAAAAATCATAATAACTTATACCAATATAACCCATGAAAACACTTCGTACTAGAGTAATAAGGATATTCTGCTACTGCCGTGAAAAGAGATTTGGCAGAAATCACGCTTATACTTAAGTATTTAAATAATTGAATAATATAAGTAGTCACCATCAACTTTGATTTTCATTTTCAATTTTTAAAAATTAGTGTCAGTTAATTGTTTTTTAAATTAAATTTTAAAATCAAATTTTATAGTGCATTAATAAATTATTTGGACGCTTAAGTAAGTACCTATTTGAATAATGTAGAAGAGAACCGATAAATAAAACAAAATTAAAGTTAATGAAGATTTTCTCACTTTAAGATAAATTAGCTTTATTTAAATTACCATTTACTATCTGAATCCCTCCCACATCATTTATAATTTTCAGACTGACTTATCTATGTAAGTGATTATGTATCTATGCAAGTCGTTAAAAATTGACGAAAATATGTTGTTTTCTTGAGGGATAACGTTTTTTGTCTGGTTCATTCGTAATCACCTGGCCCTGAAATCTACCATCATATTAAACTATTCATTAAATATTTCATCGGTGGGGTTGTGCCAGTTTACAATCGGTAAAATATTATTCAAATTACTAATAGTTAAATATAAATATAAAATTATTTCTTAAAATCATCTTACTTGAGATGGGTGCTATTTAAATAATTTTGTTGCTTTTAATATGATGTTTATTTTGTTTAATTGGCCATATACTATATAAATGAAGACTTATATACTAACTGATCATGATTTATAATTTCAGTTTACATCGTTGACAACCTATTTTTACGAATGATAATATTATTGTATTATCTTTCTAATGTATATTCGAACAAAAGTACACACTGTTTTAGGTCATTCCCTATCTGAAAAGTTCTTCCTTTTCCTTGGCTCACCTTGGCATCTACCTCAAAGCTACGAAATGGCTTCTATGGACGTGACCTAATTGGGATCCTTTAATAATTTCCTGCCATGGCGTTACATGAGGGTGAATCATATGGTTGCGCCAACCTTGCCATCCCGGTTTTCCCTGATACCTTATACTCATAGTTCTGCTGCAGTCAGTATAGTAAACCCATTTTTAGTTCTTCTTAACGTGGTATTGTTTTGGCACTTTCCAGCTCCTCATCAATTCACTGCAATAGTCATCATTCATCTGTAATCTCGTGTTCGATCAGCCTTGACGGTACATCATGGCTAGCTGCATCATTATACAGATCGTTAAATTACTTCATAATCTTCTATTCTATCCTTGCTTGCGGAACCAGTGCTATGGTCTTCATCTCTGTACATCACGTTCTTCTCGGTAATTCCTCATCATTAGCGATCGAATCTCAATTACAGTTAACCGAATGATTGTTGTTGAATTGTGGCCTCCGGCTGTTTGCTGTCTGGGTACATTCACTATGTCCGCTGGAATCCCTTATGAATTCATCACGTGATGGCCATACACTGGCCACTAGTTGAATAGTTTTATCTGTCATGTGTTGTAAACGAGTTTTAACATTCCCCGCAGAGTTCCTAATCATTATATTTTGGTCACGGGAAAAAACAGTGACATGAAAATAATACCTTATAGCTTAAAGAGACGATGGTTCAACTTCCCCCCCCCCCCATTAACCTTAACGGCCTTGTTTTAAAAAATTGATTTAAGATAGGTTTATTAGATTTTGATTTAATGTGTACTATGATTGCAATTAATAAACTTTGCTACAAAAAACTAATAACTATAATCCCACTTCAGTTGCCCGCTGAATAGAGGATTCTCTGTTAAAGTTTTTTTTTCAACAGCCTTTTCATCTTACCCATATGTGCTAGTTTTTGTGCCTCTAGGTTGACAAGTGGGGGCAAAGATAAAAGCTCTGTTGCGTCGAGGTCTTTAGTGAATATAATTATTATAATAAGAAGAGAGATGGAAGAGCGAAGAACGAGAGAGGGAGAGAGAACGGAAATAGTGGCGGTGGGGAGCGGTTGCGTCAGAGGCCCCTCCAACAGTGACACACTGACCCCGTTCCGCGCCAGTCTTTGCATGGAGCCCCTCAGGGAGGTACCCCAGGGCCCATCAGGGCCCCCATCGCCCCTCTATCACATGTACTCGCCTCCAGAGTCAGTATAGTTTATTATATATTATATATTCTATATTTGTATTGTGAAAAGTGTTTAGTCCTCAGTGATAGTGTCTAGTGGTGTCATCTCTCTGGATGTGGCTTGGTATTCAACTGATAACATGTCATCCTGTTTAGTTCAGTTGGGTAAAACTTCAATGTTCCCAAGCTATCTTTACTCACTTAACAATGATGTTTCTCTACTTAGTGAGAAGTAGTTACAATATTTTACTCACTTATATTCAGATGTCTAAAATAGTTAATGCTGAATCGAAGGATTATTGCATATCAAATCTTGATACTAACCTTGCTGGTTTATATTTCTTTTATATATATTTCTATCAAATTGGAAATTCTATTGTTTTTTAAATTATAATGAATTTAATTTTTTTTTTTTTTATTTATTTATTTATTTATACACATTACATCATAAAACCAATATATCAAAAACATTACCCAAGAAAATAAGAAAACTTATAGTTTTAAACTGCGTCTTATAATTTGCTGTTATATTCCATCGATAATGCGTTTTTTTTTTTAAATTCATACTCTTATTTTCGATACGGCATAAATCTTAAAAAACCGGTTTCTTTAACTTTCATTAAAGCTCATTTATAGCACTCGTAAAAGCGTATTTTTCCTGATTTAATTAACTAACTTAATAAGAAATATATTTGACTTATGATAATAGCATTTAGTGTCGATTTATCTTTTAATTAAAACTCAATCGTATTAATAAAATATGAAAAATAACATCTGAAACGTAAAAACAATGTTAGTATTAGAAATATATATACATTTTTTTAAAATCTATTTTCCATATTTAATAAGTTTTCTGAAAATCTTAAGAACTAAATACAATATTATTAATTTTAACAATTTTCTTATCAATATCTGTTCGTATACATTTTTGTTCTACTTCCGGGTAAAGTGTTCAAAAATTTAAATATTTAACTGAGACTTACGAAATTATGATTTCAAGTTGTTCTTTTCAGATTTGAAAATTATTCCAATTTTATTTCTGTTTTATTTTTATATTTAATTAAAAAGGTTTTTTTTTTTTTTTAAATATATATATATATATATATATATATATATTCATTTAACCTAATTTTTAAGATTAGTACATCACATATGTACGAATCATTGTTCTGTTCTTGATTCGGTTTTTTCCATTTAAATCACATTTGACTTTCCGTAATTCACACACTTTTCAGGTTTCAATTTACTGATAAGGTTATTATATCATTTGCGTCAATTACTAAGTATTTGTTTTATATTCTGTATTTTTGTCTTTAGTAAAATATTGTTTGTATGTATTTATCAGCTCATGATATTTTAAATCCATATTTACGAGTACAATGCTATTTATGATCGTTTGTTATTTTATATAATTATTATTTTAAAAATAAAATGTTTTACTTTACTATTAAAATAATAAACACGTAATTTTTAAATAGTAAATAATGATTTATTGGTGTTAATCTAGTTCTAAAGATGATTATTATGTTAATGATAAACCGTGTAACTTCTTGTGCTGTGTTTTTTTATAATAATTAATTATCAAATAATGAAATGTGCTGAAATTATTTATTAATTAAAATACAATTTGATCTTTCTAATAGACTTTAATTGTAAATGGTTAACGTATACACGCTTTAGAATATTGCATGAATTTCGACATGTACTATTTTAGTTATTTTCTTTGTTTTTTTTTCCGCTGTAACCGCCAAACAACCGTGGTCTATGAGATTTCGGCTGTGGCGAGGTTGGCTCCCGCCTCAAGGCCCAAATGATTTAGCCTATAGAAGGGAAGTCAGCTTCGTACCTTATATTCAGAGTCGTTTTCGCGTTTCGTAATCGAGATTGGTTTTCGAAAGGAAGAAAAAAAAAAAAGAATCGATTCTGTGCTCTATGGGCCGTTACCAAGTTGAATGTCATTATCATTCGGGCCGACTTGACGAATGAAGAAAATCTGTGAGTACCCCCTCCCAAGTTGGTGATTGCGACAGGATTTATTAATAATCTGTTAGGGTTTTAACACTATAGTTTCGTCACAATGGGTTTAATAACAAGGGGGAAAGTTATTTGATAATAGCCTTTGATAGGTTCGGCAGAAGATAGATTGATCATTCGCATTACATTCAGGCTCGTGTTGTTATACAATTTGTTAATCTCCACTTTCGATTTTCTATGGAGTAATTTTTTTTTTAATTATTGTTTTTTTTTATTTCTTGTATCGCAGTAGATTTTATCTTGGATTATTTGTTATTTTCGCTTCACGAGAAGAATATTCCTATTATTTTCAGCGCTGTAACATAGTGAAGCAAATAATTTGTATGATGATAGTTGTAATAAAATCCAAAGGCTCTTTAATATTGTTACATGATAACAGTTCTAATAGTTTTACATTTTTATTTTTTAAATTCATTTTCCAACGTTATAAGTAAAATTGAAGAATTATGTATTTTCAAAGGTAATAAAGTGTTTTATTTTAGATTAATTAGAAAGGTAAAAATTCATTCATTTTAACTATTGATTATTTAAAATGAAATATTCTCATAACAAGAGTTCGAATTCTTTTAAGAAAACATCTAAATTATGATATTTTATATATCGTTAAAAAAAAATCTCTAAATAGTAATTTGATGTCTATAAAAAAGCTGGAGTTTTTTTCTCAACTGAATCGCTAAAATTAAGATGGAAAAAAGTTTAATTTTCCATTCTGCTGCATCGTTTGACTGTAATCGATGGACATTTAAAAAAAAAAATGGTTTTATTTTATTTCTGTAGATGCTTTGACTTTGGTCACAGTGATTACATGAATATAAATGGTTTGCTAAATGAATTTTTCTTTGTAATATATTTTGGTGTAAAAAAAAAAAAAAAAAAAAAATTGATTGCTTCATTTAGTCTTTTTTCTTTTAAGCTTTAGTTATTGTACAATGGTTGTTTATTATGTTGGTTAGCGAAATGATATTTCTTAAAAAAACAAAACAGGTTTATAGTTATCTTGTCAATAATTGGTTTAAATCAAGTTAGTAGATTTATTTCATTAATTATGCTTTATGCCCAGAAATAGGTATTAAAATTTAGGAAATGTATATTGTGATCAAAGAAATAAATTTCATACTATTATTTAATGATGGCGTTAGTTTAATCAGTTACAAGATTTTTTTTTTTTTTAGTTGATGTGTGTTCTCAGAAAGGTTATGTTAACATGTCAGACTGATATATTTTTTTTTTTTTTGAGGGGGGTTGAGAGAGAGGCATGCTGTGCTATAGTTGCTCATATTATTATGGCATACTGTAATAAATGTTATGCGATAAAAGTAGTTAGAACTAGCCAGTGATGTGGAAATGAGTCAGTGGGAAGGAGGGTCAATGTTAGTGTGCTAAGGGCTGCGGCCCAGTTGGTGAAGGCTTACACAACACAGCCTCTTTATCTTGTCCTAGTTCCTTGTGTCAGCTTCTTCTACTTCTTTCCAATATCATTTCCCTTATTTTTCTTACTGATTCCTCCATTTCTTTTATTCGTGTAACGTAGTTTTGTCATTAATAATGTATCGAGGAATTAAATGTAGTGGGATACTTTATACTAATTCTATAACAGTGGGAGCTTATTTGACATGTTCTAGCTTTTTTGGTGTTGTTTGGATCGAAAATTCGACCAGAGTTACCTTGGCTAAATTGGTTTCAAGGTTTTGAAGGTTTGATATTGTTTTTCCCAGTAAGGGAAAAATTGAGTTTTTTTTATTGAGACTTTTATGCAATACCAACTTTACTAACACTATACCTACCAAAAGTGTGATAACATATAAGCTAGTAAAAACAGATAACGTAAAAAATCAGCTTCAAAAACATAATTCTTTTAGAAACTAGAATAGTGATGCTTACAGGTTAATATGATTCGTTATTTTGTGATTAGAGAGCTTTTCTAATCTATTTTGAACTACAACTATCGCAGTCATTAGTGGATTCAAAAAGTGTATTGATGTGGATTAATTAAAGAATGTGTGAGTTAAATTTGTAAAGTGTATTCTGCTGTGACTATCTAATTGTATTTTGGGTATTTTATTACATTAGGTTGAATATACCATGCAAGCATTTGTTCTGAAATATTTGTTACTTTTTTTATAATATTGAAATTAAGACTGCCAATTATTGTTTGCAGATACTACTAATTAAATCTATTCTGAATATATATATTTCTGAATTTATATTCGTTTCTCCAAAGTTTTCGCAATATCTATATGTATACTATTAATTTTTTTCGGGATAAGAAAAACTTAAAAAAAAAACAACTCTATTATGAGTGCTTGTATTATCTTCAGATTGAAAACTTCTGTTCTTTAGTTAATTTTTTTTAGATCTAAAAGAGGGGTAATAATTTTCTAATTTTTAAGTAGGTATTTTATTCGACCATCGTTCCTAATGCCCTCTATAAACGTTTTATTTTATATGATTGAACTATATTCAGCTAAATAATTAGGACCATTATAATGATAAAGTTTCTGAAGCTCCATGTCATTACCAATTATACTTTGATAACGTGAATACTTCAATACATGGCCGCTGAGTGCAATTAAACCTGTGTAGGCGCGTGGCTAACAGACGATCGGATCCTATCTTCGCTGCCAAATAGAATTTATAAATAGTTTTTTTTTTTTAATATTTTCCCCTTTGACAGCTTCTATGTTATTAAATATTGCCAAAGAAGTATGCTAAGAAGTTTGACCCACTAAACAAGTGATGTGGCTGTGTAAACTATTTGGTTTCGTATTTCCTTGATTACTTGCCAGTATTTAAGTTTCATTTTGTTTAGTCAAAATCAATTATCAGCAATTTTCAAAAAGTTCTGAATAACAATTAATTTTTATAATGCTGAAATTATTAATTCACTGCTTTTATTTTTAACAGATGACAATGTGTATGTTATGTATTATTTATGGTTTTGTTTTTAGGAAACCTTTAAGCTGAAAGCATTTATTACTTTTTTTTTTTTTTTTTTATGGTTAACCTGGAGCATACTAGGATAATAATTCTTGAATAGAATGACCATTAACCAGCGGAACCAAAACCAAATTACATACCTTTGCTGATATCAATCTGGACTTCTGAAGTGGAACATTTCTGCAAAAGCCATGCACACGTATAAAATACTATACAGACCATGATACATTTCAAATAACCCACAATTTATACACTACACAAACATGAAATTCAACAGCGTTCACTTATCTGTTCACTTATTTTCTTTTCTGTTACTTGATCATCCTTTATGGCGCTGTCAAGTCTGTAATTATTTTGTTATTTTTCTATCAAATCTAAAAACAGTATCTAGATAATGGAGAAGTGTATCGTCAGTGCGAATTATATTTAAAAAAAAAAAAAAAAAAAAACAGAATTCGTGGTTATTAAATTAATATTTTATTTCTTTATTATCATATGGATTTCAAATTTCCAAAAATCGCCCATTTTCACGGAACGAAAAAACCCAGTAAAATTCCTAAAGATACGTTTCACATTACACAAATTATTGCCATGCATTGTGCATTACTTTTTCGAGAACAGATTAAAACAACATAAAATTCAATGGTTGCTTATTAACCAGGTATAATTTTTATTTTATGTTATTTATTTTTATAGATATTTGCTCAACTAATGCCTTGAAGAAAATACTTTATTCGAATCTTAACATGTATTTTGACTCATATGAGAACTTTTTTTTTACTGTGAGAGATAATTGATATATAACTTATTTTCATGTTTAATAATTTATTTTTATTTTTAATATTAAACCCTTTCTTGTTGGAAAGACGGTCTAAGTCAGTCTGATTCTCATAGTTTTTATTGGCTTGATCTAATCAAGCTAAATGATAAACCATTTTCATCATTATCGTAGTGAATGTTCCATTACATTTGCATTATGAATATTTTCGATTCCTTAAATACTATTGCCATTTTGTTTTGCATGCCGATACCGCTTGTGCTCTGGAGATTTAAGTGATCCAGATAAATTCTCTGGGAACGCCTGTTGCTTCGTCTCTAAATACCTCATGTCACTGAATACTTTATATTTTTAATCAATAATATAAAAATAAATTAACCCTAATAATAAGTCATTCGAATTTTTATCTGTTTAGGGGAATTCTTATTCTAATAAAATAATAGAATTTCAGAAAGAAAAACACATTCCTTCAAAACTATACATTTTAATTAATCTGTAAGACATTCTATTAGGATTGATCCTTCTATACCATCATGCGTACCTCAAGTAATATATTCTACTTTAATGAATGATTAAAAAAAAAAAAAAATGATAAATTTTATGTCAAATAGGGAATTTTGAACTGACCCTAATCAAAACCTAGTTTTACTAGGAATCAAAAATTCGTTTTTCCTTAATATATTTTTATCTATGTTTTAGTGGAATGTGATTTTTTTTTTCGTTTTATAAAACTTGCGGAGATAACAAAAATTACCGTTACTAGTTCTTCTCAGATTTATAACAATCGAAGCACTTAATATAATCATCCCTGTTCTTCAGCAGGCGTTTTAAATAAAAAAATAAATTATTTCATTTTTTCACAATCTTCTAATCCGTGCGCGCGTGAACGCCCTTGCCTTTAAAATTAATGGGCATTGGAGTTTTTTTTGTTGTATGTTTATAACATCGACCATTAGATTGGATGTTTGCTATGGAAAATCTGTTGGGAAAAAAACTTCAGTAACCTCCAAACTATTCAATAAATATAAAATAATAATTATAAAAAAACGATTGTTGCTCATGAGCTTGAGATTATAATAATTCTAATTTATATAAGGCTATTAGTATTAATTATATAATAAAATAATTATACACAATTAATTATTCTTTGAAAGACTTGACGTTAATTAAAATAGCCCCCTAAATTAAAAAGAAGAAATTTTTATTATATATTAATAATAATTTATTAAAATGTAGTTTAACTTCTCTATCTCTCTATCTACTCAATCGAATAATGCCTTCAACTAATTTAAGGCTATATATTTATAAGGATGATAGAGTAACTAAATAAATTTTAATATTTAGTACCAATGCTCCTTATTTTGTGACCAATAAACTTATCCATAAAGATCTTAATGTTCCATATGTTGCTGATTTAGCCCAAACCAGATACCTATCCTTCCATAGTAAGCTCCATAACCACTCAAATCCACTAGTCTCCCAACTTGCTTCCCTCTCCATTCCCGATAATCCTCCGAGGCGTCTGAAAAGAAGATGGCCTAGAGACCTTTTAGTGTAGATATTATTGAAGTGCTACTAGTGAGTAGTTCTTCACAAGTTATTTACATGCCAATGAATTCACTATCAACACATTTACTTAATGTATATAGTTTTGTACAGTTGTAAATATAAATAAATGAGAAAAAAAAAAAAAAAAAAAAAAAAAAAGTACTTGAAGAAATAAATATTTTGGACTATAACAGACCACAGGCTTGCTATGTCCTCTGTGTGTGTGTCCAGTCCGGATCATGCATTAATCTACAAACAGGGATGCCAGCCAGGACTTAATCTCCTGACAATTTATAAATTAGTATTTTTATCTAATTAATTAATTATGTATTAATCTAATATCTTCTCCAGAAGGTTATCGTGGGGCCAATGATTAAGGTTTGTTAATTATAAAGGAGAGGAATCAAATATATTAATTATTGAGTGGCATGCAAATGGTGAATAAATGACAGTTGAACTAAAACAATATATATTCCACTATGGGTTGACATATAAGAATTACAGTTAGAAATAAGAATCATTAGTTAATCTAATATCTTAAATTTAACCTAAGGAACTTAGCCTAAACTTATCTTGAATATGAGGGCAATGCTACGTATGTTGTGGCGGGAAGCGGCTTCATGGTGGTAAGCCGGGAGCTCTCAAGCTCCGAAGGAACCAGGAACTCGCTCAGAAGGGACCAGACCAGACATCTCCTAGAGTCTCTCCATGACTGACTCGAATCTCGCGTTTACCCCAAATATTACCTGGTAATGGATAGGGAGGTAGAGAAATATGGCATTCACACCAACAAAGAGTGTGAACTGCTGAACCACCTGCATGAGGCTGTGAAGGGGCCAGCCACCCTATTACACAACACGCGAATATTATTTTGCTAAGTAAAAACCTTTTGGTTTGATACATAGCAGGCTTATCTGGAACATAATAGGGTATTTTCTTAAAAAACTTATTACTATTGAGTAATGAAACTAAAAACAATGTTAGTAACTGTTGTCCTAGCTTATAATCAATTAAATAAAATGTATAAGATATTCTAGTCGTATAATATTCTAGTTTATGAATAGCTAGAATTGTTAGTATGATTCATATAATAGTAAGTTGCTTTTAGCTTTTCAAAAATATTAATTTCTGGTTTTTATTGTTTGAAATATGGCTCTTAAAGAAGGTTATCGCCTTATCAGAAGCTGTCTTATCATCGAGGGGGAGCTATTTTTTGCTTGTTAGTTTAAATTTAATTTTACCCAATTTAATTCTAAATTCATTTTAGAGCGGCGTTGAATGTTTAGACAGAGCAGGGATATTGGTGAAATCGAGAGAAAAAAATTTTCCCTTATTAATTGGAGGTTGATTTGAATGTTGAGAGCCGATTGTGAATTATTTCTAATGGCAAATTCCTGTAAATGGTTGAATATTTTAACGGCTACTATTGATCTCACATTCCAGCTTCAACGTTTTCTATTTACTGCCCCCTCTCACGCCAACTTTTCACAAACTTGTATATTTTCTTTTAATTATTCAGTCTTATGCAATACCTTCAACTAATATCGTCTGCTTGGAGGTAGGAGTCATGTAAAAAAAATCAAATTGTTTTCAGGTGAGCGAAAAAACTGGAATGTGCTTATTAAAAATTCCTCAGATAGTCATATAGTGAATTTTCTCATTCTATAATGTGCATATATAGCAGTCATGTTTACTTTATGACTTTTTATACTTATGGGAAATGATAATATCAACACACAATGGCTTTTAGTCGAATTAGGAAAAAATTGCACTTTGTGACTTTTACCTTCCAGGTTATGATATGCATTTGGACCTTAATTAAATGTATTTTCAGACATTCAAATTAAAAATTTATTTCAAAGAAAATTTTGGAAGGTGGATATATACTCGTGCATGCTTTGAAATTCAAATTCGTTATATTTCAATAAATCGGACAAATCACTACTAATCTAATGGTACTTTTGCAAATTTGTTTAAAAAAAAAAATAAACCGTGTCTTTATAGCTAGATTTCGTCCATCCTTTGTTAGGCCATAATAATAACTTTGATCTCAGCTCACTTCATGTCATGTCTTATGGACACACTCAGAATTAAAAAAATTTATATGAACTGTATCGTCCATAGTTTATTCTGTTAATTAAAGTATAGAAACATTTAATTGCTATGTTTCAGCTACTCTACTTCATTCGGCTCAAATTTGTTTTACCACATTTTGATCAGAATTCATCTTTAATGATCTTTCCCGACAACTCCAACATTTACTGGGCAAGCGTTTAAATCTCCTCAGACCTTCCAATTCTGCTCGTATCCAATCCTTACAATCCAAGTAAAATCTTCAATGTTCCATATGCTGCATATTTGGCTCAAACCAGATACCCATCCAAGTGTACTCCACTCGAATCCACTATTCTCCCATCTTGCTTCACACGCAGTTCTAAATAATCCTCCAAGGCGTCTAAAAAAATGGTCGAGAGACCTTCTAATGTAGAACTTTTATTGAAATGCAACTAGTTCTTATCATGTTATTGATATGGCATTGTAATCATTATTCTCAAATTTACATGTTGTATATTATATATATATATACGGTTGTAAATATATTATTAGGTAATCAATAGAACCGTTAGGTCTCAAGGATGGCCACTCGAGGTACACCGTCGAGCCCAGGCTTAGTTCGGAGATGCGGGCTATAGGCCAGGAGAGGGGAGGGCTATTCACACCCTTGATCACAACAACATCGCCTTGCTTTAAAAAAAAGTACTCCCTGGACCATCGTCGCCAAAAATGCTGCGAATAAAATGATCTTCCATCTAGACGTTAAATGATGATTCGGCAACGGATAAAAGTGGAGTTTTATTTAGAATAGCCTCGATCCGAGTGAAAAGAGTGGCATATTCTTCGAAAGTGAATAAAACTTCGGTGGATAACCGAGATAACAAAGGTTTTAAAGTTTTTGAATACTTTTGCTTATTGAATTTTACGCTTATTAAGAGTTATAATTAATGTAAGATAGGCGATTGTGTTTTAAACATTTTTTGATGTTACTGTGTCGATTCCGTAACGCTTCTTACTCAGCTTTGCTTATGGTCTTGGAGTCGTCCTATCGAACTTATTAATATTTAAATTTTAACTTTCTGTAGACACTTTATGATCGATTAATCTATAAAAATAGGCTATCCCTGATTTTGTAGTAAACCCTCAGTTTTTTATGGCGTCACCTTAAGAGCCTTCTCCTCTCAATTTATCGAAAAAGTGGCTTATCTAAAACTATTATGATTTCAGTTTTCTTTAACTATTCCCATAATTATGCTATTATTGCTTTTAATAATTAAGACAGATTTTTTTTTCTGGCAATTAACGGTTTGTGATTACATATTTGTTTAATAAATTCCATATTTATTTAAATTTAAGTATCAGTACATCAATTTTCATTCGGTTTGGATCGGTTTTTACTAATTTTACGACATTGCTGTCCTCTGATTTGAATACAAAGGCTGGTTCATTCTTCAAGTAATGTATAATTATCATCTGCGGATGAACAGAAATAGATTATCTTAAAATAGAATCTTTTTGTTGAGGTGGGTGTGTTAATGATAGGAAGAGTTGCAGAAATAGCCCCGCTGCGTTGACCAATCCACGTAACAAGCTCTCGAAATATATTGCCAGTATTATACCCATCGCTTACCTACCTCCGTTCCTGGTAAACAGCTTGTCCGTTTTGTTGTTAACCGAGTTTCGAAATGCAATGTTAGCGCGTTTGTGCATAAATTTAGCACCGAGTATATTCACAACTGTATCGTGTGAGCAGTATCTCATTTCCTCGCATTATTATTAGTCTGATTTATGGCTTCGTACTTAAGTTGTATTCAATAGGACACGGTCTTCGCTAAACATAATGGCGTTCAACAGTTATTTTAGCGATTCGAATTTTTATACGGCCATAATTTTGTTTGATTTTGATTCCTTTGTGAAATTAATGGTTATGACTTCCTGCATGGACTTATAATGAACGACAAATTTAATTAGATATTCATAAAATTGTATACCAATCATATAAAACGGAGTTTCAATTTGAGTAACATTGTCGTAAGAAATCTTATAATTTGAGGCGAAAAATATCATACATAAAATAAATTAAAAATCCTCCTTACTTTGTGACCAATAAACTTATCCATAAAGATCTTAATGTTCCTTATGTTGCTTATTTTGCCCAGACCAGGTACCTATCCTTCCACAGTTAGCTAGCTCCATAACCACTCCAATTCATTAGTTTCCCAACTTGCTTCTCACTCCATTCCCGATAATCCTCCGGGGCGTCTGAAAAGAAGATGGCCTAGAGAGCTTTTAGTGTAGATTTTTATTGAGTACCTCTTCACAAGTTATGTACATGCCATTGTAATTCACTATCAACACGTTTACTTGATGTATATTATTTTGTACAGTTGTAAATATATGAAAAAAAAAATTCTGATGTGGCAAATTGTAACATTCTTTAAATTGTACATATTGTAAAAATTTTATATTGAAAATTGTAGTTGGTGAGTTTTTGCCTCTTACTATTCATTACATTTTTGAAATGTTAAAAGGATATTTTTACAAATTAAAAATTTTGATAAAATACAGGAATAGTTAAGCAATAGTTATAGGTAATGCATAATTCGGAATAGTATTTTATTCTTATTTATAACAATATAAAATTCACATAAAATTATAATCTAGTATAGACATTTTCTAATTTAATTATTGCGTATTCTAAATTGTTTGGAATATTCCACGAGCTAATATCTGCTAATATTTCTGAACGGCTCTGGCTGAAAACAGGTCTTGTATCCTGCGATCCGCGCGCCGACCCTGGAACCCAGTGACGCGCTCCGTGTTTTCCCAAGAATGGAACTTGACCCACTTAGGCAACCTTAACCATTCCCCCGAATCACTTTATATTTCAACCACATGGGCCTTTATCGTTCCTTTTTTCGAAACCTCAACAAAAACAATTTTTTTTATCGTATTGAACCTTTACGTCCACCTCAATCCTTTCTATACGCACAAAGACGGTGTTCTGGACCTGAAAGAGAAATACTGAGTTATGATCCCTGTACAGTCCGTGGTTCAATATAGAAATAAAGTATTGGTCTGTGGTACAAACTTGCTTTTTTTCAGCTAAATGTCAACTCCAATGGTAATTTTTTTTTTTTTAATACAATTTTTTTCTCTGTTTTCCTTGGCACCAATGTATTCAACACAGCAATTTCCTTAAGGCTAGTTAACCTTCTACAGTTAAGTAAAACAATGAAGGGGCCAGGGGAAAAAACGTTCATGTTCATTTTTTGTCAGATTTGAGTTAATCGTGGCATTAAACACACTTCCGACTAAACTTTAGATCGCATATTCGTTTCAGAGGAAGAAACATATACCCAAATAATGTTGGTTGAAGTTTTCATGTCTTTATATATCTATAGCTCTGCAGTGGTAAACGGTATTTTGCAGTTTTCTCAAAATACATGCAAATAGACATAAACATGTTTTTTCCTCGGCCCATAAATTTGATGTCCTTCTTTTAATGTGTTATGATTTTGAAAAAAAAAAAATAATAATAATAATAAAATAACTTTTGTAGAAGCAAGAGTTTTTTAAGTGAGTAAATGAATATCTCAAAATAAGTAGCTGATGAATTAACAATATCTATATTATTTATTGTTATTTATTCAGTTACAATTTTTTTAATTTCTTAATTCTTTCTTCCTATTTCCACCATTTGCTCTAATATAAAATGTAGCAGTTGGTTTTACTTTAATATCATTTCTCTCACCCACTGTTGTTATTTTTTAATTCATATTTTTATCATTTAGCATTTTTTTTTCCCAGAATAATATGATTTTGTTAAGAATGGTCTTATCTCAAACTATAGTAATTTTGTATGCTTCGATTGTGATTTTCCTAAGGGTATAAAAATAAAAAAACAAAGAATTAAAGTGTTTTTCTCCTAACTAAGATGGTATTCAGGATTCAGTTTTTAGAAATATAGGTTGGACGGTTGTTTTCCAGGGTTTTTTTTTAATATGAAGTTCAATCAATTACTTATTCTACTAGATGAATCAATTTATTATTGTTTGTGTTTTTTGTTATTTTCGTTATGAGAAAAATATGGAGAGTAGGATATCTGATATAGTGAGTACTAGACAGCTGGTATAATAAATGCCCCAGATTCGAAACCCCTTACCGTAGTAGAAACTTTATTTTTCAGGCTTTATAAAGTGAGGGAAAATAAATTTTTGAAAAATGGTTCAGCGTGATCTTGACTAGATTAAATCATCTCCTCATATTGCTGTTGCTCAACAAACAGCACTTACTTCCTTATGAAGGAAGTGTTTACCCTTCATGGAAATCGAGGCCTTCAACAGCTAGTGGTGGTAGTGGTTTTAATTAAAAAATATTTATACTTTCTTAGTTTTTTTAACATATTTTTTTTTATTTAATATTTCTATTAGTAGGTAATGTATTTATTTATAGATATTCCATTCAACTACCAACTTTCCGCTAGCTAATTTAATGGCTCTGTTCTATTAATATTAGGAGATATATGATTCACTATTATTCTAAATTTTATTTATTTGTTTCAATTATCTGTTTAAATGTTCTTCTAATGTTTTCCTGCAGCATTATTTCTTACACTATCGGTACTGCTTATCCTTACACTCTCTGCACTTGTAGCCTATCCAGATGAGGAAAGTTAAAAGCTGAGGATATCGTTGGAATACGGACACCAACCGTTAGGCTGGAAGCTGGTTTGTGCCTCAATGGGTTCCGTTCATCCGAGCCGCATCCGGTCTCATGGAAAAAATTTTCGTTTTTTAAAAGTTATCAGCATAAATCTGTTTATTAGTGTCATTCAAGGACCGGTCGGAGACTGGACTTCTCCGGCAAAAAATAATTGGTTCTGGTGAAAACAATCTCTTAATTGGAATGAAACGCTAACGTAAAAAATATTATTATCAATGGCATTAATTATATCTTTAAATTTCTCTACCTGATTCATGTTTATAAGCAATGTATTATCTTTGTCAACAATGAGCCGTTGTGAGCACAATAATAAAAGAATAGTGACCATCCAGAAGCAGTCGTTCGCTTTTCTGCTGAAGTTGTGCTTCTCCCAGGAATTATGATCAATTAGATCGATTATTCCTCTGATTAATTTCTCACATTAATATTTTATTGTTTAATAGTCTCTTCATATTTGGGTTGAAATGGAAATCAAATACAAATTCAGAGATAACAACAAAACGTCTCTAAAAATTCCTTACTCACTCATCACTATGTTCTTGTTTTTGATGGATTGGTTTGAAAAGTTGATAGCTTATGATGAAAATAACGCTTTTAATTTTCAAATCTCATTTTCTTAATTTTTAGTTTCTAAAAATGTTCGAGATTATTTCGTTATTTTTTTTTTTTAAATTGGACAACAAAACTTTTGCTCGAAGTATTGGCAACTCTGTGATATTTTTATATTTTAAAAGCATTGTGCTAAATTCCGAACTAATGATTAGAAAACTGGTGAAAGATAAATAATAAATTAATTGATTATGGATCCATTATTGATTAATGGTTGTTTTCTTTCTTTTTATTTTTATTTCATAGTCATTTCGCTGTTGATTGTAGAGGAAAATATTAGGAAAAGTTCCAAACTGTAGTCGTTGTCCGATTTTGGAAGGTGGATAATTGATTAAATAACATTCATAAACTGGAATTTAAATTCGTGTGTAGTACTTGGTATTATTGTTTTTAAATTTGCTAAAATTCATAGTTAAAATTTCTTGATGATTACTCATATTACCTAGTTCCAAAATTTCCTCTCTGATTATAATAATTACCTAACTAAACCACTCGTCTCATCTTAATTGGAAAACATAAAGGGTTAATTAAATTTTATATTGTATATGTTTTCTTATTTTGTATCAACATTTTGTATTTCTACCTAAGGTAATTTGATTTTTTTATTGTACTTCATTTCTTATTCACACCTGCCTAATTTTCATTAAAAATTAGTGTCATTTTAAATTATAGTCGTTACCCTGCACAATTATTTAAAGTGTTTTTTTTTCAGATGTAAATATTAATAAATAAAATAATAATAATAAACATATGAACCTTACACAATGAATATACATACTCGTAAATTTTCGTTGATGCTCATTGATAAACGTTTTCCTGTAAATTCAAATCTTTGTTGAATAAAAATGTGGATTATATATTTATTGATTGGACAAATCTACTCTTAATCAGGTCGAACCACTGATTGCTGGGTCATTCTGTTATCTCATGTTTGATGATAGAAAATTCTTTTGGTTTTCTTGGATAGATAATTTTTAAATTGTTTTATTTAATTTAGTCACGATATATTTCTCAACTGTTATATTTTTTTAATGATCTTTAGAGTTTCGTTTCTTTTTTAAATTAAAATTTGAAATTATAAAATATTTGGAAGTGAAGATTGATACGCTTTACACATTCATTATTGATTCTTTTTGAATTTATTTTGTTGATTTCTTTCGCGAAATATAGAGTACACGCAATTTAAAACTCATAAAAACAAATTGTTTGAATATTCGAAAATAATGATTTATTTTATTATATATTATTTATGTGTTAGAAACTGTACTTATAGTACATTTTATAAATTATTTATGTTTTATAGGTTTTTCTGTATTGTAGTATTAACAGTACTCAGGAATATAAGATTTTTACTTATACTTGGTACTTATTAACTAGACTAGATTATTTAAGATATATTTTGAACGTATGGATTTGGCTCTGAACTATTCTGCTTGGGACTTGTATGTAATTCTGTTATAACATTGATAATAGATAAATCATAGAGAATGGCTGACTACAATACCACCTGTCCTAGACAACTGCATTGTTACAATCTATTCCACTACAGTCTGTTTCATCAGTTACCCCTCCCCCCTCACCTCTTGAGTCACACCGAGTTAAATAATAAATTACATATATTGTTAAGCTTCATGAATATTCTCTTTTTATGTACGCTCTTGAATCAACTATTATAAATTTACCTCTATCTTTATTCTGAGGTTATTATACTTTGAATAAATGAATTAATTATTTATATCATATACATAGTATTTTATGCTAATAGATTTAATTTATTCAAATCTTAATTAAGGCAAAGCTAAAGCTGTTATTCATATTTCTGCTTATCATCAGTTAATTACCTTGAACTATTTTCTGAACGATCCTAACATCTTCACTATTAGTTAACTAATCCATTTACTTTTCCTTTCTCAATTATGGTAATATTTGTGAAGAAAAAAAAATGGAGATCTCAATTAATTATTAATTAATTTACTTCAGAGTCTACAAATCTTTTTGTTTGACTAGAAAAAGGTAAGCTGCTTGCGAACTGATTCAGATATTTACGGAGTGAGTTTTGCGTGATTTTTTATATGAAATATTAGGGGGGTTTTGTTATTGTTATTATATGTAGTTCGGTTATTAGGAGTATCTATTATCAAACTGTAACATTCATAGTAATTGTGATGAATTTGAATAAAGGAGTTAGTAATTCCTGAGCTGTGTGCTGTTTGAATTTTTCTATTTTAGACTCATCTTGAAAGAAATTTAAACGCGTATAAAACATGGTTGTTGTATCGTTTTTGTTATAAAATGAATGAATAAATTTTTAGTTTTATAAGAATATGTATCAATTTTGTTTTTCCACAATAATTGAAGTAACCTTTGAAATATCTTCGACGAAAATTGATTGGATAATTATTGATGAGTAACGTTTGTTAACTAAAAAGTATTGATATTGTACATTTTTAGCACTAATTGTTGTAATTTTTATTTTTATTTTTTTATTATCAAGCGCGATTGTGCCCAATTGGGACAATGCAAAGTTTTTTTGTGGTTTTTATTTATTCATTTATTTTTTTTTTTTTGATCATTGTTTGTCCAAAATTTAAGTCATTACATGAAACTTATATCAGTAACTCTTTAGCAAATAAACGTTTGGTCTACATGTATTGTTTATAGCTATATTGGAAAGAGGAGGACCTTCTTCTAACTCTAGGTGAACATCATTAAAAAGTTCAAAACATTTTGATAAGCCAATTCTTAGATTAGATTTCCTGTGAATGTCGAATGATTTTAGATTGTCTCATGCAGTCAAAGGCTTTTTCATTATCAAAAGAAATACATTGTAAGTGTTGTTTTCCATTTCATTTCATTTTTTTTTTTCCTTAAAATTTTCAAAAAACAATTTCATGCTACAGACATTTCTGTTTAGAATTGTTTAATTGAAATAAATCTATGGCATATTTGCTTTCTTCGGAGGAACAGGAGTGCCTATCTTTGAGGGGCTCAGCTTAGATAACTGGCGTCGTGTTCCTCTACCTCCAGGAATGCAGTTATCCTCAGGTATCCTCTACAGTAACAAAATTTTTATTACTCCCTAAATAGCTTTACGTTTTAGAAATATATATGCCGTAAACCTTGGGATTACTTTTAGGGTTTCTGAATCACAATATTGTACATAAATAGAACTATTTCAATAATCTTTAGATTTTAAATATTTGTTTGCACTTTCTGCACAATATGCACTTTAAATTTACACATTTATTAAGTGATAAAGAATTCCTTTACATCTGGCAAATATTTAAAATTTTCTTTCTTCCTGCTTCTTTATAGGTTTTTTGAAACTTCGTTGTTTTGCATTACCGTTACCCGGAGGTGTTGGGGCGGAATAATTTTTATACAGAAATCCTTGAGGGGTGTACGTCAAAACCAGGTGAGGTGGTTAGGGTTGAAACAGGTCCAGTCCGTGTTTAGAGGTAGCCGTTCTCATGTCGTTATTTACTTTGCTTGTCGCGGATTTGTAAGGAAAATTTCATCTTTCCGACCTGAACTATGAGCTGAACCAGCCGTCATAATATGACATATTTGTGAGTTACAGTTTTATAGCTATTATAGTTACAATTAAATTTGTTCTCTAGATTTATATTTAGTTTTGTTAATATTTTAGTAAAGTAATTAATATGCTCTGCAGAATATGTCAGCGTCATTGGTATATTTAATATTGAGATTGAAAAGATATCGCAATATAATAGGTTAGAATTACACTATGGGTATGTATTAGATTACAAATTGTTAAAAAGATAATATTTATTTTACTCTAGTCCCTTTAACCTAATTAGTGTTTTTTTTTTTTTTTTTTGGTTGACGATTCTTTAATATTTAACTTTAAATTATTTATAACTAAATAATTTTTATTCCTTGTTTGAGCTAACTTTTTTTTAATATATACGGTACATTTCGTAAACTTAAAAGAAATATTTTTTTAACTCAAAGCCTTCAAGATTCCTAGTATTCACTTTTTTCTTTATATGTATTGATAATGCTGTTGATTTTTAGTTTTATTGTGTTCATTGGTATATGGACGGGTATGCATCTGTATATATGCTTTTCTCGAATACATAAAAAAGGGATTATGACAAACTTAAAAAATATTATTTTTCTGATTTTATTTTTCTTGCTGTCTTGATAAGTCTAAATTTTGCACTATTCAGCAGGCCATTTTTGATTGTATTCCAAAATTCTGTAATTACTCTAAAAATACCATTTGTGCCGAAATAGGTACTTAAAGCGTTATTAACTTATTATGGCCATAGTACAATTCAACCAATTTTTCACAACGCAGATATTAAAAATCCAACTTTTAAAAAGGTTAACTCGATTTTAAGGTAATTTTACCTATCCTATTCTTTTAAGACAATCACCGATTTAATGTCAATAAAAATGTTTTATTTTTTCAATTAAATATCCATTTGATATTGACCCACCCATTCATAATTATTTTACTCATCAAAAATATATTTTGAATTTTTTTTTCATTTCTAAGAATAAATAACTGGTCTTTTAATGATAGCTGCTAGTACTTTAAAGTTTATAATTTTTTTCTTTTCTTTTAAATATATATACTGCCTGACTTCAAAGACAAAAAACAGCTCGTCGTTTCCGACTGTTTTAATATTTACTAGGCAAGCGCTCAAAGCTCCCAATAAAGTACTAAAGACTTATTAACATAACAAAAATTACACCGTTTGGACATATTGAGGTAAATTTTGGGGCTCCACTAAACCCTCCAGTTCTTCTAGGATCCAATGCTTTCAATCCAAAATCCTTTTTAAATTCCTCAGTGCTCCGTATATGTTACAAACAAACTTATCCCTATAGATCTTAATGTTTTTTATGTTGCTGATTTGTCCCAAACTAGACTATTCAACGTAAACTCCATACCCTCTCGAACCCACTAGTCTCCCAACTTGCCTTGCACTCAATTCTTGATTCCGAGGCGCCTAAAAAGAAGATATCCAAGAGACCTAATGTAGAACTTTTATTATATAAGCTACTAGAGTGAGTAGTTCTTAACATGTTATTGACATGTGATTGTAATAATTTTCCACAAATTTACTTGTTGTATACAATGTACACCGTTGTAAAATCAAAAAATAGTTATTGATATACATAGACCATGTGTTATATTCTTTGAAACGTTCGAATCCTCATTCATCGTGATACTGGTATAGAGCTAACCCCAGATCACCTTGTTGCTTTAAAGAACTGCACCGACCTGTTGTAGTTTTATCTTATTTTCTAGAATTGTTTAGACAAACAAACGTGTAATGGATCTGGTTGATAAGATCATTGGCAAGAGTTGTTAATTCCCGAGCGGGAGCAGAAATTATTGAGCTATTCTTATGACGACCCCATTCCTGACCCAGTTTCCTCCCTGACGTAGAGCTTTGTGCCCAGTTGCAACACTTCCAAAATACAACGGAGATATATCGTAATTTGGTACTTTGTTTGAGTTATTGGATCCATATATCAGGAAGCTGCCTCCAGACTTTGCCTTTCTCTCATATCTATGTCTTTTCTTAAATTGTTATTCCGTTCGAGGCTCCAGACATCGACAGATCTTTATTTCCGTATATATCGATTCTTTGAACTTGGATTTATTAAATATTTTTTAAAAATAAAACCTTTCACTATCCCATTTATCAACTATATCTTTTGTATTTAATTATGCAGTGATAACAGTTATTCCTGTAGTAAAGTCTATAAGTCTAGGGTCACCTGTGGTGTAGTGGTTAGCATAACAACCTACTAAACCCAAGATCGCGGGTTCGCAGCCCGGCAGATGACCTTAGGATTTTTTAAAGGGAGTAAAAAATCCTTAGCTATGCCGTCCTTCGGAAGGGACGTAAAATGGGGGTCCCGAACATGTGCGATGTCAGGTACTCGTTAAAGATCCTTATCCTAATTATACCTGGATAGGCAAAATTTAGGACTCCCATTGTAGCATCGTCCGATTAGCCATAGCAGCATAAAGTTACGTTAAACAAAATAAACAATAAACATGTGTATAAGTGTGAGCAACTTGTTACTATAGAACTTTTTCGAATGTTTGTTGTTTTAAAGTTTCATGTAATGCGTGTGGTACATTTTAATATCAACATTTACTGCCGGAGCGATTCGTGTATATACGTAATATATACATACACACACGTTTAAACTGTTCTTGATGTTCAGTCAATAAAATAACATCAAGGCGATGTTTCGATTCAAATCGGAGTTTTATGTTGATTTTGTATAAATTCTTGGGAAATTTTCCGATCTAATGCAAAACATTTATTGAAAATGGCAATAATGAAGATGTTGATAGTCAGTCATTGAAGCAAATTTATAAATTTTAATTTATTTTTCCAACAAAAAAAAATGTCGGCCAAAAATGTGGTGTCGCTAATGAAACCCTGATGTAGGCCGAAACATCGGCTCAATAAATTGAAAATTTTATTTTAAGTGTGTTTCAATGACTGGGCACCCTTACTACTTACATCTTCATATTAATTTAAAAATTTGTAATCTTAGTTATTTTTTTTAAGTACTGTTTTTATTCAATTTATGTTTTTTATAATCCTAATACGTTTCATATGCCCTGGTCAAAGAATATGGAGAAGTAAAAACTAATGAAAAATGAAACTTTTCGAGATGAAAAAAAAAAAAAAAAAAAAAAAAAAAAAAAAAAAAATGGTGGAATTTTCTGCCCGTCAGTATCCTTAATTACTTAAAAACTACATTCTTCCCTTCTGGAATTGTATCTATCCAATATTCTAGTTTTGAGCATTGCATTCTCAAGACAAAAGAGATTGCTCTTTTCCGCGAACTATCTTATATATTACAGCAGAACAATAATCTGCACCAAATTGAAATCATTAAGAGAATTATTTTGCAGTCTGATTAACCGTGTGTCTTTAATATTTGACTTTTTTAAGATTTTCACTTAACAAACTTAAAAGGAAATTTCTTTTCGCTTTGTTCGTCGGTATCTTCTATTTTCTATCCCATTAGTCTAGGTCTGGATAGACTAGGTGCTGTGGAGATAGGTCCCGAATAGGTTAAGCTTAAGAGCCAGGGGGCGGGGGAAGGCTTATTGGACCGAACCGAGATAATTGTGAGGACTTGGATCTAATTAAAAGAGGCAGCTGCTTCACTGATTAGCCAAGTCCCTCTTGCACTTTTCTTCTAGTCTCGCAAGTCCCCTTTGCCTAATTTGCATCTTAGTAGACAAATTACCAGCGCCTCGTCTTGTCACTATCAACTGCCGCCCTTTAATTCCTTACTGTTTTCTCTTCTGAATTCGGTGCAAAAATAAAAACGATTTTCTCCTGATGAAATTTTTGAAAATATAACCTCAATTTGGGTAATCACAGAAGTCTTAGGAATTTCATATATAATTAAGATATAACTTTAGTAATCCGACTCTTAAGGGATCAAGAGGTAGGGCGGAATGGCCTATAAGGTCGAATTAACCGAAGATTTCTATGAAGCACTGTTTTTCATAGTTAAAATTGTATTATATTAAATGCTGTCTATATATTAATATTTTAAAAAGTAAAGAAAATAGAAACGTAGGTTATAAACACCAATTGACGTATAGAAGGAAACCCGAAAAAATTCCTGCCACTTTTCGAGAGATTTTCGAACATTTGTAAGTGTATCTTCCCTGTTAAAGCTATAGAGCTTATAGAGAAGAAGATAATCAGGAATGTAGTCAAAGAGAAACACCACGCCTAATGCGTGTCAACGTTTCGACCTGCCTTTCAGGTCTTCTTCGGGGCTATGATGACGTGACAAAAATAACAGACCGAAAACGTTGGCACGCATTAAAGTGACAGTGAACTATACTTTTATCATTATAGAGCTTATATTCTGATCGGTTTGTATTGAATTAAGTCTAGTCTAAATTTGAATATAATAAGCATTTTACTAGAACCAACCGTGGAGCAGATATTTTAGGGATACATAGAAAACTTCGAAATATTTGACGCTACCAGATAGTCTTGTCGCTTCAAGATCCTAAACTCGGATATTCGTAAACTAAAAAAATATAAACTTTATAACTAAAAACTATCAGAACTACCCGATCTTTTGCATATCAAAAATGACAACAAAAAAAAAAAAAAAAATCCAAAAGAATTGGCTGATAATTTATCTATCCTATGTGAGAATTGTATTCTTACATGTTCATTGTTCTGATTGATAGTAAATATTTAAAGCAAATGTGTTAAATAAAATTATTAAAATCAAAATACTGATCAGATGCTCTGAAACAGCAGGGGAAATGTTTGAAATTAAATCATAATTTAAATATTAATACGTATTAGTCAGTTTGAAGTTTAAATTAAAACTAAAACAAAAGTTTCCAAGTTACACTTAAACCTGTTAAAAGCCCTGACTCTGATTGTTTATTCTGCAACATACTTGTTTCTTCACGTTTCCTTATTCAGAAATCTATGAAGTATGATCTCTCTCTCTCTCTCTATATATATATATATATATTTATCTCTCATAAATATTATATTAAATTGAGCTGCGTTTAATGCCGTATGCTGCATCTTCAAGCCTTAAAGATCATGTACATAAATAACAAAAACAACAACCAAGGCTACATGTTTACAAGTAACATTATTGTTACTAAGATTTTTTTTCCCACTGATTTTGGATCAATTAACTTTTTTAATACTTTCTTGTGTTACGGAATAAGGACTTATATGCTTTGAAGTAATTGTATGACGTACATGCGATCGTTTACGTAATTCAACCTTAAAGGCCAATTAGACAGACGTCTCGAACCTCGATGAACCATAAAATCATATCTTGATGTTACCTTCGATTCGGATTTTCATGGACAATTTCGACAATCTTATTTTAAGGCAGGAGGCATAAAAAGAGAAGAAAAAAAAACACGTAAATAAAGAAGAGTCGAACTTTTGTTTTATCGAAATTCGTGTTAGTGATTGCTTCATCATAGTGCCGAAGGAACTTCAGAAATCCATTAGAAAACTGGCGAGTGCGGATAATACTGGGACATTCCTACTAAGATGCAGGGTATTATTATGAGAAAAATATAGTCTCGAAACGTCGCCAAAATAGTTGTTTTTATTTAGTGACTGAACCTCAAGAACCTTACTTAACATATAATAGTAACAGTCAAGAAATTTATCCATATATATACATATACATACATAAAGCGCATGGGCAACATTTAAAAATTCGCACACAGGCCACCGAAGAGCTAGAGCCTATAATTTTCAATTTATTTATTTTATAAATAACAAGACTTAATAGACAAAAAACTGCTCCTCGTTTCCGATTGGTCCAAAATTTACTAGACAAACGTTAAAAGCTCTCAACAAATTACAAAAGACTTATTTACATGACAGTAATCAAGCTCATTTGAACATACAGAGTTAATGTCACTGTAATCATTTTCCTAAATTTTACTTGTTGTTTATAATGTGTGCAGTTGTAAATATAAGACCTAGTAAATAGAAAGGAAAAAAAAAAAATATGAATCTCCTTGATATATTATTTAATGATAGTTTTCTGTTACTTCAGCGTTTACATAACTTAACAGTTAAAAGTTTTATTTCCTTGATAATTACATACGTCAAGCATTGAATTTCGGATGACGTAATCATAGTTCTACAATTTATGTATTTATGTAATGCCAATATACAAATTGAATAATTAACAGGATATTGTTGTCTCTACTAAAGTGTATATTCATAATTTTATTAATTACTATTGGAAGTAAGTAATGACTAATTTTAATATGTAGTTATTATTGCCATTTCAGGGTGGTCGGGTGTGAGGTCGGCGACCCACTCACATGGAATAAGATGAGTGGAGCAGCCAGTGGATCATCCACCAAGAAAAGAAAGAAACCTGAAAGCAAACCTCAGTCTCAGATGTAAGTAGGAAAAAAGAAATTTTTATTTTTTTAAATTTGATTTTATGACATAATTTCTTTTCCATTTTCATTCGTGGTTCAATGATTCCTCCTAATGACATTGGTTTCTATATTTGGAGCTTTCATTGTGGCATTCGGGGGCTTTCGTTTCCATCGATTCATCCATGCTCCATGTTTCCACGTGTCTCATTTTTATTATTAAAAAGAAATAATAAGAAAAAACCAGTTCAGAAATATAAAAAAAATAATATTTATCTGTAAAAAAACGTATTGCGGGTGGACCACATGAAGTAATTTGTGTAATATTCAGACCAACTTTAATGAGATTTGTGGTTTGGGTCTTTCTTGATTGCCTTATGTGCGCATTCTTCAATAGTCTTGCCCGCTCTTGAAATTTTTATCTACACCCACTCTTCAAGTCGTTTGTTTTTCTTTTGCAATATAAGAAATCCCATTTAAAATAAAAAAAGTAAAAAATAAAAAAAAAATAACTAACAACGGGTATGTTTATTATGAATAAACCGTTCCTTGCCAATTAAATACATTTTTTATTCAATCCTTGTTATTCAGTGCTTCATAATTGGAAACCATTGTTGATTTAATGGATTTCAAGAATTTGATGCTAATGGCTGTCTCGATTTTTATTGCAATTTTTTTTCTAATTTTAGAAAACATGATTCAACTGTGAAATTCAAGCTTTATCATCTCTCGGAATGAATATACTTCCCAGTTAAAGAAAAAATATATAAACGAATAAAATAAAAAGACGTTGTTTATAATTTTTACTACAAAACTAAGAGTGCAAAACTGTTACATGCTCTTATATGCATTAGCAAGTACTGTATTAATATAAATTTAGAGGAAAATGAATTCTCAATTTGCAATAAAACCCAATATGAGTATATCTTTTTTTTTTTTTTTTTTTTTTTTTTTTTTCAATTTTTTTTAACCTATTATATCTTTTTGGTGTTACTTTTTGACTCACTCTAGCTCTGTGGGTGTTGCTCAAATTAAAAATTTGCAGTTTTCTAATCTGAAATTTAATGAAATTTAAGGGCCTATCGATTATTGGTTTTAATGAAAAAAGTCACGTTTGCAACCCCTATTTCCTCTCATCTTTGTTTATTTTAAATAATCATTGATTTTTAATTTAATTCAATTGTTAATTTAAGTAATTTAATTTTATCAATTGTAAAATGTAAATTAGAAGAGCAGATTATATATAAACATATCCATGATCTGTTTTTGTTTTTTTTTCACAGTCAGGGAGAAATTGAGTTTTTTAAAAATTGAATTGTCTTATTTTTAGCTTTCAAATGAATTAATTTTTTAAGAAAATTTAAAATTCTATATCTATTCTCAAACCGAGGTATTAGCATTGAAAATCGAAAAATTTTCCCAGTTTAGGAAAAATTGAATTTGTTTTTTTCTTTTTGTATTACTGTCGTAAAATTTGGTTCATTTATAATCATTTTAGAAAGAAACATTGCTTATTAGATTTTTTTATATAGTTCATTATTAGTTTTACTAAGCTATTTATGTTTTTCTGCTATATTTTTATAGTTTTACCATCTCCGAGCCTTTTTATTTCCTTTACTAAGGATTTTTCCATACTGAAATATAGAAGTTGTAATGTTAAAGTTATTTGTTGTTTGTTTCGATTTATATTTAGCTTCAATGTATTAGTAGGTTGCAATACTTTTCGTAATATTTTTATTAATTTAGAAATGTTGAATAAAAATAAATTTTGACTCCAATTTATCTATAATTTCAGTTCGTTAATTTATCACTCCTCAACAGATTTTTTTTGTGAATTTTCAATACAACTTTACCTCTTTCACACTTTCAGAACATAAAAGTTCTTTCTATGTTGATTCCATTTTTATTTGTATAGTTATCAGTTTATTCAATTTAATTGTTAAATTAATTTATAATCATAATATACTGTTATAGGAAATAATATATTAAAAAAAATAATTTAAAAAAAAAAAAAAATTAACATCAACTATGGGGGAGAGATCAATTTCATGGCTTTGTTTCGGTTTGGCAGACGTCAGTCAAACATGATTAAACATGGCACACCGAAATGTGGGTGGGATTGAGTGTTTCGTAGAACTTTAATCCTTTTATTCCAATGCTCACAGCTCAATTATCATTGCTTGAATATTTATAATTAATTAACTACCTTCAAAGGAAAGTTTGTTAAGCGTTATTTGGAACATGATGATTTGACATAAATCGATGACTTCTTTGATTGGTTTCAACTGGTCAACAACCATTTTTAACGGTTCATTCCATTTTACATCGGGAAAATCAGTTATCCCATACATTTTAATTTTTAGCTGTTGAGGTAGAATATTTTTTTTAATAGACTATGTGCTATTGTTCTGTGAAATTTTATCTTAAAAAACTGTATGAACTGTAGAAACCCACTTTTCTTAAAAAACTCCTTTAAAGAAATCAAAAGTGTATTTGGCTTTAGCTAAATTATTCTTCTAATACCTCGAACAAATCAATTGTCATAATTAAAGCCCGGATTTTCGTGCAAGAAAAATTCTGAAATGTGCAGTAAAAACTTGAAATCGTGCAATAAAAACTTAAAATCCTGCAAAATAAAATGCAAATAATAAAAATGTTGAACAATTCGCTAGTTACATTTCTTTCCAAAAAGTGGTTTTTATCTTAAAATTTATTGATCCGGTCCTTAGTAAGGGAGTAGTTAAATAGTCATTGTCTAAAACGCAATAAGAACAAATCGCATCTGTTTATTGTACATGCTATACATAAGCTATGTGTACAAATAAAAATAACCGTACATTTATGCTCTAAATCATTAAATAGGGATAAAAATGGAAGTTAAAAACTTACTCGAATTACAGTGTACATCAACTTGTGACTCTCTTTGCCGATAGCTTTGTCACAGGGCCCACAATATATTATTTTGCCACCGGATTTTAATTCCGTATATTTTTCTATCCATCCTGGTATCTTTGAACTAACACCAGCTGAAAATTTAGGCATTTGAATGGAGACAACGTTACTCCTTAGAGGGAAGTCGGAAACTAAAAAATTATTGCTTCCAATGAGAAAAGTTATGAAGGAGAGTCAACATTTCTTGGAAGGTTGGGATCCGAGTTCCCTAGCTCAAGTCAATCTAAACATTTCTAAGAACACTATAGAAGCGTATTCATTTTAACACGCTTGGATTTTTTATATTTTTGTACTAAGAATAGTTTATATCTCTTAAAAAAGAAAAATTATTAACTATATAAAAATAAAATTATTCATTCTTCTAAAAGTTGCTACTTTTTCAAAAACAAGAAAGTGTTGTGCATTAAAACAGCAGAATGTGCAATTTTATGCAGTAACCCCCAAAATGTGCAATATTAAACTAGGTAAATTTGGCCTAAACATCCTAATTCATATCAATAATTTGTCTCTGGCTGATTACGAGCTTGCAATAAAAAGATGCAATTGCACGAGAATCCGGGCTCTAGTCATAAGGTTACGGCTGTTGGAAGAACTGACAAATATTCAATTATGACTTTCTTTTTTTTTAAATAATTCTTTTTATATAATTTTTTTTTTTCCTCTTTGAACATAATGTGTGATTATAATCATATGCCATCTATATTAACTATTGCCCACATTTGTGGCAGATTGTAATAATTACTCTATAAAGCTTCTATTTAAAAAAAAAAAAAAAAATCTTTTTAGCTTATTTGTGTCATTAATTTAACACTTATTTGTTCGTCCAATTTTTTTTTTTATCAAGTTGTTTCGCGAACGATCCTCGTTCCATTTCTTTACCACGTTGTCATCATCCTTTTCTGATTCAAGTGAGTCAAAAGCTTTGTTCAGTGAATCACGATTTCCGTTCACTTGCCATCATTCATTCAACTATCATAGCTGATTATTGGGTCTGTAGATTATTCTGATTCGATTCCAAAACGGTGTGATTTTGCTAATTTCTAATAATATTATATTATATTATTTTAAAAAACTGAATAGTGTAGTCAGTTATAATTTGAATAATTATAATATGTATTTATTTTGAAACCTCTTATTCTTTTTTTATTTCGTTTTATCTCGACAGTTATAGTTAATTTTTTTTTTCTAACTGCTTATTAGTCCATACCATACAATTACTACGATGGTTTCAGTGTTAACAACAGGAAGTAACTATACGATACTCTACCCTCTCATTACATTTGTGAAAAATTCAACCCTCGATATATACTTAAATTATCAATAGTTGAGCTTTGGGTTTCCATTTAAACTTCTTGTATCCAATCCTTACAATCCAAAATCCCGATAAAAAATACAACTTTTATTAAAGTGCCACTAATGGGTGGGGTTGGTTGCTTTATAAGTTATTGTAATGTTTCTGTATTCATTTCCCCACACATTTACTATATGTATATGTACTATACAGTTGTAAATATCAATAGATAGTTTTAAAAAAATTATCAATTATGTTAATCCTTTAATTTGTAGAAAATGTCATTTTACAGATAGTTTCGTATTATTCTTTAAAAAACCTGTGATTTATTTATTGATTCATAACTTGCTCTAACATAATTTAATTTACGACTCATTTGAATTTCTAACAGCGTACTTGCATTACTTCAAGCAGCTAACTTTCCAAGTAGTTTGTCTCTGTCAAAATTCAAACGTCCGATTTATGTTTATCTAAGTTGTAATGTATGTGCAGTTAATCCCTTTACTTGAACCCGATTCTTATCTAGAAATAATTTATCTTCTTTATGTTACTGTACTACCACCTTTCATATTCTAGCTCATAGCTCCTAGATGATACATTACGGTACTATTTTAAAATGTTTCTGTAGCTGGCAGAAAATTTATTGTTTATGATAATTTCGTGTTAGTTCTTATTTACGCAATCCTTGGTGAATTAGTTGGTAGCAAACGAATGTATGGAATTTCCTGATATCTCTATTTTTTGTTTATTACTATCGTAATAAATCTTCAGTGTTACTATTTTCTATCATAACTTTACATCTATATATTAACTCATCATTAAATCAAAAACAAAATTATTTTCTGGACGAAATTTAATATACATATATCCAAAGTATTACGATAAATACTAAACCATTCTGTATTTGTTTCTATATATTTTTGTTACAATATATAAATTATTAACTCTGTCATAAAATTAAGAAAAAATTTAGGTCGGTGGTTTGGTTTGATTACGTATTTTTTTTTCTTTCGGGTAATAAATAAGCAAGAGGTGTAATTTAAGTCTGCAAATGTGGTGTTGAAACTGAACCGTCTATCCCTTGAACTAGCATTTGATTTGATTAACCTCTAGAATATATATATATATATATATATATATATATATATATATATATATATATATATATATATATATATATATATATATTTTAATTTTATTTTATTGGGCATTTTGATAAAATTTCAGTTATTGTAGAGTGTATAAAAAACATTTTTTTAAAATTATTCGTTTTTAGAACCTTCCATTCTCGATTTCATAGATTAAAGTTATTAAGACATTTTATCGTTGTTGTTCATTATTTCTTTTTCCTTAATTATCAATCATTGGTTCCTATCATGAAATTGGTTGGTTAATTTTTAGTATTGATGTATTGTTTAGCCAGTTTTTCTCTAATTTTTTTTCTACCTACATGAAATCACCTAAATTTTAACTTATATAAATTAATATTAATATAAAAGTTTGTTATTGTTTGTCTATGATTTTGACGATAAAAGAAGCTTTTAAACTCAATAGACCATAAAGATGTCTAATTGGCCACTTGTTTGGCCGATTTTTCTCAACATATTTTAAGAATCAGAGGGCTCTTACTTGGAGAGGTGCTTAATTGGTTTTTACTATCTTCCTTTCCCTCTTCAACTTAGTGATTTTGTTCGAATAATTTATATTAATATAGAAATTTTATGTTTTTTTTAAATATTGCAGGTACTATAAAGAACAAAAATACTAAAAATGCAAAAGAGATTAAATTAAATACAACATTAAAAAATTTTTTAACTAACTTGGATATTAAGTATATTTATTGTAGTAGTTGTAGTATATTTATTGTAGTAAGGCGCATGTAAAAAATATTATAAGCTCGGTCCTGCGTAATAACTTATGGGTGACGATGCTCCGTAGAAGACTGGGACGCGCCAGCAGCTTACAACAACCATATACGAGGTCTAATAATGATAACTCGTAACTTGTGTAACCACGGAAATCGTGACGAAATAATTTTGGTCGTTAAGCTTACGTCCTAGAGATTTAGGTCCTCGGATGGATTATTAGGGAAGAAAATGTCGGCCTTGGTCGCCCTCCCGTAATCTATGAATCTGGACAGATTTGTCACAGTCATAGAACGTGAATATTCAAAAGTATTTTTGTCTTTAGTTCCACGAATTTCTCGCCGTCTTAGGTCCGAGCTTTTAATAATCTTAGACCATAAATAAAATTTAAATTTAAGTATAACAATTGTTATGCTTCTTTTGAACTGGCATGCTTTTTAATAAAATTCTCAATTAAAATAATACATGACCTTTGAACTGACCCTTGAGGACCGTTTCGTAATTATACCTATTACGTAATTTATTATAATAAATAATATAATATTTATAAGCCCAGGTAATTTGTTATTTATGAATTATAAATAAATCTCAAGCCTCTGGCAGGTATTGATGTCCTGCCATAATCAGCTCCTTACATAACAATTGAATGGCAAATGAAATACATAAATAGTTAATATCTCAAAATTAAATTATATATTTACTTTCGAAGAGGCATTTCTCCATGATATTTTCAATCATCAATAAAAGAAAATTTGGCGTGTATTCGACAAATACTCCTTTGTGCAAAACTTAAAACTACTCTTTTGCTACTGCAAACTACCAGTTTGTTGAACATATTTTTCGCACACAATTTATTATATTCTTTCTTTATTCGTTGGGATTTTCATATAAATAAAGTTTATTTTTTTATGTTCATACTGGTTTTCAACTTCTTATTTTTTTCGATCAAAACAAATCCCGAGAAATGCCAGAACATTTACAATATTTAATGGAATGTTTTTGTAACATTTTTGATTTTTTAATAAAAAAATCTAATCCCTGAATCTTTGGAATATTCATCAGCTTAAATAAGTGGTCCTAATTTTTTTTTTTTTTTTTTTTTTTTTTTTTTTTTTTTTTTTTTTTTTTTTTTTTTTTTTTTTTTTTTTTTTTTTTTTTTTTTTTTTTTACTATGTTTGAATTGTAAGTATTAATGTTTTTGGACTTGGATATGTCTTTTGGCTGTGGTAGAGATAGTTTCTAGGTCAGAAATTTAATGAAAAATACTTTTTGTAATATACCATATGTCGCTAGGACCTACAATTTAGTAGATATATTGCTTTAAATGAAGAAAGTCACGCTGTAAAGGGTTTTTTCACCACCAAAAATGCAACATTTTGGCACGCTCTAGATCTATTGTTGTTGCTGGGATCCAAAATTTAAATGCAGCTTTTTTTCAGAAATTTAGAAGAGAATATTTTTTTATTTATAAAATTTGTCCATAGAACCTACCGTTTAGTAACTATATTGGTTTGGATGAAAAAAGTCGCATTTGAAACCGCTGTTTTTTTCTCGAAATTGTTTATTTCGAATAATCATTGATTATTAATTTAAGCAATTTTATACTTTTAATTCTAAAATATAAATTAGGAAAAGCAGTAGATTTTGGATAAACATATCCATGATCAATGTTTTTTTTTCTCAGTCAGGGAAAAATTGAGTTTTTTTTTATTGAATTGTCTATGTATTTTTATTTCTATTCTAAGACCGAGGTAATAGCATCGAGAATCGAAAAATTTTGGTAGCAAACACACACAGACACACACACACACGTAAACACACACAGACACAAACGCACACGCACACACACACACACACACACACAGACACACACACACACGTAAACACACACAGACACAAACGCACACGCACACACACATTTAAAACTTATTTCAAAACTGCGTTTTACCTAGAATTTGATTTATTTTTTCCTTATGTTATGTTAGAATAGTTTTTAATATATATGCTTGTACTAGATACTGAATGTTAGTTATTTAGTACTGACGTGGAATAATCTTTGTAGTGGCAGGGTCCGAACAGTTTAATCCGTCCCTAGTGTTCATTATCAGTGTTGTCAGATATTTTCCTTCGTTGTACTCAGGGCTTGTGCCCTCAGGATAACGCTAAGCTGACGACGAAGTATCCTACGGAAATATAGTGAGTAATTTCTCTCAATATATGAAGGGTTACGTAAATTAAGGAAAAAATCATCAAATTTAGGTTATATTCAAGTTAATACGCAGTTTTAAAATAGCTTTTGTTTATCCGGAAATTTTCAGCTTCAGTTGTTTTAGGTGACTGATTCAAGGTTTTCATTTACATTTTACATAGTAATATAGCTTTTAAATTATAAAAATATGCTTTTATTTAATCGGTTGAAATGCTTAGTTTTTTAATAATTTATTATTAGTTGAAGGATTTGGTGCATGAAAATGTTTGTTTTTTTGCAGGAAAATGTTGCATAGCCCATCCATCTTCTTCATATATATTTTTCTAGTTGTTTTGAAATATTCTGATTTCGCTACCTAAGTTTTCTGTAAATAAATTCTTTATCTCATAAACTAGAACAAATTTTTTTTTTTTTTGACATATTCCCTTGATCCACTGAACCCTTCAATTATGATGACGTTTTACTCGATATGTACATTATTATTTCTTGTACTTTTTATTTTTTTTTTTTTCTGAAGTTATAACGTCATTATTGAATTTTTAATAATGACAGTTTTTTATGTGGAATGCATTTCGAATGTTTAAGAAGAGCCTAAAGAGATATTTTATGATATAGTTTTAGTAATGAATATTAAGATTCGCCTATTCTTATGTCTCCAAAATATCTCAGGGTAATTGATGAAAATTATATCATTCAAATAGTTTTGAGTCGTCGCCATTTTAAACATTGTTTTGAAAATACATAATCAGTTTCTGACTTGTCTTCATTTTTCATTTTTCAACCCCTGGATGTTTTACGTAGTTGTTCTGTTTAATCCTGTCCGATCCTCGTCTCATGTTTATTCATCAAAATTCAAGTTTATCTCTTATTTATTATCTGTCCCTTTATTGATTAATAAGTTATTCTTACATTCTATTATCTCAGTAATTTTGACTCCAAAATTATTTCCTTTTACACAAGCAGGCATAAATCGGAATTTAGATTCAACAATCTTATAGTGATATATTTCTTTGGTTGGAATTGATTCTGAATTTGAGTAGGTAAAAGCTTTAATGATTGTTAAATATTTTAATTTTTTTCATCGGTTTATAATCTGTATAATAATTGGCTTTGTTTAAATAATATCTGTTTTAAATTAACGTATAATCGATAAATAGATAAATATAAATTAAAAAAACAAAACAAATAGTTTTATATTAAGTGTATATACTAAGATTATTCTGGAAGCTATTGCCAAAATTTATTACAAGTTACTAATTATTTTGGTGTGATTCCAAGAATAATGTTTATGTGATAATGTTTACTCTTTACCAATTCAATTGTTATTAAGTCCGTATGTTCTTATGACTCTGTCCTGAGAAAAGTCTGATTAACTTTAAGAGAAAAGGCTATGAAATGATAAATAATAACTTGATAGTTCTTAGTAAAACAAATGAATCCAATATAAATAAATTTATAAAAATGAAAGAAAAAAAATTGTGATTGTGAATATTTTAAATATGTTTTTTTAATATCATCATTACTCACGAAAAAAAACACAATTATTTAAAAAATATGGAATTCCTTTTCTCTCGTTTTTATGTTGTTGTTTCCCCTGTATATTTTATATAATAAATATATTTTAATTTGCGTTTACCATTAAAAAAACTAATTACTTGGACACTAATATTCACTTGCAATTCATTGTTTAAACTACCCCCCCCCCCCACAAGGATCTTTACTTCTTATTTTCATCTTTCGCAAGGAACAAACAATTCGTTATCCATATTGAAGTCATTCAGTGTTGAATGTTGCGAAATAAGTTTATGTAGTTATGACTTGTTTTCGAAATGTTTTAAAAAATTAAAGGTTTAGAAATTTTGATATGTTGGTAATAATTATAAAAGGTAATGAATAAATTTTGTTTATTTTATATTTTTTCTCAATTCGTATTTTTTAAAATATATTTTCTTTTTTTTTTTTTGTTTCTTTTAAATTATATAATGACGGCTGGTGTTTAATATGTTTGAAATTTAATAATTAAATTGATAATGATAAGTAAGTCTTATTAACTGTTGTAGGTATATCTGAAGACTCAATCCATTTTCCTGATTAACTTTAATTAATGGTTGTGTAATATCTGTTCAACAAATCGAAGCGTCAATGGCAGACTAGATTATTGTTTAACTAGATGTATTTGGTTCATTCTAGGAAAATTTAGGAAACGTTAATGCATCGTTTAACTTATGCGTACAGAAACAGTTACAACTATTTATTTATTTATTTATTTATATGTTAATATTATGACTTTGTTCGAGACACCTCATAGCAACTTGATATAAGTAAATAAAGTTTGTAAAAGTAAATTATTATGCTTAAGTAGTAAAGTAGTATTTGATGGAAATGAAAATAATTCAATTTCATAATAATAATTGTTAAATTTAACGGATTTTTCTTATAAAAAAACTTTTCAATCCTCTGAGTATAAAAAAAAATAAAATTGATATTTCAGGATATGTTAAAATAAAATAAGCCAATGCTCCCTTAAATTGTGTATTAATTTACTGTTGAAGACTAGAAAAGGTATTATTTTTTCATTTCGCTTACCGATTAATCAACGAATAGCTTTTTTGGATTTTTATCCAATTAATCGATGAAGTTTTTTGGTCACTGAAAAAATTTTTAATCATATAATGATCTTTTTTTTCTCCTATTTTGTTTATTTGGGCTAAACGTCCTTATTTAAACAAACTAGGGGAGGATGGATGGAGGTTATCCTACAGATTTACAACCTATTCTAGCCAAGATTTATTCCTTTGGTCCACCATGAAATTTTAAACCGCCCTAGCCGAGACTCTCCCCAATTCCCCCATGTTTTATTTGAAACAAAAATGTATCTTTAAATCATTCTGATTTAATCCTTACATTTTGTAATTTGATACTTTTTCCGTACTAATGCAACCCTGATTCTAAAATGTCTGTTATGTTCATGGAATCTCTTAACTCTGAACTTGTTGGGTTCGGTCTGTTATTGTTCTGTATACCAACTGATAAAATCCTAGATTTTACTATTATTTATTGTTACCGATTGCTTGCCCTAACCATTTGGGTTCACTCGCAATATTAGAATTTTACTGTAAAATCGATTTTTTTTTTTATTATTTTTTAAAAAAAATTTTAATGATGAAACTAGTATAAGTGAAGCAGATCGCTTTTGAAAGCGTCTTAATTTGCTTTCATGACAAGTCCAGGGTTCTTGCTATTACCCGAGGCACTCCACGTTGCTTAACTAACCAACAGTATTTATCTTCCTATTATCGCCGTCCTAACCGGCAAAGGAAGAAGCGAACAAGACGAGGTTGGCGTGTTCCCGGTGAGCGGGTCGATATGAGATCCCTGACCCAGATCCGAAGAGAGGACACGAAAATAGTAGCCAAGGGTTCCCTCATAACCTACCCGAATATATCGCTCTGCGGCTGCCCTGTTCCCAGTCCCGTCGTCCCATCCCTCATCAAGCGGCTTCATGGCTTTGTTGATTCTGTAGCTCCAGTTTTATTCCCACATCCTCTCCCCATCACCACTCTTCAGCGGCCTTTCCATTTCTTAATCATATTTCGAGGAGGGCAACCTAACATCAAACGAAGCTCTGAGAAGTTTTTCTGGTATTTGAAGGAGAGTTTCTAAAACCTAAAGTTATTAGTATATTTTCTGTTCTAGCAAACTTTAGAAATGTTTATAAAGTATCAATATTATTGATATTTATTTTAACCCTAAATGTAATTCATTAGCACTTAGGTTGTGTAGCATTAAATGTACTTTTAGTGGTCTGTTTTTTTTTTTTAAGTACAATGTCTGCTCGATCATGCTAATAGGGGTTAAAAGTTTTTCTAAATAATCTAGTGCATAAACTTTTCGATCCTAAGGAAGGTAGGTCAAGATAACAGAAACAGTTTCTCTACTCTTAATTTTATTATATATTAATATACTTCTTACCAACACTACAGCTACTTTCACGATCCCTATGATTAAGTTAGGTTAAATTTGTTATGGACACTCAGCATTGAGGGAGGGTCTTTAGTGTCCGTTCTTCAATCTACTTTATATTCTTCAATTATTTTCTTATTTATATTAATTTGAGGATTTCATCTATAATGAAATGGTTTGGAGTTTTCATTGTATTCGTACTTCCTGAAAATAATCATCCCATCGAGGGCAGTCCTCAAGAATGTTTCTTATCGGTAATTCTATCATCCCCCTGAATAAGTGACTAAGTCAAACCCCCTTACTTCATAGAAACACCTTGCTGATAGAAAAATATTTCCAATATAATTCTGATTCTTGAAGAAAAATCGAATTTTCAAAGTCGTGCTTCGATTAACCATTAATTCAATGGGGTGATAGAATTGTATATTATTGCACGTTACGCACTTCGGCGGACTGTACTTTGTTAGAAGATAACCATGGGTAAGCACCAAACTTGGTATTTCATTTAAAGAACACTACATACAGAACTACTCATACCCCCTGTACTGGACCAAATGAAAGTACAGAATATTTATAATACTTTATGACTATCCCAAGTGACTCATGCAACACTTACTTCAGACAATACATACCGGAGGCTAAAAAGAAACTGGATGAGGGATCTTATTAATGGGTACTGGTCTCCCTTGTGTTTTACATGGTTTTATATTTCTTCAGAACATTCGCTGATTGTCTTCAGCTTGAAGACAGGTAAATAAATAAATATTCTTACGAAACCTGCATGTTGAGTCTTAGAAGTTAGTCATGGGGAAGAGAAGATAAAGTTTCAACAATAACCATTTCAACGGATGAAAATTTGCCAGCAACCTTTTAATTTTTATATAAATATTATAAATTTAAAATCTATTTAAGAAATTTACATGAATCCTTAATATGGCTAAATGTGATATTTATAGTTTTGTTCTGGTTATATCATCTGGTTACCATCATCATCAGTACTGTTGTCTCCCATTATCTCCTATGAAATCGGTTTTTAAATTGTCTTTCTTATAACGATGGTGATTAAATGTCTTAGGTTTTTATTTTATTGTATTCATAGAAAACATATAAATCAAATATTTTATGCGAAAGGTTTTTGTTTTTATCCTATTGTATGTTGTCAGTAACCGACGTTTTTTTCAGTTGAATCTAAGAGGAACCCGCTTACAGAGTGAGTGTTATCCACTCTGTTATTAACAAGGGAAGCTACTGGAGGTTGGAGAGATATCGAGCTGTTTTGACAAGCTCCTATAGGACTTATCAAACCTTCTATGAGTGTGGGGGTCGCTTTTTCCTTTTATTATTTGTAAAATCTGCTTCAGCAATCCTTACCCTCATTAAAAATTTGCAATAACAAATATTTATCAGGTCCTATCAGGATTATTAGGCCTATTTTTTAATTTTTAATTCATGTTTATTGAGATATTTTATTTTTATATTAAGAATCACTACTTGTCTCAAAGGTGCAAAATATTCCAAGAATTCAACTGCTCCTTGAACTATTTTATTTTACAACTTTAGTATTTGAATTCATATATAACTCATATTAACATGTCAGACTTCTTAAAAGACGAAACTGATCGTCGTTTTCCACTGCTCCAACATTTACTAGACATGCGTTCAAAGCTTCCAATAAATTAAAAAAGACGTATTTACATGACAATAATTTGAACTATTTGGACATACGGAGTTGAGCTGTGGAACTCCACTAAACCTTCCAACTCTTCTCGTATCCAATTCTTAGAATCCAAAATTCGTACTCAAACAAACTTATCCATAAAGATCTTAATGTCCCATATGTTGCTGATTTGGCCCAAACCAGATATCTATCCTTTCTTACTAAACCTCATACCCTCTCATTCACTTGTCTCCCAACTTGCATATGACTCTATTCCCGATTCCGATGGATCTGAAAAGAAGATGACAAAGAGACTTTCTAATTAGTACATGGTATTGACATTTAATAGTAATCATTTCCCTCAAACTTGTTTTATATAATCTATACAGTTGTTAATATCAATAAATATAAAAAAAAAAAAAAAAAAGTATTCGGAATTTTTAAATTTATGTCTTATTAAAATTTTATTCATTCGGTCAATATATAGAAATTTCAGCCTTCTAATATAAATTCACTAACAACAGTACACTGCTAAAATAACTCATCAAAAAACATTATTCATATTTGACTATGTGATACTGGTTGTAAATGAATATTAATTAAAATCTCACATAAAAAAAATACCAATATATTACGCAATCGACAAAGTAATTGTTGTAACAGTGGCTACCAATACAGGCTGTAGCATAATTATTTGTTGAAATTGAAATGTTTTAGTTTGCAATTTCTAAAAATAAATCTTCTAATTGTATACAAATTAATGAATAATTCTTATTGTTCCACGATGTAATTCTTATTTACTGTAGTTTTAGAAATAGGAATAATTAGCTTTTATCGGATTTATTAGAATTCTTTTTATTTATTTTTTTTAAATAATAAGACTTATTTAAAGTTGCTGCAATTATTTAATGTTTACTGAATGTTGAGAATTTCTGTGAATTGACTCTGTAAGAAGTACAAAACAGCTATGGGAAGCCAGTTCTATGCCTCTGTAATCGTAAGCTGCTTGCTTTTCATCGTTCACATGGCCATGTCCTTTGGGATTCTTTTTGTTGCAATTCGACCTTCACGAAAAAAATTACATTCTATTCACGATGTAGAAATGAAACTCAGAAGTGTAGGGATGTAGATATATCATGGAGTAGGTATGGTGTAGTTAGTTCCTTTTGTGGTGACAAGAGCTTCCAGCTTCGGTTCCTGTGGATTCATTTTACTTCAGAATTGATTAACCCCTCGCGTTTCCTGTTCTCGATGATTGGATCCAGCCAGCCGCTAAATTACACACCTTTCGCGTCGAATTATCATCAAGCTGTAAGCATGCACCTCATTATGAGGGCACCTGCATTTCCAACCTACAATTTAATGTACTTCGGAACAAATCCTAAAGATTATCGGCATTATTGGAACTTATTATTATTATTGAAATAACATGACGATAATCTTATGAACTTTATCTAGAATTATGATACATCTTCCTTATCAATGTTGAAATAAATTGTTAATATACTGAGGTGGATGCATGAAGTTTCTTCCATTTGAGGTGCGCATGATGGTATAGAAGGATCAATAAAATTAGGATTAATGGATTAATTGCCATTTCTGTTTGAATTCTTTTATTTTAAAACTAGTTTCGAATGTTAAACATTTATCATCAATTCTAAAACTTACAAAACATCAGAACATAGTAACATTATATGTATTGAAAGTTTTAAAATCAAATTGGTGCTCACGTGCTACACGGACTTCTGAAAGATATCTGGAAAAATGGAAAGGGTCGGTTAGAGTAGGACCTTTCGGTTTCCCTATGACTGGTTGGTTTTTCCATTCCTATTGGAAACAAATTTAAAACGGGACTATTGGTAATATTTATCTGGTCATTTTAACAAAAATCTGTATTGTTTTGAGCGATCTTATTATTTCTAATAATTCATAAATATTTAATTTTAGGTTATTTTCTGCTTAATGTATCAGTTTCACCGCCGAGTCTTTATTTAATTTATGGTTATTTTCATTTAAATGGATAGAAAAGTTGGAATTCTGTGTCTTATTGTATTCCAATTTTTCCCGTTTAATTAGCATGGCAGTCATTACATTTTAGTACATATACATAGCTTTTTTTGGGAAGGATCTTTTTTGTCATTAGGTAAAGGGAAGTAAGATGACAATGGTTTATTTATTTTAAATGCAGGCTTTAAACCTAATGTTTTTTTATTCCTTTCCGTCTTTGGTGGATCAATTACTTGGCCGTAATATGGGATCAATATATATTTATTCGGTGTAGCTTTGTCCTCTGAGGGTGTTAAATGTATATTATTCATAGTTGTTTTATGGATTCATTTTTTTTTTTTAAATATTATCGATCTTGATTTTACTATATCCGTTATTGCTGGATATATTGTGTATGGTTTGGATTTCTTTATTATAATTTTGTCCATTTAGTAGTACGTTCAAAAAGCTGTAAATCATACTATTAGAGGCTGCAAGTTTATGTTTAATTGGTATTCTGGCATTATGTTTTATTAGTGCTATTTTTCTCTAATTGTTGCGTGAATTAATTGATGGATGGATTTCGTCTACATAATTTAAAAACCTATTTATGGATTAAGTTTCTTCCATTTCTATAGACTAATCCAACGGAACATATAATTATTTTAAATCTCTCGTTCATTTAAAGTATTACAGTATATTCAGTGATAATTCAGATGTATTTGGAGTTAATTCCAAGTATTTATGATTCAAGAATTATTTAAGGGGTCAAACACAATCTATTTCCAATTTATTCTTAATTCCAATATATAACACAGCACTTATACTACTTCGTCTATTTTGGAGTAAAGAAGAACTGTATAGGTTTTGGTAGTTTTTCTTCAGTCTTTACCGAAGGATTATTTCAGTTATTTTTTTTACGCAAGTCATGGCTTTGTTCCCTGATATTGCTCTTCAAATCATTTCTCAGGGTCAGATTCAATGTGTAAAAGCTTTTACATTGATATAAAATTATTACCGTATTTTGGGTAAATGTTTTCTTTTGTTTACAAGGTTATCTCTAAACAACTAACTTCTTTTTCAACCTCCTCAACTATATTCAACAAAGATTGAATCGAGTTGAGAAAATGAATGTTGTAAAAAAGAAATTATGAACTTGAACTGGTTTACAAATAAGGGGAAAAAAAGTCTACAAAGCCGACCAGATAAACTACTACAGTAGAATCTAATTAATCCGACCCCTAATGGACCAAGGAGCAGGGCGGAACGGCAAAAAGGTTGGGTTATCCGGAGTTTTCGATGAAACATGGTTTCCATAGTTAAAAGTGTATTATAGTTATTTTAAAAGCTATGTATTAACATTGTAAAAAGTAACGGAAATAGAAACTTATGTTATAGATATGTTTTAGCCAGTTATTAATATATAGAAGGATTGCCGTAGGAGCGCTATATTATGTTAGAATTGTAGCAAACTAACTTACCTTTGAAATCGTTCATGATGAAATATTTTCTAAACGTCGTTTTTAAGAACGTACAGATCGAAACCGAAAAAAAAGTATGAAAATTTCCGCCAATTTTTGAGAAGATTCCGAAAATTTTAAAGCTTGTATCTTTGTCCTCTATTAAGCTACACAGCTTATTTTCTGGTCATATTGAAGAAAATTTAATTTAGTTTAATTTTAAGGTTCTTTTTTAGAACTAACCATGCAGTAGAAAATGTTGAAGTATTAGACGCTCAAACAGTAGTGGTTCAAGTTCCAAAATTTGGGCTCTTCGCACAAGCACAACACTAACAACATATAAATAAATTAAAAGTACTCAACTTGTTTCACATTAGAATGTACAGTTTGACTGTACTAATAGGGATTCCATAAAACGTTGTGTACCCCACCGGACTCCGCGGGAGGGTCGGATTAGTGGCAGGCGGATTAGCGAGGTTCTACTGAACTAGTCTACTACCAAACAAAACATTATTTCTTAGGAAGAAGGGATCGGCATAAAATTATCAGAAGATCGTCTGATTTTCATGCCGTGTTCGAATGCAAGTGCATTTAAGCAAATTGCATAAATAAATTGATCTGATTTTCTATCTTAAGAATAGTTTTTAAATATTTGTTAAAAGTGCAATAGTTTTCCGTTTTTTATGGAGCTTTTTCTTTGAATCTGAAAATCCATCATTTTCGGTAATCCGACTCTCCTCTGGTCCCTCTATCTGTCAGATTATGGACACACTACTGTATTTATTTACATTACTGAGTGTGTATTGAACACCTTTAATAGAATTCGATGAGAAAATAAACAAAACGTGACAATAGATGTAGTTATTAGCGTTTCATGGCTCATTATTCTTATCGTCCATTCATCTTTGTTTATGACAATTTTAAACTTGAATTGCACCATACGATTTTACTCGCTCGTAAAAACTGTCTACTTGTAGCTAATAGTTGGGATCCATTGACGAGAACGAAGAAAGGTAAGAGCCCCATTGAATAGAGGCAATAATTGTTGGAGTGATTGTAATGTAAATGGTGTTGAGGATAGGAACTAGAATGGAGGGTGGAACAAGGCCAGGTGGAGTCACGGGCAATGGATTAGTGACGGCGTAACAGCCGTGCTCGCTCCTCTTCACGTCGTTTTCTTCACAGATCTCACCCTCCCTTCCTTTTATTTTTATACATTATCTTATAATATAAATTTTTTTGATGGCTTAGGTAATTTGCTATTGTAAGTATAGAACAACCGTTGAAGTCAAAAGTAAAAAAGAAAGAAAAGACTATCGAAAACCTAACTTGATCTTGGAAATTATCTGAATTAGTTATCTGAAACAGGATGGGAAGCAAGTTGAGATACTAGTGGATTTGAATTGTTATGGAGTTTACTATGAAAGGATAGGTATCTGGTTTGGGCTAAATCAGCAACATGCAACATTATACAGTATAAATAAATAAATAAATAAATAAATACAGGCTTAGCGAACCCGAAGGTTCGATGCCGATACCACCATCCCTCGACCGCACATTTCCCTCCAATCAACTCCTCCAAAACCCAAATCCCCCAGGTCTGCCCTGACGCAATCCTCCCATCTTCGTCTCGGTCTACCCCTCGGTCTTTTACCCGACGGCTCATAACTGATTACTTTTTTCAGAATTCGATCATTATTAAACCCAACGACTTTACATGCACATTTTAATCGTCGCGCAGCTATTACTTGAACTATATTTACCGGATATAACTCGCGCAGTTCCGCATTGTGAAGCCTTGGGTACATTAAGGATTTCGGATTATAATCCTTTTTGGGTACAGAAGATTTGGATTATAATGATGGAGTTCCAAACCTTAACTCCGTTTGTCCAAAAATGTCAAATTACTGTCATGTAAATGTGCGTCTTGCAATTAATTCGTAGGTTTTGAACGTTTGTCTAGTGGATGTTGAAGTAGTCGGAAACGACGGGCAGTTTCTGAGTCTGGGATGTATTGGTTAAGAAAAACAAAAACAAAAAAAAAACTAATTGGTTATGTTGGTTTAAAGTGTCTCGAGGATAGGAAGGGAATAAATCATATAGCGCAAAATAAAATATAGTTATTTTAATTCATATAAGCCATACCGGAAAATCGCTCTTCCATAAACAAAACAAAATAAATATGTAAAGCGTCCGTGTAAAAAATAATTGTTATTTGAAAAATTTTATTAAGGCTGTTTTTTATTTATTTAATATTTTATGTGCTAAGTTTAGTTTATAAGTACTTTATTATTTATTAAAATAGTTTTAAAATAGCTGCATCCGTTTCTAATAACTTCTATCACATATATTTGATTTTTTCCATATTTAACTACTGTACGTTCGTGATAACTGATTCGATTCGGGGTGTGACTTTTATATTGCACACTTAAGTGTTCTACAAATTGTTCCTGTAGTTCTATTCATCGTTCTTTTATTGCTTATTTATTAAGTTCATCTATTGTCCAGCTTAATCTAGCAAGTATATCTGGAAAATCTGGCGGTTATGCTTAAATGCTGACTTGACAACGTGGAACTGCTGACCAAGAAATTGTACTTCTTCAAGTACCACTGAACTGGAGATTCATGGTTCACTGGTCTTAGCAGAACATATTCTTATTGTATATGTTTACTGTGTTAATTGTTGTACTTATTGTTTTGTATTATAGGAAAACAATTTTTTAAAGGTTTTGTCTCTTTTTAGAGGTTTAGTATCAATCAGCATACTTATTCATTTCTTTACGTTTGTTTAACTAAAGTTGATTTAAAATCGATCATTAAAAACTTTTTTTCAAGAAAATAATTTTCATGGTATAATAATTTTTATTTGTTCACATTTTTCTCACGATTAGAAAGGAAGTGTTAATTTTTGTAGACCGTTTTTCTCCAATTTCTTAATTGACTGATATTATGAAAAGACAAAATAGGAACAATGGTTGACTGTGACGTGTACCTCCAGAAGTGGCGTAATCCGTGGCACAGAAACCAAAAGTTGCTGATCTGTTAGATTTTGTCCGTTACTGTTAGTCAGTGAGCTGCTCTGATAGTATGGACACCAGGTAAGATTTTTTTATTTAAATACATAGGATTGTTAATAAGATCAATGTTGTTATTTTCTCCATGTGTTCTTAACGGCAGGGAAATCTAAAATAATTGTTTGATGTGACTGGACCCTCAAAAATTAACCAATGATAGCTTGGAAATTAATTCTTCGTTGTAAGTAGTTATTTAAAGTCATTAGTCAATCATATTTCTGTTGTTAAGAGGCAAAAAAATGAGTTATTAATTAACAAAAAGAAACAATACGGCTGCTTCGCACGTTCAGAAACTCTTGCCGCACGCTATACCATGGAAGTCCTGTAATTATATTCGTATCTTCAGTCGGTTCTCGATAACTTGAATCTCACGGAATCAGAGAAAAAACTTGAAATATCGAGGGTTCAGATTGACTGGATGTATAATGTAATTGTGTGTAATGTGATGTTAGTTTTAATTGTTTAAAATTAACTACAGATCTGGCACATAATTACATCGTGAAACCATAAAAATCAAATTATTATACCCTTAAATGTTTCATCCATGTAATGTTTTAAGTGATGAGAGCTGGGACGAAATATTTTGTTTCCAAACTGATGGTATTTGTATATAATATTTGAGAATAACTTCTTATGAAGGATGTTAGGCTAGATGGGGGAATGTCCCCGGTAACCATAATTACAAAAATCGAATGTGTAAATTACAAAGTGTATATTTTATTATTGTGAATGGATTCTTTAAACTTCAAAACATGTAACCAATACTCTTTCTAGCCTCTATGAGACCACCTTTAGTGATAGCACATGGGACGAGCTAACTGGTGGCGATGAAATCTCAGTTTCGATTTTTCTGAACATTTGTTCCTGACACCTCTCATATATAAAAAAATTGTTTTGTTTTTTTAGTAATAACAATGTTTGTTTTTCGTTATTTATAAACATTAATTTATCATAAATTATCATAAATTTGATTTTAAAAATTGTACAACCTAGTAACTTGTTTTTTTATCTTCTATATTATTATAATTTTTTAAAAGAATTATTTTATATCCCGTAAATTTGGCTGATAGGTACATTGTTTATTGTTCATTATTATTTAAATAATCGCTACAAATTGCCCAAATTCCTGGTACTTATTTAATTGCTACCGAATTCGAACGCTAATAAAACTCAATTGTACTCTTATTAGGTAAATTGTATTTTTAATTTTCTTGATATTAATTCATTTACTATAGGTTTGTGTATAACACTAATATTTTGTATACGTGTTGAATTTATATGATTTTTAATATTTATATTTCATCTTTGATTCAACAAATCTTTTATATTGTCTCTTACAATTAGTGTAACATTTTCGTGATAACGCCGTTCTTCTTATGAACAGTATTATCTTTTCCATCTTGCTGTATTTTATTGAATTTTCTGTTTCTTTTGTAGAGGTATTTGTTATGGGCAGCCCTGATGTTAAATGCATATAAGAGAATTGTTCCTTGCTTAATTTGTCCACTAGGCACTAATTAATAAATTGTTGTTTTCCCACTCATATTTCATTAACAATAGCCCAAAACGTACAAGTCAATCTGTATATAATGTTCATTTAGATGAGTGTTATTATGATCACATTGATTTAAAATACTTAACTACTTAATTTCTGAACGATGGGGATAAGTTAATAATTTGCCTGGTCTTGTCAGACGGAGGTGATTACCTTTCTTAAAAAAAGGGGTACGTTATTAATCACCATTAGTTTTATTTAATTTTTAAATAAAATAATCAGGAATTTGGCATAATAATACTGATGAATAGGGCAAATAAATTAGTCAAAACATTAACATAGAGATATATTCTCAGTCCACTGCTATGTCAGAATCGATTAATTTTTTTTTTTTTTTTTTTTTTTTTTTTTTTTTTTTTTTTTTTTTTTTTTTTTTTTTTTTAATTTTTGAAAGTTATATTGAATGTATACAGCAGTCATATTTCACCAGTATTTTTTCTATAAGGTGGACATGATATGTAAAAGTTTTGAACTGTATTTTTTAAAAAATTAAATGATTATTTATTTACAATTTTACTCTTTTATGTTAGGAAATAAATTACTCAAGGAATGTTATATTTTCTTTTATATTTACACTCACAAATTTCGAGGCTCCTGATATTTCTAGGAATAACATAGCTTTTTTTTAATTATAAAAGATTTTTATTGTAAAAAAAAAAGGAAAAAAAAAAAAAAAAGGAAAAAAAAAGAAGATTTTTATTGTAAAAAAGAAAGAAAAAAAAAAAAAAAATTATCCGTGAATGAGAGCTACGCTTCCAAAAAATTTTTTTAGTTACCAATATCAAATATTAAAGTTTTATGATTATATTTGATTCAGAACTGGCTTTTTACCTGTTGTTTCGTTATAAACTTTTACTTTGCATAATGAAAGTCAAAAAAGAAATACTGTGACTAGTACTAGCTTCATACCAATGAAGAATGCTTAATATTTCAAAATATAGATAGAGGGTCGGCCGAAAATACTGGATATGGAAAATTAACTATAGGCTCCCCTCCCAGACATCTTCGATCCAGTCTGAATCGTTTAATTTTCCCTTCAGAATGGCTCGCCTGTCTGCTTGGGGTCGGAATTGCTCTGTCCGCAGTGTAATTTCCGTGCTTGTCCCTTGGGCCCTCTCAAATCAGCTAATTTGGTACACTAACGAAGTGCTTTTTCAAACTTAATATAATAAAAAAAATGTATTCTGAGTATCTTATATACTGCCATCGTATTTTTAAAAAATAATATGGGATTAGGTGTATTAAAATATTTTTGCAGATATATAGCAATTGTTTTGAGTCATTATAAAATTTGTCGCTTTCATTTACCACTGTTTTGAATTAAAATATAATTTGTTTAACTTTTAAGAATATTTAGAATTCCTTATATTATAAATTTTGAATTACTTCTGCCTCAGTACTCAACAAAATGTAGAAACATTTTGTGTAAATTCTTTTTTATTAAGAATTATAGACGGTGACATTTATTTCTACAATTTTAATATATTTATATATATGAAGATTACTTTGATTATCAATTTAATTTGAGTAATTATTAATTTAATAGTATGTGCTTTGGTGGAGTTCTGAAGAAAAAAGATACGTAGGTCCTCAATTTTGACTCCTTGGTTTTGTGCACTTGCAAATGGCTTCTCATAAGTTGATGATGAAAGATCTTTTTAAACTTAAAAGCTCTTTTAATGACTGGAAGTTAAACATAATTGATTAAATATGTCATTGCCCTGTGTATTATATTTAGTTCAAAGCCTAAAAATATTTGTAGTGATTAGATTTTATCCTTTACGTCTATTTTTCAAATTGTATTTCGGTTTTCTTTACTTCTTTTCTCTCTCTCTCTCTCTCTCTCTCTCTCTCTCTCTCTCTCTCTCTCTCTCTCTCTCTCTCTCTCTCTCTCTCTCTCTCTCTCTCTCTCTCTCTCTCTCTCCTATAGTTGACAGTTTTTGGCTTTGCCGTTTGTTTTTTTTTTTTAATCAAAAACCTATTATTTATCATGTTATAATTTTGAATAAACATTAAATTTCATTTTCATTATTCTGGTGTTTAACAGTAACATAACATAAAACATAAATCGTTAGTTGTCGTTCGTTTAGAATTGAATAAGTCAAATTCATATTGAAAATGTGTTGAAAGGATTTTTAATTTTTTCGTTACAAAAAATTGGTTTTGTTTCGCTTCTTAGTAAGTCCTTAAAGTATCTTTTTTTCTACCACAATTTCTCGGTAAAAAAAAAAAACAATAATAAGAGGAGTTTATATTGAAAAAACACTTTTGATATATATTTAATAAAGGTAGTAAAGTCAAAAAGCAAAGTAATTAGAACTTCTGCCAATAAGTCCGAAAACGGCCATTTGGCCCGTCATGGTAGGTTTGGTGTTGATAGTTTTTTTGCAGCATAAAAATCCGGTCATTACAGGCGTGCTGAAAACTTCCTGGTGATAAGATAGTTTCAGTTGTTCTAACACTTGTTCACTGTCGGAAACTCCAGGTCTTGTCTCCTTCTGATTTGCTTACATTCTTGTAACCATTCTTGCTTTATTTTTGTGGCATTACAGTTAGTTAATAACATTATATTCTGTACTTCTATAATATATCCAAGTGCAGGTTTACTCCTCGTTTTTTTTGTGTGACTTTGTACGAGTTTCTAGACTGGAGAGTTTGAAGCAGTCGGAAATCTTGCTTCTTTAATTTTAACGTATTTTTGCCTGTATTATCATTGTTAAATAATCGTGCATATTAATTGATCAAATGAGAATCTTTTGTCACCTTTCGGAACATAAAGGACGGATCAAAGAATTTAAAATAATACAACAGCGATATCTCTTCAAAACATTGTTGTGTGAACAAAAAAACAAATTTTGCCGAGAATGTTTTTGAAGTGTACTCAGTGTTACCAACTGTTTATTAAGGTGAACACAACAATGAAATTATGCAATTTTTTTGTATCATTTCTTATAACTAATTATAAATATCTGATGTGATCCATGGAACTGTCGAAGATCCGCAGGAAAGGGTTACACAATTGGTATTAGGTAGGCAGTTGCTGGTGACGTAGCGGCTAGCTGTTCTCCCCACTCGTTCCTTCGGTTCCTAATTGACCTACTCAAGCTCTCGCAGCTCTAAAATTTATTTAGCACACCCAGGGTTTACGTTTATTGCATATGTATCTTGGGATATTTCGTCAATTGTAAATAAATAAGGTTATATAATAATTAAAATTTTATTTGATTGTACTTATTCCCAAACTAAACTTTTTTGAGTAGGGATAGAAATTGAATTCAAAACGCCCAGTGAGACCCATCACTGGATGGAAATTTGTTTGAAATTCCTATTTTAAATCGTTTCTTTATACATAGCTACCTTAAAATCAGAGTTGGGCAAAATTCAATAGCTGTTTGACAATTTATTTCCTGAAACCAATCACCTAATTTAATAATAATTAAATCTTTCAGTCAAATAATCATTAGTGCACTAAAAAAATGTAATCATTATTAAATTAGGTAATTTATTCCAGGAAATTAGTTGTTAAATGACTATGATTAAATTTTGACCAACTCTGCTTATCATAAATACTTTCTTATTTATGAATTCCGGCATCGTCGTTTGTTTTATTTTTTTTAAAATATAAATTGAATATATTAAAGGAGACGTAAGTTGATTGGAATTATTTTTAATAAAATTTGTCTGATGAATTAGTTAAAAATATTATGTACCTTGCTAATGCTAATTTCTGTACTGATACTTCTTTTTGTGTAGATAGTTAATATTACTAGCACTTTTAGTGTTTAGGATATTGGACTCGAGCTAAAAGAATAGACTAAGTTCGGAATTCAAGTTCAAGTCTATACTTAATTATGTCCTAAGTCAAGTGGGTCTTTTAGCCCTTTATTGGGATGAGAAAAACTTGGTTTTTGAGCATTTTTGGGAAGCAGTCTATTGCCTGTTTAACCGGTGCGCCTATTACAAGTTCTTTTTATGACTTCCACGCCTGTATTAATACCATCAATGGCCCCTATATAATTTACATACATTCATATTTGGCAGTAAAACTCGCCATCAAGTCTAGACTCATGAGTTGCATCCACTTCAACACCGTCCATCCATCTAGTCCGGTCTCCACGTTCGATGCAGTTCTTCCTTTATCATTCGTTGGTATCTGGGAGTCATCCAAGCAAGCAACATGGCCAGACCATCGGAGTTTCCTAAGCTTTATAATTCAAACTAGATCCTTGTCCTGTATAACATAAATACCCATAAATATAGTAAACATATTAAGATTTTTCCCTAGTCAAAATAATAAAGTAATTAAGATCCACCTATTGTGGAATTTACTGTGTAATAATACTGCGTATATTATACTATAGTTGGTTTATTTGTTTAAATATCGTATAATTATGCCCCTGTAGCATGCTAATTTAACAACTTAGTCTCAAAGCAATCAGTGTTCCTCCATAAAGTGTAAATTTATTGACTGTTAATTACTTTTTTTTTAATTTTTTTTTTTTTTTTTTTTTTATTTTTTTATTTTTTTTTTTTGTGAGGAACTCATCGGTATCGATTGAATTGTGTGGAGGCTAGAAAGTTATCAGGCAAAGTGATAATGAAAATGGCCACCATTGAAGAGGAGAATTGCTTTTTAAATGAACAGGATGACTCCACTCCGGTGACCTTTTCGAATTACTAACTCAATTGAACTACTTAATTTTTCAATCAAATAAAGTAAATTTAATTTGTTTCAATCTATGTATACATTTTGATAAAGATCTAATACATTTTGTTTTCATCTGACTGTTTCTCGTTCTAGATTTAACAGAATATAGAAATATGAACGGTTCCAATTGTAAACTCTATTGTGGAATAGTGCTATCCACATATCCGTCGATTTTCAAACTTCACTGGAATTCACTTGTCGCACCACAAACATTTAACAATAATATCTAATTAATTTAATGGGAAAAATTAAATTTTATCATCAGTTTCAAGCTTTGTATAACATAGTACTTTTGTAACCTCTCATGGAGAATGGCGCTCGCCGCCTATCGATAAATTTTTAAATTTCATTACTTTCCAATAAATACTGCTTTTTAACTAAAACATTAATACGAAATCAGTAGATCTTTTATAACTATCATTTATAACTAAACCTTACTGGAACTATAAAGATGGTGTGGTTAAAATTTGGTAGAGATTGGTTTAGTAGTTTTCGTGGTTAGTGATCACAAACGAAAAAAATCGCTTTTCCTTTTATATAACAGTATAGATTATTTTGTATTTTTATAAACAATAGATGTATCGCTTTGGAAATCTAGTTGCTCATGTATGGTGTTTCCAAATATTTTAAAAATATATATTTAAATCAATATAACTTTTAAACATTATTAAAATGTTAATGGTAGTAGTAAATTTGGAAAATGGGTTTGTATGTAATAAAAGAACCACTATAGATTAATTCAAGAATATATATTTCTGAAGGTCAAGAGGCTATTTTTTTTTTTATAAATGATAATTTTTTTTTAAATTTACGGTGTCAGTTTTGTTTCATGAGTTCTTAATTAGAATCGCCGATTTAATGTAACATCCCATTAATCTTCAGAACCCACAGACCTTAAATTAATAGCATCTCCTACTAGGAAAAAATAAGTGATATATCAAACAATATGAACCTATTACTCTTTAAATTATCTGATAAATAAGCTCCATAAAAAAAAAAATCTTTATTAAATTAAATTTATTTGTATTACTTTATATACATGTAATATCATATTTGAATTTATGAGACTATTATTATTGTTATATTTATAACATGTGTGAATAATGAAATGAATGTTGAAGAAAAAAAAGTTTTTGAAGTTTTAAAACTCTAATAAATTTAAATCATCATTTGGAATCTAATAACAATGAATGGATGAAACAACAAGAGAGAGACCGAAAACAAAGACAGAAACAGAATAGATATACTGTCATAAACATTATGATGACTTGTATAAGTATTATATATAGCGAAATTAAATTATATTTCTATGGCTAAACGGACGGTTATAGCCGATTAATTCTTATAGTTTAACATCATATTGATGCCATATTGTTTATGGTAATGGTAATAGTGTTGTAAACAAGCCCTGCAAGTTAGCCCACTGATTTATTTTACCATCCATTTTTAGTGTATTTTTCCGCAATCCCTTTTAAGAATACGTTTGAGTTAACCTCATCACTTATTTAGATAAACATTACATCACTTAACACTTGAAAATGCTTTTAGCGTCACAGTTGTATGTAAGGAAGTTTAAAAGCGTTCTTAGTCACGACTTGTTCCATCCAAACCGTGTTATATTTGAGAACCGTGACTTTCAGGTTCCGCGATAACGCTTTTACTCTATGCGCATCTCGTGCATTTGATGTTAGTGTTTTGCATCGACATAACATTTCGGCTTTTATTTAAGTTTTTATTTCTTTTTGTTGTAAAAATAATATGCTTAAGATCAATATAATTAATAATCGTTGTGTAGGTAGTGGAAAGATTGCAGGTTACTCAGAAATTGAAATAATATTTATTTGTATTAGTGGTTGATTTATTTTTCAAATCTAATTTAAAATATTTACAATAAAACTGTCATAGATACTTCTCTGAATTGTTCAAATATTCATAATTGTTGAATAAAAGTAGCAGTATATAGCAGTATCTCCTGTCATTTTTTAAAATATAAGAATAGAAGTAAAAGACAAGTTCGTATCAGTAGAGAACACAATTAATTCCAATGTACATAATATAAAATTTATTTTATTTCAATAATTCGTAATTTAATACTATACATTACATTTTGTAATAGAAAAACCTTAATCAGGACAGTCAATTTTTCTTTCAAACTTCTCTAATTTCTTTTTCTTCTTTTATTCCCTCATGATTTTTATTTCTCCTCGGCTCTACTGAAAACATTAGGGATTTTCAGATCCTCAGTTACTGCCCATTACATTATCCTTAATTACTTGAGATAGTAGTTTGATACTCTCTGTTAGTACTTGGTCTCTACCCTCCAGGTGTTTTATAGATAGTATCATTAAAGCAGTCCAAATTGAGTTGGCTAAATAGGGATAGGGCATAGACCTTTCCAGTTCCAATACATTTCTTTTTGGTTAGAATTATTTATAAATTTCAATCATGGCAAGAAGTAGTTAACATAGCTTCAATCGGGTTTATTCATTTGTAACTCAGATAAGAGAGTAGCGCTGGGATCTCTGGGATGTCTTTCCCTCCCATAAATTGGGAACAAGATTGGATGGGCGTTTCCCGGGATGCTTAAATATATTGTATATGCAGTATTTTTTTTTTTCTTCCATTATTTTCATTATTACAAAACCATCATTAAACCTATTTGGACTTACGAACTTGAACTGTGTGGGACAGCAAAAAAGTCGAATATCAAACGCATTCAATCCTTCCAATCCAAAATCCTCCGAACTATAGTAAATGCTCCTTACTATGTTTCCAACAAAACCTTACATAACGATATCAATATACCATACGTCCTCGACCATATACCCCTTAAATTCTCAAAATTCCATCGCAACCTTTCCTTTCATCCTAACCCACTAGCTCAATTATCCGCTTCCTCACACCCTGATAACCCCCCTCGCAGACTAAAACAGCAATGGCCCCCAGATCTTTTGTAAAATTACTTATATTGAAGTTCTGGCAATGGCCAGCTTCTCAAATCATGCCCTGAGTGAATGTTATAGCGCTCTCACTTAGCCCCCACTGGGTTTTTTTTACGCCAGTGACGCAGCTGAGAGAGAAAAGCTGGGATCTCTCTGTGCCTGGCTTATCCCTTCATAAGTGCAGGGACGGGTCTGGTGAGGGGATCTCTAGGATGAGTGTAAATTGTAAATAGAGTATAATTGTATTTTTACCTTTGTTTTATCTTTTATTATTAGTATTATTTAATTTTTTTTTCTTAAGTTGTACTATTTCATTGTGTATATTTTATATTTTATATTGTTTATGTATAGCATAGTTCTCTTTTTTCTCTTTTTCTTTTCTCACAGTACTTATTTACTTTATTTTAATTTTTTTTTTTTTTTTTTTTTCTCATTGTACATAATGTGTGAACGTGATCATAGGCGATCTATATTACTTATTGCCCAAATTTGTGGCAGATTGTAAAAATTACTCAATAAAAGATTTTTAAAAAAATAAATAAATTTCATTGTAATATTGTATGAGTGAACAATTTTTTTATATTTTTCCAATTACACAGTTCAAATTTCAAAAATTTGAATCAGCATTTGGTTAGTATAAAAAAACACAAAAAAAAACTGTGTTTGTATATAAAACAGTCGCCAACTGAGAATGTTGGTGGAATAATTATTATAACAAAAAACCTCAATTTCTCTCTGACTGGGAAAAGCAATAGATCATGTATATATCTATAATTTACTAATTTTATGTCCATTGCTTATGATAAGGAAACTGTCCTCAAATTTTCGATCCGAGCAACACCAACAGAGCTAAAGCGTTACAAAATTTTACATTTTCGAGTTGAGGAAACTAGAAAACTCTAGACCCCTCCCCCCTCCAGCAAAATGACATCCATGTCATAATCCACTGCACATCAAATAATTTAGCAACAAAATACATGACATGGGCCAACGTTAAACTTATATTTATTTTATTGAATGGCTTTGGTTTTGGACAACCTTAACAAGGAGATATTATTAAAGATCCGTTGGCTTTGACGGGCGGTGCAATACGGCCAGGCAGAACTAATGATCCAAGTCCTCAAGGTTCGAGTACCGCCTTAAAAGGACATCATTCACTTTATTCATGTATTATCTATCTTCCCCTTCCTGGACTTTTGTATCCAGCGGCCCTTTGTAGTATATTCCAGGAAATATATTTTGAATACGCTGCCTTGATCGATGGTGTGGGTGAAGTCACACCAGCCCGCACGGATATCCACCACTCCTATTAATTTATCTCTTCGTATCAAAGTTGTTAGCTATTGTATTTCTCATATGGTTTATAACCATTCTTAATTATTTAATTATTCAACATTCTTAATGTTTATATTACAAAGCTCTTTATTAACCTTTTTTTAAATATATTTATTGATATTTACAATTTTATAAGTAACATACAGTAGATTAATTTTAGGAAAATGATTACAATGGCATGTCAGTAACTACTGGCTTGAACTACTCACTACTAGCATTTCAATAGTTCTATCTATTACATATATATAGACATCTATATTATGTGTCCTGGGCAAGTTGGGAGACAAGTGGATTCGAGTGGGAATGGATTTTACCTGGAAAGAATAGGTATCTGGTTTGTGACATAATAAGGAGCATTCAGGATTTTACAAATGATTTTGAATTGTAAGGATTGGATACTAGAAGAATGGGGAGGTTTAGTGGAGCCCCAACTCAACTCCGTATGTCCAAATGGGTCTTAATTACTGTCATGTAAATAATTCTTTTGTGTAATTTATTGGAAGCTTTGAACGATTGTCTAGTAAATGTTGGGGCTCTGAAACATTGAACAGTATCTTTTCTTTTAAGTCTGGCATTTATTATCTTAATTCTCTTTATGTTGTAATAGCAAAACTGGCTGACCAATTTGTTTTCATAGTCATTCAGATATCATTTTAATTGATTTAAAAACTCACAAATTTATATTTGTTGTTGTTAGTTGTGACTTTATCTCCTAATGTAGTACTCCTACTAGAGAAGGAAGGGAAGGTTATCTTATAGGTTACCATTCTAGTTTAACCAGAATGTCACTTCTTAGGTCCGTGCTGAAAGACAGCCTCCGGATTGCTCTGTTTGTTATTAACCCGGTTTCTTATAGCTGTTCCCATTTCGACTTCATGGACGTGTCCCATCTCCATTTCTACACCACCCTTTTTTTGATTTTTTGGTATCCACTGACATTTTTCTATAACAAAGACATGGAAAATTAACACTGGAGGTACAATCACTTAGGCAACGAAGACTGGTATAGACAGCCCCCCCCCCCCCCCCCCCCCCCCCCGAATCTGATTTGAACAGCTTCAAAACTACCTCTAGCCAATCCAAATCAACGAGTAAATACTTTCCTTGTGTTGTCAAGGCCCTGCCTAACACAGGCTGGCTCAAGTTTGTATCTTGGACAAGTTAAGGAATAGTCACTACCAAATGATGAATCAACTTTTCTGGTCTAATTAACTTGTCTAAGGATAGAATTAGCAGTATGGATAGCTACCATAAGTCTCTGTTTACCAAATTCTTTTAACATATGATATAAAAACCTATTTGCAAATTAGAGAAAATTTTGAATGTATTAATAATAATATAATTTTTATATCCTGTTTGTATTTTTCGCTACCTCCTGCAAAAGATCTCTATTTTTCTATTTTTCTCTATCTGCCGTTTATTTTTCCCGTACAGAGATGGGAGTATGTCGACTTCTCCGTCTGTATGTTTGCAATTAGGCGCCGAGATGTTTGCCTAGTGTGTCATAGTCACTACGCCCCGCCGAAGTGGCAATGAAGACTGAAGATAAATGACATTATTAATTATTGAAAGGCTCTGAGGAGGAAGGTGATATAGTTGAGTTATTGTTGTGCACAATGAAACAATCAAAAGTCATTTCACTATAATTGTTCCGATAACGAATCCAGGACAGGGCCGTGTGAGATTATCCAACTCCTCCAATGCTTCTTCTTAGATATCAATTATTATTAATAATTGTACAAAATTACGAATATAATTAAATTTTATTCTTCTTAGTATTTTTGTTCGTGTTGTGGCCTGAATGAGGCTTCGAAGGGCGTCTTCAACTGCATTTAAACTGGCGAAAATTATTTCCGTTTAAAGGAATTCATTATTAAAAAAAAAATCTATTCATTGTTATTGCATGTACTCATTGTCATGCTGATTCATTTATTATATAACAGATTATTTTCAGAGTTAAATTTAATGTTAAATTTACTTAAAACTATTCAGTCATATTCTAGGACGCAGGGAAGGGATGAGGCTGTCAAGAAGTGTTTTTGTTTTTTTTAATGAGAACTGGGGGTGTCTTTTCATTATAAATTAATCCACTGGCAGTAATTTAATTTTTTTTTATTTATACTTCATTGATATTTACTATTGTATACAACATATACAATAAGTAAATATACGGTGAAATGATTACAATGAAGTTATCAATAACTTGTGAAGTAACTAGTCACTGATAGTACTTCTATAAAAGTTCTATATTAGAAGTTCCTTGGCCATCTTCTTTCCATACGCCTCGTAGGGTTATCAAGATTCGATTGTGAAGCAAGTTAAGAGACAAGTGGATTCGAGTAGGTATGTAGCTTTTCATAGATAGGAATTTTTTTGTATCTGCAATATTTTTAAAAATTTTAATTTTTTCATTTGGGGCTTGACGTCCTTATGTACTGTACTCTAACTAGGACAGGAAAGACGAGTTATTATACAGGGTACCAATCTATTCCAACAATGGCGGGCATGTTCATTTCATGGGACCGCCACGAAATAAATTTTAACCCTCCCAGGTGGGATTCGATCCTCTTTTTTAATTTAAAATTATTTTAGAACTTAAGTTAATATTTCGCGACCCCCCCCCCTCTAGAAAATAATAATTAGCCTTTCTATTGATAATTTAATTTGGACTGTGATAATAAATGTAAAATGTTTTTTTAATATTACATAATCAAACTGCACTAATTTTATGTATTTAAAGAAAATACAAATGTTTATAAGTAAGTTTATAAGTAAATTTGTGTCTATAATACTAATGATTTTTTTCTTATTAAATGGTTTCATTAGTCTCACGACCCACCTATAATATCATCACGACCTCCAGGTCGAGAACCGCTGTTGTTATAGATTTAAAGAAAAATTAATACAGTGGATTAATAATGAGTAAATACATGAATAAAATTAAATAAAACACATTATATTCATTTACATTCCAAAACCAGCTGTCCTCTATTATGTGAGGAGTCAACTAACACTGAATTCAAATCTGATATTCAACTCATTGGGGTTAGGAATGATTTAACGATCGCATTTCTTTTTTATTTACCTGTTAATTTTGAGGGTTGTATGGAATAAGCGCTTATACCCTCACAATAATCTTAACAATCTAGTAAATTTTTTAATCAGAAACTATTCGAATTAAAAGTTAACCAGCCGCCTTGGATTAGAAGACTAATACCGAAGGCCTGAAGCCGAGAACAATGGGCGATTTAGCAATTACACAAGCTGTTTTCTTCCTTTCAGTTAGAGGAGAAAGTTTGAGGCACTCCTTGTCACCTTTGCCTTTCATTCTATCTAAAGCAGTATCAATAGAATGAGCCACAATGCTTTTGGCACCTGGTTCTTTGGCGAAATATTTTAAATATTTACGAAAATTAATCATTACTTGAAGCTTCTGATAAATTTAAATTCATCTTTTTGACTTCAATATGTCTTTTGGCGTGGGTCTATTACTTCTTTGGTGTATTGTTCTAGCTAGCTAGCTCTGTTTGTGTTGATCGATCTAAAATAGCGCAGCATATTCTTATTCAATATATTATTTCTCCATTTTACAGAGAATTACTTATTTAAATTAAACATGAAGTGTTTAACACTGTACGCCTGTTGGAAAAATTTTGTTTCCGTGCTTTTTAAAACTAATTACCAAGGCGGAACTGATACGAGCTTATCGTATGTCTTAAAATATCCTCGGAGAATGCGTTGGCATTTCCTAATCACCACGTTATGGGTCTTATAGATTAGAAGAGATTTTGGGAAATTATAATATGTGTGTATTGTTTATGAACAGTCTAAGAGAAAACATATTATTATTTCGTAATGTGTGGATATTATGTTAAGCAACAGTTTTCGGTAAATAATCCATTTTCCCCCCCAACAGTATGAAAAAATCAAAACATCTGCTGTTTCACAAAAATACAGATTTAAGTTCATTTTATTTTTATTTATTTTACTTGCAGCAGAAATAATATGAAAATAATAAAATAAAATTTTGATTCCATAATATGGTGAACCGGTGAACCAGTGGAATCGAGAATTGACATTTGGGATCGACACCATCCTACATCACTCCAATGGACTCGATGAGAACTCTTTAGTAAAGTCCTTTTATTGATGTTTATGTTTCCGTCCACCGTTGGTTCTTTACATGTTTATTGAGCAATGAATTGTCCATTATCAACTCTTGGAACGTATACAGGGTGAGTACCTCTTAGTGTAAAAAAAAAAAAAAAAAATTTGGGGTAAACTAGATCAAAAATGAAGAAATATCCCATGTATATCGTTGGTTTATATTTGTATTGCTTTCAAATAATGTAGAGGAGTACCATGGTGTTAGAAAATCATATTTTGCCGAACTTCAGGTGGAATATCGTGATGAAGTTGTGGTAGGATATTTTATAACAATTCTTAATAATTCTCATCATTCATTCTGTTGGGCAAACTATGATTTTCCAACACTATTCGACAGCTATACAAAAAGGAATAAACCAACGATACCCCACGTGGATAGGTAGAAATGCCTTCCCCTGTGAAAACAAACTCATCTGTCTATAAAATTCACCTCAAAAAGTGGTATTCTTCAACACAATCTGCATTCAGAAGCTAACGGCAAAATTGAGGTCTATTTTCATTATCATTGGGTTTTAAGCCTTACATTTAAAATCTAATAACATAAATCCTAAATAATAATAATAAATAAATAAATGTAATAACATAAGACCCTTGGATCTGGTGTCGCTTTATTGGCAGTTTTCCTTTATTTTCTATTATAAAATAGTTTTTTTCTTTGCTGTTTATTCCATTTATTATGTTCAAAATGCACATTTCCATTAAGGGATCATCATAACGTTTTATTAACTGAAGTAACTGATTGGTATGCCAAATAATAACACAATGTTTTTTCGGTTTTAAAAGTAAATTTCTCCATGAAATTGAAACAGAATAATTGCTTTCAACATATCATTCGAAAACTGATTAAATTTGCAAGTTTTTGTGAGATTTTCTGTTTTGTAGATAGTTTTTTTTCGAAAAACCGTGAGCGTTGAAGTAATTTAAGACATTGTAACTTCCCTAAATAAGGTGAAGATCAAGCTGTTCTTTAGTTCGCAAGTTTTTAAAATTCAAGGTTATATTTACTCTGCCCTTATAGCAAATTTAATGCTTAATCCGAAAATATGGTGAAAATTTGAAAAAATATTTAAACAAAATGGAGATATTACAGCTTTTATGATAAAAAACGTGGTTTCCTCAAAAAAGTCTTTGAATTATCATATATCTGCAATGGATTGGAATAGAAAGGCATTCTGCGGCATTTTTCTTAATTGTTGATCTAGTTTCACCCAATTTTTTTTTTTTACACTGAGAGGTACTCACCCTGTATATTGGTATTAAGTTGTGGAAATTGAGTCCTGTCAATTTGTAATACCTTTGGAAAATAAAATTTAAAAAAAAAATCACCGCATTCAAAACTTTTATATTATGCACTGTCATATTCCTTGTTTTTAATTTATCATTTGATATCTTGTTTCCATGCTATTACTAAAGACCATTAGCTGTATGTAGAAGTAGTTTGGATATATTATCGGGGGTATGGAGATGGATGTTTTGGAGTGTGGAGAGTACAGAGATAGAGTAGAGACATAGGCTGGCATTGGCCCAGTTCACCGCTAACCTTCGCGGCAGACTTTCTCTCTCCCCACCTGTGCTTCATCTGACGTCACAGCTACAGCTGTTTCCCGCCGACCGCCTCACCATATTCGGCTCTCCCGCCGAAATCTTTTCATTATAACTCCACTAAATCATTAAGTTCCACTTTAATAAAGGGGTCGTTTCTCATCTCGAACTGCTTCCGTCCTCCTAATCCTTTGCTAATGAGATGTTTCTTTTTAAAACTAATTTTCTTTCATCATTCGAGATAGGCTGTTAGTTAATTTCTATAAATTATAACTGCTTATGATAATTGTTATTAACAGATAATATAGTTAGTGAAACATAATATTTACCATACTTTAAGTATTTATTATATTTTTGTTGCTATTACTCCAAGCTCGACGATTTGTAAGCTTGAATATTCCCTGTTCATAAAAAGACTGAGGGCGAGTTTTTAACCATTCGCGCACGTGCTTTTCGACGTCTTCATTGTTTTCAAATCGTTTTCCCTCCAAGATTTTTTGAGGCGCATCGTCACATGTGATGAGACGTGGGTCCACCATTACACCCCCGAATCGAAAATGGCAAGTAAGGAGTGGCGAAGGAAGGATGAAGGCTGCCCAGTGAAAGCCAAAACTCGTCTCTCAGCCGGAAAAGTTCTTGCAACAATTTTTTTTGACTCAAGGGGAGTTCTACTCATTGATTTTCTTCACGATCAACGAACAGTGAATGCGGCTTACTACTGCCAGGTGCTACAGTCAGCAAAAACCAGTTACCGGAACAAAAGACGAGGTGTGCCCATTAGAGATGTCATCCTTCTCCATGACAACGCAAGGCCTCACACCGCATTGTAGACAAGGGATAAATTGGAAGAAATGGGCTGGGAAACTCTCGAACACCCTCCTTACAGTCCAGACCTGTCCCCTTGTGACTATTTTTTGTTTGCGCCCCTGAAAGAATCACTTGGAGGAAAACGATTTGAAAACAATGAAGACGTCGAAAAGCACGTGCGCGAATGGTTAAAAACTCGCCCTCAGTCTTTTTATGAACAGGGAATATTCAAGCTTCCAAATCGGTGGCAGAAGTGTGTAGATAATGCAGGAGACTACATTGAAAAATGTTGAAGGTATAGTTTCTGTATAATATTATTCAATAAATATAATTTTGAAAATTACCGTTTATATTTGATTCACCCTCGTATGATTGGGACCTCTCAAACTGTGTCTTTTATCACATGTACCCTACTCTATATGTTACAGACAACAAGTAAATTTGAGGAAAATGAATTGTGGAACTTCAATAAAACTTCTACATCAGAAGGTCTATTGGCCATCTTCTTTACACGGCTTGTAGGGTTATCGGGAATTGAGTGTGAGGAAAGTAGTGAGACTAGAGGATTCGAGTGGGTATGGAGTTTACCATGAAATGATAGGTATCTTGTATGAGCCTGCAGCATATGGGGCATTTAGATCTTTATGGATAAGTTTATTTGCGACATAATAAGGAGCATTGAGGAATTTACGAATGATTTGACACTAAAAGAAGTGAAAGGTTTAGTTGTGCCCAAAAGTACAACTCTGTGTGTTCAAACGGTTCTAGTGTATACAGTAGTCTTTTTTTGTACTTTTTAGAAAACTTTTCTCATCAAGATGGTTGCCCTGCAGGGTTAGAGAAAAAAATAGTTTAACTATTTGATTCGTGGTCAAATAATGTCGAGCTGTGGAACATGGCTTAGCAAGTCAGATTTGTTTACATAATTTTTTTATTTTTTATTGTTGTTATATAGTTCTCTCATTGAGATACTAGAGGTTGGGTTCTAGACAATGTTATATGCATCAGTTTTAGACTGTATGATGTCTTTTGTACTTATTCTTTATCGTGTTTTTGAAATTATCAGTAAAAACATCTTAATATATATAAATTACGTGTCGCTGTCTTGGGGCAGGCTGACACCTAAACTACTGAACCAATCTCAACCAAATTTTGACTACATCATCTTTATATGATGGTTTAGCAATAGTAAAATTTAATGATTTTCAACTAATTCTTTATTAATTTTAACTTTTTTAATTTGGAGTGAAATATACCAAATTTTAACATCATTTTCATAGTTCTAGGTTTAGCAACAATAAAAATTTAGATGTACAATGTTGAGTGTTAGAAACGGGTTTTACCTAACTATCTATAAATATGTGGCAAGCGACAATAGCGTTTTAGTAAAACTAATGAATCTATCTGAACCAAATTTTAACTACATCATCTTCAAAGTTCTTGAAAGATTTAAAATTAAAAAGTTCACTATAATAATAATTTATACTATTATATAAAAGGACAAGCCATTTTACGTTTGTGATCACTAACCACGAATACTACTGAACCAATCTGTACCAATCCAACGATTAATTAACTACATCATCTTCTTAGTTCCAAGAAGGTTTAGCAATGTTAAAATCTACTGATTTTTAATTAATTTTTTATTAAAAAAAGAACATATGTGGACAACAGTGAAGTTTGAAAATTGACCGATAGGTGGCGAGTGCCATTCTACGCGAGATGTTACAAAAAAGCCTGACATTGATGATAAAATTTACTTATTAAACTATAAAGAAAATTATTAAAAAATATTTAAATATGGTGTGTGATATGTGGATCCAAGTGAAGCTTGAAAATCGACCGATGGTGTATAGCACCATCCCACAATAGAGTTAACAATGATCTGTACCGACATCTAAATAAATAATTTTTATAATTCTAGGAAGGTTTTGCAATGGTAAAATTTACAATAACTAAAATTTAAATGTACAATGTTGAGAGGCAGGACCGAGGTTTGCTACACTGTAACATACTTTTATAGTTCGAAATCAACATCCAACCAGATGAAATCAATAAAGTTATTTCTGCCGAATACAAATGATTACTAAATCAAAATGTCGATCCTTTGCTTTTTTATATTGTGTGTAAAAATATGATCCACGGGCCTTCTGCCGTAAGCACTGATAATGCAGTTTATTTTCCGCAAGAGTTTCTTAATAGTCTTTATCCATCTTACCAATTACCAATTCATACATTAAAATTAAAAATTTTATGTCCAATGGTGCTTTTACGTAATCTTCAACTACCTAATCAGTGCGATTATAACTAGATTAATAATTACTGCTATGCGTGAAAAAATCATTGAAGAAATAATGCTGAACCACATGCTAAAATACAAGAATCTTATCGATAAACAAATAAAACTTTAATTTTTAGTTGAAATTATCTTTACTTATGAGGGCGGGCAAAGCCGCGACGGGGATGCTAGTATTACTATAAGTTATATAAACGTAAGTTTAGATAGAAGCTGGATTTTATCATAGATCATTGTAATATTCAAATAACTTTATAAATAAACAGTTCAATGCATTCTATCTAAAAATACTATATATATATATATATATATATATATATATATATATATATATATATATATATATATATTTCGTGAATTATTTTTTAAAGCCATTAGCATTTTGATAATATATACAATTTATAAGCTCGCTGACTCAGATTGATTAATTACACCTGCTACGTTACCCGATTCACGATTAAAAAAGTTAATTGGATTCATAAACCTATTTTTATTGCCGGTAGGTAGAGCTTTTGGATAATTAGAAATTTATTATATATAGAAGGGTTATAATGTTTTATGGGTAATAAATTCATAGTATTTCTTTTTATGAATTAACTTTTCTGGTTTTTTCTATTATTTCATTAATACTTACTTATTAATAATAGGTTATAAGTAATTATTTTGAAAAGTCTTCTCCATGATATATATATAAAGAACTGAACCTACTGGAATGCGATGCTGGAGGTCTGCTCCTGGAAACCATTTGGTACTGCACCGGCTTAATCCTTCCACTGCCAGAAGGTGCCATAAATTTAACATCCTCCAGGCTTTTAGTAGTTGTCATCTCTGTGAACTGTCTTTGGAGGCGAGAAAGTCATAAATACCATGGAAATTTATGCTATAATTAGTTAACAATACATCTGTATCGGTCCCAAATTATTCATTTCATTGCCATCTAGAATAGTAATTCCATGTTATTAATTATAGCTAATAATTTATTTATTATTTGACTGTGTTAATTAGAATTTTAAGCCTCATTGATTTGATTATTTTAGCTTTTATCTAATTTTTTAATAAGTTGTAATATTAACTAGTTAAGTAATATAAACTGAGTTTAAATACGTTAGCAGTGTTATTGAATTTATTAATTGTTGCATAATTATTGAATGATAGTCAATCTGCTAGTAGGCACGTTAGTGGGTAATGTATTGGATTCCTAACTGTTCGATCCTGGCTGAATAGGGTAATTGAAAGGTTTGGTGGATGAAGGGGTTATGTCACATTTTTAAAAAAATGTACTCCAGTTCATTGAATGAAGAATGTATGTGGCGAAATATCAGAATTTGAATGCTTCAAAACTACAAGATAAAGATATATAAGGAGATATGTAACATTTTTCTGCTAAGGAAAATTAAAAAAAAAAAAAAAAAAAAAAAAAATTAAACATAAATTTTTCAAAATAATTTTTTGTTACGTAACTAACCCCTTCATCCACCGAACCCTTCAGTTATTTCTTAGGTTGTATCAACCGAGTATGGATCCAAGGTACATATCAAATTTCAACAGTGTTTTATGTTTTTTTCTTTTCTAACTTCCAATGACATTTCGGTACAATATATGGGTTGATTACAAAACGTTATTTTAAAAATTGCAATATATATAATTTATTATATTCTGTACATAATTTGAAAAATTATCTATGATAACTAAAACAAAAAAATTAAGAATTATAAAATAATCTTTGCTATACTTCTGATAGCTGAAGAAAAATTTGTTATCTTATTCATTCTAACGTCATTCTAAGATCGTGACGCATTGAGAATAGTTTGTGAAAAAATTAATAATTAATGGATGATATATTTAAAATTTGTACAAAAATTGTTTTTTGGTTGTTTTTTTTTAAAATTATTTTATTAATATTTTTTTGTTTCAATATTTTCATTTTAATATTTTATTTGGAACATATTTATTTCATGTTAAACTAAAACGATATTCTGGTCGCTGGGGTATATTTATAAAGGGTTAGGTTGTAGCGGTCCGGCGGGGGTAATGTTCTTTCCGTGTTCGCTGGGAACATCCCTTGAATATTCAACCTAATGGCTGTTGGACCACGGCCTTCCGTATCTCCTCTCCTAAAATTTGTTTGTTAAATTAATGCCAGAGTTTTACTTTTTATCTTAAATTTTAAGGGATTTCGCTTTAAAATAATTAATATTTATAAAATGTATTTATATATAAACATATATATTTTTTTTAATAACAGCTTAAAATTTATACATGCTCTAGCATATACTGGAAAAGAATGACTGCTACCGTGACCAAAGCGCTTAAGATACACTTAAATGGATTCAAAATTTATATATAGGGAACTTCAGAGGATTCCGTAGTGCATCCAGTCAATAAGTGTAGAAATGAGGCGTGTAGAGTGCATGAAATATGCGATAATTTTTGACTTCATAGTTTCGTTAGGAGTAGCTAAAAGCTAATTGTAAAAGGTTAAAACATACTAAAAGTCCCCGCCCCTGGGGAGTGAGCTTACGGTGGGGTAGAGGGGAGAAGGTCTCATTTTTTATTTTCTCGATAGTATGTCTAAAGCGGTGGAGTCTAGAAAAATGCGTTTTAAATCAAAATTAAAGCTAATCAAATTTCCAATAAAATTAATTCCATACATATTTGTCGATCTTCTAACCGTTTCGGAGATATACGTTACTGAAAATCAATAATTTTCGAAACAAAAACGCTACCTCTCTTTTTATCAAAAAATTACTTCAAGTGCCTTATTTTAAACGATATTAAAATAAGTTTAATGCTCTATATTATTGATTCTGGAATTTCATTCTGAGAAACGATAGTGGAAGGTACTATAAGCAAATGTTTGACAAAAACTTTAGTAAAAAATACTCTTTTTTCGAAAATTATTGCTTTTCAATAAAGTTTATCTCGAAAACCGTTGGAAGTTCTACAAATATTTATGGAATCAATTTTAAAGAAAATTTAGTTGGCTTTAATTTTGATTTGAAACATAGTTTTCTAGAGTCCACCGTTTTCGAAATATAATCGAGAAACCGAAAAATGGGACCTTCTCCTCTCCTCCCCACCGTAAGCTCACCCCCAGGACTTATAGTATGTTTACCTTCTAACTACTAACGAAGTTGTGAAGTCAAAAATTATCACGTATTTCATACATTATACAGTATGTTTATTGACTGCACTATATAGCCTTTTCATTTGGTACTTAAAACAGGTGGTTTTGTTATAAAATTAGGAATATTTTTCTTCACAGTTTCTTGTTTTTTTGCGCTGTTTAATCCGTTTTCCAAATTATTTCCTTTGTGAGTTCGTCATCATAACTCAAAACATTATAAGTTGACTACATTTTTTGTTTTTCGCAGTTTTTTATAAATATAAATTTGTATTTTATAAATTATGCGTTTTTATCCTAAAAGTTACAAAATAATAGAGATTAAATTAATCATAGTAATTTACAAAATACAAGTGGCAATTGTTCAAATCGTTTACTATATATTCTATAAGATTAAATGATATTTTAGGTTAGAGGTCAGCTTTAGACGTATTAATTTGTGGTTATTGTTTACAGTAACAAGTGCCTTAATGAAAAGCGGAGGAGGGAGCAGGAGAACATCCACATCGAGGAGCTTGCCGAACTTATCTCCGCCTCCTTCACTGAAATGAGCAGCCTCTCTGTCAAGCCGGACAAGTGTGCCATCCTACAGGAGACCGTTCTTCGGGTAGGTCAAACTAACTCTTCTTAGCATTTAGTGGTTATAGAATAAATACAACCATACCAGTAAATGAATTAGAATCAACCAATATTCTGGGGGGGGGAGGGGGTAACCTGACAAAAAATACGACTTATTTATTTTTTGAAATGCGCGTTCCACAGATAGCAAAGCCACTGATGTTCAACTTATAATTATTAGTTTTCAGTAGAGGTGTTTTAAATGAGAAAAATAGCGAATGGAAATGAAAAGTAGTTTTTTAATGTTAAATAATGTCGGCGCCCTCATCACTGGGAGACAAACTGACGCACCAAAGACCATTTGTTGTTCGTTTTAGTTTTTATTATTATATTTCTTTTCAATTTTTTTTTTTAATTTCTCAAAAAAAAAATTCGACTCAATCTAAAACTTCAAATAACGTTAAATATCGGTAAAAAAAAGAAAGTGAAATAATATAATAATTCTAATAAATTCCGTAATTATTTTGAAACTATCAACTTAAGGGGAATGGCTGTAATAAAATATGTGTATGTTAAATTTAATTATATTTGACTCGAAGTACCTGCCAGCTGTCTAATTCCTGTCTGCGGTATCTTCCTTTTCTTTTTTTTTTTTTAACACTCATGTCAGAAGAAAAAAGTTCTAAGCGCAAAAGCAGCCATCGAAGAAATTTGTTCCAGAGTCAGTTATCTATTGAAAAACCATCAAATTATGGTTCGTTTATTCAATTTCACATTTTTTGTTAAAACAATATTTGCTTTGATATTTGCGGGGATGTGAAGAGATCTATGAATCAAAACCAAGTGAGTGGTATCGGCATCAAATGCAATATCTGGCATAAAGATTGGGGGAAGTAGTTCAACACAATTAACTTTTAACTTTAAGTTTTAACTTTAAGATTAATTTTATGTTTTAAATTAATGATAAAACGTGTATTTAAGGATAAATAAACGCTGTTAATGATAGTTTAAAGCTGGCTTTTTTTTTTGGTATTATTACTTAAGAAAGAAGAAGGATTATTGTAATTTAAAAAATTATATCTAGTATAAAAGAATTAATACACCGAAATATAAATTTGTTAAACAACAACTTATCAAGAGCCTCTGCATTTCCTTCGGCGTCTGCCCATCAACCTCGTATCTGACAGGCAATACTAGGATAAAATACTTAATAAGTTGTAACGTGCAAGTATTTATGATAATATAGTTTCGAAGTACAAAATGATAGACTTTTCAAAGTTTCGACTTTCAATTTTATAACTTTTAAGATATTTTTAAGATATACTTGTAGCGATCACTTATTTCTTAACCGATTTGACAGATGGTAGAGTCCGGAATGTGAAAATAGAAAAATGTAATAGAATAAACAATGGTGCTATTATATTTAAAATAATACCTACGTTACATAAGATCCGATAACTGCCTAGCATGCCTTGTATAAAACTCCCTATTCAGCTGGAAGACGCTTTTTGCTGCTTCATCAGATAATGGTTTGAACCCGTCACTACCAACAAAGAATACGTCCCTAATGCCTCAAATAGTTTATTTTTCATGTCGTTATTGTCTTAGGAATACCCAGCGACCATTACTACAGGAAAGCTTTATTAATTATGGGTTGTTTTTTTTGGTGGGGGGTTCGATTATATCTCAGAAACGGTGGATTCTAGAAAAATGTTTCAAATAAAAAGTAAAGCTTATACAATTTCGTACAAAGTTGTTTCTATACATATTTGTCGTACTCCCAACGGTTGTTGCGATATACGTTTTTTAAAATCGATAGAATACCGTTAAAACACGTTTATCGGCATTATTTTTTTTTTTGCTTTAACTCCAAAATTGTCCAATCCGAAATTTCTTTTTTCCATCTGAACGCTTGCCAAATTTACTTTGAGACTTCGTATATGAAATGTTGATTTAAAATATAATACAACTACATATTTCAGGATTCATGTGTTTCCTCGGATTTTTTAAATATTATCTTAGTCTTCAAAATCCCTTGCCATCTCCTTACTTACGTAGTTTTTGCTTTTACCATGTAAAATAGTACATTTGTTGCTTATCGTTGTTGTAAGACACGTCTTAATGAAATTTTTGAAACTAGAAAGCAAAAGTCTTGAACTATCCAGACTCTGTATTTTTTTCGTACTGATGTTCATATTTACGAAACGTCCTTGATCGTTAACTTGTATTTAAAAATACTTGAGGCCTTATGTCCAGTAACAGCACGGTGAAGTTAGTTTGTAATAAGGTGCTACTAATGCTTGAGTGATTACTTAAATTTTGTGGGAAGCATATTTATTTTTCAACATTATAGCCTGAATCTTCTCAAAACTAAATATTTCGTCTCTCATATGATTAGTGGAAGTTTGTAACTCTTTTTTTAATTTTGATTTTAGTTTTATTAAGAAGGCATTGAAATTATTGTATGCGACGATTGAGCATGTAGAATGAACAACCTTGAGGCGGAATGTTTAGGCATGTTCGGACAAGGCACGTCTTTTTAGGAGTTATCTTATAGATCTCACTCCATTTTGGCAATTATAATAGTTCCATCCTTGAAATGTTCTTGGAGGCACTAGGATCATAAAAGTGACCGTGGAAGAGCTAGTTCTAGGGTTGCCTAGTACCTGCTTTTATTTAGAAGGCTTTGTGCCGTTATGAGTGACAAAATCTCCAATCCCCTGATTTATAGTCCCCCTGGGTAGCCCAGCATTCCTCCACTACTGCTCTCGTCAAATATTTTCTTTGTCTGAAATATTAACTGAAGACAGATATTATTCTGTCTAAATATTTTCACACTTAGCTGTTATAATGAACCTTTACCAGTATTATAGTTGTAATTATATGTATTTAAAGTTTATCATAATATTTGATAAAAAAAAAAAAAAAAAAAAAAAAAAAAATCTAGTAAAGTACACCTAATTTAATTACTTTCTTTAGATGTGATATAATTGTTCTAAATTTATATTCTATTAATCAACTGAATAATAATTAGAATATTGATTCTATTAAAATTGTTAATATAATTTTTTTTTTTTTTTTTTTTTTTTTTTAGCGCGTTGAAAGAACAAAGAAAGTTGATTTTGCTTTTTGTATTCAATTCTTCGTGTACATGGTTCTTTTTAATTGAATTGTTTTAAACTTTTCCTTATTAACAGGTAGTACATATGCTTGATATGAAAAGGGTTAAATTTTTCAGAAACACTTTTGAATTGTTTTTTTCCAAGATACTCCTCCAATTAGTGTTTAATTATAATCTTAATTTTCTCGTATTTGGTGACTTTAGAACTATCGTGGGAGACAAGTGCAGCCCTTATTTATTAATTTTTCAAATAATTAAATATTGTTGGACGATTTTTATGGTGTCCAAGAAATATGCTTTTTGAGCATAGTATCCATAGTAACTCTTAGTCAAAACCTTAGTAAATCTTACTTTCATTTATAAATAATTGACATTTTACAAATATTTAGATTTGCTCTTACTTTGTTTTGTAACTTTTTTGGAAATCTTGCTCCAGTTGGAATAGATCTTTTAGGACGTGTTTATGAGGGGTGGCTGCCCTTAGCCCATGGCAATTTAGATAGACAGGGCCGATCCCTAGCTGTCAGCACGGTGACAGCTATAGCTCCTTTTCCAGGGTCATAAAATATTTGACCAGTAGACTATTATCCTTGGTAGGGGTAGTTACTGGAGTACTGGAGGGTAGGTACTCCTAGGAGGTACCCTTTCAGTATTGTTCAAGATCTCAGTCAGTGCAGTGCAGTGCTGTCCTGGTGTCACCTCAACCTCTGGTGTAGTCTTGGGTCCTGGCAGTATTGGACATGATCACATCTACAATGTAAGACCAGTGCAAAGGGAATGGATTACTTGGTTGTTGGGATTGTAATATGAGTTTGTTCGGAAATCATTTTGAAGTGATCAGGGAATATTTGCATGGAAAATTCAAAGTGACAGTGTTTTTTTTTTTAATGTATATTTTTGTTTAAACGTGCCACAAAATTTTATTCTAAACCTTTTAGCATTTATTTTCTTGGGCTCATGTGAATTAGTCTTTGACATTATGTATATGACAATGATATCGGTTATTAATGTTTCTTAAAATTGAAACTGTAGGCAGTATAATCATCTTAAGTTTTTTTTATTTTTAATTTATGTACTCAGTTAAATAATATTGCACTTTCATTTGAACATATATTAATTCATTTAAATTTAGTGCATTTATTATGTATACACAATGTTTAGATGAGAGGAAGGTGACATTTACCACCGTTCTGAATGCTTTATCACGCTTTATCTATATTGTCATGGTATATGTTATTAATATTTATATAGCCCAAGTATAATTTTTTTTTTTTTTATTAGTTATAAATTTTTTGTGTTTATAGTTTATATTAGTGAAAGTTAAATAAATTGAGCTGGTGTTCTGAGAATGATATTAGTGTATCCCATAGTTGCCCTTTTTGTCATTATTGGATTTAGTTTTGACAAAACCTGTTGTTTTTAATGTAACCTCACATTTACTGGTTGTCAACAAATGTGTACAGTTGTGAATAAAATTATTATGTTAAAAAAAAAAAAAAAAAAAAAAAAAAAAAGTTTTGACAAAATAATAAAATAAATTTTTTTTTAATTATTAAAAATCTAAAATACTTTTTTAAATTAATGAGCTTTAGTGTGTTGAGATTATGAAAGGTTTTAATTTATTTTTAACACTAAACCTGCCATGACAGGTCAAATGACTTTTTAAACATTTTGACTTTACTACTTATATTATAAAAATGTTTTTCAATATCCATACTCACTTATTATTTTTTTTTTACTGAGAAATTGCAGTAAAAATAGATATAATGTCGGTTGGTTTAGTATTAAACTGTAATGTTTAATATGCTGAGATTAAGGTAGGTTGTAGTTTAAAATTTTAAACTATCTAATTTTTTTATAAGGGTTTATAATCATTAGACCAGTCTCTCGTCTAATGATTAACAGCTTTTTGAGTATTTAAGACTAATTTTTATATCTAAGATTTAATATTTATTTACTTCATTAATAATTATAAATATTTTGAATGATAATTATTTAAGACAGTTGGGAAGATACCTTAATGTTTTTTTTTTTTTTTTTTTTTTTTTTTTTTTTTTTTTTTTTTTTTTTTTTGTGATTCACACTTCTGAAGTGTGTAATATTAATATCTTTCTTCAGTAACTATTAAAATTTCTTCAAAATGTGTGTGTTTTTGTTTACATATATAAACAAAAATATATTACTTTGTTGCATTAACTGCTGATTATATAATTATTCATGTAGTTTGGCAATCTAGTTTATTGTCAAATAAGAAATATCTTAAACATTGATACGGAAATCTATTATAGATTGCATAATCAGATCTGACTAGTATAATTTTTAGAACTCAATTTAAAACATAAAAAAAATAATCGCACATATTCCCTTGATTAAAACCACTGTATTTTTTTTTAACCTGTGTTTATAGAAATCAAATATTATCTATTTGAGATAATGCGAGTATTGGATGGGTGTATCTTGCCATTTTAATATTTTATTGTTACTTTAATTTCTCTTCATCTGAATTTTTCTATTCAATTCCATTAACATTTAGTATTTTCAAGAATTTAATCTAAAAGTATTAGTTTTATTAATTTAATTCAAACCATTTTGATATAGTTATTATGAATTTTTTTTTAAATGCAGATCAAGACTATAAAGGGCGGAGCAGCTACAAGCGATGCCGTCCAACAAGGAGAAGTTTCTTCAAGCAAACCAACAATTCTTACCAATGAGGTTTTCGGGCCACTCTTACTTGAGGTAACCAAAAAGTCATTTCATTAAGTGGTTATTTTTAATTTTTTAATAAATTTATAATTATGATATTTTATAACATTCAAATATTTATATTTTTTAATTAATAACATCTTACATTGTAACAAAGAAAATTAAATACTATTAATTACCCATTTTATTAAAAGGCTTTAGATGGCTTCCTGTTTGTTGTGAATCCTGAAGGCAAAGTTGAGTTTTGTACTGAGAATATTTCTCAGTTCATCAAATATTGTCGTGAAGAGGTTCTTGGTCAGTCAGTGTATAATATAATCCATCACGGAGACCACGCTAGGTTCTCATCTTGGCTGTTACCTATGAGTTGGTCAAACGATTACCATCCACCAAGGCCAAGGACATTCAACTGTCGCTTCCTCATCAAACCTCCTCCAGATACTACTGTAGAAGAAAAGCAGCAGAGGCCGTCCAAATATGAAAATATGCAGGTAATTAATTTTGAAACTGACGTAGACATATTAAAAAAAAATAATAGTAAATAAAGTAGATGACTAATCTTAATTTTCCTTTATTTAGATCTCTTCCACGCAGCTTCCTCAAAGCAGTGGAGTTGATAAAGATGATGATGGGAGCAGCGAATCTGGACCTTGCTTGATGTGTGTAGCCAAAAGAATCCCTCCAAATGAAAAGCCAACTGGATCTCCAATTGAGCAGTTTACTATGAAATTAAATACCTCAGGAAGGATTATTAATGTAGATAATACTGGTGTCTCAGCTCCTTATTCTCAGTACTTCAGTAAGGTAGGCCAATGTTTTACTTCTGTTTTGGTAAATCATTAAGTAGTTAGTTGATACCTGGTATGCTAATCTGCTGGTGTTTGTTTTTTTGTTTTTTTAATGTTAAAAAATGTTCGAATTTAAATGCGACTATTAATTTAGAATACTTGCCCTTTTAAAAAGTAATTTTTTATTAATGTCCTAAAGATTACAGATTTCTTTGCTATAAATGATTTCATGAGGTAATGCTTTTCAGGATCTTATGCATCGGAATCTAGACGAACTTGTCCAAACTAGTGATGTACCTAACGTCATTGCTCATGTAAAAGAAGCATTGACTGCAGGACAGAGTTCTACGTCCATGTATAAACTACTAATAGGCCATGACAAATATGTTCACGTACAAACAAAATTCAAGCTATTTAAGTCAGCTAATCGTCAAATTGAAAATGACTTCATAATGGCTACTCATTCAATATTCGGGTAAGTGATTTATTTAATTTTTTATTTTAATTTCAAAGATTAATCGGTGAGCTTAAAGAATTCATAATAATATTACAACAAAATCTGAAAAATACACAATATATTCACTGAGTGTTCTCCCAAAATTCCTCCACTAAAACAAAATAGTACCATATACTATACTATACCTATATGAATAATGTCAAAGCCGACTTAGTAGCCACTAATTTTCACTCTACTTCAAATTTTGGCTCAAATCATCCTCATCAAAAACACCCATTTCAGAAAGTTCCCTTATTTGAAAAACATCCTTCAAAAGATAAAACCACAAAAGAACAAAACTTGTACTCCTTACATAACCCAGTTTACACATATATTAGTTGTTATGCATAAATATATGTTATTATATATAAATATTAGTTATTTTTATTTTGCTATGTGAGTTTTTTTTAGTTTCTTATACTGTTTAGAGAACAACTTTAATATGTAAACCTATTCATTATTGAATGTGTGTATTAGTGTGCTCATGTGTTTGTGTGTGTGTGTGTGTGTGTTGTATAAGTGTATGACATATTTCTATAATTTATTATTTATTTTTTTTCAGTGATAATGAAAGTAATCTTGAAATTGGCTCACCTGCTGGTGGAAATAGCAACCAATCTGTTTGTGGAAATAACAACACTACCCCACAACAGCAGCAGCAACAGCACCAACAACCACAGCAGCGAAGTTCTTCAACCAGTGGAGTTGGTGGACCCCTGATTGCGAATGGTGCGAAATGCACTGACAGGGAAATGCGAAATATAATCACTATTAACAGCAGCTCTGATTATCATTCTGTCTCATTCAACCCGACTGACCTAGATTTCAACTTTGAAATATCTCCCACTTCTTCGACCTGGGTGGAAATGGGTGATGACAGATGGGATAGATCTGAGTCACGCCAGAGTTTGACTCCAGTACCAAGCCCATTATACTCTAATCCACCAGCTCAATCCCAAGCTGCCACACCTTTTTCTACTCCCTATGATACTTTGATGTCACCAATTCAGGAGGCAACTCAAGAAGAACCTCCAGAGGAAGATTCTGGAAGACTTCGAAACCTATTGATGACCAAGAGGCCATCGACAGAATCAGACGATGGTGGTGGAGGAAACATTGCTCAACGTAATAAGCACAAAATATTGCAAAAACTTCTTAACCAAGATGATGAAGAATCGCAACCTCAAGATATGAAACCACCAAATAATATGCTATTAAAGGTAAATATTTCAGCTTTTCTTTCCCTAAAGATTGAGTTTTTATTACTCGTGTTACTTATTTAGGTATCTCGTGTAATGATCATTAGATATCCAATTAATAGCTATGTCCAAAATAATATTCCATTTATCGGTAATGTTTTGATTGATTATAATTTTTTTACCGACACAATTTTTTATTGTTTCTTTTATTCAATGATTTATTTTTATGGTTATTAAAGTTAAGTTTAAATGTTATTTGACATTGTTGGTTTATTTATTGTTTAACTGTTGCTCCAGTTTTTTTAAATTCCATATCCAACTCCTCTTAAAGGAATGTGCATTAATTAATTAGTTACGGACATGTTTAACAGTTAGTGAAGGACCGTTCCGTCTTATAAGCGGAATGAGATTTTCGGTTTCGTTCCACTATTGGAACCAGTACCAGTTTTCGTTCCACGTCAGTTTGACTAACCTTCTACATAAATTGTATGTCCAACGGCTGTAGGACTCTGAGCAGATGGAAGGGATCAAGTAAAGGAGGGAGGGGGAGATCAGAGGTCGGAATGACCCTGGGTGGAACAAAACAGGAGATGCAATCTATACCCTATCTAAACCAACAGAACGAAACCACAGATATTTAGGCATTGGTTTTCGTTCCAGATGGATCGAAAAACTTGGGGAGTTCGTTTCGTTCCAAACCGGTTCAAGGCTTCCTAGGCGTTCCAACTTTCGTTCCACTCAGAACGACCCATCAGTATTAACAGTTAAATTAAAACAAAAACAATCAACCTAACCTAACAAAATTATAAATATAAAATAGAACCTATTATTGGGGTATATTATGTAGTAGTTTAGGAAAAAAAGGCTATTTATTTATTTTTTTAATTCTAAACTATAGTATAAATGGAAACATTCTTGAAGAGGTTTAATTTAAATAAAAGTAACATTCTGTATAGTTTTTTTTAATTGTGCCAATAATAAAAACAATAAAGAGAATTTCATAAAGCCCAAGCCTTCTCCACCTCAATTTATTTTATCGATATTAACCTTTTTTTTTCTTTATTTATTTTGATGTTATGGAACATATTTTATTTATTTATTTTGCATCAATTTTATTTACAATTTTTTTTAGAAAAAATGATTTAATCATTTGAATTATGATTTATAAAGACCTATTTTTTTCTTTATTGTTGTTACATGTTTTTTTTAATTTGATTTAATTGAGATGACAGATTTAAGAATAATTTTCATTCTAAATAAGTATCATATACTTAGTTTTTAAATTTCTTTATTCAATAATTTGTTGATGAAGTGAGATAGTTTTTATGAAATGTTTATATCATTTTAAATTGCTGAATTCCATAAATGGTATAAGATATTATCCAATATTACTTTAACAAAAACTTTATATACTTCGCTCTGGTTATCTCATTGAATGAATAGTGATAAATTTGTGTTCATTTGATAAGTTTTTAAACAAAAGATATTTCTTTCCTAATATTATAATTCATGAGCTTAAATATTTTTCTTCATAGATTCACTTAACATTTTATTTTTTTAGTTTTATAGGCATATTTTTTACAAACCAAAACCGAGTTATTGTTTTTTCAAATGTTAGTAGTATCTGCACTGATGTAACAATGAAGCCATTATATATTGTTTACAAAAACACCAATAGGAATTCAAAACTAACTTTCACTAACTGATAAATGCCCAGTCCTAAGTAAACAGACTGAAATATCTTTGTCTCCCTTCTTTTTATCTTCTGATTTGGTGAACAGTGACTAGTACTTGTTTGTGATAAAATTATGAAACATGTCATTTGATCTTGTTCAGGCAGGTATTTGTGCTCCCTCTTGTAAACCTAAATTAAGTTTATTATGATGTTTATTTGTGATGCTTTGCCTCATTTCGATGTATTGTTGTCCCAGCTGTTGAACACTCAAAGTGATGATGATGATTTGGAGAATAGGGCTGGGTTAAAGAAACAGAATGAGTTACTTCATCAGCTACTAAAGGACGATGACAACAACCAAGAAGTAAGAACTTCATAAGATTGATTTTTTTTTTTTTTTTTTTTTTTTTTTAATTGTTACTAATGATAAAAAAAACAATAGTAATTAATAATATCTTAAAAGCTATGAAAAAAAAGGATTAAGATTTACTAAAAATAGCTATTATTTAAAGTAGAGTTATACAGTGTTATAAATGAAAATAATGTTGGTTAAAAATAATGACAGCAACTATTTAATTTTCTCTTTAAGATACTCTTATGAAAAAAATAATCTAATAATACTTTGAAAGTTTTGAAACCCCGTCATTATAATTATCCTAAAAACCTTCATTTAAAAAATAATCACATTTTGCAATATTTTATTAGAGCTATTGTTGTGTTATATTATTGAAAGGTAATTAATTATGTAGCATATACCTATGTTACTATACATAAAATTTAGTTTTGTAAATTTTATTTAAATATTTTACAACATTGAATGGTTTACTATTTTGACAATTATTAAATTAAAACGATTCTAAGTATATTGTTCATTATATTACATTGTTTTTGTTTTTTTAGAGCCAGCAAAGTGGCGATGATGGTCTCCTCAAAAGCCTTGGATTTAGGGGAGAAGGTAGTGAAGAAAGTAGAGGAGGAAGGAAGCGGCCCTCTTCAGATGAAAGTGAAGACCAACCTGGCTCTAAAAGATCTACCTCTTCACTTCTTGACTCTGTACCTCCTCCCCCTACCCCTTCTGCACCTTCCGCTGCCTCTGGCAAATCGAGGCTTTGGGAGAAGAACCAAATGCTTGCTTCCCTTTTAGCAAAGCGCCCTACCACTCCAGCTTCGATTCCTCCCATCCCTGCTTCTGTTATATCTGCTACTCCGCAGGATAAACTGCAGCGTCTTGTTAAACATCCCCAAACAGGTAAGATGTGATATGTTTTGTTGCATATTTATTAAAAATATTAAATTTAAATTTAAAAAATGGTTTTATTTTGGGAGGTTGTTTAAAAAATCTCTTGGTCATGGAATAGGTATGTGATGTAATGATTTTTGAAATGTTTTGCATCATAAAGTGCATAGTTTTGACATTTTTAGAAATATAATAAAATTGAAACCTAATTTTTATTTTTTTAGTTTTGTTTTTGTATTTTTAAAATCCTCTGCTTTGGTTTCTATCCCTACTTTTTCCTTCTATAGTTGGTTTTAGCTTCATTCTTGATATGTTAAATTCATTTTCCCCACTAGATTATTGTTAATTAATAGTTATTTACCTGTTACCGTTAATATCCAAGGTAATTTCTTAATTTAGTCTATATGACTAGCTTTTTATGCATTTTTTGCTTGTACTTTGTTTTCGATGTTATAATAAGATTATATGAACAGGTTGGTCAGGGGGTAGTGTGCAAGCCGGTGCTGGTTCACCTGGACAGAGTAGATCAGGTAGGAGCCCAGGTTATACTGGGGCCAACACATGGGACTCCGCTTCTTCAGATCCTGTGCTTTCTGACATCTTAGATCAAGTCATAGAAATAGTACCCGATGTTAATACAGGTATTATTCCTTATTATCTTAATGCTTTATTTTAATTTTACTATAAACAATTAAACTAATATTCTATTTTCTGCTACTTACCTGTGTTAGTCGGTAAAATTCAATTTTTAGATGCACCAGCCTTAATGAATATGATTAACTCATTGGAAGCTGAGTCTCAGCCGTCAGTTCAACAACAATTTGCATCTCAGCAGGAATTTTTGAATGAAAAGATGGCAATAAATGCTATACAAAAGTCTTTGATGCTCTGTGAATCTGCTGTTAAAAGCCCAACTTATACGACAACAGTATGTATCATTTTTAATTGTTTCTATTTAGATTAAATATCATTATATATATATATATACATGTATGTATGCATTGAAACTTACCTGGTAAAGATGTCTCAGGGATCACCTCAACCACAGCCACAGCCTCAACCTCAGCAGCAGCAATTCCATCCCCCTCCAATGTATCAGCAACGGCAAAGGTTTCCAATTCCACAACAGCAACAAATAAGGCAACAACAGTTCAATCTTACTCCGGTAATATATCATTCACTTAATTGATATTTTACATATTACAGAATCCTTTTCATTGATTTCTTTCTTTAAAATATCTTTTTTATTCAAAATTATAGCAAATGATCATGGCTCAGCGGTCTAAAATACAACACCAGCAGATGCAACAGAAGCAGAGACTACTCCAGCTGCAGCAACAACAGCAACTTGTGATTCCGTCAAATGCTACTGCTTCTAATGCTGACCCTGCTCTTCATAATATTGATAGCCTTATCAATAACACCGTTGCTCCCAATGTATCTCTCCAGGTAGTCGTTTACTGGAATATTTTATTATTGTTATACTGTTTGATCTAATTAGAATGGTTATTTTTGAATCATTTTTTTAGTTTGTGTTGTTTTGTTTTAAGAAAGAAAAACATCTTTTATTCATTGGGCTTTTTGTTAACATTTCAAAAATTTATTTGAACCCCATCTCTCCCACAGTAAAGAAAGCCCTGAAACTACTATATTTTTTAAAATGTTGACATTGACTTTTGTTTTGTTTTTTATGATTATGTAATTTCAAACTGAGTTGTAGTAATACTTACTAATTGATTGTAATGATGACTGCCAGAAGGATTGTTGGTTAACATTAGCGTTATCTGTCCATTGTAGAGATCAAGTAGTGTTCCTGACTCTCAGCTGTCTCCTGTTGGAAGTTACCCTGGCCTAGGATCTGTACCGTCACCGGGGCAGAGGAGGCCTTTCTCACCTGTTAAGTAAGTTACCATATTATAATTATTTATTTCTTAGATTCAAATTTATAAAATTATTATAAAAAGGCTTAATTGTTTGAAGAAATACAAATTACCATTTAATCTTTTTACCTGTTTAGTAAAATTAAATAAAGATTTAATATTCGGGAACATCTATATATTCCACCTGTATTATAAAGAGAAAAATATCCACAGTTCCAAATATCTTGTGGAACCAAAAACTGCCTTTTGAAATTAATTCAATTTTTTCATGTCCATCTTCTCCACAAACTGCTTGGTGGGCCAAAAAATTTGCTTAGTTATTTACAAATAAATTTTTATAATTAAAGCCATTGTTTAGATTCGGTATCCTCTCATTGAAGAAATAAAGCTTTTTTTTTATTTTTATTTATTTATTATTTTTTTTATTTTTTTTTTGTCCCTATGATTGTATTCCTTTAACTTTCAACTGTAACTTATAGTGGGGGAATGACAAGTTACCCTGGCTCTGGTGGTGCGGGTCCACCCGTGTCAGGAGCAGGCCCCCAGGCGAGGCTCTCCCCTAGTTCTCTCCAAGGCTATCAGCAACAACCACAGCTGTCCCCCAGGCTATCACAGGTATTATTATGCTAACAGTAAATTTGCTCTTTACTTAATAAAATTGGTCTATATTTATAAACGAAAAAGTTTTTTTTGTTTGTAATAGTAATAGTTACTTACCTACAAGTATAATTAAATGTAAAATATTTACTTTACCTCACAGGGTCAGCAAAACTATGGTGGAAGTGCTGCTAGTTGGTCTCAGCAGAATTCTCGACTGTCTCTGCAGCAACAGGAAAACCCTGTCCTCAATGCTCAGTTGACGGTAAAATAATGATTTTATATTAAGTATTTTTTTGAAATTATTTCTGACTGATCTTCTTGCTGAAGAATTCTGTACCATTTGGGAAAAACTAGGCAAGTCTAAAATCACAGGTTTCAGTGTAAATAGAATTTTCTCGATACATTATTTTTCAAACCACCAGTACAATATTCTACAAATGCTCTCTATTTTATAATGGAACGCATATATCTTTAATTTTGTTAATGTATCATACGTTTTTAGGACTTGCCTATCTTATCTAGTTATTCACGATATTATCAATAAAGATTAATTGTACTTATCTAGTTTTTGCCAATGAAAGAAGCGTTTCAGAACTGTATAACCATAATTATCTCTTCACCGCATCTGGACAAATCTTTGTAAAAGCAAGATAAATACGTTTAACCAATTTTAGGGCGCAAATGCTGTTTTGATGAAAATGGATAAATGAATTTGTATAGATCTGTAAGTAAATTTCTGAGTTGCCTAAAAATGCCCAATGCATTTTAAACGACCCCTTTTGATATTACGACTTGCCTACTTTTACACGATGTACACTAATATGGGTTGCCCAGAGTATTTATCCCATTTTGGACAAAAATCGACTTATCTAGTTTTTCCCAAATGGTACAGAATTTATCTTTTAAAAGCTTCAACTATATTGTTAAATTCTAATTTATTTGAACTATTCATGGTTATAATGCTTTATCATTTTTTTTTTTTTTTTTTTTTTTTCAAATCATATCTTATAATATCAATCTTCATTATAATTTAATTAATGAACAGTACATACAGTAGGAAATATCTAACTATCAGATAATAATCCTTTTTTTCATTTCTATTGATATTAAGCACCTGGTGTAGATCCCAATGAAATATTCAGTTTTTTAATTTAATTATAGTTCAGAAATAATTATTAGAAACATTACCTCTACTTGTTGAACATTAGTGCTCTCCTTCTGCAATCATATTACCTTGAATATTTGTGTTTAATTTCAAAATCATATCAACTTTTTGTTGTTCTTGTGGATAAATTTGTAGGTTCTGTTTAACAGATATTTAAAAGCACTACCATTAAAGTATCTTAATGCCTAGATCTGGGCCAAGTCAATCAGAAAATCTATTTCCTGCTAGATCTATCGTGGATCAGTTTTAGTGTCTGGAGACCCTCCATGCTTCAGGATCTCAAGAGTAGGGAATACCCAGTCACGATAAAGGGTACCTGGCTTTTCATTAGATCAGAAAAAATTCTGGTGGTGTTAAATGTTAATGCTGACTTAGAGCCCAGTGACTATTCATTTTGCATTCATTATGTTTTACTTCAGGGGGTGCGGTAGATCAGTGGGTAATGCACAAAACTACCAAGCTACCAGACCGAGTTCGAATCAGACTCGGTACCCTTAATTGGGGAAAATAAGTGGCGGTTATTTCACAACCGTTGGCCCAATAAGATGATACTCTTACCTTAGTACTGTACTCAAGACCCTTCATGAGTTCTTAGTGGTTCAGGTTTTTTTTATGTGTTACTTCTTATATTTTAATTTATTTTGTGGTAAATACACGAAATGATTATGTATTCTATAATATATAATATTTTCTTAAACTATAATATATTGTTATTTTTATGATGGCATTGTTTTCTGTTGCAGAGTGGAGGGCGAGGTTACGCTAGGGGCACTACAGCAGGTTTACCTTCTGTAAGATCACTTGCTGGTCCCCAGCGATTTCCTACTTCTGCTGATCAGCAGGCTGGAGCTGCCTCATACCAATTTCGGCTGCAGCGCCAGGTATCAGCACCTCCACCTCAACAATCATCTCCCAATCCACAGTTACCAGGTATATACATTTATGATTGTCTTAGTTAAAGACATTTCATTTAATTATGTGACGAAGATTAAATAACAATTTTTATGGGTGGTTGGGTTATGTATAAATGAAGACATGAAAAAAAAAATGAAGAAAACAAATTTATTTATATTAATCATTAATCTTTATATTATAATTACTCTATTCTTTATATTAATTTATGTTTAATATCTTGAAAAAATGTTAGATTGTATGGAAGGGTCATTTATGAGTGTGAATGAAAACATATTTATGAGAAAATAACTGATATTCAAATGCTCATAATCATAGCTACATAAGTATCTAAGTATAAATAATTTTAATCATTGATTTTGTTAATATTTCATCTTTTATTTCTTTGACTTCAACCCAATATACGTAAGTATAAATGGTTGGAATATCCAGTTTTAGTAGCCACTAACCTCTACAAATATTGGTCTGTTCTACTATAAAGAATATAGAGATTATGATAATTTCAAAAAAACAAAGGTGATGAATTAGTTAACGAAACATAAATGATCAATGAACACTAGGTATTTATTGTTGCCTGACACTTGGAACAATGCCTGTTCAGATATCAACAAAAGTTAGCCATCTTTAATGGTTTATAGTGATTCAGTTGATCGACATTTGTATTTTTTTAAATATCAATTTCGTCTTTGTATTGTATGTAATTATAATACATAGTTATGTTATTCTCTCAAATATTTATTTTAAATAATGTAATAAATCTCATAAGTAAAGCAGATGAAATTATGTTCTACCCCCTCCACCTAAAAATTTGCCTAGTTTGTGTTTGGATTAAAAATAAAAGAAACTTGATAAATATCGTGGAACTTGTTTTAACCTAACCAGGAAATCATTTTAATTTGCTTAAATTATTTTTTTTAATTTTTACTACAGTTTCTTCCTCCTTTTAGAGATTTATCTAATGCTGGACCAAAAAATATAATGATTGGAATTCGTTTAATAATCCATTTAATTTTAAAATATATCTTAAAACTTTATTCATTGAAATGAAGAGGTAGCACTGTTTTTAAATGAGATGTATAGCTGAATGAAAATGTTTTTTATACAAAAATAACTAAACTTCAATTAGGAATTGAAATACCAGTTTTGTTTTACTTGTTTCTGTTTAATCTCCTTCATGACTGGAGTTTATTCTTTATATCAACAAGTTCCCCATTAATAGATATTTTTCATTTGTTGAGTGGAGTTGGTGAACTAATTATACAATGTGTTATTTTGTATTGAAATATTTTTTAATAATCAATAAAATTTATGAATTTATAAAATAAAATTTATAGATTTACTAAACAGTATAAAATTAAATAAAGCATGATGTTGCCTGCCTTTTAATGCATAGTATTTATTTTTAAAATTTCAATACTACTTTAAGGAACATGATTTTAATTCTTTCTCGAGTGAACTGTTTGCATACATTGTTTTTTTATATTATATTATGCATTTTTTTAAAAAATAGTATTTTTTTTTGTTTTTAAGTGATTTAAATACATCATATATTTTCTCATATCTAGTTTTCTTCTTTACTCTTTCTTACAAATAGTTTTCTCCATCGCATGTCATGAAATTTATGGTTTGTGTATTCTATATCATAATAGTGCCAATACCTTTGTTTGTATTTTATGCCCAATTGCATACGGATTTTGTTTATATATTTTTTTGTTATAGTGCTTTGAATAGTTGCCAAATGTTTTATAGATTGATATAGCTTTCAAAGCTTCAGGAATATGAGTTGTTTTATTTATTTATTTATTATTTTTTGTTTATTTATTTCTATTTTTTTGCATTATAATCTTTGGCCGTTAACAGGCATAATTTCATTTTTATAAGGACTTTTTTTTTTTTTTACCAGGATATTTAACTCCTCACTCCTTTTCTAAAATCATTTATTTAGTTGGTATTTTTGTTTATTATAAACAAATCTATAATAGCATTTTAACTAGTAATTGTCTTTTTTTTTTTTCTTTTTTTTCCATATTGAAAAGAATACTATTGTTATCAAATTGATAATGAATTATTTTAAATTATTACGATATAATTTACTACTATCATAAAATAAATTTAAAAAAACTAGCCATCCTGCTTAAAAATAAAGATTATAAACATTATTGTGTGTGAAATTATTATAAATATATTTATTTGTAAACTGTTTTATTTCTTTACAATTGTCTTAGACATTACAGAATAGGGAGTTTATATGACCATCACTTATCATATATATATACACGAAATAAAATTTAATATCTTAATTTATTCACTTGTAATGCATTTTTGTTCATCATTCTAATGAAATTTCTTGAAGATCTTCTAATGAAATTTCTTGAAGAAATAATAACAATTGTATAATCCAATACATTTTTTAAATTTTATTTTATTTTGCTTAAGCTTCTACTTCATTCCTGCATTTATTCTTTCTATGAATTTTGTATTGTTGATACCTATCTGTTCAAATACCTTAGATCTTGTAAAATTTATTCTTTCGTTTTTGTTTTTTTTTTAATATTTTTGTTATATATTTTTTTTCTTTTCATTCTGGTAATAAAATTGATTTGTTTGTACAACTCCCGATTCTGTGATTTATGCAATAAAAATGTTTTATACAAAAAAAAATATTTGTTCTTTTTTTTTTTATCTTAAAAGATTGTTTTATTTTGTATAAAATGTGAAAGAATGGTGAAGAAATAATATAAAATGATGTAAGGGATTATAAATTGTAAGGAATGGTGGTAATATAAAGCTGTGGCGATGATGGCTTGCAGGTGGCACAAGGGTGGGTTACGGAGGTGGCCTTGGGTCGCCACCACTCTGCCACCACCCGCCAGGAGTCTACCAAGACCAGCAGTACTGTTACCAAGACCAAGCTTACCCCCCTCGTTTACTTCTCCACTCCCATGGTAAGTTGTCCTATCTGTCCTCCTCGACTCCTTCCTTTCCTTTCTCGGCTCCTGCTACTTCCACTATTTAGTTTTGTTTTTGTTGTTTTTTGTTTATAGAATCCTATTACAGAAACAATAAGAAGAAGTATATATATTTACTTTACATATCCTTTCTTTTTTACTGCTGTTTAAATAATCTTGTAATACATTTGGGGAAAAAAATATCTTTCAATTTACTGATAAATTTCTCTGCATATAGATAATATAAAATATTTTAAATAATAAAAAACATCAATTAATATGCTTTATATTATTCTAAAATTTTTCTGATGCCATATTTTACTTTAAGGACCGTATACTGCTTCATGTTTTTTAATTATTACCACTGTGACTCAGGCTGAAGTACTTCATTTCCAATGAGTATGTTGTTCAATTAAAGAGTCGTGTGAAAATAAAAGTTTGTTATTATGATTAAAGAATTAGTGGAAGGAACTGTGAGCCCGAGCTATTTGTTTGCATGTTCCTTAAACCCTGATCCCTTGTTAATATCCTTTTGTGTTTTATGTTCACCCTCAATGTTACTTTATGTTGCAACTCTATGTATCCTCCATATTCCTTGCCAGGGTTCCTTTATTCCTCAGCGTCCGGTCATTTGTTCTTGCACACTGCCAGCAATTCACCAAAGCACCGCCGGTCACCTTTGAGGCCGCATCACCATGGGACCACCGATGCTTTGGTTGCAAATCATGCTTATATATGTTTTTGATTTTTATAATTCCTTAAAACTGTTATCAATTCACATTGTCGCTAGCTTGCAGCGGGGCTATTCATCCAGTTATTGGTATATATTATTATTAAGTAAGTAAATTAAATGTATGTATCTTGTTATAACCACAAAAATAAAACAGAATTTTTATACATGATATTGCAAATGTATTATAAAAAGATGCAGTCGACCATCTCATTGTGCATACTTGTACTGATAGTGGATGAATTTATGTCAGTTTAGATTAATATTGTGAACAATGTATAAATACAATCTTCAATAATAGTTTGTTTGTTTCTTGAATTCCTCCTTTATTATAATAGTAATTATTTTTCTTGTTTTGAATGAATGCTAGTTTGGACATAAGTGTGTGTGTGTTTGTAGATTTACTTGAAATAATTTCAGTAAGAAAGGCTGACACACCAAATCTTATCATTTGTTTATCTAATTTGATAAATAGTGTTAAATAAAATAAAGTCATTAGGAAAGGAGTTCTTAGTGATGTTTTAAAATTATTATTTTCGGATTTATTGTTTCAATTTTTCACTTAGATATACCAATATTTACACTATAACTGACCCTTTTTGATTGTAAAATGTTACAAACTTACAAACTTAACTTGTTGATGGTTACCCTTATCTATTTTATACATCCTTTTAAATGTTTTTTTTAGCACCAATAATACTACGCAAACTTAGTATAAAGAACGTGGAACTGAAAAGAAAATTATATGAAATAAAGAAGGATTATCATGTGCCGAATAAACGAAACATAATATATGTCTTTTGTTTGTCTAATATTTAAATTTTACAATGTTTTTTTAAACTTTAAAATTGACTTCACTAATAAATCCTTATGATGCTGCTAGCTCTTTGATTTTTTTTGTAATGGACTCGATCTGTTTTAATTAAGTTTTGGTAGTGTTTTAGAAAAGCATTAGCACACTGTACCAATAACTTTTTGTTTATTCAATATTTTATCTTTTTTTTAATTTTAGAACTTTAATGAAATTTGAATAATTTTTAGTAAAGTTAGTCCAAACAGTATTTTTCATTGACTCTATAAGTTTAATTTGGCCATATTTAAATAAATTTACGGTACTAATATGTCATAGCCCTCGATATATATAATCTATGTCAGAAATAATATAATATACATTTCTAATGAAACTGTTGAATAAATTATTATTGTACATTTCAATACATAAATATCGATGTTGTTCAAAAGTACCTATTACCTTCTCTGACAAGTTCTGCATCTTGGTAAGATGTCTGTCTTCCTAATAGTTTAAGAATGACATGTAGTGGTATATTTGTGCCATTAGCAAGTGGAAGTTGACAGTAGGACAATAATGACATTGTTGTTTTTGCAACACTTCAAATCATTCGAAATTGTAGCAACTTTTTTTTTTTCTAATATTGTAGATTATATCTGTTGAATTTGGCTGTCTTAAGATATAAAAAGCAATGTGATAGGAACTTACTTTAAGTTGAAAGTCATCTAAATGTTCCTTCCTAGTTGGTCCTCAATATTTTCAACTAATTTTTACTACCAGAACTATTGTAAATAAATATGGACAAACGTTTTACAATTAAACTTGAACTCTTGAAAGAATTATATATAAATAAATCTCACAAACACTTTTCCTATAACACAGCTTTACTTAGTATATGAATAGTATTGATAAAAATTATTATCTCATAATTATTAAAGCGATTCTGGGCTTTAATATGCTAGTATCATTACTATATACTGATAGTCAGCTACTGCACTATATATTTACTGATATAAACTTTAATTTACTGTATAATTAAGATGAAAACTCAATGAAGCATTAGATATTGTGTGGCATCATCTTTATTTAACCTAAACAATGCACTTTCAACATCATAGATCGGTGTAAGCTTATTTCATTTAGGAATACATAAGTTAATGTTATAGAAGTAAGAGGCAGTTCTTTCATTTTGCATTTTCTTTGTCTTATTATTTCTAATTTTGCAAATTATTGTTTTCGTAAGGTGGAGGATGTTAGTTTGTGCTAATGTTGTTGTATGGCTTAAAATATTTTAATAATGCAATTATTTCGTAATATTTTAGGCTGAACACTAATGCATAAAAAATATAACCATGAAATTCCTTAAATTTGGTGAAAGAAAAAAATGATTATGTCACAAATCTGGAAAAATTAATTATCAATTTTGTTTTCATTTAAATGCTATTGAATATAAAAACATAAAAAAGCTACTCACTACTGAAATTAGTTACACGATTAATGTTGATTATATTTTCTATTTTACAAAACTATGTATGATGAGAGGTTAGGAGATAGATTTGATTAACCCTCACTTGATATAATTAAAATACTATACCTTATTTGGACAATTATTCAGGAATCTTATTTATACCATACCAGATTTTCAGAACATAATGACTAGTCACTACTTTAACAAATTAATTTTTTACAATAAAGAGACAATCTTGCTTGGACTTTGTTAGGATAAGCACTTGTTTACCTGGAATTCTAAATAAAGCAGGATTTAAATACCATTACATTTATGACCTTTTCATTACAAATAAATTATCTATTTAAGATTACATATTTTGTGAACCTTTGTTGGTACTGTAATATATGATTCATCTTCTATCAGACAAGTTACCTATCATATAAGTATGTTTATTGTATTTAAAGTGTACCTATGCAATGTCATATGAATGTGTTTGTCTTTTTAATAATAGTCCATTGTGTTTCATATTCGCATTTGTGTGTAGTAAATTGTTATAAAACCCTTCATTCCAATATGCAATGTTCCCATGTACTATTTCATCATATGTGTTGGTATCTTGCTTATCTTTCTGCTCCGAAGTTTCTCTATTAACACATGTGTATATATTGTGATCTCTGTCCTAGTTGTCCTGTTGCATGTTTCTTTTTTTATACTTTGGGGGACTTGTTGAGCTTATGCTTAAGCGTGTGGATGCACATTGCTTTAGAATTTGTTACTAACCTAATGTGTTCTGTCTTTTACCTCTACCTCAAACCAATATGTTTTAATATCAAATGTTTATTATATTTTTTTAATTGAAATATTAGTTTTTATGATTTTGCATGTTACCTTATTCTTATTCTGTTTTCACTTCTATAGAAAGTTATGCTGTACTTTTAGAGAGTACTTTCAGTCAATTTTATTAATACTGTTATTTTTTACAAAAATAGAATATATAAGTTTGTAACAATAATTTAACGCTTCCAAACTATAGAATTGATTAGATTGCATCACAGTAAATGAGCATCGAAAAACTCAAATGTGATATGATAATACATAAACAGTTTGCTTTATAGAAGATATCAAGCAGTTTTTCCTGTTATTTGCCACTATGGAATGTTCTTTTATTAAAATTGTAGTTTTATTTTTTATATAATTTCAGAATGTTCACTTTATTGAGTGTATTAATTTATTTTATGTCTTCAAAGTAATGCTACATTAATTTTACACCAATTGAAGAAACTTGTTAAAATTTTATATTCATACGTGCAATAAAACAAAATTTGAAAATTTAATATCATTAATACATGTCCAGAAATGATGTTAGGTTTATACCACATCAAGAAAGAAATTTTATTTAATGTCTGTAAAATGAACAAAATTTGATGAGTTGTTCTCTTGACAATTTGTCAATATATATATTTTTTATTTTTTTGAACATTTGAATTTTTCCATAATATTATAAAAAAATTCCAAATTTGAATGTTTTTACAATAATTCTAGACCTCTTGAACATTTTCCAAGATTTATGGCATATTTATATTGTGTCATGTTGAGTATTCATTGTAATTTTAAAATTTATCAAAATAAATTTTACTATCCTCTTTTTTCCCTATTTATTTATTTATTCAAATATTACCACATACATATTTAGATTGATAAGTATGCTGTGTAAAATGTAACAACTCATTTGAGATGGGCAACATCGCTTAATGAAATGTTACTCTCACTGTCCATTTTTTTTTTTGGATAGACAATTTGGAAAGGGGGCTGTGTTTATTTAATCATTTAATTATTTTTCTTCAATTTAAATTGTCTGATATATATATGTGTGTGTGTGTGTGTGTGTGTGTGTGTGTTATCAATATTTTTTATTTGCGCTTTCCTCTTTTTATATTTATTTATATCACACCATTGATATTTTTAAGATCGTGCATACTCACAATATAAAATCAATTGGTTTTTCTTTTCCTAAAATTTTAAAATTAATCATGAAAATCACCTTTCTTAATTATTGATGAATGTTTAGCATTTTCCCAACAGGAAAATTTTATTTTATAAACAATATGTATCTGAATGACTAGTTACACCAAAATAAAATTAAAATAATCTCACTAAAAATTTCTAATACAATGATAATAAAAAAAAAAAAAATGATTTAATTACATCCATTTGATTTAAAAAAAAAAAAAAAAAAAAAAAAAAAAAAAAAAAAAAAAAAAAAAAAAAAAAAAAAAAAAAAAAAAAAAAAAAAAAAAAAAAAAAAAAAAAAAATCTTCAAACGCTTGTAAACTTCTTAAATTTGTTCACTTAAAGGTATTCACATCATGATCTATTGTTTTGAGGATTTATTTAAACTTATTTTCTTTTGTTGATCCATTATCGAACACAAATCAGTAAATTGTTTTCACATTGTCCATAGTTTTCCGCAACTGTTATGTTTTATAGTTTCAATAAGAATTCAAAAGTAATGAGGAAAAATTAAATTATGGAATAGAAGGTGATCTAATTCAGTTTCTTAGTATAAAGTGACTTACTCCATCAATAAGATGTATTACCGTCTACTTTTGTGTGTATTTAACATTTTTTTTTTTTTCTTCTTATTACAATTCGATTTTCACCTTAGCATATTTCACTTCTGGTTTCTGAAAAATGTGAATAGATCTTATTTAATTTTTTTTTAATTTGTGGAATTTCTAAACTTCAACTAATGAATGAATTTCACAAACATTTTTCTCAATTTTCGTTTCAGAAAAATTATAGATTATAAAATCAGTAATACCAATTTAGAAATTAAATAAAAAATAATGGAATTCTAGCTTGATTCTAGGTGAAAAATTCTTGTTGATTTTTATTAATACCAAAATGTTTGAAGCACTGCCTTCTAAAGATGTACAAAAACTATAAAAAGATTTTAGTTCAATCAGATACTATAAAAAAACTGTTGAAGTTGCTTTAGAATAGTTTTAATTTATTTGAGTTATCATATGATTGATTATATTTTGAATGCCTATTACTCTACTATAGAATATTAGATTCTGATAATTGCCTTCCACATGATTTTAAACTGATCTCTACACGATCATAAAAAACAGTTCCATTCCCTAGTTAGAAATATATGATTTTTTTGGACTCAGAGGATCCTAAATCATTGAAATTGAATGAAATCTCCAAAACTTTTTAACTAATTATCAAAGTTCCTCCTTGGCTGTTGTGAAAGGAAAATACTTTCAATATTATGTCTTGTTGGAAACAGTCAAATTTTTATTTCTGTTTTAATTTTTCTTTACTATAATCCTATATAATATCTACTTATTAAAACTTGTTCATGAAGTTTATAAATTTCTTATTGTTTCTAAGTAAAATAAGAAGTATTTTTTGATAATATTGTTACAGATTTATTAATTGTTGTTTGTATATTTACAATAAATATTTTGATCTATTAAACGTTAATATGATTTCCTTGCCAGGTGGTAATAATGGCGTCACAGAGTATGTGAGGCAAGAACTGCGTGCTATGGTTGGCGCCAGAACCAGCGGAAGCGGGCGGCCTCAAGTTCCCGGCTCTCTCCCTCTCCCTACACCTGCGGTTGAGCTCGATAATTTACCATATGATATGCAACCTCAGGGTCAGTTATTAAATATTATTTTAAGATAAATGCCATAATAGGTAAAATATATTAATTATATTAAAATCTGTATCACTACAACCCATGAAAGGGTCTTGGGTTCTTTTTTTTATAGAATTTTATTTTTCCTCATTTAAAGATAAATTCATATCAGTAGTAAGGAAAACAAAACCCATCATTCTTATATAATTTTTTTTGTGTATAACTCATTTTTAAAATTACTCCACTTTGGTATGGAAAATATAAACATATTTTCTTCTCACTTTATTAGACTATGATCCTGCTACTATAAATGAGAAAAATTAAAGGCACACTTGAAGCTGTCGGCTAAAGAAAGTAAAACATGGAACATGTATCAAAAAAGCACCGAGATATAACTCCAAAATGTTGGGTCCTAACAACAAATGTTATATAACAAAATACATTCTCCATTTAATTTCTAATAAGGTAATTATTAGTAAAGTTTCGATTCGAGCAACACCAACAGAGCTAGAGTGTGTCAAAAAAGCCCCTACACTTAAAAATAAGAGGTTTCATATGTTTGTTATGTATTATAAGAAAAAGTCAAAATGTGATCACTTATCATTGCCTGCCTCCTTTTCAAGATATTATAATAAGAATACAGTATAAGAAGAGTTAAGTTCCTAATTGCTCTTACTCTCCTAATATCAAACTATGGATAACGCCCTCACATTCTCGCAAAATGTATCACATTTGATGAAGTAGATCACCAGTAAAACATGTTCCATATTAAAAATAATTTAAAAATTTTTCTAACAATCTGCGGAAATGAAAACAATCAAGGCATGATTTAAAATTATCTTTTATTTTATCTTCTTATCATAGAACTGTGAATTTATTTTTATTTTTAAAGATAAATAATAGTATATGTCTCCCTTAAATATGTCTTAAAATTTATTATTATTAAATTAAGACTTGCAAGGAAACAGCTTATAAAAATCAATTTATTGATATTATTCATTTGTGTTTTAAAATTATACTTACTATCCCACTTACTTTTAATCCTTATTGCCATGGTGTCCAGATAGACACAATTATCACTTTTACAAATATTTTAGCTTTAAAATTATTATTAAAACTAGCATTCCCCATCACGGCTTGGCCTTCTCTCATAAGTGAAGAACTTAGATAATTTTAACTGATTGAGATTTAATTTTTTATCGATAAAAATCTTGTTTGGAAGTATGCAGTTGAAAATTATTTTGTCAATTACTGAAACTGAAACCCTTGATCTACCACTATTGATTAGGTGGTTGCAGATCACGTAAAAGCATAATTGGACATCCAATTTTTGATTGTTAATGTGTGAGTTAGTAATCCAGATGGACAGAGACTATTAAGAAACTTGGATGATAGACTGCATTATCAGTGCTTACAACTAAAGGCCCATGAATCATAATTTTACACACAATATCAAAAAGCAAGGGTTCGATATTTTAAATAGGCAATAATTTTTACTGTGAAATTAATACAGAAACAATTTTATCGATTTCATATAGTTGGGTTATAATTTTTTAATCATAAATTTTTTTTATGACATTGTTACAAACTTCATTTCTGCCACTTATCACTATATATTTAAGTTATTATTGTAGTAAAATTTATTATTATAAACCTTCCCAGAACTATGAAGATGTTGTAGTTGAAATTTGGTACAGTTGGGTTTAATAGTTTTCCATTGCAAACTCTGTTGCCAAATGGCCACATATCGGTTGATTTTAAAACTTCACAACATCCACCTGTTGTACCACATATTTATAGCTTCTTTAATAAAAATATTATTGAAAATAAGTATAATTTACTATTAAGTTCCAGCTCTATATAACGCTATACCTTTGTAACCTCTGATGATGATCAGCATGATCATAATGCTCACCACCTATTGGTCGATTTCCAAACTTCACTGCGCACCACATATTTATTGCTTTTTAATTGAAATATTTACAATTTCATTCAATATCTGTAAATTTTATTATTGCTAAACCTAACTTGAACTATGAGGATGATGTAGATATACTTTGGTACAGATTGGTTTAGTAGTTTTCGCGGTTAGTGATCACAAACAAAAAATGGCTTGTTCTTTTGTATAATAGGATAGACGAATAGTTACTTTTTATTTTAATATTTCTATGTATACTTTTCAGGTGTAAATGACAGTCCAAAGATGTGGGGTGGAATGAATGAAATGGGCACTAGTTCACCTCAACCGAATCAGCAACTTTCCTCCAGGGTTGGTATAAATTTTAAATAAGTAATGTTTAAGAACCAAGTTTATATAATAATGTGTAATAACTCAAGATTATCATAAGCTCCTTTCCAAAAAAACAAAAAACATTTAATTCATAAAACTTTTTATTTTGTTTATTTATTTTATTTCATGGATCTGCTTGTAAATCACCGTGCTGATGAGGCATAAGAGTTTGACTTACTCTCTGTGGTTGTAGTAACATTGATGAAATTATTTTTTTAGAGTGTGTGTCTAACCTCAATAGTTTTGATTAATCATTATGGCACCATTTCTTATTAATGTATATTGTTAAATGCTTGATTGTTAGTTATAAATGGATGGTTTCTTGGATGATTGCCATTTTAATTAACAAAACATTTTTAGTTCTCACCTGATATATAATTGTTTTTAAAAAAGTATCTGATATAATATTAGGCTTTAAATATATAATTTCTATTATTATCATTTCACTTGAGTGTTTTCCTCAAATCACAGTCAATTTCCAAAACCTGATCTTCATCTGAAAAAGGTATTGCTGACTGTTTTCTGGACAAGTCATTGTGCATTATGAGCTCCTAAGTCGGGGGCAGATTATTGCAGCAGAGTCCTATTGCGCGATATTAGACCACTGTCAGTCTAAACTCTGAAAATCCGATCCAAATTTGGTAAACATAAAAGGTCCCTTACTCCTTCAAGACAATGTTCCTCGCCCACATACATGACTAGGGATAAATTAATAGAAATGGGAAATATTGTCCCACCCACCATATTATCCGGAACTTTCACCTACCGATGATCACCTTTTGAGATCTCTGGGCTATTGCCTACAGCAGACATTTTTTGATAACCAGCAAAGCCTAGAATTGGAATTAAATAATGCTATTAGTTGTAATGGAGATTATTTTATGAATAATGCTATTGTATAGTTATTAGTTCACTGAATTGTTTAATTGCCTACAAAATCATTTTTAAGATCACAAAAATGATTAAATAGTTTAGTATTAAATGTAATTTGAAAACTTAAATTCTTCGAGGATAATTACCTATAAATTTTTAAAAACTTTGTATGTAGAATATAGACAACTGACTCAAGTTTTCCTTTTCATTTCCAGAGTACCATGGAAGAAGTTTCGAGATCGAATGACCAGAAATCATCATTGTTACAAAAACTTTTGTCTGAGTAATGTAAAACACCTCACAAATTAAGTGCATTATTAATTTAATTTCATTAGGAAATTTTATGAAACAAAAGTAAATATGTATATAAATTATTATAAATAATAGTTATAAATATAATTTTAAAATTACTTTATAAATATATATATAAAGAGGTTTAGAGTAAATATATATATTAATATATATATTTTTGAATGCGGGTTACCAAGCCACTAATATTATTGGGCTCAATGTTTGAACTTTAATTTTATTTTTTCTAATTATTTTTTGTTTCTTTATGTTTGGTTTATCCAAATCTTTCTTGCTGTTTATATAAGTGTTAAAAATAAGATATATACAGAAGTATATAGCCTCCATTGCTTTATTATCATTCGATGTATTTCACTCTTTGGCTTTGAAAAAAAAGATGAAGGAGGCATTGTTTGCAATATATTATTTCATTAAATGAAAAGGGCTTTCACTTTTTTGTTAGTCTAGCTGAAATCTCACTATTACGGATTCTGTAAGCAAACAAATCCTCCTTATCCTCTTTTATGCCATTTTACATTATAAGTAATGATATATGATTAAAATTTTGGAAAATTTTGTACAGATAATTATTAGCACCAATATTTGTCATTGTATAGTTGATTGAATGTATCTTATTAGAAAGTTGATATATAAGAAAAATGTTAAGACAAAAAATGACTGGTCAACAGGAACCTCAAAATGCTCAATAAGAAATGTAGATTTATTTATTAATGAACTCGTCCGATATCTTTTGCCTGTTAATCTTCTCTCCTAACCATTTTGCTATTGTTATAGCTATAATACTATAGCACTTGTTGCACAATGCTCTACCTAGAGGGGTAATGCTTCAAATATGCTAGAGTTCAGTTCTAATGAGCATTTCCTTACAATTTTATGCCTTATTGTTTCAAAAGCTTATAGATTTTTTGACATTTTTAAATTTAACATGAAATATGTTTTGCGAGTTTTGATGAAGGTCAAATGTATTAGAAATAATGGCAATGTGAATTTGTAAAGAAAAATATAAGAAAAGTTATATATATGTATATTCAAATACATAGAAATGCATATATAAATACATATAAAGAATTTAGTCCTTATTTTTATAACTATATTAAATTTTTTAAAATTATAACTGTTGACTATTATTTTTTTTTAGAAAATATAGTTTATAATTTTTTATAAATCAATTTTTTTTATGACACTATTTTTGAAGAATGTTTTTTGTCTAATTTGAGAATGATATTTTTTTAATGTAAAAGTGCAATGTTTTGAGATGGGATCAGTGATTTGTTATTTTTTTTAATTGTTTAATGCAAGAATACCCTCTGTGGAGCTGGTATATCAGTGCCGAACCATATCAAGGGGTTCTTATCTTGGAGTTTGATTCCGACCAATTTATGTGCATACTTCTGCTTTTAATGTTACTGGTATTTTTTCCCTAAAATTGTTAAATGTTAACTGTGATTGTGTATATATATACATATATATATATATGTTATATATATATATATATAATATATATATATATATATACATATATATATATGTATATATATATAATAACAACACACCAATATTATATATCTAATATTGTAAACTGATGTATGTCCTATCTGATTTCAATTTTATTTTAAATGATCTTGAAAATTTGAACCCCTTGACATGCTTAATTTGGTGCTATAAAGCTTTCCATTTTCCTATCTTTTCTGCGTTAATGCATTTCCATTCTATGTCAACCACCCACCTTCTAGGTGATTTATCTTTCTCTCTATCTCTTTCTATCTATCTATAGAGATTTCTTCTTTGTGTGTGTATGTTTCTATATAATATATATTAACATGCAAACATACATTATAAATTTCAAATTTCTATTTCATGAAATAATATATGTATAAATATATACATAAAATTATATATATACTGTTAATTGTCTCGATTTGTATATACTTCCAATAAGCACTTTATTATGTGATATCTAAATATATATATTTTGTACTATAACTGAATTTTACTATTGTTATAAATATTATTATTATAAAAAGCGTGTTTATATTAATTAATAATTATCGATTAATAAGTTAGGTGCAACTCTTCCTTTTTGTCTAGGCATATTGAGATTTGGTTTTATAAGTGGAAAGAAACAGCAAATTGTTGATTTGTGATGATTGTTAAAGTACAAAAGGGTTTAACAACTATTTATACGTGTAAATTATTAAGCTCATTCTTATTATTTTATGCCTTGGAAATAGCTTAATTGAAGTTTTTAAGTTGGTCGTGATATGCATCAGCAATGGGCACATTTAATTCCTTTTTTACCTTTTCAAAAACTAATTAGCCATTCAGTTGCCAGATTAAGAAAAAAAAAATAAAAAAATAAAATAAAATACAAAAAAAATAAAATAAACAGACCACATAGGTTTTACTTAAACCAAAGGAAATTTATAAATACTTTGTAATATATTTGTACAAATTGTTTATTATTTCTTTCTTCGACAGTAAATATATAAAACTGTAGTAATCATGGCCCCCTTTTTTTTGTTTCTTAAAAAAAGTAGAAATTAAACAAAAAAGGTTATGAATGTGTCAGATGGTTTTTTATCTCCATTTTTCTGTCCTAGGCTATAAAATTTTTGATAAAAGCCAGCAGTCAGTTCATATCGAAACAGTACATACTTTTATAATTTTTCTTCCCATCCTCTCTTCGGTGACATTGAAAAGTTATATTATTGTATGTTTGACTATTTTACATTTTGATTTTTGTTTTTTTTTAATATAGAAATTGTGTAATAGATTAAAAGTTAATTTATAAATTGAAAGTAAAATGGTAGATTTAGATTACATCAAAGTGTAGACAGGTAATATTTTTATATGCAATTCAATAAAAGCCATAGAATATTTTTTCAGAAACAGGCTGAATAAATTATATTGTAAGAAAGGATGTAAAGAGTTGTTTTCAAAGAAATGGAACTTGTATATTGTTTGTGTATAATTAAGAGTTGTTATTTCCATTCGCCTCTGTCAATATTATGTAAAAAAAAAAAAAATTGTTCGTTTTATGTAAAATGCGGCAATTAAAGGCCAATATACATATTTTGGTGTATATTTATGCAATTACCCTCCCTTAATTCATTATTTTGTTATGACATTTTGAATTTAGATTTTTTTCTTTGAATATTAATTTCATCTATACTTCAATCATATTTTCTTTATCTGTATCTGTGTGAAATATAGCAACCATAACAACCAATTATGATAGCAAATAGGCAGTGTTAGTGTCATTGCATAGTTATCTCAGGCCACTATTTTTTTTTTTTTTTAATTTGCCAATGCTCTTCATTTACTATTCCATATATCCTTTGGACTTTTCCCTCCCAGTCACACAATTTCTTTTCATCCATCATCCTTCAGCTGAACACCCAGTGGAGAGACGAGTGTAGCAATGCTAATAGTGACAAAGATGAACTATGTGAATAGCAACAAAAGCAAACAGGAGAATAGATAAAATGTGAGCGTGCTCATGTAGATCAAGTGATTGAGTGATGAATCCTATTCACTGTTTGTTTTAGCCACTATGCTTGTTGCCAGTCTCATCTTTATGCTTGTAAACAATTGCTCTGAGACTTCTAGTCTATGTTAAACCAGAGAATTTTCTTCACTGCCAAGAGAAATTTCGCTCTACCTGCTTTAATGTCTACACTTGTACTGCTTTTCTCTCTTACAATGGATTTAAGTTATCTAAGGGACTGGCATGTTGAGTATATTTGATGCTGAAAATAATACATTACAGTCATTTGGCCCATTTCAGTAACATGAATCCTCTGTATGCAAGTGCTCAGAGATATGTTGATTTGCAAGTAATTATATTTGTCCTGCTAACCAGTGCTTATTGATTCTACCAAGTTAGTTTAAGTTTCAAATACATGTAATTAATTTTTTCATAATTGTAACTTCTAACGTTTCAACTATTTTATAATCTGAACTCATGCAGATGAAGTTTAATTTAAATTATAATTTAAAATATACGGTACTCAAGTACCAATGTTTTTCTGTTTAATTATTTCCTCCAGAATATCATTAGTGGGCTAAAAGCAATAAAAACACAGCCATGTATCAATATTCAACTAGGCAGATAGGGAGGACTAGCTATGAAAGGGACCATTACATCTTTCCTGAAAAGGATTATATCAAATTTAAATCAACAAATTATGTGTTACTCTATGCGTAAATTTATTAAAAGCTTAGATAAGCATAAACTATAAAGTTAGATCTAGATATGCTGATATTTCCAGTGGTTTCCTGTTTCATGTTCATAATAATATTTCTTAGGATGTTAGTTTCATAAATAATTTAGTGACAGCTTTAAGTTAAATCCTTGATGTTGTCATGGTCAAGATGTTGAAACTATCTGATTCCAAGTGTTAATAATTTAACTACCTCGTTTTTTAAAAAAAGAGGGATCTTTAGACAACTGTAGGTATAATTATCCTTTAAAAGACTGCAAAGCTTACCTATTTGATGTGATGTAGGTTATGACAGCATTATTAGGAGAAAGAAAGTTTTTTATTTGGAATAAAAAAAATTGCATACCCTAGAGTTTTGATTTTATTTGAGCTGACTAAATGTTCAAAAATATGTAGTTTGTTAACAAAATAAAAATGATATTTTAACTGTTGTTCTCAATAGAAATTACTTACTTAAATTAAAGGGTAAATATGGGTATGAGTAGTGCTTAATTCTGAAAAGAAAAAAATTATGTATATAATTATTCATTTATAGAAACAAATTAAAAATTCATGCTTAAAAAAAAACATTAATTATACATGAAATAAAAATAAATACTACTCAGTATAAATTATTTCAAAGAGATAATATGACCCCTCTCCTATTTAATATTGATGTTCCACTTTATTTTTTGTTTTTAATTCATATTCGAACATTCATATTGTTATTAATGAAATATTTCAAATATGGCTGTTAGTTTCAAAACATTGGCAATTACTTACCAATAAATCAAAACCTATAATAAATCATGAAGAAATGATCTCAGGTTAGAGTTTGGTAAGGATATACAGTTTTCTAGCCACTTAGATACTATAAAAGAATAAATAATTAAATTGTCTCAGCTAGATTTGAAGTTGAGGTCCAGATTAAGTTTAGTGCTCTACACACTGAGCTACTGAACCCCCAAAAGGACTTATCTTGAATAGTTGACAACATTCTATGAGGTAGGTGACATAAATACCCATTACAAATTAAATAAATGTAGGTAGCAAATATGATACCAACCATACTATATGGTTTAACCACTGAGGTGAGATTGAAATGACTTTGATTTATTAAGATGAATAGCAATTCATATGATGCCTGGATTTGTAAAATATTGGCAGTTTGTTGATTTCAATATGGAAGACTAAGGGCCTCAATGGCCGAGTGAGTTGGGCCCGGGGCTCAGCACGCTCGTAGCCAGAAGGTTGTGGAGTTTGAATCCCACCTGGGCAGGTTAAAATTTATTTCATGGCGAACCCATGAATAAATCTTGACCTTCCCACCCTGGTTAGAATAGGTTGGTAACCTGTAGGATAACCCGTCCTTCCTGCCCTCCTAGTTGGAATACATAAAAACGTTAAGCCCTAAAAAACAACAGCATCAAGGAAGACTAAAAGGCTTTGTAAAAATCATCGAAAACTGATCCAATTATGTTGTCTATATCTTTTTGTGGTTAAAAAAAAGGTACATTTATACATTTTATGAAGGTATTATCTTATATAGTCTGAACCAGTTTTTCTCCTGTTTTCTGCCGGTTCAAGTTGTCAGTTTGAAATTAAGGATTGTTTCTAAGGCAGAAGTAAGCAACCCAGGAAGGAATATCTGGTCACTGCTACTCTACTGACTTATTTGCAAGCTCTACACCATTCCAAATTGGACTCTGACTTACTACAATAATGAATACACTACTCAGCTATAATGAATGATCTATTAGCTCATTAAAATTAGAAATATTAATTATTATAATTCAAGCTGGATTGAGGATAGGATTTTTTAAACAAAAGGAATTCTATTTAAACCCTTTTAGGCACTGAGAACAATTAATGATATTACCTAAGAAGAATTCTGTGACTAATGGGAAAAGGTTTACTTTCATAACATGCCTAGCATTCCTCACACTGTTAAAAAGATGATAATTATTGTTCCAATTCTCGCTATTTGAGCTGCATTGACAAATATAAAATTTATTTTTCAGAAATTTAATGTTCAGGAACTGTTCAAAAAACAAGACAGTTCAGCTATAATACTGACGTTTTTGTAATAAACAAACCTATTCTTTGTGGCCACAGAATTATTGCTATATATGAAATAATTAGTTATAAGACAATTATAATATTTCTATTAACTTAGATATATTTCTAACATACACACAAAAATAGATGGCACTAATACTGACAGTAAAAAAAGTTTATCATCAGTAGGACTAAGAATAATTCATACAAAATACAGGCCTGTCCAAGTATTATATGCATAAATATATTAAACCTTTAGCATTATGTAATAATAAAATTCAATTGGACCCACACACAAGATGAATGAATACCTATTACCCCAATTCTTAAAATATATAATATTAACCATGGTCATCTGCCAGGCAAAATCAGTTCCCATAATGTCCCAAATAATATTTTTTAAAATGGAGAAACTGTTGAATTATTATTTTTCCTAGAAATGATATATTTATTTAAAATCATTATCAGATCACAATGTGGATTGATAAAAATTACTAAAATTTGGTTTTATGCAATGATTGCGTCTATAGAATTTCTTTGAAAAGTTATGAAATTGCCGCAATATTGTGAAATTCCTAAGATTTAAATAACAAGGTTAGGATAAGAAAATAAATATTACAAGTTTGATAGAAATAACATAGTTGACATAATGAAAATACCCATATATTTCATATGTGAAAATATTCAACAAAATCTAGTTCTTTAATTATTATCAATTACAACAATAGTGTTTCCTCCACAATTGAAATTTCTGGTGAAGAGTCTCTCTTCCCTCTTTACCATATATGGCTATATCCCTCCAATTCTTCAATTTGATTGGTCGGGAAAGTAAACCAGCTTATGACTAACCACAACCTCCTTGTCTTCGAAATTTTTAACATTGAGGGTGCTTTTAAAATATGAAGTTTTTAACAAAACACAGGTTAATAACCTTAAAGAACCCATTACTTACACACGTACGTTCATTAATTATTAATAAAAAAATACATATAGCTTCGATAATAAAAATAGGCCGATAGTTGCTTTAGTGATTGTTTACATGAAGTAGTACTCATATATAAACTGCATACAAATGTATCAAAATAAAAGCAAATTTTTTTTTAATCAAATTAAAACTAAAGCATAAAAAATTAAGAAGTATTTTATATTTATAATCACTTTCTCAGATTAGGCTGCTTTCTTCTGAATGAAACGAGATACAAGAAGTGACGCGATTGGTGGAGAGTTCCCCTAAAGGAGTGAATGGCAGGTTCTGTAGCCAATCAGATGTCGCCTTGCATCACCCTTCTATTTCAGCGTATGAATACGCTTGACGTTAAAATTAATTCCTATTCAGTTAGCAGTGAATGCGAGGATTGCCTCTCTTGCTGGTACACCTATCCAGTAACTATAGTGAATTTTACTTAGGTTATTAACGATTACGGATATCGCACAAAGATATGGTGAGTACCGTTGATTGATTTGAATTTATTTTTAAATTAATTTATAGAAAGCTATTATTTTACCAATTCTTTTACTCAGTAATAAACTTTATAGTGTTGTATTCCCGCTTTATAAGCCGGCTCCGCCATTTTCGGTTTACTTCGTTTTTTAAGTTGAATTTCTCTGCTTTTATATCCCAAATGAGTGTAGATTGTGATAATCAAATATTATAAATAGTGCGGCTGATAAACATAGCTGTTAGTGATCTTAGCTCATTATGTTCTATGGTGAATTATTTACCGTGAACACGTTTAGCTTTGTTCCATATTTTAAATTTAAATTAGTTTAATATGCTATTTTAATTGAATTATTTGTGTCTTAGTACACCAAGTATTTACTGTTTAATCAGTTTCTTACTAGATGAATTAATAGTTGAGTTCATTAACCTTAGCATTATAATTCGTTGCAACGTAATGAAACTACTTTACTTTCAACACTAGCCATCTTATCATAATTATTACTATTAGGTTAATTTTGAATGGTTTTTAAGTAATGGAAAAATAGTTAATCTTGTAATTAACTAATAACTTCATCTACTATTATTATCAATCCTGTAAAATATACTTCTTTAGTTATAATTTTGCTTTACATAGTGGTATGAGTAATGTTAGATTAGTTATTAAAAGTATTAAAATTTGAATAATCCCCTTAGGAAAGATGAGTCACTCAAGGAGATAGCATGTTCATTACTGAGTCACTCAGAAGCTTCTGATTGTTTCTAAGCTTGTTCAAAGTTAAGCTGTTTATGTCATATACTATTTCTGTGGTCTTTTGTTAGTAGATTATTTTTTATTATTAATTATATTTTGCAATTAAGTATGATGTTAGTCAAGTCTCTAAATGCTTTATTCCTGTTTTCCACAAATATTTATTGTGTAATCTTGGTTCAATCTATGGTTTATTATCAGCATTTGAGTTGCAATATGTACCCAATTGTTTTAATAAAGATATTTAAAATACTAATGATTAAAACCTTTAATTGTAACTTAATTTTTCTTCGGTTAAAATTCTTTGGCAAATTTCATGATTTAAGAACTATCTATTAAGTTTCATGGCATACATTAATAGTTCATGATTTAAAATTAACAGATAAAGTATTACCTAATTCATACCATTAGTAACTGATAAAAATTGATTGTATTCTGTTTTATTATTTATTTTATTTTTAAATTGTTTTCTATTTTTAAGATCATACTTGAATGTTCTTAGGTAATAACCCAAGGTTTTACCTGCAAATATATTTTTTTTATTTGAAGTAGCTTCTTTAATTTGATGTGGTTGATATTGGAGCAGAAATGTTTTAATTAACTCCTGTTCTGATTTTTGGTTTTAATCTGATACAATCAGAAATACTATGAATCATAGTTATTTTAATGAAACTTGCTGCAAGTGAAATATGCTATATGTATATATTTATTAGTTTTTATGAAAGTTTCTCTCTTATCTTGGCTGATAATATTTGTTTTACTTCTGTTCAATGTTTTTGTCTATCGCTATTGTTAAATTTTTTTTTTTGTGTGTGTGTAATTTTTAGTTTTATTATCTTTGCTCAACCTTAATTTGTGAAATTTGTTTTGGAAAAAATCTCTTTTATTTTTATTAACAAGTGATTTGATTTCTCTATTACGGAGGCATGCTTATTGGTTTTATAAAGAGGATATTTTAATATATATTTTCTATCTTTTTTTATTTTAAAATTAATGGTATTATTAAGTTGATACTTTTGTAAAAAAAAAAAAATAAAATAAAATAATAATAATAAAAACTGTATTTTGTCGTTCTTTACTTATTCTATTATAAAATTTATGTAACAAATGGTTTTATGATTTTTTGAAAATTATTTGACCACATTATTTTCTAATGTCTGTCTATAATGTGTGATGCGATTAGTTGTTTCATTGCATGATGCTGTTTTTCTGTTTATTGTTGATGATAAGTTAATCCCTGATATAAAGTAGGTGCTCTAACTTTTCCACTGATCTACTTATATAGAATTGGTATTTCTATTTCTCTCTTCTTTTTTTTTTTTTTAAGTTCTCAGAGGATTAATGCTATATACATTTTATTGTTTCAAGATCATCTTATGTGGTTTGAGCCTCACTCACTTTAAAGTTGATATGTGTTATCTGGCGTATTAAACTCAGGAGCAACTAGTTTTAAGAATATTTAAAATTTTTCTTCACTTGAAATTAAATAAATCATGGAGAAAACTTGACATTGAGCAAAGAATTAGATAATATATTTTAGACTAGTCTGAATTTTTATCTGTTTATAGGGAAATGCTATCTGTTATCTTATACAGTAAATAAGGTGTATATTGATGCATTTTTATTTTATTTCTTTTTTATTATCAAATCTCAAATTCTTCTTATTATCAAATCTCAATAAATTAGCTACTCTCATCTCTGTATTTTTTTTAATAATTCATTAGTTATGTACATTTGTCTCACTGAAGGTGTATTTTAGTTGATGCTATATTTCCTTATATGGTAGCTGAGTAAGCGAAGGGGGTGGGAATACCTCCTGCCGAGCTGTGGAGGGTGGAAAGCTTTGAGGGAGGGAGGGTTTGGTTTGGGCGTGGCGGTGGTGGCTAGGGGTCAATGCCCCACCCCCCAGTCGTCAATACCCACAGCAAGTCTTCCCCAAAAGCCTTAGCTTCTGTATTTCTCATCTTTTATTCCCTTCCTTTCCTGCAATCTTGCAGTGTCTATCGTAGAGTCCTCTTTAAATAATTGGTAATATAACTAATTTGGTTCACAACGTGAACTTTAAGCCCCACGTTTATGTGAAACGTTGGTACTTCTGTGTGCTATATTATTGATTTGTGTTGATTAATTTGCATTGGTAATTTTATTTTATCATTATTGATCGTTATTAATAATTATTGGCTACAATCTCCTGTCGTTTAAATTTGGTCTTGTTTTCGGGTTCTTCATTAGATTTTTTCTATGTGATTGATTTTTGCATTACACTTATTTCCATTTTAATATTAACTATTAGAATCTAGTATATTTAGAATAACTAAAGCATTCTAGTTTTCGTTTGAGGAATGATCTTGATTTATTAGGAAGATCCAATTTTCAACTTTGTTTAAATTGTATGTTAAATATTCATATGTGTATATATATCATACATGAATAGTGGACTTCACGGAAGAGAACCGCTAACTCGTGGATATTTCGGTCGAAATATCCAAGTATGGCCATGGTCGCTTTGAAGATAAAATCTGTTGAACAGTTACAAGAGCGTATCCAATGTCTAATAGGCCGTCATTCCCCGAAAGAGAAAACAAGCTCCACGTCCAAGTGGCAAGGGTTTAACAAAACAACTTAGTATTATGCACGAAATAAAGTATTTTAACGCTATATGATATTGATATTTCCATTTAATTGTTTGTACTTGGTCACTGAGTTAACAGTGTTGTGAAATTGTTAAATATAAAGTTGTTTTTCTTAACGAGTGCTAAAAAAAGCTGTTCTTTTAATTTCGTACTCATATTGCCACGTCACCTCCGCTGTGCCCCAGTAAATAGCAACGACGGCCCCAAATAAAACATCCCATCGTTCATAATTAAGAAATAAAATCATATCTTTGGAATTATGTTTCTTCAAATAGATTGTTATTAATAATATCTTCTTAATCTCATATTTATTTTAAACGATGCAAGATCACTGTTGTTTCTCGTATATGTATTTATCTACTGTTAGTACTTGACTGAGTGGAGGTCACGAATTAAATATTAGTTAAAATATATATATATATTTAATATATATATATATATATATATATATATATATATATATATATATATATATATATATATATATATCAATGTTGGTAATTAACCGATGTTTAAGAAGACTTGGAAACATTTAGATACCTATGTTGAGGCTTTGTATAATTTAAAAAAGTTCCCATTTGAAAAAAAGATTAAATAAATATTTGATAATAAGCCTTTACTGCTTAAAAGGTGAAAATAACAGAAATAAATTCTGCATCAATTACTCACTGTTTATCCATATGGGATTGGATCGGTTTTGGTTGGGGGGGGGGGGGGGCAATTGGGTGATTCTTACGTAGAAATGCATCACGTCATTTATCGACTGTTTAACGTCACCATTTAACAACCCCAAGTGCTTACCTAAAGCTCCTAACCCTTAATCTCCTCAAAACTCGGGTTAAAATTGCATTATTTGATTTACTATTTTTTAATCGCGTTATTCAATGCTCCAGTGTTAGTTCTTTTTACAATCTATTCTGTTTAGAACCGGCCCTTGGTTGAAAATAGAAAGCAAAATTAATAACAGAATAACTTTTTCCTGTTGTAACTATTTGCTAAGAATGGGTTAGTTTTCCTGTTCAAAATCATCATCATCATGCTAATTTTTTTTTACAGCTCCTGCGCCATGAAATCATTTTTTGCGTCAATCTTCGTTGCTTTCCTTTTTGCGAAATTGTCAATAAAAACCCCAAATAGTCCGTAATAGTCATCTTAAAATTCCAAAATATCAATTAATTTACTTAATGAGATGAATGTTATTTACTTATGTAAACTAATGTGCAGGTTTAAAATAGACCAGATCTAATGTAATTGTAATGCTAGATTAGGTATTTCTTCCTCGTATGTTGAAATATCGCCTCTAGGGGTGAAACAGTGTCGCAGTTGGACGACAAATAAGACTTATGTACCTTCCACATTTATTTATATATTGGCGAGCAAAGGTTCCTGAACTTTTGTTTGTTCCAATACCGAGTTCAGTGAGTTAGGTTTCACTATTATGGTGCTAACAGTTAAATACTTGGTAATGTATTTCTTCTATTAGTATATATTTTATTCTATTTACATATTATTTAAACTACAAATATTGCTGCAGCATGGTGTATTCATTGACCCTATAGTTAAATACTTGACTATTTTAATTGCTAGGATAAAACTATCTTTATTTCGTTGTTAGCGTCTGTTATAATAGTTTACTTTCTTTTCTTTTTTTTAATTGAAGTACATGAAAATATTTAAACGAAACATTTCCTTAAAGCACTGTTGTTAAAAATAATTTAATCTACTGATAAAGAAATATTCACGAAGATAATGTTTTTCTTGGAAGTAGTCTGAACAGTCGATACAACTTTAAGAGTACTGAGTACATAAATCTTTTAAATCTTGTTTTGTTATTAATTTCATTGATTTTATCCCTATGTAATTACCACATTGCAATGAAACAGTAAAAATAATAATATATTACTCAAATTATAAAAATATTAAATATTCCTTATATCTTTTCGTTGTTTTACAATATTTGTCTTGTTATATTCTTAATAAATAATTTATGGTTATTAATATTTTTTATTCTTAATAAAAAATAATTCATAATCTCTAAAATGTTTATGGAACATTTTTCTGCTAGAACAGTTCAGAGATGCAACATAATTTTTTTGTTAGGCATAGAACATTTGATTAATGTATACAGTCAACAGACTTTTGTTTGTAATTATAAATTATGAAGATACATAATAATCACTCTAGGTGCCGTAAAACGGCCTGACTGCACTGGTGAGTTAACTTCGCACCAAGTTCACTAAAAACTTTCAGCCAGAAGAAAGTGTTTTGTTGTCTAAATGAGGGATATTTTATATTTCTTACTTCCATAAGTTAGGATATAAAATATACCTCATTTAGACAGCAAAACACTTTTTCTTCGACTGAAACGTTTTAGTGAGCTTGGTGCAAAGTTAAACCGTTTTATGGTATGTACGCTTGATGGCATAGAAGGATCAATACAAATAGGATTGGTAAAATATTAGCCGCTTGTAATATATATTTTTTATTGGAAAACAAGTTTCTATTGTTAAACATCCATCACTTCTATAAACATAAAAGTCTTTGTAGATGTTTTGAAACTTTTGTATGTTTTTGGAACTGATGATAAATGTTACATTTGAAACTAATTAAAAATAATTCTTCAATCTTAATAATACATAAATACTTTTTTTTTTTTCCATTATTAGTTCTTTTTCATTTTTCTGGGGATTCAAAGAAAGGTATATCTAACCATCCGCATTGCAGTATTCGCGAGTTTTGACCCGGTTGCACGCCTCGTGCCTGCAAATATCTGGTCGATTTCCGATAGCCTTGTAGACAAATCCTCTTCTACCAATTTTTCTATTTCATTATTTTGGATCTTTTTCATTTATTATTAATTATTTATACACTGTTCTATTTGTTTTATTATATCTTTAATTCAATCTAGATTTATTTAAATATTTAAAATTAAAAGGGGTACGCTATTTACTGTGGGTTTCTTTGAAGCTGTTGACTTCTTGACTTGTGGTTAGCTACCTTATATGGTATCAACCTTCGCCTGCATCTAATACTAGGTCTCAAAGCGTACGAACCTTGTTTCAGTCGGATCCTTCAGGCATTGCTGTCTCCGTTCAAACCTGTTTTTCAAGTACATATGTGTATTTACTTTAAATATGGCGTAATCATGGAAAACTTGGACATGTTTCTTTAAAACAACTTGAGTAAAATGAAACTTCGAAACGCCATTTTTGTGTTTTATTCAGGGATTTAACTGATTATTAGTATATTTAAAACCCCTGGATTTATAGACTATTTAAATAATCTTTAATAATGCAATAGTTGTTAACGCAACTTTCATAACAAAAACACAGGGTAATAGTTATTATTAATGTTAATATTATTTCTAGATAGATTTGTTAAAATTTAAATTTTAGATTTGTATCGCTCCTAATAAAATCTTTAAAAAACACTTCTGTGCAGCCAATGTACACAATGTGGAAAAACAAATGTTACATAATAATTTTACCATTTACTTAACCCAATAATCTTCAAGTATACTAACTATAACTAACAAAATTCAAAGAAAATTGGGGAATATACAATTGTTTTTTCTTATAATTAAGCAGTCTAGCTGCGAAAAAAATCTTTCGGAATTGAGTTTAGAGAAGAGGCAATATGACTCGATTCAAAGAGCTGGGCGAAGTATTGGGTTGATGTAAAAATGATTCAGGCTTTGAATATTAGTTTTGTTAGGCAAGTGCTTGCTAATTAAACAAAGATAATCAATCCTCCAGTCTTCTTGATGGATTGTAAACAGTGGTTATTAGAGTTGTTATCAAATATTCTTTTAGGAGATGTAGATAATTAGGGTAGGCAGTCAAAGATGTTTAGCAGATCAAAATAAAATGTTTATTTTATTCTAATTCTTAAAGCCAACGTTTCGACTTCCAATGCAAGTCTTCATTAGGGGTTCAGGTAAAGGTAAACAAACTAACTGAAGAAAGGGGGAAATAGATGGTAAGTATCTAACCTCTATAGGTAAGTCTTACCATCTATTTCCCCCTTTCTTCAGTTTGTTTGTTTACCTTTACCTGAACCCCTGATGAAGACTTGCATTGCAAGTCGAAACGTTGGCTTTAAGAATTAGAATAAAATAAACATTTTATTTTGATCTGCTGAATATCTTTGACTGCCTACCCTAATTATCTAAATCTCCTATATACATCACAGTCAACTATACCTTATGATTATAAATTTCTTTTAGTTTGTGTTGCATTTACTATGAGTCAGGTCTATAATTCATCATGTCTAAACAAGAGTTTCGTCAAATTTATTTTTACTTGGTCGAAATGCTGCCCAAATCTCGCGTAGCACCTATTTATTTGGGGGTGAAGGTAGTATCAGTGAATGTACAGTGCAGCGTTGGTTCCAAAAATTTCTTTTTGGAACTTAGATCTCGAAGGCGGTAGGCCTTCTGTTGTTGATAACGACCATCTGAGGGGACACCTGTGGTGTAGTGGTTAGCATAGCAACCTACTAAACCCAAGATCGCGGGTTCGCAGCCCGGCAGATGACCTTAGAATTTTTAAAGGGAGTTAAAATCCTTAGCTATGTCGTCCTTCGGAAGGGACGTAAAATGGGGGTCCCGAGCCGGTGCGATGACAGGTACTCGTTAAAGATCCCTATCCTAATTATACCTGGATAGGCAAAATTTAGGACTCCCACCTTAGCATCGTCCGATTAGCCATAGCAGCATAAAATGACATCAAGCAAAATAAACAAACGACCATCTGATGGCTTTGGTAGAAGAAAACCACTCGGTACCCTGGGTATCCTGCGAGATAAGTTAAGTGTTGACCACTCAAAATACAAATAATTTAAATTGTCACACTTAAAAACCTGCATTATTTTTGATCCAGCCCAATGGTTACTAAATGCAGGGTGTCTACTAGTCGGGAATTTCGGGAATATGTCGGGAATTTCGTGTGGTCGGGAAAAATTCGGGAATAGGTCGGGAATTTACGGAAAATTTGCGAAAGTCGGGAAAAAGTCGTCGTTAATTTTAAAATTTTCCGACTTTTATCAGTTTTTTTTTTGCTCAATATGTCAGTTAAGTTATATGTTATTGGTTTAGTTACTCCACATACTTTTAAAAAACTAAATTTACTACAATTTGAGATCAGGGTGAGCTCTATATAGCAATTGGTTCCCAAGATACAGGCATAATATCTTCGAGAAGAAGCCATTTTTTCCACCAAAATTGATTTTTTTTCGATATTTCACTTATTTTGTGAAATATCTCCTGAAATACATCATTTGAGAATGGTGCCTGTGGGCCCAGCGGTTCTCTCAAATACGGCGGATTACAAAAAACAGTCAAAATTGGGTTCTGGGGGAAAATACTGTTCTGTCTTTTTATGGTTTGTTTATAAATCAAAATTTATTTACTTTTGTTATTGTTAAATAATTGATAGATAAAAAAGAAACATTTAGCATAATCGGGAATTACGTCATCATCGAGCATTGTTTTATATAACTACATACTAAAATGCTTAAACAAACATCATATATATATATATATATATATATATCGTATACCTCAGGCTATCGCAAGAGGAGAGGAGGAAAGAGTTGAAAATCATAAGTTCACAGCTGTTTGATCGAATAACTCTGAATCAATTATTTGTAGTACATTTAGAAAAAAATTGATCCTATGACTTTTTTTTTCCCCCCAAATCAATAGTTTTAACCACGCACTACTCCAGGAAAACACGTTTTTCTGTACTTTTTTAAATCTAACCCCGAAACTATTTGTCTGATTAAAAATTTATTTTTATGGATATGTTAAGTAGCAAAGTATGCATAGATTGATTTGTTTAGATTATTACTGAAACACCATTAAAATATCGATTGGCTAGAATTTCTAAAAAAAAGTTTTGAAAAAGTCGGGAATTTCTAGGGAAATTCTTGAAAAAGTCGGGAATATGTCGGGAATTTTGATAGCTGAAATTGGTAGACACCATGAAATGATATATGGTAGCTAAGTTTGTTGAATAATGATCTCTTATGGTCATAAGTATCTGGTCCATTGCACTAAGTTTTTGGTCTTATCTACTCAATTATGAGAGTTTGTTCTGTCTAATCCAAATAACAATTATTGTATGAAAATTATATGTATATTTTTTGTTTGATTACAATATATAAAAATGGCAGCTATTTTTTTTATTACAATGTTACCTTTACTTGTTCTTGTATAGGGCCTATTAATTAGAAATAATTCTTTTTGATAATGAGGGTGCATGATTGCAACTCAAGTTTTTTTATTAACATTGTCGTCATCTTATGGCTTCCGATTTTGTTAAAAATCTGGTTGGTACCACTGGCCAAAATTAGCTATATTCTATTTTTGATTATTTATTGTAATTTAAAATAGATAGTAAAAGACAAATTTTTTTCTAGTAAAAAGAGCTGTATTTTGCCAGCCACTGGCGCTGTTTCTATTTTATTATTAGATCAAGGTTATTTTAAAATGTGTATATTTGCATTTATGTTTTATAAGTAAAATATTTAAAAAGAGATACAATCCTGGAATATATTTCTTTACTTCGGATTTTTGTGCAACGTTTTGATATTGGATTTATTTAGTTTTTAATTAATTATGTAAATATATTTAACAATAATTTGACGACTCCGCCATTGGTCTATGTTCACTTCCATATCGAGCTGCTAGAACCCTCGTTAGCAGGTGAAACAGAGCAAAGCAGGTCCTTATTATTCGGGGTCATTGCTACACTTCAAAGCCGTTTCTTTTTCATTTAAGACTTATGGACGATTAAATAATTTTATTTAGTACACTGTAAAAATTATATATTCTAAATATCTCTGTCTATATTAAGTGATAATACTTGTTATGATTATTTCGTGTTGTTGCTCTACCGTCACAGTTATCTTAATGGTTTTAACATTTATCTTGGTTTGACGATATTTTTTGGATCTCTGAATTACAATCGTTTTAGTAATATTTAACAAACTAAAAGATATACTAAAACCACTATGTCAGTTAAAAGATTTTTTGTTTTGACATTTAATACATTTCAATAACAAATATTAATCCTATTAATAGATCTTATGTATTAATAAGGTAATGTCAATTTAAAATTCATTTAAGTATACATTTTCCTGCGTGCATCCTCAACATGACAGATAATGTTACATACTACTTAACTATCCGGTTTTTATTTATTTTTTTAGTGACCTTTTGGGAAAACCTATTGCTCAATTAGAATATGCTTCTTCATTTCCTTCACGGTTCCCAAATGAAAAATTGTTTTGATTCTTGAAAGCCTTATTTTACGGTATGACCAGTGTTAAACATAGCTTTTTCGATGATTGGTAAAAAATAAATAAATAAAAAAATGGTATCAGGGCTATAAGTGGGCAATTTATACATACCTATCAGTTTTATTCGTATTCGTTATGTCAGTCAGAAAAAGTATTTTATACATTTTCACAATGTATAGAGTTAGTTCGCAAAATCAAATTTATTGTTAATATGCATTATTATGTCGTTGACTAGCTGGTCATATAATCGGTATTTAGGACAGCAACGAGGTCCAAACATGGTAGCCTCTGTCTGCCCCGTGGTTGTCCTTATTCGTCTTTTGCTTTGATATGGAGTGCTCACAGAAGACCATTTATGAACTAAATATTTTTCATTTTAAATTCTCATAAGCCCTATTCCGTCTAGAAAATATATTTTAAAAATTGCTATCCCACTTTGTATATCGACCTTAAAGTATTAAAGTTGACATAGAAACGATATATTTAAATCGTTTTCCTAAGACCAAAGTGTCATTTAAAAGAGATTATCATCGCAGCTCATTGGGAATTGAAATTAAGAATTTAAAAGAATCAAAAGAAAAGGAATGCAGCTAATCCATTTTACCATTCATCAAGAAAATCTTTTCCACAATTATTTCTTAGCAATCGTCATTCCTTTGTTCAACATCTACCTGGAAGAAACTAATTTGAATGGAGGCTGTTTTGCAAAAATTATCTTGGGAAATCATACAATAAAGCTGGAAATGTTTTACTATCTCGTAAAAACTAACAAGAGAACCAGCTTTCCATTTTTTACGGGATCTTTCATTTAAATTATCTGTTTAATGTGTAATCTATTCTTTTAAACAGTTTGTTGTTTTTAAATCAATATAAAAGCTTTTATGTAAGGGTGGAATGCCCTACGACCGGGCTAACGATTTCCAAGGATGCTTGGAAAAAGTTTTAATAAGAAAGAAGTGAGAAAATTATTAATAAATAATAGTCAGCCACCCTCTAAGTAATATTTCGTATCGTGCAGTTCTGGACTAAATAACTTTTAAATTTATGGATATAAAACGGTTTTATTTATAGTAGAAAAAGATTACAACTTCTTCCAGTAAAAAGTTTAGTGCTGTTATGCATCAATGAATTTTTAGTTGGTTAATACATTGATTTAGTATGACCCAAGTTCGTTCAAAATGGTAACAACTTCAAAGCATAATTCGCTCGTGTTTCTTGCCTTCCGCTCCTTCATTTCCCATTTCGGCCAGATTTATGACTGAATGGCTTATGAATTATTTACCATTCTACTTAGCGAGACTATTCTACTGACGTATCTCGTGACCTAGGTCGATGCCAGCGCTGTCTAGCTCAAGTTGGATGACTCACTCGAGAAAGTGCTGAGAGGGGAGGAGAATGGGGATTGATAACCTCGGTGCATTGATTTCTTCAAAGATTTTTATTTCCATAATGTTTTACGTTCATCAGAGTACATATACTTATTCGATCTACATATCGATTTAGTTCTTCTGTAGTTGTTGGCCCTTTGGTTATGAGAATTAAAAGGGAAAAAAAAAAGTAATTTAAAATAATTTTTTTTTGTAGGATGATTCGCAATTGTTATCTTCAATTACCGAATCGTTGTTTTTAATGATGATAGTTGTTTAAAAACTAACGATTACCGGCTGTTTAAAATATAATTTATTCTATCACAAGAAATATTTTAAATATAAAGGAAGGTGCCAAAAAATCAGGAAGGAATTGAAAGTAATTATTTTGTTGCTATTAATTTTGTTTCAACTTTCTTATTCAGATTCTATGAAGGGCTAAGTATATGTACCTACTGCCTGCTGTTTAATTCATACTAAGCTACACCTAAATTTTAAACAGTTAAAATAATTGTGTTCCTATCTATATTATAAAATAAATTAAGGTAACTAAGTACATTAAACTAACCATAGCTCCATCCTTCTCCCACCCAAAATGTCTTTATGTATCATGATAGAAACAATTGATAGTTAAAAGTAATGTTGTTAACCTCTGGTAAACTTTCTTACATTAGGGAAATGAAAATATCAATATATACAACACTAAATTCACTTCAGACGAATTAGGTGGAGCAGTGGTTCGATTTCATTACCAAAATTAGCTAAAACTATAAAATAAAAAGGAATATCATTGTAACGTGTTTGAAATATTTAAAATGGCATTTAAAAAAAATATTAAAAACAATATTGATATTTTTGGTTACCGATATATCTTGTTTCAGTATTCATATATCAAAATATTGATATGGAATATCTATATTTTTCTTACTATACTAGTATAGCTGTCAACTTTTACAAGGTGTTAAGGTGTTCTAGGCGGGTTGGAAAGTCTAGGATCATCTTAGTAATGTATCCTTTCAACATTATTAATTATTCTCCGACAGCTGTTTAAATAAAGAATAGTGTCTCGTGGCTGTAACAAACTGGCCTTCAAGATCTCCAGATCTAACTGCACATTATTTTATGTGGTGCTACCTGAAAGAATTGGGTATATGTTAACAATCCTCAAACTCTTGGGATCTTGTCTACTATTACACTCTCAAGTAACATCAGTTTTCTACCATAAGGGAGATTAACAGACTAATGGAAAAAATAATGGAATTTTAGTATTCCTATATTGATGTTATATTATGAAGTTTTGTTAATAATATATTTTTGAACTTTTATGTAAAATGTTCTAAATTAGTAATTTAAATTGAATGTCAACAACCCTTTCTTATATTTTTCATCCTTGGAAGTTCTTTATTAAATACTTATTTTAATTAAGTAAATAATTTACTACAAGTGCTCTTGTCACATTTCTGTGAGAAAAACAGTAAACTGTACTTATGCCTTAGCTCTCTTTACTAAGTGTATAGCGGTGCTTTATTTTCATTTAAGTCTATGTTATATTTAAGAAACTGGTTACTGCTAAATATCCATTTAATTTATGTTATGGATCTCTATTAAGTCTAGGACTGTTTTATTTTTTAATGAATCGATGAAACTTAATTTATTGTTTACTCTTCTGTAAGTCTGCTCTGCCTCTCTTTGGTGTTTGGCATTCATGTATCAATTGTATTGTTATTTTTAGTTAAAAAATGTTTCCAAGTTTTATTTTTAAGGGGTTACATGAAACAAGTTTATTGGAAAATACATGAACATGTGCCTATCATGTATTAAAGAAGAGCTACCCTCCCCTGTTTGGATATGTGCCATAGCTAAAGGGTTTCATTTATAAATAGTTCTGGATCTATTTTTTCTTCTCTCGTTTGAGGATCGTGTATCGTCCTTGGGCGAGTTTTTTGAACTTTTCATTTACTCTTATTTTTATAAAAATGCTGCTCTTATAGTTTTATTTAATCAGATCTAATAAAACATCATTGTTTTCATGTGAATGTGAAATGATGTATTAACGCTTTTTATTTTTAAAAATAGTTGCAGCAAAACTTAAGATCTGTTGTTAGTATTCACAAGTCATGAACCATTACTCAGAGAATTAGTTTCAAGTTTTATTTTAAATGTGGTCAATTATATTTCTGTTATGCCTCATGAAAATAATTATTTGTTGAAATGATTCAGATTATACTATTTGAGCCATAAAGTTTTTTGTTTTTTATTCTAAATACAATTTTTAATTTTGCATTTTCTAAAATTGTATCGACTACAGGATTAAAAATAAATTTTTAAATCTATTAAAAAATTTTATTAGTTGATGTCCTTAAAACTTGAAAATACTATTTTATCGTGCTCCAACATCTGAGAAGTTATGATTATTTTTTTGTTTATATTTCATATATAATTGTTTACAACAAAATCTAATATAAACTTTACTCAAGGTGTGAAAAATTAAATCCCTTAAATGGCCTCAATTTTTTACCTCATACAAATGTGCCCTTTCAAGTATGTGTTCCATGCTACTTCTTAGTGTATCTGGTCCCAAAGCTCTTATTTTGGCTTCACAAGAAGAAATCAGGTGAAGAGTAGTTTTGATGTCATAACGTCTAGAAATTATTTTTTCTTCAAAGAGCTGTCTGAAAAGTTTGTGACCCTCTCAGTGTGAGGTGTTGCTGTATCTTGTAGAAACCATGTGCCTGGTCTATATCATGATATATAGGATATATACAGCTGGATGTAATTCTTTATCAGAGGCAGTCATCTTCCAAAGAATATGGTCCAATTACTTCTTGCCATGTCACATCTTTTTACGTACACTTAAATATTAATTTATTATACTTCTAATGTGTTTTCCTTGTTTGTATGAGGCTGGAACAGATTTGGTTGTTTATAATTCTATAATGTAAAATATAAATTCAATAATAATATTATTAATATAGATTCAATATTAATCATTGGAACCTCTTTGTGACTCATTAGTTTGATGTTTCTAGAACTAAGTGATCACTTTTTTTTTTTTTTTAATTAAATTATTTGGGTTTTTTTGTTTTTTTTTAGGCTTCGGGAGTAACGGTGTCGGACGCTTGTAAAACTACTTATGAAGAAATTAAAAAAGATAAGAAACATCGCTATGTTGTATTTTTCATCAGGGATGAGAAACAAATAGATGTTGAATTTGTTGGTAAGTAAATTTATCTAAAACTGAGAAATTTCTAATTATTTTCCATATCTTAGTTCATTTATTTTTTTTTCTTGGCTTGTTTTTAAATTTGCATGATCTATGCCCAAAAGCATGAAATATGTTAATAGGATAAATAACTCTCCTTTTCTAGGCAGTAAAAAATGAAAGTATTTTGAATGTTGCTCAATAATTTGTTATTAAGAATCAATTAAAAGCTTTTCTGTTTAAAAAAAAAAAAATATATATTGTTTAGGCTCACGAGATGCAGCCTATGATCAATTTTTGGAAGACCTTCAAAAAGGTGGTACTGGTGAATGCCGTTATGGTCTATTTGACTTTGAGTATACACACCAGTGCCAGGGCACTTCAGAGGTAAGTTAATCAACAATTAAGTAAATAGTTAACACATATTTAATAGTTAGCATGTTAATGGAAGAGTAGAAGTTAATGGGGTATCATATAAGTTATTTGAAACCCTGGAGTTCTGAATTAGGTTATTATCTACTAATACACCTAGTGTGCCATATTTGTTTTGGTTTAATTCACGCTCTTCCCTTCTCACAAACTTTCTAAACCTTTTTTTTTTAAAGTGTTATATTTAATTCAAAATATGATTTGTTGTAGCTATAATATATCCAAATGAAGTTAATCATGACTATTTTGCTGGCAAATTTTAGGGCCATTAGTTTTGGTTTATGTAACAGTGCCTAGATATGTTCTTAAGATGAGTCTTAAGTTTAAAGGTGTGTTTATAAACATTTTTATAATCTTTTCATGAGTTATTTTCTTTTAATGAAGATATGTGAGTTTTTATATTTTATTTGTAAGAGCCGCTTAGTGCTTGATGAATCGAATCTCAATCCAATGATTCTTTTTATTTTCTTCTAAGCGAAAATTAATGTTGAAATTTCTTCACAGGCATTAGCTCATTTTTATAGCATTGTCTGTAGCCCAATATATTCTACATTTAACTTTTAAATGTTGTATAATTTATTTATATTTAATTTAAAAACTGTTCTCTATTTTATCTGTTTGCTCATTGTTTCAATTTTGGGTAGATTTTAGGGGAATGGTCTGTCAAATTATAGAACCCATTCTCCTCCATCTGTTAAACTACTTTGCTAATTTCTTAAAAATATTATGTGGGAGAAATTCTATAATCTATTGGAATTATCTTTAATTTTTACTTTATTTGATCTCCTAATTTAATCTGTTGTAAAATTTACCTTTTTGATAAAAGGTTGCTAGAAATGAAAACCTAATACTCAGAAAACTAGCTCCCATTTGGTTTCTATATCATAGATCCAATCTCATCTCAATGGGCAGGAAATCTTTTCTATTTTAGTGTTGTAAAAGGAATGAATTTTTTTAGGTTTGATGACTTATTTCTAGGTGCATTAAATCATATGTCTTTATTTTTAAGCCCAAAAGTGCTAAGCATTTTTTATATTTGACATAATAAATCCTTCAAATATCATTAGGAAACTCAATTTCCTCAAGTTAGTTGAATGATAATAATTCAATGTTAAGTTCATCGGAGAAAGTAACTTGGGAATAAGAGATGAAATTCATACACCAATCACTGTTTTCATTTCATCTTGAATGATTAATATTTGATTAGTTTGTTAATCAGATGCTTAAAATTAAAATACTTTTTTTTTCCTACTGCATTCAAAATGGATAGTGGATTATAAAAATTATGCTCTCGAGAAATTCCTTATTCTAAAAACACCAATTGTACCTTTTGTTAGTAGTTACTATAAGTTGAGTGTTGAATGGATTAAAAACAAAATAAAATTACAAATTATTAATTACTTCAATTATTATATTAAAATTGCACTATCAGTAAGATTGTGCTATTGTTAGATATGATCAAGTGTGTAGAGCTATAGTAGTTAAAGTGTTTGATTATCCAATTATTACAAATATTATCAAAATTTTAAACCATTCCTATGTGTGTTTAGAGTTTTGTTCAGAAGTCATAAGGGGAGTTTTTATTTTTACGTATTTAAAAATTGAAACCAATCCTATGTGTGTAGAGAGAGACATAAGTTTATTTATTTTAAAAATAGTATCTTAGTTATTTTAATAATAGTTTAAATATAATTAGCTTAGCAGTGTTTTAAACTTATACAACACGCTTAGTGCTTGATGAATTGAAACTTATTCAATTGTTTCAATACATTTTCTTCTAAGCGAAAATTAAAGTTGAAATTTCTTCACAGGCATTAGCTTAACCACTGTGGCACTGCCTGTAGCCCAATATATTCTACATAAAGTATTAAGTATACAATTTAGTGAAATCAATTTTAATAATAATTTAATTTGTTTTTACTCTCTCAACTTAATACACTCTTCGTGTATTTGCTAGATTTCATTGGCAATAAAATCTTTTATGTGTATAACCTATTTACCGTTCCAATTTTTAATTTTTACTTGCAAAATCCACTTATTTAAGCATTCTATTCCAGGCATCTAAAAAGCAAAAGTTGTTCCTTATGTCTTGGTGCCCAGATACTGCCAAAGTTAAGAAGAAGATGTTGTACTCCTCGAGCTTCGATGCTCTTAAAAAGTCTTTAGTGGGTGTACAGAAGTATATACAGGCAAGTACATTTATTTTGCTTTTTACATCAGTGTTGTCTAGTTGTAATTGCCTGCATTAATCTTGAAAAAAATTAAGTCGTCTGCATATTATAAATTAAATATTCATCGTTTTTGTTATTATATATTTCCCTTTTGTCTAAATTAATTTTTGATTAATACTATATATTCTACTATTTTATTATTTTTTCAAAATTAAAAGTCTTTTGAAAATTTTAAATAATTAGTAGTAATTAAAAATAGAAATTATTTTAATGGTCACTCTGATCTATCCATAATCATTAAATAAAAGAAATTTGAAATGTTTTTTATAAGTAATCAAAATAAAGTTTTCATAATCAAAAATAATTTATCACTGTAAGTTTTTGACAATTTATATCTTACTCTTTCTTTTTTTATGAATTTACAGGCAACAGACTTATCAGAGGCATCACAGGAGGCTGTTGAAGAAAAATTACGTGCAACGGACAGACAGTAAAAGTGAGACATCAAGAGTCAACATCAAATCTATTTACAACACAACAAAGAGAGAAAGAGAGAGGGGGGAGAGAGAGAGAAAGTTAGTCAAGAAAACAAGAAACAAAAATATTTTTAAAATATAAATGTATGAAAGTTATCTTTTTCTGAGAAATGAAACCTGGTGTTGTCAGATGGTGATGTGTTCAAGTAGTGGTGCGCGCCCACCCACTCCCTCTCCTCCTTGCGCACTCTACTTCCTACTCAAATTGTTGTTTCACAACTACCCTAATTAAAGAAAAATTATTTAAAAAACAAAAAAAATTGAAGTCGTGTTTTCTTGAGCATTTACCGTAATATTATTATTATTATTATTATATTATATTATATTATATAAATCTTTTTTAATTTTATTTTTGCTCAGTTTCATGTACTTCTGTCTATTATTGGTTCTAGAGTTTTGTACTTGGCATTTAAAAAAGAAAATGTTTTCATGCAGAAGACATAACTTTCTGTAGATGTATTTTTATTTTCTTCTTCATATTGTATCAGGCTGAATAATATATACATTTCATTTCTAAAATCTTTCATTTCTTTCCCTGATTTTGATATTTTCATTCTCTCTCTTGAGAGAATTGAAAGTAAATAATCCTCTAATTCTGCATGTTTTGTTTTTAAAATAACTGAATGCATGTTTGTATTCACTTTTCTTTAAAATCCATCAATTTCTAATTTCATTAACCCCTGTTCCTTTTTATCTAATACTTTCTTTTTTTATAAATTAAATGATTTTGTTCAGTTATTTAGGCAATAATAAATCTTTTTTGCCTTAAAAACCAAACATAATTTAAGTTTACAAAATTTATGTTAACATTTACAATTCAGTACTTTTATTATTTTATAGTTTTTTTGTAAAAAGAATAATTATATTTTTAATTGTAATTTAAAACATTGGTTTTTGATACACCATTAGTAATATGATATATAGAACTTCAAATAAATTATACTGTTGATGAAGAAACCTGAGTATTTATATTTTTAAAAGGAGCAATAGTATGTTTTTGGTGAATATTTCTGGATACAGTTATATTTAAAGTAAAATTTTAAAAATTATGCAATATTTTTCTCAACCAAAAGAATAAGATTATATTTATAAAAAAGATTTTATAAACAAACAAATCATCTTGTAAACAAATAATCCCATCCTTAGATTATTAAAGAAACAATGAGCATATTAGGAAATTCATCCATTGTTTTGGTAGATTTTCTTTTAGAATTTTTACCGAACTATTTGCTGCTTCATTTTCATCCATCAATCAAGAATTGTTTGCCTCCAGCCATGCTAATTATCCTCATATATTTTTCTATTTTCATCAAGATTTATCAGAATAATTCAAGTGCTAAACAGCAGCTTTTGATACAGTAGAAATTAATTGACTTATTCTGGAAAGGAACACTTAATAATTAGTTCAAAAGGTTTGTTAAATGTTGAGTTTAATTTAATCCTATTTAGGCACCTGAGACATATGCTTTTAGCTGTTCATTATCCCTAGCTAATCCTTTTATGCATTCCTTTATTCTGAATGAACCTTTTTTTTAACCCAAGTAATTTAAATCATTATCTATCACCCCTAGTCCCTAAGAAATCCAGTTACAGTAACTAGCTTACAGGAGATAGTTTTTTCTAAGTTTCTACCAAGCTTACATTTTTATCATCAGTAGTCTACTTATCAACCCTTAATTGAGGCATTAATATTGCAATTTTTTTTTGTATACAATACAGATGTTTCGATTTTATATCAATTAAAACAACTTTTTTTGGTAACGGTTCGGATCGGCGACACCAACCCCTAAACCCGCTCAGAATACCTTTTATCGATTATTGTTCCGATATATTTCGATGTTCTAGTCGCTGCTTTTAGAAGAGAAAGGTTATTCTCCTACATTTACTGAGAAACTCTAAATCCCTGTTCAAAGTAATATTAACTTCTGTTTACCTTCTGATATTAAAATGAGAAATAAGGAAATATTAAAGTGGAAATATCGAAATATAAGACACTAAATCAATTTTGAATTAATATTAATTTAATCAACAATTAATATACTACTGAACGAAAGTAAAGTTAATTCCTGATGAACTTTCTGTCTGAGAAGTGAAAATAACAAATTATAATTATAAAAAAGACAGAATCCTTAAGTATTCATTTGGCATAACTCCTATTTATTTAAAATTTGTAGCTACATGTTTCAGAGATAATGTTCCATCATCAGGCTTCTAATTTTTTTTTTAAAACACATTAATCTATAACATTATACCAATAGTTCTACAATTATATAGTAATGTGTCATTTACCTCTTAATCTGTGATTATTTTCACATTGTCAATTCTCCATGTTATAAGCCATTATATAATATAAGACAGAATCCTAGTTGAAAGTGAAGATGTTAATTTCTGCTATATTTTCTCATGGGAAGTGGAAATAAGAAAACATAAAAAACCTGTGATATACTTTCTCACATTTATTTATAAACTGAGATGTTTTATTGAATTAATTATACAATCTGTCTCACTTTACAAAAAGTAATATGGATGACAAAGAATCCATTCACAAAATATGTATACTGAAATTTTATCAATGAAATTGAAACAACAAATAAAAATACATAAAAAAAACCAAATCCATGTACAAATACATATTGTTAAGTTTCGTAACACTTTTACAAGTTGTAAATTTGATCACTTAAATTGATAGAACAAATATAAATATGTAAAACACCAAATCCATGTACAAATTAATCTTCTTAAGTTTTATAACACTTTTACACATAAGATTAGATGAAATAAGAAAACATGAATTTATAAAACACTTAATCCTTTATGAAACTCATTTTGTAAACTTCTGTTTCACTTATTTAGATTTAAGAAGTCTAAATATCAATATAACACACTAAACAACACAATCCAAGTTGAAACTGACTGTAGAAGTGATTGTTTACATGTGAGGTTATAGGAATGAACTATCGAAAAATGTAAACTCGAAGTGAAGCGTAAGGATCGAACTGGTCGGTGTAGCGCGGGTCAACCTAGTTTGGTGGTGTCGCCGATCCGAACCGTTACCTTTTTTTCTTTAGGCTTTTAATAGTCTCTGGTTGAGATGTAGTAAGGTAATTCTGTCCCTTTTGCCTGCACTATGTGTATTTTAACTATGATCTATGGAGAGTAGTTTGAGGAATAAGTAATATGGTGGTGAGGACATCAGAAGGTATATATATTATATATACAAATGAACTGTTGATTTTTATGAAATCTCACATTTAGTATAATGTGACCAACATATTTATAAGTCTTGTTATGATTACCTATATGCTCTTTAAAAAATCAAACAGTTTCAGCTCATGTAAGAAAGAAATTTTTCATGTTTGTAACTACCGTCTTCGAAAAAGTGGTACTTCAGGAGATATACTTAAATGAGTAAAAAAGTTTTTAACCTTATTTTTGTTGTGAAACCTATAGTCCAGTCAATAAACAAATTGTAGAGTGCATGGAATATGCGATAATTTTTGACTTTATAGCTTCGTTAGGAATAGTTTAGTCCAAGAGCCGAGGCCAAATTTCATGACTTATTTGAAGAAAACGTTTAGACATACAGCCATTGAATGTCCACCCTCAGCAATCAATTTGCACTTGTCTGCCAACTCAAAGCAGGGGCGTTTCAAAATGGCGACCTCCGAAAGGGGGTAGCAAATATGGTATTATTTGAAGACGATTTATTTTAAGCACACAAGAAACTGCATGCTTACTAGATGACAAAAAACGTTGTCTGCCATAATTTGGAGGGGGCTAAGCACCGGCAGACAAAATTCAAAATCCGCGTTTTTCAGTCCAAAAGTGGACAATTTGAAGACGATTAATTTGAAACACACAAGAAACTGCATACTCCCTAGATGACAAAAAACGTTGTCTGCCAAAATTTGGAGAGGGCTAAGCACCGGCAGACGAAATTCAAAATTCCCGTTTTTTCAGTTCAAAAGTGGTGAATTTGAAGACGATTTATTTGAAGCACACAAGAAACTGCATACTCCCTAGATAACAAAAAAACGTTGTCTGCCAAAATTTGGAGGGGGCTAAGCACCGGCAGACAAAATTCAAAATCCTCGTGAAGGCATCACACCGGCTGACATTGTTCAAAACTCACATCCTTTTCGTTCAACATTGAACTTTTTGAACATGATTTCCTTTTTTTATTTGATTTATAAGTAGTTTTTCTCTAGAATAATTTGAGGAAATTATATTATATTGCTTCCTACGCATGGTACAATATAATTATTTTAATATAAAATAATCTTGTTTAAAAAATTTTAATGTTACAAATACCAATTAATATATATGTACAGTAATAATATAGATACCGGCCACATAATTAAAAAAGAATAATATTTTAACTTGTAAAGTTATGAAATATGTACTATCCTGGAACAAAATTCATATAAAACTTGTATAATTTTAGTATATTTTGTTTTCTATTATAAGTTATTCAAGCAAATCAACTTTGTAACAAATTTGGTAATAGTCATTTTGTTCTCAAATCAATAGAGCGGTTTGGTCACCAAAGATTGACTAACTTCACGTGTCGCACTTCTTCGTGAAAACAAGCAGTTGGTACTTTTCTGTTGTCGCTTATAACTCTAATCCAAATTTTATTTTTTTTTAACTGATAGCTGACTAAATTTCCTTTAAGACATCATATATAAAATTTATTTATAATATAATACAATTTATAATATAATATAATTTAATTTAATTTAATATATAATTTAACTATATAATGTATATAAAGTTATGTAAAATACCCATGCCAGCATGCTAAAAACCCGTACTATTTTAAAGTTAAAGTTTTTTGGCACATATTTCGTTATAACACCAAAACTATTCGTCCGATCCAAAATTTTTATTTTATTTTATTTTTTCAATTGATAGCAGACTAAATTTCCTATCAGACCTCATATATTAATTTGACATAAAGTCATGTAAAATGCATAAGTCAGCATTTTCTGGTACATTTTTCGTTAATACATTAACACTATTCGTTCGATCTAAAATTTATTTTTTTTTAAATGATAGCTGACTAAATTTGCAATCAGATCTCATATATTATACTGATATAAAGTCACGTAAAATACCAATGCCAGCACACTAAATCCCTGTAATATTGTGAAATCTATGTTTTTTGGTACATTTTTCATTATAACCCCAAAACTACTCGTCCAATCCAAAATTTATTTTTCTCAACTGATAGCTGACTAAATTTAAAATCAGACCCCATATATAAAATTTTGGTCAAGCTCTGTAAAATACCCATGCCAGCACGCTAAAAACAAGTACTGTTGTTAAATCCAAATTATTTAGATTATTTTTAGATATTAGTCCAAAACAATTTGTCTAAACCAAAATTTAATTTTTTCAGCTGTACAGCTTACTAAATTTGATATCACATTTTATATATGAATATTTAATTGAAATCCATGCCAGCACGCTAAATGAGTATGTTTTGGTACATAACAATAACAATTTTACATGTTACAGTGGGCTGGCGTGGGTATTTTGCGGGATTCATTTATCATTATATAATTTGATATGATTGTAAATTTAGTAAGCTTTCAATTGAAGAAAATAAATTTTGGATAAAACAAACAGTTTTAGGGTTATAGCGAAAAAAGTGCCAAAAAACTTGGATTTCACAACAGTACGAGGTTTTAGTGTGCTGGCATTGGTATTTTACATGACTTTATACCAATTTAATATATGGGTCTGATTGCAAATTTAGTCAGCTATCAGTTCAGAAAAATAAATTTTGGATCGGAAGAATAGTTTTGGGGTTATGCCGAAAAATGTACCTAAAAACTTGGATTTCACAACAGTACGAGGATTTAATGTGCTGACATTTGTATTTTACATGACTTTATACCAATTTAATATATGGGTCTGATTGAAAATTTAGTGAGTTATCACTTGAGAAAGATAAATTTTGGATTGGACGAATAGTTTTGGGGTTATGCCGAAAAATGTACCAAAAAACTTGGATTTCACAACAGTACGAGGATTTAATGTGCTGACATTTGTATTTTACATGACTTTATACCAATTTAATATATGGGTCTGATTGAAAATTTAGTGAGTTATCACTTGAGAAAGATAAATTTTGGATTGGACGAGTAGTTTTGGGGTTACAATGTAAAATGTACCAAAAAACATAGACTTCACAACAGTACGGGGTTTTAGTATGCTGGCATTTGTATTTGACATGACTTTATATCAATTTAATATGTGGGTCTGATTGCAAATTTAGTCAGCTATCAGTTGAGAAAAATAAATGTTGGATCGGAAGTATAGTTTTGGGGTTACAATGTAAAATGTACCAAAAAACAAATACTTTACAACAGTACGGGGTTTTAGTGTGCTGGCATTGGTATTTTACATGACTTCATATCAATTTAATATATAGGTCTGATTGCAAATTTAGTCAGCTATCAGTTCAGAAAAATAAATTTTGGATCGGAAGAATAGTTTTGGGGTTATGCCGAAAAATGTACCTAAAAACTTGGATTTCACAACAGTACGAGGATTTAATGTGCTGACATTTGTATTTTACATGACTTTATACCAATTTAATATATGGGTCTGTCTGATTGAAAATTTTTGGAGTGAGTTATCACTTGAGAAAGATAAATTTTGGATTGGACGAGTAGTTTTGGGAAAGATTACAATGTAAAATGTACCAAAAAACATAGACTTCACAACAGTATGGGGTTTTAGTGTGCTGGCATTGGTATTTGACATGACTTTATATTAATTTAATATATGGGTCTGATTGAAAATTTAGTCAGCTATCAGTTGAGAAAAATAAATGTTGAATCGGAAGAATAGTTTTAGGGTTATAACGAAAAATGTGCCAAAAAAACTTAGACTTCACAACAGTATGGGTCTGATTGAAAATTTAGTGAGCTATCACTTGAGAAAGATAAATTTTGGATTGGACGAGTAGTTTTGGGGTTACAATGTAAAATGTACCAGAAAATGCTGGCTTGGGCATTTTACATGACTTTATATCAATTTAATATATGGGGTCTGGTAGGAAATTTAGGCAGCTATCAGTTGAAAAAAATACATTTTGAATTGGACAAATAGTTTTGGCGTTATAGCGAAAAATGTGGCAAAAAAACCTCGATAAATTTCATATATGTAGTATGGGAGGAAATTTAGCCAGTTACTTACCAAAAGTTAGCCAATCATTGGTGGCCAAACCGTTTGAAAACTATAGATGAGAGCAAAATTAATGAATAGTGCCAAATTTCTTGCAAATTTGATTTGCTTCAATATTGTACAGAGCTCAAAATAAATTAATAGTAACGATTTCCGAGTTATTCGATCAAACGACTGAGAACATACGTTTACAAAGAACTGCATGTTTTCCGCGTAGTTTGTTCTAGGTTAGTACATATTTCATAACTTTATAAGCTGAAATATTATTCATTTTTTAATTATATCGCCGGTATTTATATTATTACTGTTCATATATATTAATTGGTATTTTTAATATTAAAATTTTAAAACAAGATTATTTTATATAAAAATAATTATATTGTACCATACGTAGGAAGCAATATAATATAATTTCCTCAAATTATTCTAGAGAAAAACTACTTATAAATCAAATAAAAAAGGAAATCATGTTCAAAAAGTTCAATGTTGAACGAAAAGGATGTGAGTTTTGGACAATGTCAGTCGGTTTGATGCCTTCACGAGGATTTTGAATTTTGTCTGCTGGTGCTTAGCCCCCTCCAAATTTTGGCAGACAACGTTTTTTGTCATCCAGGGTGTATGAAGTTTCTTGTGTGCTTGAAATAAATCGTCTTCAAATGGTCCACTTTTAGACCGAAAAAACGCGAATTTTGAACTTTGTCTGCCGGTGCTTAGCCCCCTCCAAATTTTGGCAGACAACGTTTTTTGTCATCTAGGAAGTATGCAGTTTATTGTGCGCTTCAAATAAATCGTCTTCAAATTGTCCACTTTTGAACTGAAAAAACGCGGATTTTGAATTTTGTCTGCCAGTGCTTAGCCCCCTTCAAATTTTGGCAGACAACGTTTTGTGTCATCTAGTGAGCATGCAGTTTCTTGTGTGCTTGAAATAAATCGTCTTCAAATGGTCCACTTTTAGACCGAAAAAACGCGAATTTTGAACTTTGTCTGCCGGTGCGACGCTCCCTCCAAATGTTGGCAGACAACGTTTTTTGTCATCTAGTGAGCATGCAGTTTCTTGTGTGTTTCAAATAAATCGTCTTCAAATGGTCCACTTTTGAACTGAAAAAACGCGGATTTTGAATTTTGTCTGCCGGTGCGACGCCCCCTCCAAATTTTGGCAGACAACGTTTTTTGTCATCTAGTAAGCATGCAGTTTCTTGTGTGCTTAAAATAAATCATGTTCAAATAATACCATATTTTGATATTTGCTACCCCCTTTCGGTGTTCGCCATTTTGAAACGCCCCCGCTTTGAGTTGGCAGACAAGTGCAAAATGATTGCTGAGGGTGGACATTTTATGGCTGTATGTCTAAAAGTTTTCTTTAAATAAGTCACGAAATTTGGCCTCGGCTCTTGGACTAGTTGGAAGGTAAACATACTAAAAGTCCCCACAGCTGGGTGGTGAGCTAACGGTGGGGGGAGGGGAGATGTTCCATTTTTTTGGTTTTTCGATAATATCTCGAAAACTATGTTTAAATTAAACATAAAAGCTAATTAAATTTACTATAAAATTTATTATATATAAATTTGTCGTAATTTCAACCATTTACGAGATATACGTTATTGAAAATAGGTTATTTTCGGGAAAAAACAAATGTCACCTCACTTTTTGTCAAACTTTTGCTGCTATTACGTTCCACAATCGTTTCTCAGAAAAAAGATCGGAATCAAAATTGTAGAGCATTAAATGTACTTTAGTTTCATACATACGTTTTTGGTATTTGCTTCAAATGTTTAGCAAAAAGTGGGGTAAACATTTTTTTTATTTCTAAAATTGTCGATTTTTAATAACGGTTTTCGAGATATCCGTTGGAATTTCTACGAATACGTATATAATTAATTTTATAGAAAATTTAATGAGTTTTAATTTTGATCTGCTACATATTTTTCTAGAGTCCACCGTTTTCGAGATATAATCGCAAAACAAAATTGGGACCTTCTCCCCTCCCCCCACCTTTAGCTCACCACCCAGGGGCGGGGACTTTTAATATGTTTACTTTCTAACTACTCCTAACAAAGCTACGAAGTCAAAAATTATCGCATATTCCATGTACTCTACATCCCTCATCTCGGCACTCTTTATCTTGGGTCGCACTTCTCTGAAAAAACAAGTTTATTGATACTCATTCCGAAACTAATTTTTCGATCCAAACTTTCTTTTTTTTATCTGAAAGCTCCTTAAATTTACTATAAGAACCTATATATGAAATTTTGATTATGTCACGTTATACACTCAAACCAGCCCACTAAATTCCTGACTTCAGTCACGCTGTATACAACATACTTTGTATACATTAGAAACATAGTTTCTGGAAGGTCTCTTTTTTTGGTTTTGGATTTATATCTCGAAAACGGTGCGTCATATGCAAAACCTGACTACTAAATTAATCTTAATTAAATTCTCTAAAACTTTTATTTCATACACATTATTCATATTCTGTACCGTTTCCGAGATATACTCTTGGCAAAATGTGAACATTTTTCCATAAAAAAATTCACCTCACGTTTTCTGTTAAACTTCCCTGAAAGTTTTGTTTTTAAAGGGGACTCCATGGTCGAGTGAGTTGGGGCGAGGGTTTCAGCGCGCTAGGTAGTGAACGTCGTGGGTTCGAATCATCCCACCTGGCCGGGCTAAAATTTATTTTATGGAGAACCAACGAAATGAATCCTGGCCTCCCACCCTGGCTAGAACCGGTTGGTAACCTGAAGGATAGCCTGTCCTTCCTGCCCTAGTTGGAGTACATTAGGACGTTAAGCCCAAACAAACAAATTAATGTAGGCCTTAGGCCCAATTCACACAGAACGGACGTTGGGCAGAGACGTGGCGCGGACTTTTGTCTCTTCCACGTTTGTCCAATTGAACAAAGGGAGGGCGACCGCCGTCATTTATGTGTGAATTGAAACGTTTGTTTAATAGGAGAGACGCGGAAGAGACAAAAGTCCGCGCCATGTCTCTGGTCGACGTCCGTTCTGTGTGAATTGGGCCTTAGAATTTCAGGAATGTTTGATAAAAAAACAAAACAATTTGACGTTACTATCCACAGGCCAAGTTGCCAGCTTCTAATCTTCACAAAAAGTAAAGAAGTTTTTTTTCATTTTATTCTCTCTGTTATTTCTTGTTCAATTATGTGTATATTAAACCCGTAATGGTAACGTATATTAAAATTTTGGCAACATACGTTAAATTTATGGTTAAAAAAAAAAAAACAGAATTACGCAATATAAGCCTTTTCCTTTTTGGGGCTCACACCAAAAAATAATTATAATAATAAATTTAATATTGTTTCTTAAAAGACTTTTTCTTGACATTCATTTTTTCTACATGTTTCTCTAAGTCACCCTCAGGTTTGAACATATTTTTGACAAACGTTACCAGCATTTAAAAAAAAATAAATTAATAATATTTTTTGGTAGTGAAGGATTATTGAACGGATCTAGACTTTATTAACAGATGTTAATAACTTTTGAGGGAGAGGGCTATAATAAAATCCATGAACTTTTTAATAAAGTGAAAAAAAATATTCTCACCATTTTCAGAGAACAGATTGAACCAGTTTTGATTTGTTCACCCTCTATGTTTTTTGGGTCGCTGAAAAACCAACGAATCTAAAATTTGCGGGCAAATATTTTGTCCCAAATCTGTTGTTTTTTGCAGTTTATGGTTTTTTTTTTTTAATTTATTTTTTTTATTTGATTTATTTTTTTTATTTTTTTTATGATCCTATCTCACTGATAGAACCTTCAAAGTAAACCATAAATTTTCCAATTCGTCTCTCTTCACCCAATCCGCTGGCGTTCCTCAAGGTAGTAAGTATCCTTGGTCACATCCTCTACACGGGGTATACAGCTGATATCCCGACTCATCCTACCACTGCCCTCACCACTTACGCTGATGACACATGCGTGTTATCAGTAAATAATGATCCTTTCATTGCATCCCAATCACTACAATCTCATATTACTAACATTCAAGAATGGTGTCGAAATTGGAGAATAAAAATAAATCCAAATAAATCCCAACAAATAACCTTTACCCTTCGTCGTAAACCTACGACTTCCTGTCCAACAGTATCCTTTAATGATATTCCATTAATCCCTGTTGAACAGATCCGCTACCTTGGACTCCACTTGGACAAACGTCTTACTTGGAATCCACATACAAGACTAAAACGACAAGAAACTGCTCGTCGTTACAGACTACTTCAACATTTACTAGACAAACGATCAAAGCTCCCAATTAATTACAAAAAACTCATTTACATGACTGTGATTAGACCTATTTGGACGTACGGAGTTGAGCTTTGGGGCTCTACTAAACCATCCAATTCATCTCGTATCCAATCCTTACAATCCAAAATCCTTCGAAAAATCCTCAATGCTCCTTACTTTGTGACCAATAAACTTATCCATATAGATCTTAATGTTCCTTATGTTGCTGATATAGCCCACAGGAGATACCTATCCTTCCATAGTAAGCTCCATAACCACTTCAATCCACTAGTCTCCTAACTTGCTTCCCACTCCATTCCCGATAATCCTCCGAGGCGTCTGAAAAGAAGATGGCCTAGAGACCTTTTAGTGTAGATTTTTATTGAAGTGCTACTACTGAGTTGTTCTTCACAAGTTATATACATGCCATTGTATTCTCTATCAACACATTTACTTGATGTATATGTTTTTGTACAGTTGTAAATATCAATAAACGAGAAAAAAGGAAAAAAAAAATGTTTTTTATACTATATCTCGAAAACTAAGCATTTTTTTGTGAAATTCACTGTACGCGCAATTAAACTAGACCTTTCGAGATATAGTCGAACTACAGAAAAAGAGCCAAAATTGGTCAAAAGTACCCAAAAAAATAAATTCTGGGCAAAACTTTTGACCTTGTTCAGCAACCCAAAACAATGATGAGAAAATCAAAACTTTGGGTCAAAACTAATACAATAAATTTAAAACACAATTAGTGATGGAATGGGACACCACAAAGGAGAGGAATGGTGCATGAATATCCCATACATCTAGTTTTTGGTTTTAAATGAAAGCTACTAGGTTACTATAGAGGTGTAAAGATGGCATCGATAGAAAAGAGAGATATATATCGGTACTCCATCAATGTCACAGGCACTGGTGAGAGGCGGAACAAGTCCGTTAAGGTTCCAATTGGTATATTCGCTAACTCCAGGAGGCTACAATATTGTTACCGGAATTATTTCACGGGACCACCATGAAATAAATATTAACCGAATTGAACAAATGATTTTCTTAACAGGTCGCTTTGGGAACCTCACCCAACACGCCAAACCACTATCTTAGATCCGTTCTGATTCTTATGCGTGTAAGTTTAATATCTGAAATAAATATTGAACTTCTAACAATGAAATAAAATAGTGATTAGTAAAAAAAAAAACAACTAGCAAAATGAGATTAATTAGAAAAATTACGTAGATAACAACCACAGTACTTTGAGAGGGGTAAGAAAGCGCTGGAAGTCAGTGTACGAGTTTAAAAATAGATTTATTATAAATGCATTCTGATTTCACCACATCATCGTTATAAAACACTTTTTTATAACATGATATGAAACTTTTTTTATAAACAGCAAGAAGGTCGGAACCGGTAATATTATTTATTTATTTTTTTTTTAGAAGGGGATAAAAATAACAAAGTATTTTTAAACACATATTCATTAAACAACTCGAAGTCGAATCTGTGGGACTACATTCACTCCAATGATCTAAAGTATAATTACAGTTTGCGATACTGACGTTTTGTGTAGAACTACCTGACCAATCTAGAAGAGTGACCGTCTCTTTTCTTTCAACTGGATAATATTGTAAAAGGGTAAATCAGCCTTTAGTAAATCACTCTTTGTTCATATTTTCGTTTAAACCTTTCAAACTAAAAAAAACAAAAAAAAAACACTATCTTAAATAGCGCGAGTGTGCTAGAACGATGTCGCTCAAGGTAGTGTTGGCTGGATTTAGTCCTCAATACGGACAGGATAAAGTATGAAGTAAAGAGCTGGTCCACCACAGGATAATAAAGACTTGGTCTTCAGGGAGTGTATAAATATGCTCGGGCCATACCACAGGATTATACCCAAACATAAATACACAAACCTTGATAAATGTGTAATAAAAAATGTAAATATAAATAAAGTGTTTTAAAGGAAGCAGTGGCATACACAAAACCTATGCGTACAACTCGCTGCTATGATAACCCTGCATATTATAATAATAATAGAAAAAAATAGGTGAGTGGGCACACACGCCCTATTAAAGTCTAATATACCGGACTATGAAAGACTGACTGGCTTTAGTATATCATTAGAAAAGTATCTTTTCTGCTATCTATCTATATATCTATATCTATGTTGAACCTTTTAAAATGCCTTAACTCATATTAGTTACCTCTTAAATTTATCTTTCAATATCAAATGTTCTGAAATGAAATTGTGACGGTTCAGATATTGTAGCACAACTCCGGATTTTAATCAGCTGTTCTTTTTAGGCTACCGCCTTTTTCATTATCCTACCTTTTTTTCATTTCGTACCTTATTGATACAGAATTATATGATCGCATAGAGAGTTATCACATTAATGTACAAAGGCACTGCCTGTTTGGCCGAATTTCATTACAATTCATTTTTATGGACCTTTTAGCTATCATACTTAACTACTTTTCTGTTCCAAGAATAAGTCTAATATAAGCTTGAAATGGTTTATTATTTTCCAAAACATTATTTTGCATGTTCCAGCTAATACATAATATTAAAACCTTGAAAGACTCTTGCTTTACTATTTAAAACTTTTATTCTTTTCCTGACAAAAAAATATTATTATTTCATTGATGGAAATTGGAAAAGGTACGTTATATTAGAATCTCTCGAGGGTTACGTTTTTGGGTGAGATTCAATCATAAGCAGTACAAAACAATTTCAATATTCCCGAGATAATAGAGCTTTTATTATTTCATAATTGGGTATGAGTCTGCTTTAAGTTAAAATCAGGGTAAAATATAAAACATAAATATTGGACATAAAAAAAAAAAAAACATTATTTATTTGAATAATTTTAGAAATTTTGTTTAAAAATTAATGAAAAATACCACAGATGACCAAGTTTTTTATTTTAAAGCATTTCTCAATTTTAAATAATAAAACGAATACCATTCACATTCTAGTTACATCTAAACGCTATCTCTCTGTGGTAGCTCAAATAGTGCTTTGTATGTAAGAAGAGCTGTTTTAGTTGGCTGTGGCAGATACTAATCAATGCTTTTCAGAAAGTTTTTAAGGCCTCTTGATAGTTGAGTTGTGCTAGATATTTTTATTTGACGTTATTTGTTAATTTGGTTAGTAATGAAAACTAATGTATATTATTGTATAGCAGATAATAGTGTAATGTGTGACAAGAAGTAAATAAAACGGTCGCCATTTAATGGCTGTTCTGTAATATTCTAACAACAAATGTGATTTTAAGTGACGCTTAATTTTTTTTTTTTTTATCAGTGACCGTTATTTATTTTATTTAGTAATCCTTCTATGAAGTATTAATTAGGTAAGAATTTTGTTCGTTTCCTTCGTATTTTATTAACTTAGCTTTTATTTTCACCAATGTTCTACTAATGATAACCTACTCGAATTTAAGTAAAAGTTGGGCAATCATTTCTCTTGTTCTACTTTTTTAAAGTTTCCTCTTTTTTCTTTCAGTTGGTAACTTTGGAATTATATGTTATTTCGCTGAATTTATTGTTAGACTTAATGATGGTTTTATTTTTATTAAAATAAAATTTGTTTAATAACCTTTAATAATGCTATGTCAATTTCCATTCATAAAATGATAGTGTTTTACTACTGGCCCTCTCAATCCTAAAAGATAAGAATCACTGGAGATTATAGTGTTAAAAACCTTAATTGAATGTTTGGTTTACTCATTCACAGAGACATCAGTGATGCTGAGATGTATAGTGTAAGAAATATGTACAAGTCATTTATATTAGTGTTCTATTAATCATTTAATATTTTCTGAATCTATTTTAATTTAACTTCTAAAAAAATGCAAAAATATATATAAATATGTTGGTATAGAATTTATATTAAGCTGTCACTATTGCTTGAAGTATTAATATTGTTTGATTTTAAATCATATAATATTTGGTATCAATTTTTATTTTAGTTGGGCTTCCTATAAATTAGGATTGATCCATTTTAAATTTTACAGAACCTGTTATCTATTATTCAGTTTTTATATTGCTATTTTGATACTCTATTGAGTTGAATTAGTTAATTTTCGTTTACACGTAATACCATCAGTTCAATATTTGTTGTATGAATTAACCTGACTTATTTAAGATATTAAATTCATTGGGGGTTCAAAATCAAAATTTCTTTTAATCTAGTTTTGAAAAAAAAAAAAAAAAAAAAAGATTGAACTAAGAAAGGAACTCAGAACATTGATAGGCAAAACAGTTGATTTCAGTGAACAATGGAAAATTTTATTGCTTTTTCAATATACATAGTTTTTCTATAACCTAAATTTTCTGTTTTATTTCTTAGATTTATTTATTATTATTTTAGTCACCAGTAAGCCCTATCCTATGTTTTTCTTTAAGGATATTTATGTTGAACATTAAATTCAATGTGAGATGTAATTATGTTAACGTGATTCACTTATTATACCTCTTAGTTCATAATCATTCCTTAAAAATGATTTTAATTGTTTATTATTTGATTATAATTCTAAGTTGTTTTTTTCCTAACAGTTCATTCAGTGTATCTGTATTACTTGTATTATTAGTTGTAAATAACTATTTTTATATAAATGACTATTCTAATGTACACATAGAAACTTAAAGTATTATTTTAAATTACTTTAAATTTAAACTGCTTCTTGGTTAATGCTGTGTTGGTGATTTGATAATTCTTTTTTGAATATACCTTATCTATTATCTATTATCTGTTATACTAGAAGTAGTATAACAGCTGCAAAAGGACAGATAAATATATCTCTATCAAATTCGTTATATCAGATCAATAGCTTATGAAAAATTATAGAATATCGAGCAATCCTCTAGGTTTGTTTGTCAACTAGATGCAAAAGTTATTAAATGACTAATCGTCAATCATTCTATTTTATTCATTTAACGTCTGTACAAAATAGCTGTTGAAAAATTAAGGAATGCCACAATGACATTAAGGTTCTAATTCTTTTTTCACCAGTCCGTTATTCCTGTTAGATATAGTTACATTGTTGTTCAACGTGTTCTTCGTAGTTACTGATCGATTTTCCACAGTAAATCTATAAAAATCAGAGTGTTGTAACTGTTTTACAGAGTTTTGTATAACTATTTTTTTTTTTTGTTACAAACTGTTTTATGATTGTTATAATGGAGTAATATAAATTATGGAATGATTCAGAAAAAATGTTCATTTTTTTAGGTATAAATCAAGATTTATTCTTCACATGATTTTTAATAATCTGAGTATAAACTGCTGTGCTTTATTGCTTGACGCCATCTGGAGTGCTTTGATGATAGCACTCTTTTAATGGAAAAACCCCTTTTTCATCCTTATTCAAGTTGTTTAATGTTTTTCTATGATAGAAAAGAGGGATTGTCTAGAACAAGTGGTAGTCTGATGGTACTAGTTAAGGGCTTTATTCGGAGACAAGCTAACAGGTGGTGATAAAGAGTCTTCATCCTCAAATTCACAAACAAATGGCAAAATGTGAATGGCATAAACTGCTGAAAACTTCTAAATAATGAAATAAAATTATGAGAATTTCATAATGTACTGTCATTGTGACCAAAGAAAAGCTAAAGAAGTTCTGAGTCTGTTTTGGGGACAAGCTGTTTGACAAATTATTCAGACTGGATCAGACATGAATTTCATATCTATTTATAGCTCCTGAATGTAAATAAGATATAAATTATTTGCATGGTATCATTCAGATAAATCATCTACAAAATTGGATCAGGGATGAATAAACAAGATAAAAATATTGTTAGAAAAAATTATGGAATCAATGAATTTTGAGGGAAACTTTTAAACAGTGTCCTGTAGGAAGAAAAGTAGTTAAGAAGGAAATCAGGTTCTTGCATATGGCACAATTAATTAATAATGGACTTTTCAAGGCTATGGCTTCAAAAGTAACTTGGAAATCTAAACTCTGATAGTTCCATTACTTTTAAAAGTGATTATGAATGCTTTTCTAAGTATTATTTTGCTCTAGAGTAATCACAAAATTCAAAATATTTGATTTTTAATTAAATGTTTTTTATTTATTTATTTTTTTAACCTGTTAAATTAATATTTATTATAGAAGCCATTTTTCGCTCTCCCCCCCCCCCCAATTTCCTTTACAATGTGAGGGTCATAAATTGATAATCTTATTCCTGTTTCTAAATTGAATAGCTTATTGTTTGTATTATAATTACTACCATAAATAGTTACACTGGACAAAAAAAAAGTCTGTGAAAACACTTACCAAACTATTTAATGTGGTTCTCTAGTTTTTTGTTTTCTACATTTTTTTTTGCTTTTTGCTACACTTTTTGACTGTCATCTAAGCCAAAAATGTTAAATCGACTTTCGTCCGAGAAAATTACAGATTCCCAGAACAATGGACACTGTTGTTCATACTCTTTAACAAATTCCGAGTGCTGACAATTTAACTTGCTAATACATGGTTTCTTCCTGGTGGTTCGACCAGATAAACCACTTTTCAGTAACTTATACCAAAGGTGCGAGACAAGTTTATTGCAATTTTCAGAGCGCTAGTGCACGGTTTAAAATTTCCAGCTTGAGCAATTTATTTATTTTTGGTGGATGCCCGTTCCGTGGTCTGTTGGATGCACAGCCTAATTCTTTATATTTTTTATAATTTTATATACTGTACCTACGTTTTTTCTATCAGTTCTCCCAATTTCTCTCACAGGATTGCCTTGATTTCGCAAGGAAACAATTAACTCACGAATGGTGTTTGGCACTTACATCATGAATGCTTATCACAGACTGAAAGGATTTCAAACCATAAGACTTTGTTTCTGACCTTTGTCCTTAAAGCCCATAGGGAGAATAATCAGTTGTTATTGTTGAAATGTTTTGTTTTCTGTCATTACACTAGTGTTTCCAGACTTTTTTTGCTATAAGGGTATACTTTTTTTTACTTTACGTTTTCTGTTGACTGCTATGATATGTATGCAATGATATATTATGTTAAAATTAAAGATTAATGTTTAAAATTAAAGAAAATTATTAAAATTAAAGATTAATGTTTGTTGTGTAAAATAAGACTAGTTTTACCATGGGAAATTGCCTATTTTAGACAGGAGGAGCATAAGCATAAGATTTTGGCAAGTGTTTCCAGACTTTTTTTACCCAGTGTATAAAACAGCTGAGGAGAAAAAAATAAATTCCACAAAGAAAAATTAAAACAAAAGAAAAATTAAAAACATAAAGAAAATAAACTTAATAAATGTTGGTGTTAATCCACCCACCATATATGCAATAAAGTAGAAATTATTGATTGTTATTCTCATTCCTTTGTTTGTAGTTCTATTGAGGATCAATTGAGGTAGTGAAAATAGAAAAATTGTTTTTAACACTTAACTGTTGAAAATTTTTGCCGAGGTGTCTAAAGTTATCCCCATTCATCTGTATAGCCTTTATTAAAACGGATTGTTTGTGCTCATATGGTTGCTTTTGATTAATTTGTACTGAATTGTGTATATTTTTCAGGCATAGATATTGCAAGTAATAGTTAATCTGTCTGTGACTTATCAGCAGTTTGTTAGAGATTTATGTTTTTTGTTTTATTATAATACTGTCGTTTGATGTTAAAGCAACGGTAAGATTTTATGTTGAGAGATGAAAGAAGAGCTAAATGGTTGCTAGAGGCTAGTCCTGAAGGAAGACACCCACCTGTATGACCAAGAAAGATTTGTATTGGGAACATCTTAGCAATTAGAAGGAAAAGAGGTTGCTCTTATAATGGCTTGAAAGAAATGTTGCAGAATCGTGACATTAGGAAGCATTGTATCGAGCCTAAACCTTCATGCCTTACAGCAACTTGGAGGTGGAAAATGAAGTATTTTGATGGTTGGAATATACTTCTGTGAAGGCTGTCCTTTAAATTTTTATCAATATCTGTTCCAGTCATTTAGTGACTGCTTTAATGCTTTTCTCGATTAATGAAATTGGCACTCTGTTATGTACTGGTAATGAAGGACCACGAGCAGCTGTTTTACCCAATGCAGTTTCATACTATATGCCTAAAATACAACTTTTGCCTTTGATTCAAATTTAATTAATTCATACATCACTGTTCATTAGTTTTTCTTAGGTCATGAAAGTTTGTGAGACATGAAATTTTGTGTTATTTACAGTCTGTAGTATTCACTATCTGTGAAAATGGTTTTTAAGATTTCTGTCTTAGAATGTTGTCTGTGGCCTTAGTATACCATTGGTATACCGGATTTCTTTCCCTGATGGTAAAAGCAGCTTATACTTAGTTTTCATAGTCATAGTAACTGTTAATATGATTTAAAGTTGGTAGTCATCCAGTGTTCTGTTCAGTGTCATATTTTGCATATGTATACATACGTGTCCGTTGTATATTTATAATAATGTTGTATAAATAACATTGTATATTTATAATTTTTTTATCATTTTACCTTCATGAATGGCTTATGCCTTACAGTCCTTAAAATATTTTGGTTGTATTATTTTAAGGATGAACATAGCAGTTATGAATTCTTTTGTATCTTATGATTATTCTTAATGTATTAATAATATTTTTTGTTATATATATTTCAGGACAATGGTTCGCAAAAGTGAAAGAAATAAAGCACAAGGTACACCAGAAAAATTGATTCCTGAAAGAACTAGGAAAAGCACACGACAGTCATTGAGACGAAAGAAGAAATCTTCATCTGAGTCTGAAGGAGAGCCGGATGTGCTGGTTGATAAAGATATAAAGGAGGTTGGTGAACTTTCTGAATCTAAACTACAGGCAAAGCCTGATGGCCCTGAAGCAAAAGAGGACGGTGCACGCTTGCGCCGTTCCATTAGGCACCCAGCTCCCTTACAATCAGGAAAAGAGCTGGAACGTGAACAAAATAATGAATGGGAGGAAGATCCAAGTTTTTGGCACTCTGATGGACCTGCTCCAGTAAGATATTATATCTGCATTAACCCCGTTGTCAGAATGTAGATAGATCAATGAACATGAATCATATTTTCATTAATGATTGAGTTCAGCATGTATTGTATTTTAGTGTTGCTAAATTTATTGTATTATGTTTCTTTCATTTTGATTGGTCTTAGGTCTCTACTTAATTTTTGAAAATTACTTTTTTATATTGGTTATTGCATGCTATGTTTGCCTTTTTTTTTTTTTTTTTTTTTTTTCTCTATGGGACATATGTCTATCTCTTCTGTTTTCTCATGATTTCTTAGTTTGCCCTATCTTACTTCAAAGCGTAAAATAGTGGTTTAATGGTTGAGCTTACTGAAGTATATATATGAACTAAGAATGGTAATGAATAATCTCAATAAACAATTATTTAAGTCAGTAATATTTTATTACTACTATATTAATAATACATTATTCTTGATCATAGAATGTATTGAAACCAATCCTAGAGGATTTCCAGATTACTTACTTTTGGTTCAAGGTTACTCTTTATGATATTTAGTGGTTTTAGGTTGGCTCATTATTTTATTATAAATACAAATTTCTGAATTACTATTTTTTTTTTTTTTTATTATTTATTTATTTAGTAGTCGTGATATTATACTTTCATGATAACCTTAATAAGTGAGCATGAAAAAGCTTAAATTTTTAAAATTTAATTTAAATAAATAACAATTTATAATTTATAATAATAATGATTTATTGTAAATAATAATGATAATTAATTTAATTCGAAATTTTCCCTTTATAAATACATCTTTATGTACAATTCATAAAGTGTCTTGGGTTCAGTACTAAGTAAGGAAGTATTGTTCCGTGACCAACAGTCACGCTCAACCGCCAGGTTTTCTCCCAATTAAGGGTACCCACTTTATAGAGGCTGGGTGGGCTCCAGGAGTCGACTGTACCGACTTCAGGTGTGCCCCTGAAGTCGATCCACGGCTAAAGAAACAAATTAAATTCTCTGCCTTCAGCCAAGCTTGAACTCGGGCCCTGAGCATGGTAGTCTAGTGCCTTACTCACTTAGGTACCCCATTCCCTATTGAAAATGAAATCCAACTACTATTTCGCAAAGTAATATATTTCATTGTACATTGAAAATGGGATTGCCTTTTTCATATCCTAAGAGCATGCATACCAAAAAGATAGTAACAGACTGGCCAATTTTCTGTGGTTTGTTATATGAAGAATCATTATGATTATTGCATATGGGTGTGCGGTCTATTAAGTATTAAAAATAAAAATTTCTTTGATATGTTATATGATTTAAATGATTAAGCATGTTTTAGTCTGTGATAGTTGTATTTAGTTATAGAAATAATTATTTTTATCCCTTTGGCTGCTGCATAGTCTAGGCACCTGCAGTTCCCCGTGTGCGGCATACATTTTACGCTTAGCAGTTTCGTTTTATTTATTTATTCTATATTTTCTATTCATGTTTCCCATCCTCCTTTTCTCTTATATTTGATATTCAACTAGTTCCCGACATTTCTCCAATAGATACTTTATCTGATTGATCAAAAAAATCCTCGTCATGATATAAAGAAGATTCTCTTTCACTTTCACTTGCACCCGCTAGAACTTCTCATAAATTTTCATCATAATAAATATTTTTAGACTGAATGTCCTGAACAATGTTTATTTTCTGTGAATCTATGATCATGTTCAAACTCAACAAAAATATACCTAGTCATAAACACAAGAGCAGATGTGCCATGAACTTCATTAAACTCAAATTCAAAGTTTTGGTGTTAAACCTTTTAAGCGTTTTATAACTACTCCAAAGTCATTTTTTACTATTTTCCTAACTAAGTAGAAAATATAATTAAGACTTCATAGCTGTCAAAAAAGTGATACTGCTTGGTAAAAAAAAATATTTTATTAGGACTTACTGTAGACACTCACATATTTCAGCAGACTTCATTGTTAAATAAGAGATAATATTTAATCAAATTAATTCATTTGGAGCAAAATAAATTTTTAATTCAATTTTTATAATATATAATTGATTTCAATATATTTATATTAAATTAATAATATAAATTAAGTTGCGCAGGCTTTATATAGGATAAAGAGGCTTAACGTTTACTAAGGGAAAATGAAGATTATTGTTTTCAAAATGTCTGGTTGTTAGTAATTTTTCTTTTATTTTGTTCTAAGATTTTTCTTTTTTTTTTAAGTTTCAGTTTCTTGTGCCAAATATTATCAAAATTAAAATGAATTGAGTAGGAAATTTTATGAACTTTTCGAAATTCATCATCCTATTTATGTTTTTTCTCTCTCTCTCTCTCTCTCTCTCTCTCTCTCTCTCTCTCTCTCCTCTCTCTCTCTCTCTCTCTCTCTCTCTCTCTCTCTCTCTCTCTCTCTCTCTCTCTCTCTCTCTCTCTCTCTCTCTCTCTCTCTCTCTCTCTCCTCTCTCTCCCTCCTCTCTCTCTCTCTCTCTCTCTCCTCTCTCTCTCTCTCTCTCTCTCTCTCTCTCTCTCTCTCTCTCTCTCTCTCTCTCTCTCCTCTCTCCTCTCCTCTCTCTCTCTCTCTCTCTCTCTCTCTCTCTCTCTCTCTCCTCCCTCTCTCCCTACCCCCCTCTCTCTCTCTCCTCTCTCTCTCCCTCTCTCCCTCTCTCCCCCTCTCACTCTCTCCCTCTCCTCTCCCCCTCTCTCTCTCCCCCCTCTCCTCTCCTCTCTCCCTCTCTCTCTCTCTCACCCCCTCCCTCTCTCTCCTCTCCTCTCTCCTATCTCTCTCTCTCTCTCTCTCTCTCTCTCCCTCTCTCTCTCTCCCTCTCTCTCTCTCCCCCTCTCTCTCTCTCTCTCTCTCTCTCTCTCTCTCTCTCTCTCTCTCTCTGAGACTAAACTCATCAGTTTTGGTCCTCATAGGTCTATTGTGCTATATTTAAACTTCTTATTTTTGCCTAATTCCTTTTGCAAATTTCAGTACAGCCTTTGGGTCTAGTTGATGAGTTCACAGTTTTTGGGGATTACTATTTAGTTCATCACCAAAAGATATGAATCTCTTTGGTAACGTCTATTGCTGTCTTTCATCTTGAATATTCTTTAGAGTGTGGATTCTTTAATCTTCTGCTGAAAGAAATATTTTTGCAGTTTGCAATGTGTACTGTATTGACCTTTTATACTTCTTATTATTCGTTAGGTTTTGTTGAGTTGCTCCTCTTCTTACCTCAACCTTCAACAACAACATTGCTTCTTTTTTTCTCAGCAATGTAAGGCTTTCCTGCCTAAAGTTTTTTTAATCCTCTTTTCTGCATAAGTTGACCCTTTTCAGGGCTAAGTATACTACCGTACACCATAATTCGATAAATTGTTAGGAGGGGTCCTAATGTTCAAAACCATTAAATAAGGTATAAAAAATCCCCGTGAATTTAAGTGTTTTTAATTATGTGAATTTAAATGTTTTTAAATATGTGAATTTAAATGTTATTAAATATGCTTGACCTTGAAAGGATTAAACTAATTGCAAAGATGGGTTCTGGCTTAAGCTATGAGTACCCTTCTTAGCCAGTTTGTCAGCTTGTGTATTACTTTGTATTTCTGTGTGCTAGGATTATTATGTAGTGAAAGACATAAGAAAGAAGTGTAATCTTACAATCCTTTATCATCTTGGGTCAATTTGTATTATCTTTTATAGCACTAATTACTGCTCGGATATCTGTTTAAATAGTTGATATTGCTTGCTGGAACCTCTGTTAGGAAAACAGAGGTGTATTTTCCCTCTGTTATCCTTGGCCTCCTCTCGGTTATCCTTTTTCCATGTTACTACTCAATCCTCACTCCATTACTCCAGATCTAGAATTATCAGTGTATCAATTCAGCTCATTAGCAGACCTGTGTAGTTTTCTGATGTTGATATTTGTAATATGTGTTATATTAGTGTATGTTTTAGTCTGAAAGACTTGAATTATGTTTTTTTTCTGAATGGAACTGTCTTCTGGTAGTGTTGGGTATTTTATTTAACCTGCTATTTTATATATTGTTTGAATTTATTTATTTATGGATTTGTTTATGGTTTGTTTAAAAAACGAATTAAAAAGTTTAGCTTTTTGTTTTTTATGATTAAAAATGTGAATTTTAGGTAAGGGAAAATTTCATTTATATCATTTAAAAACTTATTGATTTGCCTTGTTTTCCCAGATCATATTCGGCATATAATGTGCCTCTTAATTTTTTCTAAAAGAATTAGGAAAATAGAACGGGTTGTTAATTTTGTTTTTCTAAATCACTTGTAGACTGGTTTACCTGTTATTTTGAATGCCAAATTTGATATTGCTTTTAGAAAATATCTAAATTCTTTTTTAAAGGAAGAAAGATGGAGGTAATTTATCAAAATTTCTTGTTTATATGAAATTTCCTCTTGTATTGTGGGTCTTAGTATGCCAAATATCATGATGGTACTACCGAAAACAAAAATCATAGATTTATATGAGACAAACACACACCCATTTACTCTATACATTAGATTAACCAAAATAATATACTTTTGGAATAGATGAAAAAATAAAATTAATTTTTTTATTTAATTGATTATTTTTTTCTAATTTGGTTATAATTTTAATTGTTTAGGCGTATGATTACAAGTAATGTTTTTATAATTTAATATTTTTAACAGTATTATAATAAAATTTATTAGATATTGCAGAGATTAGTTATTTAATTGCAATATAATGGTCTGAATTTTTAATATTTTATATAATAATTTTATATTTGGATATTATATCCATATTATGACCATTCTAGAGTAAATGAATAATTAATTTTTTGAAACTATGTCTATATTGTGTGATGCAACTTTTTTTAAAATAGTGTATTCTCAAACTATTTTTTAAATTCTTTTTTCAGCAAGAAACTGTTGAAACAAAAGTAACTGTTGATGATGGTATAACATGGAAGATTCAAAGCTCTAATGGGTCTGGTGGTGAAATACAAAAATTAAAAATATGTCGACAAAGAGTTACTGAATCTAATGACTCTTCTTCCCCAACAAAAGAAGCTTCACCTCGCAGAAGGAAGTATGTTTTACTTTTTTATAATTATTTCCAGTTATATATTTGATAATTTGAGGTGTATTACCTATAATTAACATATTTTTGAATAACTTCTCATAGCTTTACACAATTTCATTAATATATTCAATAGATTTGCATTTAACTAAATAAAATGTGCTAGCTTATTTAATCTTTGCTATTTAATTTAAGAATTTAATTAATTAGCTGCAACGACTCCAACAAAAATCAAATTTAAAGAAAACTTACTGACCACAGCTTTATTCTAAATAATTCATAGTGTTTATCTAACAACAAAAGTATGTAATGCTGCAACTATGCCTCGTTTATTATTTGTATTGAATCAACAGCTGTGATTAATTTGTTCATCATTATTTCCCATGAAATCAATTTGTGATCTCTATCCAGTAGTGGTAGAAATGATTCAGCATGATAATAAATTTTTCTTTGCTCTCAAAACGTTATGTAATTTTCACTCACAATATTTTTTGCACCAAATGATATTATTTTGATATACAGAAGAATCTGACCCCAAGGGAACAAGTGGGAGAGCGGAACATCCAAAAGGTCAGACTAACCGCTTATTTTAATGGAACATGTTTTTCATAGTTAAAATTGTATTATAATTATATTAAAGTTATATATTAACATTTTTAAAAAGAAAGGAAATAAAAACATACATTATATACACTAATGGAGTCTGCTATTTATATATAGAAGCATTGGTCATATTAACACTAAATTTTCTTAGATTTGTAGCAAACTAACTATACTTTAAAATCATTCATAATACAGTATGCTCCAAATGTCGTTTTTAAGGACATATAGAGCAAAACCAATTTCTGCCACTTTTTGAGAGAATTCTGAAAATTTGGAAACTTGTATCATAGTCTCCATTCAAGATACAAAGCTTATTATCTGCTCAAATTGCTGAAAATTTAGTTTAGTTTTGTTTAATCTTTAGAACCAACTGTGCAGCAATTATTTTGGTGAAACATAAAAAAAGGTCAAAAGTTTTGATGATTAACATTATGAGTTAGAGAGCAGCTCTTGATTTTTAATAAATCTAAACTGCCCGACCTTTTGCACACCAAAATGTAAAATTTTACTGGACTCTTGGGGATTCCGCAAAAATATTGTGCACCCCATGTGACTCTGCAGGAAAGTCGGAATTACCCATTGAATCTGACAAGCAAAAGGCGGATTAGCAAGGTTCTACTGTATAGAATAATAATAATGTTTCAATTGTTTTATATCATATGATACCAACATTAATATTTGCTCGGTTGGTGATTGTAGTCCGGGAAGTTTCACCTTTCTTTGTTTTTCATTCTTAGATTTGAGTGCACCTCGATAGTAATATTTTGTTCATTTTTGTAATAACAACACTTGAATGAAGGCTGTAATTATGATTAAGATGGTAGTGGAATGCAGTATTTAGTGTTTTTCTGTATCTACCAGGTATGCAAGTTTAAAATGTCGTTTATTTCTTAAAATATATACACAGTAATTCAAAAAAAAGTATAATATATTTTATTCAAAGTACTGACCCTCGCTTTCTACACATTTTGCCCATCTCTCGGGCAATATATGGATACCATTCCAAAAGAATGCTTCATCTTTATTTGAAATCCATTCATCGAGCCATTTTCGTACGTTTTCGAAATTGTTGAAGTGTTGCTCCGCCAATGAGTGTCCCATCGATGAGAAGAGGTGATAATCAGAAGGCGCCAGGTCAGGTGAATACGGCGGGGGGGTAGGAGTTCCCAACCAAGCGAAGAAATCGTTTCCTTAGTCAATCTGGCTGAATGTGCAGGAGCGTTATCATGCTGAAGAATGACTTTGGCGTGCCTGTGAGCCCATTCTGGGCGTTTTTCGATCAATGCGTGACTCAAATTGATCATTTGTTGTCGGTAGCGCTCGGTATTGACTGTTTCGCCGGGTTTGAGAAGCTCGTAGTAGACTACTCCCTTCTGATCCCACCACACACACAGCATTGTCTTCTTCCCAAAACGATCCGGTCTTGCACTCGATGTGGATGGTTGTCCTGGCGTTACCCATGATTTTTTTCGTTTGGGATTCTGAAAATAAATCCATTTTTCATCGCCAGTTACAACTCGATGCAAAAAACCCTTTCTTTCGTGGCGTAAAAGCAGCATTTCGCACACAGTTTTTCGTTTTTTTTTTTCCATCTGTCGTTCGTCCAATTCATGTGGAACCCATTTTCCAACCTTTTGAATCTTTCCCATAGCTCTCAGGCGATTGGAAATGGCTTGCCTAGTGACATTCAACTGTTCTGCCATCATTTGTTGGGTTTGGGTATTGTCTTCGTCTAATAAAGATTGCAATTCGAAGTCCTCAAACTTTTTTGGTCGATTTTCTCGTTTTTGATCAGTAACATCAAAATCACCACGTTTGAAACTTTGAAACCAACGTTCACATGTCCTGACGGTTGGAGCAACATCGCCATAAGTCTCAACAAGAATTCGATGACATTCAGATGCCTTTTTCTTTTGATTAAATAAGAAAATCATGACATGCCGCAAATGCTCTTTATTTGGCTTAAAATTAGACATTTTTAACACCAAAGAAAGGTATGATACGTCCACGTAAACGACTTAAAAACAACTGACTTTTGTAAACAAATGACTAACAAACAAAATAGCGTTTAGAGATAAGCAAATCCTTCAATAGGCTAAGAGCGCATTCTATTGGAATTAAAACGACATTTTAAACTTGCATACCTGGTATTCCATCTTCAAGCTGTTTTTAATTAAGTTTCCATTGGTTTCTTAGTTGTTTTTTTTTCACTATCAATACAACCTGTTATTGGGATGCATGCTATCAGATGTAGAATTATTGTTCTATGTCAGATATTACCCTTCGTAAGTGTGCACAAAGCTTGTTAATGTTTCATCAGTTGTATGATTGACTTAACTCTCAAAAGTTTTTTTGAAAAATATTTGAATTTTTTTTTACATTTTCCTATTCTTATAGTAATACAGAACTCGAGAAAAATTATTAATTATAACATCACAGGTGTGTGTGACATATATGTAAAGTATACAGTGAAACTCTGATTATCCGGATTAATTGTTGCCGAAATTGAACTGGATAACCAAAAAATCAGATAATCAGATTTACTATTGATTTAGGGTATTAAAATAAAAAATACAGACATATGTAATGTTTTAACTATGTATTTTATTGAATAATTAAAAATGTGGCTTTTTATAAAACTATAGGTATTAACAACAAAGTTTAGTTAACAGCTCGTGTAACAGAAATTGTGGACGTTCCGACATAGAACTTATCCGCCATTTTTTCCCAGATTCGCCTTTCCTAAGGCATTCTAATGTATAATGGACAGTGTTTCGGGCACAGTTAATAGAAGTTTTCTTTAAGGTGCCACAACTCTTTAAGTCTATAAAAGACACCACTCACTATGGTAATAGGGCCCAGGCTGGGCAAAACCTGTCGAGAATGGATGTGCTATGCTTCTAGAAATTCACTAAGTGCATTTACTTAGAACTTCACTGTTATGAGGCGTGTGGGCTCCGCCTTTAATTCTTAGACACAGTTCCGGTAGCTGCCACTTGGTCTATTTAGTTTTACATCTTTTATTGTGTCTTGAAAAACTAATAAGATGGGACCTATCGTATTTTGTGCGAACTCCGAACCACAGGCTAAAATATCTGCTAATAATCTATTTAAAAGAAAAATTGTATGTAATAATAACCAATTTTTTTTTTTTAAATCAATCCGGATAATTGGATATCTCGATAATTGGAGTCCGGATGATTGGAGTTTCACTGTATATATATTTTTTAATCTATCACCGAAACAGAGTGAAATAATTCACTTAGTTTTTAGAAATTTCATTCTCCATTTTAATGTAATATTATAAATATACATGCTTCATTTTATGTGCTATTTCAAGTCTTCACAAATTTTTTGGTTTCAACATCTAATTTTGAATGTTTTAAACCATCTTTTGCCCAGAGTCTTATTGGTCTAATAAGGATTGTGTTCATTGTAGACTTCCTAAAGTTAACAGAAGAATTGACAAAAAAAATTTTTTTTAATTAATCTATAGCCATTAGCTTTGTTTTAAGTTTGTTGGGGTAGTTGTGGTACTTGTTTAGAAAAATGTTATATAAAATTAATGTAATCAGTATGTCTAACAACTAAATTCTAATTTTTTATTTAACTGTTTAATGCACAAGTAAGTTTGTTTACATGTATTTGCTTACTGATATTAGTACATTTTTTATATCATTTTTTTGTGGTTATTTGTATTCTAGATCAACCAGGTCATCTAAAAATCTGGATACACCTAGTGATAGTACAGAGTCTTTTGAGGTTAATAATGAGACGTCAGAAGAAAAAACTATCCCTCAAGAGCCAGTGATTCCAGGCCTTGAAAATAATGAGGAAACTGAAGTGAATAATGACAATCCAACAGAAACAGTACCTGAGGAACAGTCTGTTAGTGATAAAGAAGAAGTTGATTCTCGTTTAGAAGCTAATAAGGCTTCTGATACAGAAGATCCTTCCACAAAAACTCCACAATGTAATAACATTGAGCCAGAGAAAAATGAAAATACGTCTGAAGAGGCAGTGGCAAATACTGAAAGTGATATCAAACAAAATACGGACGTTGATAATGATGTGCAATGTGAATCAGTTTTACCTGTCAATCAGCTAGAGGAAAATAAACATTCTGATGAGTCTTCCAACAAATCCTCAACTGAATTAGAAGAAGCAAGTAATGTTGAGGAACCAGCGGATAACAGCACCCCACAAGAAAGTACAAAACCTGACCAGTTAGTACCATACCTATTTTTGTGAATTTTGTTATTTTCAATTATTGTATATTAAATATAAACATTTTTGTATATTAATGGAGTTTAAAAATACTTGTAATAAAGCAGTAAAGTTTCCATTAGTTTACTTTTTTAGTACATTAATGTAATTTAAGGTTATTTCACTAATGCTTGGTTTTAACCTAAATAATTTAATTTAATTTTACTTAATATATCATTATAGATAATTATTTGGGTATGTATATGTGGGTTTGCACTAGTATTTTTATGTTTTATAGGATTAAAGTAATTAAATTTAACGTTCCTATCATATAGAACATAAAAAGAAACATAAAAAAAAAATCATTTATGATTTTCTTATTGTTTGATTATTATTATTTTTTTTTTCCTAATATATATTATGGTTGCCTTTACAGGGAAATGATTGCTGAAGAGATAAGTGTTGCTGAGAACAATGAGGGAAGTACTATGTTGGAAAGTGAAGAAAGTCCTGCAGTAGATAAAGAAGAAAGTACTGCTGTAAATAAAGAAGAAAGTACTGCTGTAAATAAAGAAGAAAGTACTGCTGTAGATAAGGAAAGAAATAATGCATTGGAAATCGAAGGAATTTCTACTTCAGAAAAGGAAGTAAGAACTGCATTGGACGATGAAGGAAGTACTGAATTGGAAAGGGGAAGAAGTCCTGCAATAAACCAAGTAGTGAGTACTTCAATAGAGGAGGAAGGAACTTCTGCAATTGACAAGGAAAAGAGTTCTGAATTGCAAAGTGAAGGACTTACTGCACCGAGCGAAGGTGTTACTCCAGAAGGCAAGGAAGAAGGTATTGAATCAGACAAAGGAAACATTGTGAATGAAAGCAATGTTCAAGATAGTAATGCCGATGAAAGTAATGTCGAAATAAGTTTTACTGAGTCAGATAAAAGAACTGAAAAGGATATCCAATCAATTTCTGAGAATTCTGAAAAAGGCAAAGAGGAAACAAAAACTGTTGATTCTTCCGAGGTAAAGTCAGCTGAGGATAATGAAACTAATACAGATGAAGTTCTAAAGAGGCTGAATGAAAGAGCTGCAAGGTTTTCAAAAGAACTAAATGATAGCAAAGATTCCAAAAAGAAAGATGAAAATGTTAATACAGAACCTAAGTCGCCTAGGGAAGAAGGTGAATTGACTCCCGTCCTAGAAACTAAAAAGTCAAAACACACTACAATTGTTATAAATCGACCAAAGGTACACTTTTGCTTTTTATTTTTAGTTGTATTTTATAAGGACAAATTTATGTTTCTGTCTAGATTTGAAAAGGCTTTTATGTTTTTAATGTTGACATGAACGTTTTTCCTTTTTTCAACCATTGGTACTAATGTTTCTGGGAAAGAAAGTGCTATGTTTATTCACTAATGTTTTATTTTACTCTGTACAACAATATTAATAAAATTTTAAAAATTCATGCATTGATTCCCATCGTCTGATTACCAAATTTACCATATTATAGATTTTTTCATTGTTCCTCAATATTAACTTCATTTTAAATGTTATAAACATAAATGACAATTAAAATCTATTAAAATTATATTGTAATTTTTATTTTTTATTTTTGAATTTAATAATAAAAAAAAATCTGTTTCGGAACAGTTATCAATATTAAAAATTGTATGGTTGACTATAGGATATTACAATATTTATGAAGAAGGTGTTCTGGGATATGCTGTCAAGATTAACAAAATACTTGTCCAAGTTTAAAAAAAAATTATTTGGAGTGCCGATGTTTTGAACCTGCCTTGCAGGTCTTCTTCAGGGCTAAAAATAACAAAAACTGGAAGTGACCAAACGATAACAAAAAAGCTTAACTAAATTAAATTACAGATGAATATTAAAATTTGTTATTACAAAATTATGTATGAAATATTATTCAGATCTAGCTGAATAACACAGTTTTTAATAATTATGCCGTGGTAACAAAATAATGCCTGTTGTAATTCATCATGTAAATAGTTAGCTAAATTAGATTTCTATGATGAAAAGTGGTATGTCAGGACCAGAACTCGGTAGGAAAGGTAATAAAGGAAAATAGGCCCCCTTGAGCATGTCAGCTAAAGAAAGAATAAAGCTAAAGAATTTATTTATTTATTTATTTATTTTTTAATTTATTTTTTAAATTTATTTATTTTTTTTTGCTTAACTGTGATTCATTTGTCTGTAAGAGATAAATTTTCAAATTAAATAGCTTAATTCTGCTGACTGTCTATGCCTTTATGTTCTTTATTTTTTTCTGCTTACCTGTATGATTTTAAATTATTTAAATAATAAATGAACAATTAATTATTATTCAAAATAAACAAAGATGAGAAAAAAGACAAGCTACATATCTTTAGTATGTTGATGTTCTAAATTCTTTATTTTTGATTAATAGTAAATTGCTTTGTTGTATTCTGAACTCATGAGTTATAAAAAAAATTTTTTTTTTAGTTATTAGGTTTTTTTTTTTTTTAATTGTTAATTGTATGTTTTGTTTTTCTGTTTAGGAAGTTACGAGTCAGCCTACTAAGCTGAAGAGAAATACAGGTATTTTTAGTTTCTAAAATTAATATTGACACTTTTACTCACCAATAAAATAAATTAATGATTTTAAAGAATGGGTTTTATCTTGTGAATTTCATGTTTCTTCTGTGAATATTTATTTCTGGCAGTTAAGGTGAATTTACTTTAAACTGTTTCAATAACATTGTTACTAGCCAATTGTAAATTACATTTTTGTCACTAACATTTTTTAGTTAATTCCAAAAAGCTATTAGTATTGCTAAAAAACGTGTTTTTACAAAAATATTTATTATATTCCATTCAGTCTGAATGGGAAATAAATTTATTGACATGTTTTCAAAAAAAAGGTTGATAGGCTATGGTTACTAATATAAATGTGGTGACATAAGTATTATCATCTAATAATAACTATTATAAATGTGTCATTAACTTTCATTTATTATAACTGTTTCCAGAGTAATCGTAAATTTATGTTTATATATGGTTGTATACGTAAATTTATGTTATTGGCAATGTTATTCTCAATGTGATTAATATGTTACTGAGAAAATAATAATGGTGTCTGCAAACTTTATATGTAAAAATAATACTAACATTTTGATGAATTATTGTTAATGAAATCAATAGTTATTAGCTAATGTTTTTGATATTTTTGGAGTTAGTCTTTTGGAAATGTTTGTGACATGTTGATAACTAGTGTTGTTATCCAAATCATTTGATGTAAATTCATCTTTATGATTATTACATCTATTTGCACATCATCATTTTTTTTTGCTTATCACTATCTTTAGATAGTTTTTAGTTATCTCAGTAGTAATTTTGGAAGTTTATTTATTGTTTTTTAAATCTAAAAGTAGAAATCATAGCTGTTTTAAATTCTGTTGAAAAAAGATTTCACCTTATTACTTTTTTTAGATTTTTTTTTTTATCTAGAATTTATAACCTTGCTTAATGAGTGCTATTTACTGTGTTTATTCTGATAAACTCTGTAATCATCTTTTTCCATTTAATTTGGAACTGATACAGTTGATACTAAACTGATGGGACTAATACAGCTGATACTGAACTGATGGGACTGATACAACCCTTTCCATTTAATTAAAGAAATCAAGAATAATATTTTAATCACTAAGAAAAGTATATAATTTTCTCTGGTTTTTAAAAAGGTCTATGTCATTTTGCCTTATGATCTTAAAGGTTAAAATTTAGATCTATTTTGACATGTGAATGTCTTTTAGCTGAGGGTCCATACTATTTTGGTGTAACGTTTTTCTCACAGTTAAATATGATAAGCTCTTGCACTGTTGGTGTTGCTCAGTTAAGTTTATAAGTTTTCTTATCATAAATTTAATGGAAAATATTTCTGGTTATATAACGTTTGTCGCTAGCTAGGACATACCGTTTAGGAGCTATATTGGTTTCAATCAAAAAAGTCACTTAATGACATTTTTTTCGCACTCAATTGTGTATCGTTTTTTTTTCACCCTCAAAAATGTAACATTTTGACACAGTACAGCTCAGTTGGTGTTGCTTACATCGAAAATTTACAGACAGTTTTCTTGGCAGAAGTTTGACGGAAATTATTTTTTGTTTTGTTTCATTTTTCTCTAGGACCAATGTTATATCAAAGGAGCTTGTTATGATTAATAATGGTTAATGTGGTTTTATATTTGTTTCACTTTCTGCTATATCTAGTTGATTATTTTGATTTCAGTTAATTTATAATGATTCTTAAAATATTGATTAATATTCATAATTAAGATGATTTCTTATTAGCTAGCTTTCCTGATATAGATGTGTAGTATGAGGTGTGTAGTTTTATAATATGATTTCAATACCAAAGAAATCATTTAAAGTAATCACGTTGGAATCCAACAGAAAGTGATCTTTTTGACTATTTCTTAATCATAGTCTCATAACTATGAAATTCAAATGTAATAAATCAAAATGCGAATCCAAAAGGAAAAATTTATATTTATATTTTTCTTTTTTTAATTGCCTGTTTTTATTGTTTTCTCTTCCATAGTAATCCTATAGAAGTGGTGTGTATTTGATTATAATACATCATGCTCCATGCATTTTCCGTACTGCATAATTTTCTAGTTTAAATGAAGTATTGTCTTGTACATGGAGTTATAATTATATATGAAGAAACATATTTAAAAGAAAAATATAAAAAAACAAAACAGCATGAAAAGTAAATACGATACAAAAACATATTTAAAAGGACAAATATAAAAAAACCTCATGCAAAAAGAAGTACAAAACAACATACAATACAATAGGAATACAATGCATATATAAGTACGATACAAAAACATATTTAAAAGAAAAAATATCTATCTATCTTTGTCAGTGCTATGGTCCATGAAGCACCTTTGCCTTTTCAACGATTTTTCTCCATTCTGATCGATCCTCTGCAGCTCTTCTCCATCTTCTCCCTTAGGAGCTAACGGTCAGCCTTGACATATTCCAGCCACCGTAGTCAAGGTCTGCCTCTTCCTCTTGTGCCATCTGGGTGTCCTACTATTACCTTTCTTGTCCATGCGATGCATATGTCCCAACCATTATACACTTCCTTTCTTGATACTTGAGACCAAATCTGTGTCCTCATACAAATCTCTGAGTTCCCTATTGGTTTTTATTCTGTAGCCATATTTATATATTTCTTAGAATTTTCCTCTCCCATGTATTCAGGTACCTCTCTTGTTGCCTTGTGATGGTTCACCCCCCACTACTATACTTCTTGTCTTATATATTCTGACCATGATCTCCCTGGAAATATCCCGACTAAGGAAAATTTTCTCAAGGGTTATGACATTATTAGAAGTAGAAGGCTAAAATGAAGGTTATGAATTTTTAGCCGGTTATACCTATAAAGTTAAAATAATTTCTATTGAAATGATATAGGTTTGAATTTAAAATTATTAGATTTTTTAATTTATTGCACAGTTCTAACTAAAATAAATTATTGAGTTTTAAAAACATATTAAAGTAAAAGAGTTATTGTAGTCTTGGATTTAACCTAACTTAACTACTCAAAGGCACAATTGTCAAAAGAGTATAATTATCTAATACCTGTCCTCGGGTAGTCTTGGAGTAAATTTGTTTTCTGTTTATCCCTACATTGAAGCATTGGTTAACTCATGATCTGGCAATGGACCCGTAGTCTTTCGTCTGAAAGAATTCATAGTAATCTATTGAAAACAAAATTTTGTATAGAATAAGAAAACCTTAATTTACTTTTCATACTTTACCTTCCTGTTTTTGTTAATTGTTAGAGATAGGACTGTGGACTGTTAATTTTTAATAACATTTGTGAGCTTTGAACATTTTTTTACTTATTCATAGAGCTTTTTTAATTTTTCTATGTGTAAGGACTCTTAATCTGCTAAAAATTATAAGCTCTATATTCATTTTGTGGCCGAAATAAATTTGTTTTTTATAACGAAAGAACAAAACTAAAATTTGTCTTTGTTCCTTTTATAATGCAAGCTAGGTTTTAATCAAACAAACAATTTAGGCTTTGTCTAGTATTGGGATATAGATTTGGGACAAATGCAATAGATGGTAATGGAAGGTAACAATAATTAAGCATAATCCTATAACAATACAATTTTTGTTAAAAATTATATTGAATTGGATCGAATTGGACTTTTTATTTTATAATTATGTTTATTTTGCAAAAGTAGAAAGTGGGATATAATAACTAATGTTAAGAAATGAAATACAATTTCTTTTGTTGATTTATATTTTTGATTTTAATAATTCTTCATGGGTTTATAGCTACATTAAAAACATTGGTGTTTATAAATAATTTATAATATAATGGTTTCTTGTCTTTGGAGATGAGTTAGTTTGAATTTTTGTTAGTCTTTAGAATAACATTATTAAAAAAATATATTTATATAATAATAATAAATGAATTATATATGACAATATAAACATATGAGAAACATTAAGTGCTATTGTAATTTAGTATTTTCAATTCATAATTTATAACTAAATGAAAAGAAAAGAACATCAAGTGATTGACTAATGAATCAAAGAATATAATTATTAATTTTATTTTGAAAAGAATACTTTAGAAGAAGAATAAGGAAAAGAAGGTTGATAAAATAAATCAAGTCTATAATAGTGTGAATAATTTCAATGAAGATAAAAAATAAAAGGTAGTATTGTAAAATATAATTCTTTTTTATCTTTGACTAGCTCTGCTTAGTTCCAAATAATCTCTTAGTTGAATACTGTAACACACTGTAGAACCTCTCTTGACTAATTGTATGATATGGTCTAAAACCTAGCCTGTTAACCTGAGTTTTTAGTTCAATGTTAGTTCAAAAAAGTCATTACAACTCATTTTATTTTATATGCTTTCTCGAACTGTAATTAGTTACCATCAGGTAACAACTGCAGATTGTGTAAAGTGGATTGATTCTGCAGTGCTGTAAAGTGCAGATTGATTCTGTACTGTACTGTAAAGTGCAGATTGATTCTGAATTGTTGCCCTTAAACAGATTTTTATTATAAGTAAAGGCTAGATTTTGTGCAATAAAACTTTAAAAACGTGCAATAAAAATGAAAATAAATCATTGATAAACATTCAATTCAACCTTCTACTGATGTAAAGTCCCTGTGTGTATGTTCATCTAACATGATGTAGATATAATGGTTATCTATTTGTTTATGTATTCTCTCATGGGAATGTTCTCAACAGTGTTGTGAGCTATATGAAATAATTTTTTCTTAGTGTGCTCTCATCAATAATATTTTGTTTAGTGTATTTTCACAAATAAGACTTATAAGGACTTCGACTGCAGTTTATTGAATGAAATATTGGAAGGGGCTGTGGCGAAATATAAAATCGGTAAAAGAAGTTTGTATGTTTGATGACGAGCAGCTTCGTGTGACTAACTGTTAATGGAGCTCGCTTGGTTTTTGTGCTGCAGTTAACTGTTAGTGACCACCCATTAAAATCAAAAGATATTAGGAATAGTCAAATGCTGTAGTGTGCTACTTATGAAAAGATAAAATGTACTTATTGAGTTACAATGAGTATCCACTTAAGATTTTTGTTAGGAATCAATTGATTTATTGCAAGAAGAGCAAAAAATTGTTTTCCCACCTGGTTTCAATTCTGGATATGATTTTATCTAAATGCTGATTTTTTTACAATTGGCTGGATGTCTCTTTACGCATTTTCTCTATTACATGTACTTGATACATGTTCTCGATTACTGAACTAGACTCTATTGTAGAATAAAATAAAAAAAGAGTGGGTTGATAGGTCGAATAAAATTAAATTTGAAATTCTACAAATGTTAATACAAAGAAAACGTTTAACATTACACTATTTCTTTAACGAGTTTGAAGAAATAACTGAAATGCATGAATTTTTTTTCTTTCTTGGAAAATTATGCAGGTAAAAGTTGATAATTTCAAAATAAATCACAACTTTTCTCAAAATGGAAAATAAAAAAAATAACTTCAATATTTTTAATGAGATATGAAAAAATTTGCTTTCGTGCACTTGAAACCTAAAATGTGCAAATTTGTGCAGTAACTCTTAAAACGTGCAATTTTGTGCAATTGCATGGGAATCCGGTTCTTAATTATAAGGAAAAACTTTTCTAGATGATTTGAGACAAAACGACATTTACGGAGGTCATCACTCTCAGCCTCCAGGATTTTCTTCCATTTAAGGTTACCCACTTAATAGAAGCTAGGTGTACTGTAGGAGGGTCTTCAGATCCCAAAGTCGATCAATGGCTCAATTATTAGAAAATCAATTTATCTTTATAAAAGTTGCCATCAATTTATATATACAACAGCCATCCTTCTGTTTAGATTTTACTCTCATTTAAAACATGAGATGCTGTTTAGAACATACCTTATATTTTTTCTGAAAATTTTTTTTAAAATGGGATGGTTGACTTGTATTTTTTTTTTATATTTACCTTTTTTCTAACAAATGCGGTATCTTATTATTTCAAATTCAAGACTTTAATTTTTATATTTTTTTTCCTTAAAGATAAACTTCATTTCTTTCTTATTGCCTTTTGAGGTGTTTTATTTGCTTAAAGAAATAATTAACCCATTCAAGTATTAAACATTTAAAACTATTATGTTACACTGTTATATGTGCTCTGCCATCTGATGTAAATATCTTTTTATAGAACTATTCTTTAGAGTTGATTTAACAAAGGACCCAGTTACTATCTATCAAACGAGAATTAGCACATTAATGGTGAAATAAAAATGAACAATCTCTTAGCATTTTAGATTGCCTTTAGAAAAATAAATATTCATTTCATCAATCTACCTGTTGTGCTTACTAATTTACAAACTCAAAAATTAAATTATGTATTTTTCTAACTTTATTTATTTGTTTCCAACCATTAATGATTATTATAGTCCTTTTAAATTAGAAATATCTGCACAATTCTCATCAAATTAAATTTATCAATTTTAGAAAAATGACTTCTACTGAGTTTTTTTTTTTTTTGTTAATTTGCAACAAAACCTTTAATAAAATGTATTATTTTTTTTTTTTTTATTAGTAGTATATTTCATAACGGTTAGGTTTTTCTTCATAAGTTTGATTCTGAAAAATAATTTGAACTGGGTATTCAAAAAAAGTTATTGAGTTTTCTATTACTTTTCTTGTAATCTTTCAGATGATAGACAACCAAAAACCAGTTTCAAAAAACATTTTATAGGATGAGTAACCTTATGTTTTCCAGTTTCACCTTTATAATTGTTATTGGTGCCTTGATCTATCAAAAGGGCAGTTTCCTATTGGCTTTGTTTTTATCAGAACCTTTCAATTATCCTCCATCGAACAAATATAGTCCATGCTATTTCAAATTGCATTCCTTATAGTTAATCATCAATGAACCCTCTCCCAGAGTAATATGAGTCATATTTCTTATAGAGTTTTTTTTTTATTTTCCCTGCCAATTTTCTTTGAAATTCTAATAACAGCAATAATTTTGCAAATGGATTTGATAATAACAATTTAATATTTTCTGACTTTACTCTTTTAGTTTTTGTATTATTTTGCAATATAGAAAATTATTACATACCTGTCCTCTTTACATGTATCAGTAGACATTCTATACTACCTTATTAGTCAATCTCTCGCCATATGTGCGTTATAAAAGTTTCTCTAGGAAGTTAATTTTTCCTAATTAATTTTAATTGTTAAAATTGAGCAGTTACATAAAAAAAAATAAAATACAAAGAAAAAACCATAAAACTCAACAAAGAGCAAACATATATCATGATTAGCTAGGAATAATTTAATAAACTAATGAAAGAAACAAATAATATTGACCTATAATCTAGAACAGTAACCCACAGCATTCATGGAAAAACATCGTGTTCTACTCCTATTTATTTCAAATGTTATTTTAATTTGTGAAATGTTTAATTATTTAATACAAAATCATTGAAATGAAAAAAAAAACTTTCCATACAACGATATTGAAATAATTGAAACGTAAAGGTTTTAAAAGTTTGTATTACAGAAAATATTGTACTAATACTTTTTTTATCAATCACACAAAATATACCAAATAAAACCATGCTAGAGAAAAACAGACCCCACCTGTTTTGTATTAAATTTTCTGAAAATTAACCTGGAAAACTGAGAATTATGCTTGAATTATTTTTTTTTTTCCTGATTTGGTGGGCACCCTAAAAAGGTGATAAATTCTTTGCTTCTGAAATTATAATTTTATCCAAGTAGTTTCTTTTTAAATAAACCTTAATACTATGTTATTTTTTTTGGGCAAGGAGTGAACACTAGCGTTTGATAAAAAGCCACTCACAGTAAGAATGGAGGCAGTAAATAGTAAATGCCCTGAATAATATTGTCTTGTACGTTCATTGAACCTATGTTTTTCAATGAATAGTTACTAGTTCAATTTATAAAAAATATATTTTTTTTTTCAAGTACCATAAAAAATTATATTTCTCTGAAATACTTAAAAGTCTTTATTCTATAGTTTTAATTGATAAAGAACTCATTATTATTTCATTGCTATCTAGCTATGTAAATAAATAAAATAATGTTATTTTCTTGCATTTATCTTTTTTCTTTTTTTTTTCTTTTCTCCATTTTTTTTCTTGTTCAATCATAGATGATCTCCCACCATCAGAAAGAAAAAGGAGGTTAGTTTCGAAACCCAAACCTAAAGACAAAGAAGAAGATCCATTTAATATATCCTCTCAGTCGCTAATGGTGAGATTCGTATTTCTGTTAATTTTTCATTGTATTGTGTACTCATTGATTCACAAGTCTTATGTAAATAATTTTTATTAACAGCTTCTGGTGCCTGAAGTAAATACAATTACACCAGAACAAGTAGCATCTTTTCCTCTTGATGATGAAGACCTATCGAAGTTCGAAATGGATCAGCCCTCTGAACTAAGTAACAAGAAAAAAATAAATCTGAAAACCAAAGATGTAGAAGTTAGGGTACAAAATGATAATAGACAGGTGGTTAAGAAGAAACAAATCGTTATTGAGGCGACTGATGAATTAGATGAAATGAAAGCTGTTGGTCCCAAATTACCACTTCAAGAAAATCATAGAGGTGATGATTTTGAATGTCATTCACTGATTTTTTGTCATTTACCTATTGTTTCTCAGTTTTTAAGAACTTTTAAGAACTGCCAATGTGTTATAGTATTTTTTTATTTGAGGGATTGGTTAGTCAGCATATTAAGGCTTTAATTCATAATTCATTTTTTTAAAAAGAAATGACAGGATGAGGATTATTTATAAGGATGATTGGGTTTTGAAGTTCAGATTCATATCAGTATTGATTAGGGTGATTATGTTGAAACTCTGTTTTACACTCTCATCATTTTGGTTCCCACGTTCTTGAACAAAATTGAATTTATTCAAAAATTCAAATCTTTTTCTGTGCTATTTTTTCAGACTAATGAAAGAAATTTGCTATATTGCTTTCATTAACTTGGTTTCCCCTTACAATGGACCAAAAAGTAATTGCTGTAATATTTTTTTTAATTTATTTTTTTTTAAACTAATGAAAAAAATTCTAATGAATTAAGTCAGGCATTATTTATTATTTCGCTTATTGGAAGTATTTAATAACCATATTCATTATGGTCATAATTTAAACTTGAGTAATAATTATCTGGTATTTCAATAATTATTCTCCAATTATCGTGGTATGTGAGAAAAGAATTAAATGAAAAGATTTTTAAGATCACTCAAGCTTGGAATAGTTCTCAAATTAAAATTATTAACCTTAATCAATCTCTGCTGTTTCCTAAGTAAAGGTAAAGGTTTTCTTTCATTTAGATATTCTTTTAAATTATTAAGGTAGTATTTACTGTTCATATAATATGGATTGCTCTGGGTGAAAACCAATGCTGTCCAACATAGTCCATTTTAAGGAAAATGAACTATTCGGTCACTATAGCCGATCGTCGTTATATAGAATCTACCTACTACCTCATCAAGAACATATGTAAATGTGAAACAGGATCTTTTTAAAATAAATCAAATACACATACATAATTTCATTTTAGAATAATTTATTTTTTAATAATTGTATGTATATATAGTACATATAATAAAAATATTAAACTTATATAGTGTACGGATTGTGTCCAAGGCAGTGTGTTGGGGTAGAGGTGGAAGGGAGATGAGGGTTTTAAGATAATGACAAGTTAGTCTTTATTAAGTTTGTTTACTTTAAGCCGATTCCTTTTTCAACCACTGTGGTGTTATAACCAATGACTTTACTCTTGAGATCAACGAAAAACAGGTCATTATGCGATGTTGTTATATCCATTTCAAAATGTAAGTGATAGAGATAGCAAGTTCAAAGGACCAGAAGATTTAGTTACAATTGCTGATTTGTCGTTATAACTGGTTGTTATAAGTGGTATCTTGTGTAACAACTACTAAATAACTATAACCATAATTAATATATTTGAACTAAACTAAACATATTTATAAACAATCTTACATATAAAATATAACATTAAAAATCAACCAATGTATTAAAATAATTTATTATGTAATAAGTTGAAATGAATTCTTCTTATGTCATCTATATACTTCTATTTATGAAGCTTTTTATTTTAATTATATTATAATTCTGTTTTAATATGTTGGCTCCTCTGCTTGTTTTTCTCTCTTCCATTGATCTCAATATTTATCCTCTGTTAGGGAAACTTATATGTGCTTTTGCACATGTCTTTTAAGTTATGAAGGCATTTTATCCTAATATGATCCCTATATTTTTTTATTTAAAAAATCAAAAAAATTAATATTAATAAAGCTACTACTTATGCTATAATCTATTTGCCAATAAATAAATTATTAAAAACATGACATGACTGAAGTATAAAAACATAAGTTCAAAATTTTTTTGGTCTATCTACTATTCTTAAATTTCTAAGTAATTTTTTTAAAAATTTATTTTTGGATTGGAACTCTTAAATCTTGCTGGTTTTTACTATTTATATTTAAAGGAAGAAAATAAATTGTTTTATTAGTATTTTTTATAAAAATGTATTTACTTTGGAGTCAGTAAATTCTTAAAAAATACTACTGATAAATATTACTGTTACATATTTTCCATTTTAACCATGTGGAAAGAGATTAGTTGGGATGAATTGTCAAATTGAATCGGATTTAAATTATGTTATAATGGATTTAAATTGAATGGATTATTATTTGTGTTTCCTTTTTATTGGACGTTTCTGTATAATAATAAAGCTTTATTGACATATTTATGACAAAAGCCTTTATGACCTTAGAAGGTAAAATAGATAGAGTTGAGCCCCAAAATGATTTTACAGAATAGAAACTGAGTTGTAACAATATAAAATAAAATATGCAAAATTCATTTTAAACCACAAAAACAAAAGAACTTTTTTTTTCTTCAATAGATTCTTTACAATTTTGAACCAACAGTCTCTGTCCCTGGCTACTTTCATCTAGTTGGTTCCCACTCTCTGGGTATTTTCATCCCTCTACCTCTTGTACTGTCTTCCCCTGCTTCTCACTTGGCCGATCTGTGTCCACTCAGTGCTGCTTTTTTACCATCTTTTATCATTGTCTGTGGCTAGGAGACTTTTAACTTTTACGCAAGTTAGGATATCTCGGTTCTTAATTTTCTCACTTATTCGGATTTCCGCCATATTCCTTAAAAGTTTAATATGGATGGTGTCTAGTTTCGCCTGTTCCTTTTTTGTTATTTCCCAAGTCTGTGCGCCATACGGATTGAGGGGTAAATACTGGACTGTAAGACTTTTGCTTTTAGTTCTGTAACGAAATTACCCCTAAAGATTTTTTTTAAGGACTAGTATTTATGCCATCCTATTTGCATCCTTGTGTCCAGTTCTTTACTATATTTTTTTTTCTAAAGAAATTTCCTGTCCTAGATATATGAATTGATTTGAGAATTCTGTTATATGTTTTCCTATTGTTATTTGCTGTTCTTTTGTATTTGTAATTACTTTCAATTTTTGGTAATTTATTTGTAAACCATATTTTCTACTCTTATCAGTCAGATCATTAAGCAAATCAGTTTTGCTAGGAGCTAATAAACAAATGTCATCTGCAAGCCTTAAATTATTTAAGCTCCTGCCGTTTATTTTAATGCCTCTTCCTTCTCATTTAAATAGGATGTTTCTGTATGAAAGGTTAAAAAATTTAGTTTAATAGTCAATAATTTTAGTTCGAGGGGTATTTTAATGTAGAGATAATATCACAGTTGGATGAGTGCCATGAGGATTGTCATTTGAATCGAACAATGCTATGTTTATTATAATAGGGCCATTGGAATAGATTTGAAATTTAGTTTAGATAAGTGACTAAAAGGTTGATCTCTCTAATGTGTTTGATTTTGAATTTTATATGTGGTCCTGAAAGATGTGCTTGATATTAACATATTTGTATGGTTGGGGTTGTTAGGTACAAGTTCTTAAATAAGGACAACTGGTGTGAGCTAGATTCTGTCCGATTTATAAATAGCAGGTGATGTGGTTACTCTTTACTGCCAGGTTCCTCCTCCTCTCCTCTCTTCCATTTCTGTTAATGGTCCTCTATATTTTATTGCACCTCGGTTGCCTTTAAAGGATCTCCTATACCTAGAGTCTATCCATGATTGAAAAACTTTTTTTGTATTTAATGAACCCTATTCAAATTGATATTTAATACTTGGATGAACAATGAAGAGCACTAATTAAGCTGTTTTAATTGGAAGATTTTCTTTTAATCATATAGTTTTTTCTAATAATTGTAAAAAAAAAAATGTCTGAATGTTATGTAACATTTGGCATTTAAATCTTGAAAGTATTTGGCCGTAGGGTGTGAATTTATCAGTTTTACCTTATGGGAGGCTGGACAAGTTTAGTGATTTTATTTGGAATAACTTTAAATAGGTCCCCCAACCATAATGATGGTTTTACAGTCAGCATGCTACCTATAACTCTTTAACTCTTCTTTCGCAGTTTTCCTTGAGTGCCTTTCAGCATAGAGCATTTAGCGCATTACTCCTCTCTGTCCTTGTCTGATCCGAGTTATTTCCTTTTAATCTATTCAAATCAGAGGCTTCTCACTAAGTTTCTTTGAATCATATGTACTCCCCAACCAGTGATTAGGCCCAGTAGGTGAGGTTATACCTCTTATCCTCAGGACAACTGGTACCCTAAATATTTAGATCTCCTTTGGAATATGGTTTGCTGGGCTATATCTCCCCCTCCTCCCAGCACTGGGTATCTGAGGAGTGTGACTGCCAAGGAGGGATCCCTCATTCCCCACCCAAGGGACACTTTCTCTAGTGGTTACAGTTTCCACCTAGATGTTGCCCATAACTTGATAATCTTTTTAAGGTTACTGAAAAAGGGTGGCTAACAGATCAGTATATCAATGAAGCATAGTCAATTTAAAAATTAAATAATGAACTTTGTACAATAATTAAATTTATTTAAACACAAATTAGCCTTCTTAAAAACTCCAAGAATAAAATTTTTGTTTTTTACAATATTTGTATGAATGTTTTTCTGGATAGTTTAATTACTTGGAAATTGTTAGTAGCAATTGGTTTGTATTCACTTCTGTGAAGGTTTGTATGTAAAACTGTTTGGCCTGTCTTTGTGGGGGTTTTTTTTCAATGAATTGGATGGAATGGGAAAATATTTTGCTATCACTAATTTTATCAGCTCCATTAAATAATTATAAATTCATACCTGATCCATCTCTTTTTGACACGGATTGGACCGCACCAGTCTCAAAGTTCATTGGCAGACCCAAACACTTCTCTAACCATATGTTGTACTTCAAGATTTAGTTTTTCTACCAGAGGCAGAGTTACTTTTCTTGAGAAACAGTAGTGAAGAGATCCACGTTTTGCATGGATGACCAGAAACGAGACCCAAGCCTCTAGTTGATTTATCACTAACTCAGGCATTTTTTTTCTGATTCAGTGCATTTTTTATTATTGGAGGAATAACTAAAGTCTGTTTTTTATTTCTTATTTCTTATTACCTTACTGATAAGGGTATTGCATCATGTCATTTAATCACAAGTTAATATCCTTTTTTTAGTTTTAGTATTGATGACCTGTTATGGCTATTATTTTTTATTATATAATATTCAGATACTTTTAGTTTTCAACTGACTGTTGTTAGGGGGGGGGGGTTAGGTCTCTCTTGTATAACTGTATTTTTAATTGATAATTTGCTCCTATCCTATTTGTTCTATAAAAAAATGAAAATCGTGATTAGGCCGAATCTCCTCCTTTCACAACTGTCGGTCTAGTAACAGTACATCCTTACCAAAGTAATGAGCCCAAGACTCTTCATGGGTTGTTGGTACAGGTTTATTTATTTTATAATTATGGATTAAGCGTTTTTATTGAAAAATCGAAATCCATTTTTTTTTTTTTTTCCATTAGAACATAATATTAAAATTGAAATAATAAAATAAAGTTTTCTAAATTTTAAACAAAACAGGTGATCGATATAATTTTTTTTTTTTTTTTTTTTTTTTTTTTTTTAATTCGTGAGAATTTTTTTTTTATTATTTTTTAAAATAGCAAAATGTTTAAATCAGAAGGGGGGACACATTGAAATGACAACTAATGTGGTTAGTCATTTTTTTGTTTGAACATCTGATTTAAGTTGGTGAAAAACTTTCCAGGTTGTTGCTGATATCTGTTAGAAAGAATACCTTCTTTCCAATTTTTATTTCTGCTTATACTATTATCCTAATGAGATTTGTGTTATCTAATCTTTATTTTAAGTACCATGTGGTCGGCTATTCATCTGTTTGAATTTCTCAGTTAAAACGTATTCCAAATGTTTGTATCATCCTAGATCCTATTTAAAAAAAACGTTTTGGGTTTTCTCACTCCATTTTTTATTTAATATATTTCAAAAATGAGATGTTAACTTATATTCGTGATAAGGACCTATATTTGTGGAAAAATTATATTTATTTTTTATTATTGCAAGAGTCAATAAATATCTCATCAATAATAGATGGTTATATGATTATTATTTTCTTTTGAGTGATCTACTTCAGATCTTTAATGAATTTTGTTAATCGTTAAAACCTACAGAAAAAAAAAATTTTTTTTGTTGTGTTTAAATCATTTTTTCTAAATCAAATAATGTCATCATATGTCTAACATATTGTAACATGACAAGTCAATTTTCATTTATTAATGGAAAACAGTTATTATCAATGGATATTGTTAGGTTAAAAAATAAATTATATATTTTTTAAATTTCAATATTGAATCAAATTATTGATCTTATTAGTTCTGGCATTATTTAGAAAAAAAAAAGGCAAATAAAATGTAGAGCAGAAAAGCAGGACGTATTTTTAAAAAAAAGTTTTTATATTTGGGCAATTTTGAAGGCTGGACCTTAGGACAAACCTCCATGGAACTTATATTTTTTCAGAAAAAGCTGGAAAGCTGGTGAATATTTCTTTCAAATCTGTCCTATTCCCAAAATGTTGGATCATTTTTTTAAGAACTGACAGTTTCTCCTTATATTTGATGAACTATTTTCTGTTATGAATGTGAAAGATGAGTAAATAACTTGTTCATTAAAAGAGCTTTCTCTATTCTACAACTTTAGAATCATACATATCTTAACGTTCTACTTGCTGGATATTTTACTCCCTTTTCCTGACTTTTTTCCCTCTGGTTGTTACATGGCACAAGGGTTCGGTAATTTTTATTTGATTTGATTTATCATTATTATCTTAAATCTTTAATTTAACTTTCCAGTTCAATTAATATTTCATAAGAAAGATTTAATCTTATTCCTATCTTTCATTTTGTTTTAAAAGTTGAAAAAAAAAAAATTGATAAAAATACTAATTATAATAATTTTATAAAGGATTTTCAATTTCTTTTGACTTGTGGTTATTTTAGATATCTGTCAAACCCAGTCATCCTTAGCCGTTATGTAAAATTCTTCATCGTGTGTTTAGCTGAAAAGAAAAAAATATTCATTTGGATATCATTTCAAAAATATGTGACAATGTTTTTAAAATTTCTTACTTTCTGCTTAATCTGTTGATTTCTCATTTTCTCCTGAATAATTTATTCATATCTATTATGTAAACAGTTTTTGAATGTTTGATAATGAGTTTGGATTTTGCAGGAAGTTAAAAAATGGCTTGGCTGTTATATTTTAAAATTTTGAATTTGTAATAAAAATATGCAGCATTAATTTTTAAACCATAAAATATCCCAAATTTACAATATTTTTCATGTAATTTACAAAGCCTGTAGTTTTAATGTTCAACTAGAAGAACTATTGACCATGTTTTATCAAAATTATAACAGTAGTTCAATAATAATAATAATGAATGCCTTTTCATTTCTTAACTAGAAGAGAACAGGGATTGTTTAATACAGATTTACTTTTAATGGACCAATGTAAATTTTGTTTACCCCAGCTATTCAGAAGTAGCCCCTTCTCTCTCTCCCTCTCCCACAAATACTTAAAAAGGAATTGGTTGGGCTTAGTTAAATCTTTTAAGCAAATTAGTTATACTTGAATCATTTTTCTGAATTGATATTTACTTACCAGAAATATGACAACTGTTACCTTGAAAATACATTTAATTGAAGAAAATAACTTAAGCTAACTTGTAATTTTAGAATTCATGTTGAAACCCATTTTCTCTCAACTTGTTTTCCTCTATTAATTTTGTTATTTTGTAGTGGTTAGAAAGATATCGCTGCTTACTGAAGATGTTAAAAAGGCACGTCGCTCTCCGAGTCCTTCTGGAAAGCCTGCCACAGAAGTTCTTTTTATTACAAACCTTGTGAGGCCATTCACTGTTCCGCAGTTGAGGGAATTATTGGCTCGTACTGGAACAATTGCTCCAAATGGTTTTTATATAGATAAAATCAAATCAAAATGTTATGTTAAGGTAAGTGATTATTAAATTGCCATTTAAATTCATTTAAAAGTTGTTCTCACTTTTAAAACAAAACAATACATAATCTTTTACATTTGGTTGTATAAAACTAAATTTCAATTTTCTGTTTTGATATCAATAAAATTTTAATAAAAGGCTTCTTTAACCCTTTATAGGACAGCACTACTTATGTTCAAATTTAAAAAATATTTTTAAGGAAACATTGCCACGAACTTATATTGAGCATGTGAAAAATAATTATTTGCTTATAAAAAATTTATGCTAGCAGATTTGATGTGGGACCTATTTGTCCCATCATGCCCCAAGTGACAAAACTTTATACTCAAACTCTATAGACTGTCAGTGATGATATATCTATCCAACTTATAAATTATTATATTATTGTTAGTGGTAATTTTGTCAATAAAGGACTGTAGCAGAAGACCTTAACAAAATTTTTAAACTAATTATAAAAAAAGAAGGTGTTATTGGTTAATGAAAATGTTTAAAATGCAATTTGGCATTTCAGCAGTGATAAACTGTTGGATAAAAAGTTAAAAAAAGACCTTACGATCATCGAAATGCAAAAGGTTTTGAAAACAATGATTGTGGTTTTCATGTATAATGCATACACTATGGGATGATTTCGGATCTCGAATTATTCATTACTATTTCACTACAGACATTTGAGATCTTGATAAATATACCTTCTTTACCTAAGTTCATCTTTAAATAATTTCTTAAGATTTGAAATGATGACTTATTTTCAAAAATATATTTTTATTCTTTTTATTATCGTATTTTAGTATACTGATACTGAAATGGCTGTGGAGACAAGACATGCATTAAATGGTGTTAGGTGGCCAGTCAACAATCCAAAAATGCTTAAAGTCGAGTTTGCTACTGCTGAAGATATGGCTCTTGTACAGAAGTTAGCCGAAGATGAAGTAACAGTAAAGAAGCCAGAAACTACTGAGCCAGTGACTGCTGCAGCTGCTGCTGGCTGGTTATCTGAGCAAGCTGCTTTAAAACCTCAGCGTAGGGTGAGGATTATTTCATAATTAAATATTATTAATGATCTCATAATATTTTATAAAGGTTGACCCCTATTGTTTTTTACATTAATAATGATTAAGTTGACTTTGGATTACATATTTTTTTTCTTTTGTATAGGTCACAACAGCAGTGAGGGAATGGGATATGGGTAAAGTAGGAATGGGTGCAACTGAGGAAAAAAGACAGGTGGAAGAGTGGCCAGTGAAACCAGAACCACCAGAGGTGAAAAGGCGAGCGGCCAGCCCAGTAGAAACTAAATATGAACCTCCTGGTAATTATTTGTTTTATCATCTTTCTTCTGTTTACACTTTTCTAAATTGTTCTAGATTTCTCATGTGCCTTTTTTTTTAGTACCAAGAAAAATCAAGAAAAGAGATAATGATGCCCCTGCTAGACTTTTAGATGACCTTTTCCGAAAAACAAAAGCTACACCATGTATTTACTGGCTTCCCCTCACTGCCGCTCAGGTAAGGATAAAAAAAAAAAAAATAAAATCATTACTCTTTAGGCTAGGCATGATTAGTGATTCCGTGCAAAAGAATGGAATAACGTACTTCTTATTAAATAATATAATAATACGTACTTCGTTCTTGTTAAATAAACTTCACATACTACAAAGTATTCAACCCCCCCCCCCCTCTTAGATTAGTACTGTCTTGGTACAGTACTACTGTCTGTCTTGATACACTAATGAAGTGCCTTCCTAGAAATATCAGCCCAGAACATGATAAGAGTCCACAGTTTCTGATCTACAGCACTGACTACAGTTATGGTCCTCTCCAGGGCTGTCTTATGGCCATCTTGATTATTTAAGGCCTCTATTTTCTCATTAGTGAATTTTCATTTCCTATTACTTCTCAATTGGTTCTCTCTGGCAAATCTTAGTCTCTGTATGTAGTGTTCTGCTGTAAGAAGGGACCTTCTCACAGGCCTTCTTGATCTAAGGTTTTACTCTAAATTTACATTTTTCGTTGATTTAATTTTTTTTTTTACAAGGAGTAAATGATATTTTTTTTTAATGACTTGAAAATCTTTAGAGCTGTTACTGTTAATTTTTCCTATATCCTATATCGTTCTTTTTATAAATAATACCTTTAGTATATCATGTATATTTTTATACATGTTGGTGAAAAGTTTCCAATGTGAGGAGGCTGGTACAAACCAATAATTCAATGAAGACTTACAATTAGGATTAATCCTTCTATACCATCATGTGTACCTCAAGTGATCAAGAAATGAAAATTTAGTTTATCTTTGACAAAGCCAAACACTGAAATTCTCTGATTAAAGGCTATTATTCATGTGCTGTTCTATGAAAGACATGTCTTGTCTATTTTAATAGTAACTATGTTGATAATACAATGTAATATACTATTTAGTATGGCAGATGCCAAGAGTAGTCTTTATTGTACTAGTATTCTAGTATTACCAGTATGAGTACATGTATGTATATATTATTTTGTTTAACAAAGACATTATTACTATTATTACTAGTTATTAAATATATTTTTATTTTTAGATCGCAGTCAAGGAGGAAATGCGTAGGCAGCACATGGCTGAGCATGAAAGAAGGCTAGCTGAACTAAGAAAGTCTGATCATTCTCGACGAGATAAAGATAGGGAGAAGTCTAGGGATTCTAGGCGGAAGAAATAATAAGAAATTGGATTGGGAGGAAAAGGAAAAAAAGAGGTGTATTAGAGAGAGAGAGAGAAAGATATTGCTGCTTGTTCTAAGGGCTAGATAGCTGAGTGACTACTCCGTGTGTTTAGGTCCCCACATGAGGCCGGGTAAGCCGAAACAACGGAGCCTCCCTTATCCTTATTCCCTATTTTCCCTTGTTTTCCTTTTTCTCATTCAACAAATACGCTTGTAGTTTAGTTATATCTGTTTTTTTTTTTTTTTTTTTTTCTCTTTTTTTTTTTTTTCACCTTTTTTTTTTTTCATTCATATTTGGGTGATCATATCTGGGTTTTCAAGGGTAATCAGAAAAGAGTTAAAAAAGGTTTCCTCTACTATTAGGCTTGTCAAGAGATGGTAAGTATTGTTGTTGTTTTTTTACAGCTCTAGAGCGTTTTCTTTACAGGTAGCACAGATTAGGCCGAGCTCCGGCCTGACAGCTGGATCTGCCACAATTGATGCTGCTAATTCCACAATTGAATCTGCCTGTGTTCAAGTCTTTATTCACGCACACCGATTGATTTATTGTGAGGATACGAGGTAGAGTCCTTGGGCATTTCTACTATAATGGCTGCTGGTACTCAATTTTATCTTATTGGGAAGAATGTCATCTTTAAAAATGGCATTGAAGGGCCATAAAAGCAATTTGTATTCCAGGACAACTTGAAGTGCAAAGCTCGAGATGTCATGAAAACAACTGTATACTTTAGGAGCTGAAATGAAACTTACCTTGATGGAGAAACTCTTTATATGTGCACCATTTTGTTTGATGAAAAATGTTTTGAAGCCACTGAAAAACACGACTGATATCAGTGATGGAATGTAAAATAGTGTCTTGATTGACTTTTGTATATTTGAATTAGTTGTGGATATATTTATTCACATGCACATTTAATATGTAAAATAAAAAGTTTTATTTAGATTATTACTTTCTCTTAATTTAATAAACGATATCCTTTCAAGCCTAATTGATGTTGAAAAAGTCTTAAAAATTTTCATTTATTATATCTGTTAATTTTGATTTTATTATTATAATATTATTTGAGAGCAGAGCATGCTTATCATAAAATAAAGATCTGAAATTTGAACTTTTTACTGACGAGATTTTGATTTCTTCATTAATAGCGAATGTATTATATTTTTTTACTGTTTCCAATGACTGTAACAGACCATAACATATTTCATTTTAAATTTCACTAAACTTAAATGTTTATATAGATCTAAACAAAATAAATTTATATAACCACCTATATTATTTTTTTCTATTTTATTAATCCCTTTTTATCAATATTATGCCTTCTATTGTCAAATTTGCTGGTAGATCACTAGTTATTGTTTTATATGTTCATTTTTTAAACTTCTTTTTCTTCTGTTCAATTCAAAAGAAAAAAGAATTAAAAATTAAAAGAAAAAATCATCTAGCAATCCATAGTCAATGTAATTCATGATTATATAACTTTATTCTGTTGTATAACGCCCCTGTTTAAATTGTGATTTTTGTTAATACTTTAGTAGATAGACCCACTTTACATCATATTAATAAAATAATTATTTTTAATATTATGTATTAAAATTATAATATTAAAAGAAAACTGAAAAAACCTTTCTCAATCAAACTTAGTACTGTTTCTACTCTAGAGTGTGATATCAGTTACTACATTTTAGGTTAAATTTTTACAGGTAAATCTACAAAAAAGTAGGTTGAAGGGAAGAGTTGAGGAATGTTTTCTTAATAAATGGGTGTTATAATTTATTTTTCAGGTATTTGTTTCGATTATTGAAGTATAAAAGGATGCTAATATGCATTTAAATTTAAATATTAACTTCAAAAAAAGTATCATAAGTTTTTTCATTACTTACAGGCACTAGTTAAATTACAAAATAAAATATAAACAGCATCCTAAAAAGCTGAACATTTAATTAGAATTACGTTTATTATTTTTTGTTCCTGCAGTATAGAAGATTAAAATGACAGTAAAGCTTCGATTGTAAGATTACAGAGTATCTTGGAAACAGTCTTGTTATTGATGGGTTTTTCTAATTGAGGTTGACTGTGAAGTGTAAAATTTGTGTCACTAATTTATTTATTGTTACACAGTACATAGTATGAATCATTAGTACATCAAAGATAAAATCTTGCTGACACATTTTCTATTAAAAAGTAATTTTATTATTGAAATAGTAATTATAATAGTCTTAAAATTTGTCTTCCCAGATCTTCGGAATTTTAAAAAAATATTTTTAAGATCTTATTTTCTAAATTTGATTGGGTTTGTTTCTGGTTTTATCGCTAGTTGAGTTCCTTATTTATTGCTCAGAATCCTGTTTTGTGTGATTCTGAAATGAAAAACATTAACTTCTTGTTTGCCGATGTTCTTTAGTTGATACCAAATATCTTTTATTACCTCCTTTACAAGAGTGTTTTTATCTATGGATATAAGAGCTATCAAAGGGTCTGTTGCTTCAGTTCATTTGGAGCTGGTGTTAGTTTCTATATGTCTTTGAGATTCTCACATTGCTGTAGCTTTTCTTGTGAGTATAGTGCTGATCCGTGACAACTTTATTGAGTAATATTTTTGGAAATTTCAACTCACTAACATTCCATTTATTTTTCTCTTTTTTAATGCTACTGTATTTGAGATACCGTTTTATACCTTATACAATTTCTAGTAGCAAAATCTGTGCTAGCAATGATCACTTGCAGAATATTTGAAATATTTCTAAGTACTAAGTTTCTGAGTTTTTAAATGCATATTTCTATGATATATCACGGAAATGTTTTGCTGATTCTCCTGCAATTTGGACAGTAGTAGCAAGTATAATAGTAGTTTAAGTATTGGCTACTTTCAAGATTGTTATTGACGCCATGTTTTCATTGTGGCTCAATGTTACTGTTCATTGAGTTATTATTCGTTAGTTAGTTTTGATTAACTTTCTTCAATATCTATATTTGAGCTGGTGTCTCTAATATTAGGAATCATTAATTTTAACCCATTCAGCATATTTGTGAATGATGTCAAGATATTAGCATTATTAAATATCTCTTCTTGAGTCGTAGGTAGAAATAAATACATCTTATCGAATGTGAAAGGATATTTAAGTTTGTTCTTCGAAATACCTTTTTTTGTATGTTCCAATATTTCTTTAGAAGACTGTAGTTTCATTTATTTTTCCACTTGAAGCTTCTTTTATCTTCCTGCCAAGTAGCTGATAAGATGGAGACAGTTGTTTTTTCTTACACTCACTATTTTCTGAAATAATAAACTTGGCTTTCAGGGGCTTTTCACTTTGTTTTCGTTTACTTCTATATACTGTTTCTATATTATCGTGTAAATTGTTGGAACAATAATGGCATACTTATGGTTAGAACTCTGTTGTAATAAGGTCATTTGAGCATAGGTAGGGTGAATACTATGAATATCATTAGCAACTTTTTTGGGAGCATTTGTCTTTCTAGTCCAGATAGCTTTTCCAATCCTAGAAAATTAGCAAAATCCTCTTGTCTCTTCCCTGTCTGGTTCAACACTGAGTGATCACTCAAAGAGAGACTGGTTTTTCCTGTCACACAATCAATCCATTAGTAATAATAGGAGTCTCAATAATTCCCTATCCGACAATGCGAATTACTGCTAGTTAACAAGATTTGTTAACTAATAAAATAAAATAATTAATTTTTTTGAGTATATTTTTTATAATGAGTATCTGACTGTTTTTTAAGTAATTTTATTTTTAATTTTGTAATTTAGGTAATTTTATAGTAAAGTTAAATTGGCAGTGTATTTTTTTGTCATTTAGATGTTAAACATTGAAATAAATTAACATTTCATTTAGTAGTAGATTTTATTTAGTTACAATTCATTAATTTTGTATTGTCTCTCATTCTTTTGGTTTCTTTGTCTTCTTTTCTTTTTTTTCTTTCTTGTCTTTCTTTTTTCCTAATTTGTCATTTGCTTCTTCTTGACAAGAGAGTTTATCTGCCTTGAATTGGTTACCTCCTTGACATTTACGCAATTCAGGAGCCAACGTTCCGTCACTTTCCAAACAAGTGTAGTAGAGATTGGGGTTGCTTGGTACTTCTCCAACCTACAATATTTTATTATTAAAATCTTGCTTCTTAATCTGGCATTATCAGGTTTAATGGCAATGGTGCATTGTTTTGAATATAGATAATTCATGGTAGTAAAATTGATTATATTAATCGATATTATTAATATACCTGCAATCTCTCCAAACACTCCGGTACTGGCCTATTCATACAAGCTTCAGTATTTAGAGGATAACCACAGCTCGCAGACAAAGCATCGTATGAGGTTCCTTCTGGACATTGAAAAGTCATCAGGTCCTCAGTACTATCTACTCCTAATGGAAGGCATACATGATATTTCTGAAACAATTTTTTTATGTTGTAATATAAGTATTCCTGTTTAACCACAAAATTTAATTGAAGAAATAATTGATAAGTTACAGTATAATAATAAAAATATAAATGGGTGTGAAATGGCTCATGTAATAATTCATAAAATTATCTAGTTACTACTTCTAAAAATTTTCCTGTAATTATCAAGATATATGATTTGCAGGAAATCTTAATTGGACAGTCAAGAAATATTGATCATTAATATGATTTGATCATTAGATTGTTTTTTGTGTCTTAAACGATTGCATTATATGCTTGTTATACTATACTGTTATGTCAGTGCCTTAGCTCACAGATGTGTTACGTATAGAAAATTAAATTTTACAGTATTTAACTTGAGAAACATTGAAGCTCCAAAACTGGTATTAAAATTTGATTCTATTTAGTGAACATGAGCTATTCGAATCATCTGGGTTTACTTTAGCACTTCGAACAAGGTTTTGGTGGACATCTGAATGCTCTAATGAAGCATTTAAAATTGTTTGCAAAAATTTGTACTTAACAAAGTGCTAAGTAAGCTAAGGCATCAATGTATGAACTATGAATGTTTTTCACAATATAATTTTCTGCTTGCTGGGAAAATGAAAGATCAGCAAAGGCTTGCATGAAGGATTTTTTTAATTTATTACCGTGCATTCGTAAGGGTCTGGGAAGAATCCATCCTCAGAACACTGGAAGGGCTTGTAGTTGCAAAGGGCTCCTTGAACACACTGTCCATCAACACATTTCTCATCTGCGTGACAGGTCTGGTTGATTGTTGTGATGCTGCCATCAACGTTGGTGATACAGACAGATACTGTGTCGCAAGTAGCACATATCTGGCCCGCCGCTGAGCACTGTCTTGGTGGCTGAGGTGTGTATGTTGGTGGGAGTTTGTCTTCTATGATCTCTGACTGGCTTCTGCAGCTTACGACCTTAAGAAAATGATAGCTTAAGGTTAAGCTTTCTCAATATCATATTTATAAGGGGCTAGATATTTCTCATTAATCTTATTTCTCCTAAGAATTTGTTTTGATTTTTGTTTTTGAGGCTTATTCATATCAATGTTTAAAATTTTTTAATAGTGAAAAATTACTGACAAAATTAGATGAAGAAAATAAATATATATGACAAACTTTAAAATAAAATGTATGCATTATTTCATATGCATAAAATTGTAGCAGAGTAAACAAACAAAGATGTGAGTGAATATGACATGTATGTTTTTCTTAACCCTTTAACAGGCAATCTATCCTGGAGGATACACACATTTAATGCCTTTTGCTCAATAAATGATGTAATGTCTGACGCATTATCCTACTCATTATCGTCTAATATCCTTTATTTAACCTTGATTTTCATGATACATATGTGGGGGATAGCGTGGCGATAGCCATTCAAAGGGAAAAAAAAAAGGAATGTATTTCTAAATTCAGGGCCTGCCCGTTAAAGGGTTAAATACTGTGATTGCTTTATTTACAAATGTACTAACATCATTTATGAAAGGATAAAAATAAATAAGAGGTAATGTTTTTATATGTACTTTCAGACATAATATAATTCATATTTAATTCAAAATTGTTTTTAACCGAATTTAAAAAAAGTATAAATGAAAGTTATTATAACACAATTTAAACTGAAAGGGAACAAAAATAAATTAAGTGGGTCAATTGACATGTCATGAAAGAACAATACCTATATTTAGTGGAGCTCTACAATCTGATCCTGGAAGGATTATTCCAAAGAAAATAATACAATGCTGGGACAGTTAGTTATAGGTTGATCCATATTTCTTATTAAGGAACTATGTTATCTTCTTAAACAAAGGTAGCTCAGTTACGTGGGTATGGAAAAAAAGTTTAAATTAAATGATTTGTTTAAAAACTGACCATAGTGGTATTAAGAAAGCTGTACTTAGCTGATAATTATGCTTTTTTTTTCTGAATGTAATTTCTATACAGGCTTTTAGAGTTTATGAAACTGTCTAGGTGAGTTCCATTCATTTACACTCCTGTTTATCTATGTTTTTAATTAGAAACAGAATTATTGATGACTAAGTGACCGACCTCTATTTAGACAATTTTTTCCCTAATTAGTACCATGAAAAGATTATCAACTTTAAGTAGACCTTTTTCCCGTTTTGTTTTTAATTTAAAGTAAATATTACAAACACTGTTTAATTGTTAAAATGAAGATTTAGCAAAGGGGGAACCTACATCTTCATCACAACTCAATGCTGGAAGAGGGGATAACTCAAGCTGCGTGAAGAGTCGCTCATTTTCTTCATAAAAAAAGAAAAAGAAAAAAAAAAAAAGTGCCCTAATCAGATGCATTTGTGTCTGCTGTTAATATACAGTTTATTTTTTAAAAATTTCCTTGGCTTTTGATTATGGTGTGGAACCCTCGGCCGTTTATTGCTTCTTCTGAGAACCTATTGAAGTTAAGAAATACTTGGAACAAAAATCATAATTTGAAGCAATAAAACATATTAACATATTTGTATGTATATACTCACAAGCGCTGCGAGAATCAAATTGATCATCATGTCTCTTACCCTCGGCATCTTATGGAATAGAATTGGTTGGTAGGCTTTTTATATATATAAATTATCTTTACGATACCTGGCTCCATTCCTTACAATAATAGTAAATATTCTGTAATGTTTGTGCCATCTTCCTTACATAAACTGTTACGCATTAAAAGCAAGCTGTATTACGTCTTTAATATCATCAGGAACAAGAGGTAATCTGTGATTGCTTCTAGATATTACTTTATTTCTTAATTCCTATTTGATTTCCACTAGAACTGATGTACATTTGTGAAATATGAATAGTACAAATATCAACCTTTCCGTTGTTAGTATGGAAAGCCGGAATAAATAAGTTAAGTACCTATATTTTATGATACCAGTAAAGGAAAAAAACGAAGATTATTAGAAAGAAAAAAAAGGAGAATTATTTAGTTAGAACGAAATCCAGATTTTGATAGGTGATAGTTTTACATATGGACTATTAATTAGTCAGCAGCTACGAAACTGGACTGCTTTGAAAGGAAAATACTCAGACGTATATTTGGCCCAATTAAGGATAACGGTATGTGACGGCGAAGAAAGAACCGGGAACTATACAATATTTATGGTGACATGCCATTGACGGTTTTCATAAGGGTCCAACGCCTCAATTGGATGGGGCATGTCTACCGGATGGGCGAGAGCAGAACTTGCCGAAAATTGTTCTGGGATAGTCCGGATGGAGTGAGGCCTCGTGGAAGACCGAAGAGAACTCCGATGGCGTCTCACAGGACTTGAAAATATCTAAGATATATTTAAGACGAGCAGCTGATCGGGATGATTTGAAGAAGGCTGTAGTGCAGGCCAAGGACAGCTTCATGCGCCAATAAAGAAGAAGATATATAATAATTATCTAGTTACTGGTTATTTTCAGGACTGTCTACCAAGAAATTTTTTATAATTTATCTAATTTTCAATAGATGTATGTATATCTACATCTTGAAGCAGGAAAAAGTATGAATGAGGACAAGGTTTAGATCGTATTGTTTCAACCTCACATGCGCTGTCTCAAATCCAGCCTGGAGAAGGGGATGTTGAAATGTAGATTTTTCTATTGTAATTATTTGAATAGTTTGGTTCCATCCAGGGTCACCAAAAAATAACTGTAGAAATGACCATCGTGCCAAAATACACCAATCGCCACATCTTATGTATACAGCCAAAGAAACCTCCCTTGTTATAGATTTGTTTTTTTCTTTCTTAAATAGATTTCTGTAAATAGCAGAAAAAAGTCAATTTGAGATTAATTTTTTTTTCTTCAAATCCTTTTTGTATAACAGCGAACTCGTTGATTGTTATTCTTGTAAGACAGGTTTGAAACAAATATATGAAGTTTTAAAATAAAATAAAAATACAACGTTCGGACTATCGTGAATCCACTGTACTATTATATTTATTATTTGTACAGTATTTCTGTGTAAGTTGCAGAAGTGTAAATAAAAAAAAAATTAACACTTAGTCTATTAAAGTTCAGTATTAAGTGTTACTATGGACTTATATTATAATAGTGGACAATGTGCATAAACCATAGCAAATGAGAAACATGAAGATGGGACTAAAGTCCCGAAACATGTATTAGCAAACTAAATAAATAAATTAGGAGTTGTGCCAAAAGAAGTTTAAATCAAGAACCAAATCTCCTTTTGCATAAATTACAACTGAAGCCAGTTCTCATTAAATAACTTCCTACTCACCGATATTTTCTTCAATCAAGAAAACGAAACAATCATGGAACTATATCAATATGTAAGGATCATTACGAAGATGAACCCCTAGCTTACCGACTGACTTACTGACTTTGCTAAACGACTTAATTTAATACATCCTATTCAGTGCCTAAAACGTTGTCACTTCAAGATTTCATATGCTAGCCTGATCAACCTTGATTTTTCTTCCTTGAATCCTCTAAAGCCAACCAACTATAATGGAAGAACTTATTCCTATTTTAATACTCTCTTTTAATTTCTGTTTGTTTTATTATTATTTTATTATTATTTATTTCTCATTTTTAATAATTTATTTCTATTGTCCCCTTAATCCCCGTGTTACATCGCCACTGAAACTCTCAGTAAAATTTAGCACTTACGCTTTACTAACCTTTAATCTCATCCAAAAATAGGATAATAGTTTGTATATACTATTTTTATATATATTATTTATTTTAATGATATAATATAATAAACATTTTTTAAAAATAAAGATGTAATTAAGTAAAAAAAAAGTATAAATCATCAATGTGACCTACGTACCCGGCTAAAAAAGTTCACGAAAATCAGTTTTCCTCGAATATCTTGCGACCTATTGCTCGGAGGTCAATTGAGGTAAGTCGCACTTTTCCGCGAAAATGCGTTTTTTTTTTACTCTTATCTGTAACTCTGAAATTATTTGCCTGATCTGATCTGAGAGCTGGTTAAATTTACTGTCAGACTTTATAAATTAAGTTTTGTTCAAGTCCCGTCCATGCCAGCACGCTGAGAACCCCATACTATTGTGAAATCCTTATTTTTTCAGCAAATTTCTCGTTTTAATTCCAAAAATATTAGTCCAATCCCGAATTCCTTTTTTTCATCTCACAGTTGGTTAAATGTACTATCAGATCCTATATATCAAATTTTAATTAAATTCCGTGAAACACCCACGTCAGCCAGCCCACTAAACAGATCTAGCGTGCTAGCATAGGTATTAAAACGAATTCATTAAAATTTGGTATATAAGATCTAATAGAAAATTTAACCAGCTTAGAACTTATAGAGAAAATTTGCCAAAAAAAACTTGGATTTTATAACATTTTGCAGTTTTTAGCGTGCTGTTATGGATGTTACATGGAATTAATTAAAATTTGATATATGGGATCTGATAGTAAATTTAACCAGCTTTGAGATGAAAAAAAGGAATTTGGGATCGAACAAATATTTTTGAAATGAAAACGAGAAAGGTGCCGAAAAAATAAGGGTTTCACAATAGTATGGGGTTCTCGGCGAGCTGGCATGGACGGAACTTGATCAAAACTTCATTTATAGGGTCTGACAGTAAATGTAACCAGCTTTGAGATGAATAAAAGGAATTTGGGATCGGACAAATAGTTTCGGAGTTATAGACAAAAGAGAACCAAAAAACGTTATTTCGCGGAAAAGTGCGACTTACGCAAGTTAGTCGCTTTTTTAGCGCTCTGTTAAAAAAATCGCCTGATCTTACAGAAAAAATTCAACAAGAATTTTATGTAGATAATTGCACGATGAACAATTTTTGTTATAATCTCAATTGACCTCCGAACAGTAGTTTGCGAGATATTCGCGGAAAACTGATTTTCGCGACCTTTTGACCTTTATAACTTTTTTAACCGCCACGATATCAACATCGATTTTACACATATTCATTGAAATTTCATAATAAAGGTGTATACTAAAATACAAAATTCAGCTCTCTAGGAATTTTTCCGCAGTTGAAACCTAAAATGACTGGACCAATAGCATTTAAATAGTTTTGTTATCACACTAAACTTTCATAGCTAACATAATATTATATTTAGAAATTATTCTCATTTAATAATTAATAGGTTTTTTTACCCAATTAATTATTTTCTTTAAATTTATTAGTACATGAACTAAAAATGTATTTGAATGGCACAACCTTCAATTTTTTCTTTCCTTGAACAATATGCTATTGTATATTTGAATATACTGGTCTGCCATAATTTCACAGCTGTAATTAAGTTACAATTGATTCTTTCTTCTTCAACGTCAAGAGATATACCTTGACTTGATCCTAAACTGCAAGTAAAAACTACACATGTTATCTGACTTGAGTATCTTCTCTCAGTGACTTTAAACATTAAACATGTTAACTCGCTCCATTAACAATTCCGCCTCACAGTGGCAAACTTCCAGCAAAAGCTTCTCTTCCTCTCTTTGCTGCCTACTTAATCCCCACTTTCTCTTTTGTTCAATAACTACTTAATTTTAATCTACTATATATTTGTCAAATACCACTCACTCATTTAACACGAAATCTCAGAAACCACCGAACGGATTGGAATGAAATTCGATCTCGGGCCGTAGGTGCTTGCTAAGAAAGGAATTAAAAACAATCGGCCTGGATCGCGGCTAATTCGCGAAAAATGCTATTAAAATTTTTATTGGGTGAATAATAATAGATTAATTGTCATATGGTATTTCGAGATTAGCTAAGTTAAAAAATAGGTTAGATGTTTAAGCCGCACAATTTGACCACAAATTAATTTCCTTATAGTTCTAAACACACAAAAATACGATCGATGTCGAAACCTTATAATTTGGTACTTTCTGTGAACTCATGGTGGCTGCAGAGGTGGACCCTTACAAGTTTGAGTTGTTTCGTGACGAGAAGCTATTAAAAGACTTATGTTAAAGAGGAGGTTCAAAGACTTATGTTCCCTGGTGATGATATGTAAGGCCAGTTCGAAGTACATATTCCTTACGAGCAACCTACCAACATTGCTTCACCAGAAGCTTCGTCCCCAACTACTCTTCCTTCAGTTTTCCGGTCCCAAGATAAAATCGGCTTTTCTCAACCAGGCCCAAGTTGTATTTTACAAGTTGTACCTAGCATTTATGAATTTCATTCTTTGAAACTAGAATATACCTTTTTCTCAGTTCAGATGAGTCTATTACAACATTGAAGTAAACCAATCAATCTAAAAGTAAACAAAGTAGGAAATGATTCACTGATTCAGTTCGCAACAAACAACTAAGGAACTCGGCTGCAAAATATATTCAAGCACATGTAGAGGTCAACAGGTAAGCTATTAAGAAATACATGACAAATCATCCTAAAATTAGCAGAAAAGTGGTTAAAAAACAAAGAAACCCAACCTGAAGCATATCCTTTAAGCTGTATACACATATTCTGAGAATCACCCAACTGTACTTAGAGGGACTGTACAGAAGTGTAAGAAAACCCATCCTGGAATCCATAGAAAGTCTTAAAAAAAATTATCAAATTTACTTATTGAAATTATTCTAAGAATGGAATTCTTTAGGTTTATTTACGATAATAATTATCAACGTTAAGCTTAACTTTTACTAATTTAAGTTGTCCTTAATCATAATGATATTAAACCGTAGCGGAGCAGAGTACTTTCAGCTAGTAAACTATATAATCTTTCAAAATATATTTTGATTTTTACATTACATATTAAATAGTTATATATTTTAATTTTATTACAAAATTAAATAGTTATGCATGAAAACATTTTACAATTATATGAAAGGTGTTAACAGTATTTGTTATCAGATCAGTTTATCAAATATACATTGAAATTTTTAACTATGCTCCTGCCTTTTTAAATAATAGTTGAAAAATAAAATTATTAATTTCAAAATTAAATGTAAATTTTCATAAATTCAACAAAACAAAACGCTATTAAACTTTTCAACCTTAAAAAAAAAAAATAATGATTAATGAAATTATAAAATATGGAGTGTAAGGATTATCCATCCTTAAAATTTATTTTTTTAATTCTGGAACCTTCGGTTAGCCAGTTTCATTATAGTTTAGTAAAATAAGGGGTTGGCGAAGAAAAAACTGCCGAACTTTCATTCTCAACGGATCTTTGTGTAATATAACACGTTTATGTAACGTGTTATATTTTATTAATAAAATATTTTTATTTATGTATTTAGGATAAAAGCAAGGTAACAAATAATTACAATATAACTTTATTAATTATAAGTCTGTGATACGAAAAGTATGACATGAATGGCATACAAAATACATCGATATTTCTGGTAAAAATTAAATCAATTACGTTGTTGGACAAATTTCACTATAAGACAAATTGAACTAGCTGAGTATGAGGTCGGGCAATGAGCGGTTTTGTGAGATATCAACATTAAAGTCTCCAACTATCATAACTGGTGTAGTAAGATCAGGCTCGTAATCGGGTATAATTTTAGCGATGTTTTTTGAATATTTTAACGACGATCACAACATAAAGAGTTTAATTTCTGCTAACGCTTTGCCCGGGTGGATATACACACACCCGAGTAGATTTGAAGATGCCATTGGCCTTTACATTTACTAGACAGACATCACCAGGTTTTACATCTTTCATTTCCAAATAAATTTCCTAAATGCCAATGTTAACTCTATAACAATCAGTGAATCTATTGATGTTGCAATATATGGTGACTCCACCTGCTTTGCGACTCTACAGCTACCGATGATGTAGTCACAATGTGTCTGTTCTTAGCGGTATTACAATATGATCTCAGATAAAACCTACGCACATTCACTGCCATAGAATTTTCTATCCAAGTTTCGCTGATGCCAAATAATCAGATCGGTTGATGATTGTATCGGTAGAGTTGTCTTCTGAGTACGCGACCAAGCTTCATGCATTAATGGCGGTAATAAGTATAAAACAATGCTGATCAGGAACTTTTACGTTCCCGGCGCTACTTGACTCGGTCATTTGGTGTTTTAATAATATCATTCGTTTGTTATTGAGAAGCCCTTTCCAACTGTATACGATCTCTGTATTTGGTTTTGGCTTTTCGACGCGTATAGGCCGACTTTATATATTTTTGATACTATTTTTTTATTCTAATCTATTTTTATTAAATTTCACTACTTTAAACTAATGTTTTATATAAAATCGATAAGTTTTGACGGCAGCTGACGATTAAAAGTTAAACTAACATCGTGGCTTCTCCGATTCAAAAGTTATACTAATTGCAAATCTCGATACACAGCAAAATAACCTCAAAATTGCGGTGCTTACCGCTCCACCGCGCTCGATGCGTCATTGTTCTCGCTTATCGTTATGAGTTCTTTGATCCTTTAGCTATCCAGCGGTATAATTTAATTTTGGATGAAGGGGATAGATTCGAAACTACAACGCCAAACTGTATCCTCCGATTTTGTTATCGTTAGGTTTTTTTGGATTGCCTCATATGGTTGCAAATTTAAAGAAGTATTCATGTCAAAACTCCGAAATCGGACCATTTTTCGCGAAATTAATCATTGCTGAAATTGGCAAGACGTTTGTCGTACTCTTTTGACTATAGTGTTTGCGCGGAGAAGTGTTACTGACTGTAAGTTGGCCAATTTCTACAATTTTTTCCCAAGACCATAACTTTGCAAAAAATTGTCCGATTTCGGAGTTGTTTTTTAATTTCGTATGTACTGGTTCCAGTTAATTATACAAAGATTTTCTTCGAAAAACACGAGTTATAAGTAAAAAACCGGTATTTTGAGGCGGGTTATTTTGCGATTTTGGGTATGAAGCCGACTGCTGCCGTGGTAGCAAACTTCAGATTCGGATTTAGCGCCCCAAAAAACGTAAAGATCCGTTGAGAATAGAAGTTCACTAGTTTTTTTTTTTTTTTTTATCGAAAACGGCCTTTTGGGACCTTAGTTTGCTGGACAATTTACAGTATATATATTTTTTTTAATTAGAGAAGTTTTACTAAATAAACAATGGTTTAATTATAATTTTTTTTTTTTTTCCTCGTGAAATACATAGTCAGTGTTTGCAAGAGGTGAAGTTTCTAGTTAATTCCTCTAATTGAAAACAGGTTAAAACTAGTACAATACGTCCCTAGAAGATACGTTTTTATCAGTTTTATGAATGAACCTCGATAATCAATAAAAACAAAGCATAAGACTCAGGGAGTAAGTATAATCAGAGAGTATAATCAGTATAATCACTGAGATGACTGCGTTTAGTGGGGGGGAAAGTTCCAACTTAAGTTGAAAATCCTATTTCAACCGTCATCTGAGTGATAGAAGTTTAGTTAGGCACTTCAAAACCATGACGGTTCAATAATTAAGTTTAGTAATCTCAAGATTTTGGAGTAATCATTGAATATATTAAGTTTGGTAATGATAGATAACTAAAAACAAGATTTGTGATCTTTGATGCAAACATCAAACTTTTTGTAAAAACAATACTGATTTTGTGTTTAATATTATATCATTATATTAAGTCCCATGGCCATTTTCTTTTCACACTCCTCGGAGGGTTACTGGGAATCAAATTGTGAGGTGAGAAGCAAGTTGGTACACTAGTGGATTCGAGTAGGTATGTAGCGTGTCATGCAAAGATAGGTATCTGGCCCGGGGAAATCTGCAACATACGGAACATTAAGGTCTTTATGGATAAGTTTGTTTGTGACATAATAAGGGGTATTGAAGATTTTGGATTTTAAGGATTCGATACGAAGAGAGTTGGAAGGTTTAGTGGAGCCTCAAAGTTCAACTAATTACTGTCATGTAAATGAATCTTTTGTAATTGATTGGGAGCATTGAACGTTTGTAAAAGAAATGTTGGAGTAGTTAAACACGACGAATAGTTTTTTTTTTTGTTTTAAGTCTCAAGACATTATATTAAATTTTACACCCAAAAGTATTGAATTTAATAAAGTAATATGGATTTACAGTGGAGCGTCGTTTATTCGATGGTCAGTTATTGGAACGTTCAATTAACGGAACCTTTTTTTTTTGGAATGTAATTTAAATTAAATTGATCATCCAATTACTTATTTGTATTGTTAAAACTATTTTTATTTAAAAATTAAATTAAATGAAAAAAATAAATATTTTTTCCATGAATGTCTATAAGGGAAGCTTAATTTATTTCACAGAAACTGCAAAAAATGAACTTCTATACATACCTACAATTTCGTTTAGTGAGAACTGCATACTAAATTAGACCATTTCATTTGTTTTCTCAATGTCTTCCAAATTATTTGTTTGGTAATAGATCTTACCTCATGTTTTTTAGGTATAAATCGCCTTTGTGATCACTTTTTGCTTTAAAAATTACATGCCATCATCCATGCTAACAAAAAGGAAACGAGAGCTCTTTTCATTTAAAGACGAAATGAAAATCATTATGTGGCTAAAAAAAAAGTGAATCGGGCCAGACATTAGCTATAGATTTTTAAGGTTGGTAAATCAACAATAACGGGAATCAAAAATAATTCTAAATCAATCATCAGGTACCCCATAATCTTTAGAATGAGACAAGCAGTTTAAGTCGCAAAATTTTGAAAAAGCGAAAAGTGAACAGTTCGAATGTGCTCTTTAAACATACTATTTTTTTTTTTTTTTTTTTTTTTTTTTTTTTTTTTTTTTTTTTTTTTTTTTTTTTTTTTTTTTTTTTTTTTTTTTTTTTTTTTTACGAATTTCGATTATTCGAACCACCCCTGACAACATTAGTTCGGATATTCGATGCTCTACTGTATCTTAAATATTTTATATATCCCTCAAAACCACCTTTATTTACTGTATAACATCAATATTCTTAATTTCAGAAAGCTCTCGTGCTTCGATTTTTTATTCATATCGTTACCTATTCTGTACCTAACATCTGAATTCATAAAAAATTATCTATTTAATATCCAATCAATTGAGAAAGAAAATTTAATCCCATACAAGGAAGAACAGTTGAAACACTTTTGTTTTCGATATTTATAAATACATAACCGCCTTATGTAAGAATTTTTTTTTCATGAAACGTTATAGAATATTTGCTTTTCCTGTAACATCTGACATGTCGGAAGCTCAAATAAACAGGATTGGTAAAGATAATATTCTATTATAAAAAGGAAAGAGGTGTGGTGTTCTTCCAGTTCGAAGAAAATGGCAAGAGCAACCAACACATTCAGTCTTTTGCTCGTCTCAGCCCTCGTAAGTATTTTCCGTTTATTAAATTAAAATTCATTTGCTCTAAGTATGATTAATGTATTTTAAATTTCAAAATTAAAATTTATGGGCACATCTAACCAACGATTTTTAGTCCTGAAGATGTCAACCACAGTTCCCTATATATTTATAAATCTCATAGTTACATTAAAATTATTCAAGCCTATGTTTATAAATTTATGTACAAAAGAATGCTTTACCATAGGATTGTGTGGATTTTATAAGTCGATTAGATACCCACAATCGATTACACAATGTTGATTCCGAGATGTCCATCGATGCCGCTGATATTGATAGATCTTACGATTCTTATGGAAGCCTTTAATTAAGATGATTTTGTGATCTTTACTATGTACGATAGATTTTGATACCTATTTATGTAATTATTATACATACAACACTTCTTAATTTATCATTAATTAATGATAAATCTTAAAAAGAACTGCGATCGAAATGTTAGTTTGGTGATAAATACCTATTCAATGTTGGAGAATGAATAAGCAGAATTACCATTCCAAACTAGCGAAGTTGAAGCACTCCAGCTAATGGCGTTAAAAGTATTGGTAAGGGCTTCATATTCATACACCTTGGCTTACTATGTATTATTCTCACCTCCAAAATTTATTTTGCAATTTTTGGGAAACGCACAATATTTTAAGAACTAATTTTTTTTTAAATGACAATAAATTTATATTAATGTATATTATATCAGAAATAATGAAAAAATAATAATGTTTTTAATTTATACGACGTTCATATTCAACACAGTTTGATAATTCATCATTTTAACATCTAATATATTGTTGGGTATCCTCTCATTTTAATTTCCTCATAAAGCCGCTTTAGCTTTGATTCCACAAGATTTTTGGTTTTATCTGGAGTTTGAACACAGTTTGCTGTTTTCTTGTGATCCAGGAATTATTTTACTAATCCCACCATTAAATAAATTCTGTCTCTTATTTAACAATTAACAATTCCTATTACTTTTTTTATTCGTACATGATATAAAATATATACTTATAGATAAGGAAAAACAAAAAGTACAATGAAAAGAAATGTGCTTTATGAAAATGACTGTCTCTAAATGTATATGATACCTTGTTGATAATAAATGCTACTTTCCTTTGATTATTTCATTTCTTGAATTATTATTGTTTTTTAAAAACTATAATATACTTTGTTTTTTGGTATTTATAATTAATAGTATTTTATTTAAAAAATGAGGGATCGCTCTGGAGAATTGATTTCTAGTAATTGGAAACCGGAAATCGAAAAGAATTGGTACTAACACTACTATTTTTTTTCTTATTCCCAACTCTATTTGTTTTCTTATTTTGTTAGGTGCTGAGCTGCAGAGGTGAGACTGCAGTCGCCGAATCGCAAACAGGATCCAGTTCTCAGCCAGTGAGGCACTGCTCTGAAGCGGGTCAGATTTGTGCTACTTGCGACACGGTATCAGTTTGCATTGCCAACGTAGATGGGAGCATAACGTCGGTCAATCAGTTTTGTCGCGCAGACGAAAACTGTGTTGATGGACAGTGTGTTCAGGGAGCAATTTGCAACTATAGACCCTTCCAGTGCACAGAGGATGGATTCTTCCCTGACCCGTATGATTGCACGGTAATAATTTGATATGTTAATTTTGCTTAAAATATAATATATTAGTTACTGGTTATTGTATATTATATAATCAATGTTCGTAAAACCTAAGAAATCAAACTTCTGTAACAGAAATACCACGTTTGTGTCGCCGCTGCTGGCCTGATGAGTTTCGAGTGCTCGGAAGGGACCTCATACGATGCTCAATCCTCAAGCTGTGGTTACCCTCTCAACACTACAGCCTGCATTAACAGACCAGTTCCAGAATGCTCTAAGAGGCTCCAGGTATGAGATCCATTTTTATTTTAAACCAAAATTGTTTTTAGAAAATTCCTCAGAGCTAACTTTAAGCTTATTTATAAAAATATAAATATTGATTTTGCTTATTTCAGATTGGGCCTATTACAAGCAATTCCAACATTTACTACATCTGCGTTGAACATGATGGAACATTAGCTCCAGAATTATATCAGTGCCCCGGTGGTTACACATTCAATGCTGAAAAACTTTCTTGTAAAGGGGAAGAAGCAGCTTCAGAGAAGAAAGACAAAAAGAAAAAGTCAAAGAAGACGAAAGGAAAAGAATAATATCCATTGCATTGTTGCTCCACAACATTGTTGCCCATTTATAAATATCTGCCTATTAAATAAAACATATTTATTTTGACTTAGCATAAAGTACTAACTTCATAATTTCCTTTACATCACTTCTATATTGACATCTTCCTCAATATATTTTTCATACTCTTGTTCATAACTGGACTAATTTATGCATTTACATATCGAAAATTCATAAAGGCAAAACTCAAAACTTCATTATTAGTCTTTTTTTTAATATTTTTCATTGAGGTTAGCATCCCTCAAACATTTAGCTAAATAATTAATTATCTAGTTACATCTGATAGGAAATATGCATAGGCTTATAAATAAGAAGATGATGTGTCCAGTAATATTTTTTTTTTTTTTTTTTTTTTTTTTTTTTTTTTTTTTGAAACCGGCTGTAGTGGCACCTCAGCCAAGAGGCTCATTGTGCCTGTCCAGTAATATTAGTTTCAACTGAAACACAAATTCTGATTTAAGTGTTCTTGTTTTTATGAGAATTTCGAAAATTTAAAATGCACCTCTCAAAGAGCAATGAATATTTAAAACTATAGTACATGCATATAAAATTTATTTTTTATGGGATTTAAAATTCCAGATGCAGTTGGAAATCAATTAAAACATATTTACATTTTTTTATCCCAATTATTAGTAACAAGCACTCACAGTCGCGGCTTCGTTCGCTCTCATAAGTAAAGAACGTATTCAATTTTAACTAATAATCCGATTTTTATTTATTTATCAATAAAAATATTGTAAAAAATAAAGCATGAAAATAGGAAAAATATATTCGTTAGATATCCTACATTTCGAGATTTGTTTTCCGGTATTATGAGAACGATTTGATCGTTAGTGTTTCCACTTCTGGAAAGCCATACGTATTATTTACCATGAGAGAAACGGTTATTCCGGAGATCCACTACAGTATTTTTGTAAGTCTGGCCTAGCGGTTTGTCGATTGTAATAGCAAAAGAAACTTTAATAGGAAATTTCAATCGTTTGAATTGAAATGGTAAATTAGTAGGAATCATTGGGAATGTTAGAATAAATGCGATTTCTCCAGTCGCTGTTCCATCGAATTATAGCCTATTAAAATTATAGATATTTCCACGTGTAACTTCATTGTGTTAATTTTTAATTTGGTAACATTGAACAGAATAGTAGGTTGAACATAATTGGTCGTCCAATTTTAAATTTTGACTTATGAGTTGGTAATTAAAATGGACAGAAAATATTTACTTTATTTTTTGAAAATATGTATATGTATAATATGTAAATTGAATAAGTGTTCGATAGCTGATTGGGATAGCTGCAATTGAGGAACTTTTATTTTAAGGCTGTCTTAAAATGGATTTTAATTAATTTTATGGGAGAATAGATCAGGATTAAGTTCATTATTAATCTCAATGTTCTAATTTATAACTAGGGCTTTGAATTATATGCAAACAAATTGAAAAATATGCATATATGTATACAATTATGTTGGGTAAGATATGCAATTAAATACCGAAAATATGCAGCTATCTGCATTATTTAGAAAAATAAAAAAGTGCGATGCATATTTATACATAAGTACAAACTCAAATTTAAGTGGTTTCGATACCGATGTAGTTGGTTTCGATTTATGTCGCACATACTTCAGTTCGAGCTGACATACCCTTCCACAAATTAAAACACTTAATTTTTATAACTGTTTTCTTTTTTAATATTCACCTCATCCTGTTGTTTTTTTATTAATAGTCTTCGGTTTTTATTTTTTTTGTGTGCTTAGAAGTATTAAAAATGTCTATAACTTAATTAGTTTTTTCCTATTTTTTTTTTCTGTTTTACCATTAACAGTTTCATGACACTGCTCCGTACCTCCTGTTAATGGTCAAAAATTTCTAATGTCAAATACCGATATGCAGATGAAAACTAGGTTTTAGGCAGTGCTAGAGAATATGTAATCGTTATTAAACCCTAACCGAACACCTTTCGTTTTTAAAGTTAGTACCTACCATCCTTGTTTTCAATTTGAGTAAAAACAAACATCTGATGGGTCGCTAGTAATAATTTTGAAAAAATACTGAGATCAACCAAAATTGTATATAATTATATGTCTTGGTTTTGTTTTTTTGCATTCTTGGTTATTGTTTTTTTAATTAAAAAAGTAATTCTACTAGACAGTGACCATAATGTCTCATATGTTGCTGATTTGCCACAAAGCAAACACCTTTCCTTTCATATTAAATTCCTTACCCTCTGGAATATACTTGTATCTCAACTTTCTTGCCATCCACTTCCGGAAAATCCTCCTAACAATCAGAAAAGAAAACGGCCTTGGGGGTTTTCTGATATGAAACTACCGATGGGTAGTTTCTCTACAAGTTTTTGTCGTGCCATTATATTCCTAATTAGGAACCTGGTAAATGTTCCTAATTAGGAACATAACTCCGAAAGTATTTGTCCGATTCAAAATGTTTTTTTTTTTCAGTCTGAAAGGTGGTTAAATTTACAATTAGATCCTATATATGAATTTTTTATCAAAATTTTTGAAATATACAAGCTATCACGCTGAAAATCACTTACTTTTGTAAAATAAATGTTTTTTTGGCACATAACTCCAAAACCATTTATCCGACCCAAAAGTTATTATTTTTATCTAAAAGCTGGTTAAATTTACTATTAGATCGTATATATGTAACTTATAATTAACACCGTGAAATGCCCACACCAGTCTACTGAACATGTCATAATTTAAATATTTTGCCAAAACATACACATTTAGCGTGCTAGCTTGGGTGGTTTACAGGATTTAATATAATTAAATAGTCAGTTTTGATATAGAAAAAAGAAATTTGGGATCGAACAAATTTTTGAGGAGTTAGAGCGACAAATGTGCCAAAAAACACTTGGATTTTACAACAGTACGTTTTTATTAGCGGACTGGCATGTACATTTTACGGGCTTTGATTAAAACTTCATTTACAGATTCTTATAGTAAATTTAATCAGCTTTAAGATGAAAAAAAGTAATGTATCGGACAAATAATTTCAGAGTTATAGCCAAAAGAGTACGACAAACGTGTTTTCGCGGAGCTGTGGGACTGACGGCAAGTTGGTCAATTTCTCCATTTTTTCCCAATAACGTAACTTCGCGAAAAAATAGTCCGATTTGGGATTTATTTTTTTCATTATGTAGGTACTAGTTCCAATATTTGAAGACTTTATTCGAAAAAAGCTTTGTTATCGTGTTATAGATAAAAAAACAAAAATAACGGGTTTTTTTTGGCGTTTTTTTGCGATTTTGAATATGAAGCCGATGGTTGCCGTGGTAGCAAACTTCAGATTCGGATTCAGCATCCCAAAAAACATAAAGATTCGTTGAGAATAAAAGTTCCGCAGTTTTTTCTTGAAAACGGCCTTTTGGAGCCTTATTTTACTGGACTAATAGTTTAGCCCAAATCCGGAGGTCGCAGGATTTCCCCATAATGAGATATCTCATGTTATAGCTGACCTCGGATTTTTTCATTCACCTCAGTTTTTGTCCACTAAAATCTGGAGTAATCCCAATGTTATATGCATGGATAAAAAGCAGAATGTACGCTGATTCTAGTGATGCTATTACTATTGTAATCGGTTGAACGCAGCAGTTCTTATGGCCGTTAGAAATTGTTGATGAAATCTCAACTTTTAACCTCTTCGAAAGGGGTAAAAAATCAATATTTTTTTATTTAAATGAAATTTCACATATAAGGGTTTTATGGTGCGTTAAATCGAGATTTGAGGTCAGTTGTTCATGAAAAAAAAAAATCCAGCGGATTTCCTTGGAATTTGGTCATTTGTTTAGAGTTTTCGAGCACCCTAAAGCCGGGTGGTGTCTTGAGCATAACGAAAGTATTTTTATATCAAATAGCATACATAACTGCAATTAAAAGTGAAAGAATCATTTCTCTATCTTGACTGGGAGCTGAGAAAAAAAATAAAACGTGATTTTCATATTTTTTTTTCTCTGCTTCTAATGCTCATTGGCGGCTATAACTCTGGTTTTGCACTATTATAGGTCCCTACTACCAACACACAAATCGGCATTCAAATCTGTTAGTTACAACTCCAAACGTCCCCTTGTTAGTACTTTTTCTTTTACTTTTGTTTTTTAGGATATAAGAAGAAAGGTATTCCGAATTTTTACTGTGTGTAAATATATAAATACACAAACTGCATATGTTCATATCCATCAAAAATCACTTTTGTGCAAGTATTAAATTTGTTTACTTATCTTTTACCTTTGGTGACATTATTGTAAGACGCGTTATGTAAGGTACACTATTTAAACATGTTTCTATCGGAAGAACAATAAGGGTTAAGTAATGATGTTATGCGAAACAAAATAGATGCGTAACGAATCATTTAAACGATTTTTATTCTTTAAATATTTACCTTATCTCAATTATACGTAATACATTTACACTGTAAGCATGTTTTTAACCTATTTCAAATTACCTAAGGTTAGTTACCTAATATTTATTTATAGTATATTTAATTATGTTTTATAATATAAATATACTTAAAAACATGTCCCACCACAACCCTTGAAGGGCCTTGAGTTCAGTATTCAGAGAAGGAAGTATTGTTTTTAAAGGTGTACAAAGAGGTGATGTGGTCAATAGTCACTCTCAATCGCCAGGTTTATTCCCCAATTTGAGGATACCCGTTTTATAGAGGCTAGGTGTGCCCCAGTAAGGTTTACTCTGATTTCGATCTACAGCCGAGATTATAATATTTCAACATTGAATTCAGTGCCAAATTGTCCTGATGAAGACTAGAATTCTAGAGTTACCTAATTTCAGATTCTCAATTCAAATCTTATCTTTTTTAATTGGTTGCCATATTTAACTGACGTGGATTCTTTTATTGGAATGCTTCCTGTCATCTTGGTCAAAGGCTTATCTGCTGGATACTCTGACCATCATCAGTGTCCAAAATTATGATTTATGAGCCAAATCTCAATAACGTACCTGAATAACTACCATTTATATCTAGAAAATGTTTAAAACAAGGGATTAAACAAATGTATTTAATTTACTCCACTGTATTGGGAAAGAGAAGTACGAAAGAATGTCAAACTCCATATTTTTAAAGTTGCCATTCTCTTTAGATTACTACATGGAAGCAGTAGTTAGGTTACCTAAGGGAAATATTTAAGCTGGAATAAGGCTGCTGAAATAATATTCCTGCATAGAATGTTGGGTAAATCCAGGAATTAGAGAGGAGCTCATGATTTCCTGAGGAGCTGAAACTTTCGTATTGTTCTTGAACTTTTGTTCATTATTTAGGCGTAGAAGAACCTATCAAGAGAATATCCAATGGTTATGACATGAAAGAGGAAAAAGTCTGGTCTAGATGAAGGCGTTAGTAAGAACTCTATTAACTTGTAGATTATCATTTAAATGTGTACATTTAGAAAAAAAAAAAAAAAAAAAAAAAAAAAAAAAAACCACAGACTAATAAAATGGATTGTTATTTACTAGATAACACTCTTTTCCATTCCAACAGGAATGACAGTAGATTATGTATTTGTAAGATTTATTTCCCTTTATCATTTGAAATCAGTTTAACAGATGGGAAGAATACCTCAATGCATTGTTCCACTTCATAAATTTAATGTAAAAATATGGAATTAATTTAGGTACATAAAACTGATGGATTCTGATCCATATGTATGAATAATGTTATAATTCAATGTTACAAAATAAACAAATTTATTAAAAATAGACAAATTCACATTCTAGAATTATTAAATAATTCAACACATCGAGACATTACTACAAATTATTTTTCATGCTGATTAATAGAAGTATCAAAGTACACGCCTAGTTCCGAGAAGTTATTTTTACTTCTGGATTCTGTTCTTGATCAAGATTACAAAAATCATTTTTTTTTATTATTAACCACATTATGGTGCTACCTTTCACAGGCTTCTGCATTAAAAAAAAACATTTTATGTAAGGCAAACAATTTTGATGATTAGGAAATATGCTTTCATTATTTGTCAAAACCTATCAAATGAATTCGCAGCAATTAGAGGAGATTCTGTTGCTCCAAAAAGAGTGGTAAAAATCCTTATGTCTAAAGATTTTTAATACTGAATGAAGTAGGCAGATTTATAAAAAAAATATTATTTTCATTGAATATAGTGAGTTCTGTTTATTTGGAACCTCCTAATGTAAAGTTTGGAGAAATTCATTTCAAATTTCAAACTTTTAAAATGAGTATATTATTAGTTGTATAGGTGTATAAACATAAATAACAAATATTTCGACCACCTAAATCCATGAGTTCAGCATTACCTGGTAAGGATCTACTTTCTGTTTCTAGTCCAAGGATTGTGTAGGAAGGTGGCTTGGCTAGGATTATGTTTTTCATTAAGGATAACCCAGTAATAAAGGCTGAGTGTGCCCCCGTGTGAAGGGTCTCCTTACTCCATGGTAGATCCTACGTTGATACAGCAGAATAAATAATTATCTTCCTTAGACAGGTTTGAACCTGGAGTTAGATGTCCAGCAGTATATAAAAATTGAAAACAATTACAATTAAAAATGTCTAATCCATTACAACCAAAATTACGAAACTAGATAAACTATCTTGTAAATCTATGATATATGTATATATTAATATAAAAGATATTACACTAATATAATGTATAATAGATGAATTTACATTTATAGAAAGCTATTGATTCAAAGCATATGTAATTAGATTCGAGGTAGTATAATTAGCATTTAGGGAATAACTTTATCCTTCACAATGTATATAATTTATCAAAATTAATGAGAATTTATGACATTTACTGTCTCTAAGGAAAAAATAGATATAAACACATATTTAAAAAAATTCTTTGATACTAATCAGATATTACTTAAACTTCTAAATTTACATTTGCTTTATTATTTTAAATTAAACTATAAGAAGAGGAGATTATTTTAGTAAAACAATAAGGTATATTGCTAACATTATTAATGATGTTGCTGTAAATGTATCTTTTTGAAGGCAGACATAAATTGATCAAATTATGAATGTTTAGTAAAACAATATTCAATAACTCCTGAATAGCACAGACCTTGTCAGGTACAAAACAAAAATGTAAACAAATAAACCAGCTCACCTATTTGAAAGCTACTAGTCGGTGCTGCTATCTTGTGCTAAACCACTGAGTTACATGATCATTCCTATGTTGTTTGATTTCTTGTCTTAGAAATTGAAATATATATATATATTTTATTATATATATATATATATATATATATATATATATATTTTTATATATATATATAAATATATCTATATTTTTTTTCAATTCTTATTGACTGTATGTAAGGATATAAATTTAATATATAATAATGAATATAATTATCTACAAGAAATTAATTTATAATTCTTCATTATTTAGTTTATTTTTGTACATAGCTTTAGACATGTAACACATGTAAACATACCTCGTTCTTGCATAACAAAAATAGTAGGAATAACGTTCTAGTATTTAGTAGAGATCATCTGCAACAACGGATCAGACGGGTCTACAATGAAACAAAAGAGCTTCAAGTCAGAGAAACTAAATTTCGCCATAAAAGACATTTATAATAAAAAGAATTTGACCATCAGTGTGAAAATAAGGTATAACGATACTGTGGTAAGGCCAGTGGTTAGGTATCCAAAGGCGAATATACAGAAGAATTTATAGCTCAAGAATATTACAGATAGATCGAACAAAGAAATATTCGAAAGGACGGAGGACTTGGAAACAATTATGTGGAAAATGCGACTTGATTTTTGCGGGTACATGGTTAGGATGGAATCCAAAAAATTGAATAAGGAAATATAATGAAGCTATCATAAGGAAATAAGATCTACAACTTGAAAAGTAAGAGAAATTGTTCAAAGCAGATGAAGGAAGAACTTGGAATCACTGATGAGGACTGCCTGGACTAAGAGAGATTCAAGAACCGATTTGAAAACATCAGGATTTTTGTAGAGGAAAGAATGAAGCATGGGCGTGGGGAATGGACGGAAGAAAGAAGACAGCTACAGTCGGAGAGAATGAAGGATTATTGGAGGAGTAGAAAGAACGAGCTTGTGATGAGAAGTAGAACATGATATCTGCGTCAGCGTTTGTTAGTTGGTTCAAAAAAAAAAAAAAAAAAAAAAAAAAAAATAGTTTAAGAAGATTATGACACTATGTTTTTTAAATATGGGATATTACGACAACTACATATTATTCGAAATATTTTTATCAAAAAGGAATCTGATTTAAGTAAAATAAAATAAAAAATAAAAATTGATAATGCGAGTGTAGAAACTGTCACTGAATCCGTCAGATTTCGTAGGGGGAATATCCTTTGAGATGTAATAGGGATAACGTTCAATAACGCTCCCCAAAACAGCATGGGCTCTCCTAAGTGTGATACATTATTGTCACGTTAGGCCCCTCCATGTGACAGCAATTTGAAAATATATCCCCAACTTGCACCTTCACGGGGCTTTTCATTCAGAGTCGCTTATTGTTTTTATTTCCCGTTGGTAGATGACGACCGCAAGGGGACTCCTCAAGTGCCATAAAGCTGTCCAGGGCGGTATAAGATTTATCGTAGAGCGGCGGTGGTACTTGGTCAGTTGGCCCAAGGGCAGATGTGTTTGTGTGACGGCTCATTGAGGCTGACCACCGGAGAGGAGTCTATTATCGCCACGTTCCAGGTCCCATCTGCCCGCAAAATCACCTGCATCACGCCCTCGCACCCTCTGCACGGTCAGATTGATGTCCCCACGATCTGGGGTCGGCTTTGGGTAACGCCCTAATCAGAGAAAGTGGATCGGATGGAAACGGACAAATCTGAAACTTTTCGCACATCTATTCGATGTCATACATTGTTTATATACACAGTCTCGATAATCCTACAGATATGGGACCAGAGGGGTGCCGGATTACCGAAAATGGCGGATATCTGGTTGTAGAGAATAAAAAACACAAACAATGATAAATGATTGCATAATTATTTTTCATTTATTATATAATGCAATAAGCTGTTAAAAAAAAATATTTTAAAATTATTATGAAAAAAAACTCGTAAAATACTCGTAAACTTTCAAAAATAATGGGAACATCATAAAATTCATATGTATATATGAATTAAACCTTAAAGACATGATTCAACATATAATTTTTCATAAACTTTTAAATTTATGAACTAGGTTCATTATCAGATAAGCAAATATGCGAATATATATGTGTATACATACATACAATAGGAACTTAATTAGATGTTTTTGATCATTGATCATTATTTCTTTATAGCGGTTTTTAATTGCGACATCATTTTTAGTTTACAAGTTCGTTTCAATTTCTGATAAACTGTTCATATTCATCTGTCTGAGAGGTGTTTAATTTCTTTAACATCATTATATCAAAATGATATCTATTATCTTTTGTCCACACTGTAACTTTATCTAACGAAGCCTCTCCATGTTTCACCTTCGAGGTTGTAGGAATTTTTGAAATATCGCTCGATTCTTTTTTTTCTTGTTAGCTCGCTGGTAGAATGTTTTTTTCTTCGTCATGATTTTCGTTCATCAATTGGTGACAGTCTTGTTGAGCAAATTCCGTAATAGGGTCTTAAACAGTACGGTGGAGGGCCGGATTATAGAGATTGTACTGTAATTTACTATTATTATCTCACATCAATTCTTTTATATTATTATATAACGATACTCGCTTTTTATACTGTTTCTGTTAGCTTATAACCTTATTGCTTATTTTAATTAGTTCTTTAACTTCCCTCTGGACTCAAACGTTTTCTAGACAGAAAATATTGAAAGATACACTTAGTCCGGTTGTTCACCACGAAATGAGTGTCAACACCCCAAAGCCAGATTTGAACTGACACACAATACTTTTAAGTGGATACTTTAAGGAAATAAAAATAAAACTTTGAGTCAGTGGGCGAATCGTGTTGATTTTTACTTTCTGACAATCGATTTATTTATTTTTAAAATTATGTCTTTGAAAAAATATAAGACAAGAGAATAATGAGGCAAAATAATTATATAAAACAAACAAAAAAACATTTACTAATTAGTTTGCGACATATTACTACAACAATCACTGTAGAATGTTTCAAACAATGAACAAACGAACACTTACATTCTTATTTATATAGATAATATAATACTATTTAAATCGAGTCCAATCAACTTCAATCGTAATTTAAATACCTATAAAAGGAAAAATAACAATGTTTGGATTCATACGATGTCGAAATCACCTCAAGAGGTAGTTCAATGTACTTATTAAACCCTGAATCAATCCGGACAATTTTATTTGCCACAGTTCACCGCCTAAATGCGAGGTTCAGAAGTTAAGGACAGTATTTTAGTTAAAAGTGTTCGAGATAACTCTTGAGCATTTATGAGTATGGTGTAAGTTGATCTACAAAACAATTATAATTTTACACCAAGCAACAAGAAGAAAATGATGTATTGAAAATCTTCAAAATTGTAATTTAAATTAAAATGATTGATCAAAATTTACAGGACTTTAAAATACACTGACCTCAAATTGACAGAAACTTCCCAATGGAAATATCATTTCCAAATATTATTATTATTATTTCTAAGAACATACCCAAGTTAATGCATGGTTGTGTTTTTTTCTAAAAAATGCACTCAGAAAGCTTGATTTACTGATTAAGCGATTACTTCATAAGTAATTAATTCTTTTGTAAAGTTTTGTTTTTACATTGACTTGGTAAAAACAGTGTAAACAATGAAATAATCAGGCGGATTGGTAACCGGAGGTACGGCTGGAGAACAGCAACGGGATCTCACATATCGAAGAATCCTGAAGTCTAAGCTCAACCGTAAAGTGCAATCATTTATAACGCTCATCTGAGGCAGGTGGAAAATATGCACTTAATTCCCAAAATATATGAAAACTCATAAGAAAAAGGGGGAAAAAAAAGAAGAAATCTTTGCTTGACATTTTATCGATTTTTGATAAATAACCAAATTCTGCTAAAAAGAACGTTTTGTATCAAGCACGTGTATAAGAAATAATACTATGGATTTTAAAGGACTCACTATAAAGAATTAGCCCTAGAGTTGCAAAAATCATTCTTTACAAGGATCAGAACAGTATGATTCGTTCGTCACAAAGCTCATCTCTTTTACATGATTGATTGATTCAGTAAAAGGATGAATATGTGATTCTTGTTAAGGAAGAAAATGATGGCCGGGGAGAATAGATGAAACTCATTCCAATCCCGATCTAAACGTTAAATATTTCGCCACTTAGGCAACCATATGCTATAAGTCATATTCTCCAACTTTACAGGAGTTACGTAAAACTGATTCATTGATATTATTATTATTATATTAAAAAGAAAAAAAAAAAAAAAAAAAAAAAAAAAAAAAAAGCAAAGGATCTTGTCATCAAATTTATTCATTAGTATATAAAGGCGTATAATTCATTTAATCTTTTAAAGCAGACCTACTTCCAAGTGTCTTAATAATACTAAAAACTGCTGGAGATCGTTTTTAACAGCAGTGGGACAAATGCCAGATGAATATAACAAACATTATGATAGTTTTTTGTTTAAAAATTATAAAGAAGTGATAAAGTATTAAAATAAAAACCATATGAGGTCGTTGATCGGTTTCATGTTTTAAAAAATTATAAAGAAGTGATAAAGTATTAAAATAAAAACCATATGAGGTCGTTGACAGTGATGGGATGGATGAGACATTTGTACAAGAAATGCTCTCATGAATTTTGTTTTTTTTAATCTCATTTTTCGAAGTGATAAATTGAACATTAATATTTTCTTCTAGGTTTTTATAATACCGTTAGAGTATTTAGTAGTGACTGCAACAACGTGTATTAATGAACATTAAAATATAAATACAAATAAATTTCCCCACCGTTATGGTGGACAGATAGGGGTAAGAGTGATTTACCCTCTAACGACTGAGGTAAAATCAAATACAGAAAAAGATTGACAGATGATCGAAACCCAATACAACTTGAGATTTGTTGACTTTAGCAGTGTTGCCTTCAGTTTTTTTTGTTTTTTTTTTCGAAATCTCGGAAATGGATTAAGCGCGAAATTTTCCAAGAATAAGGTTTAACTTATTCTGGCCAAAAAACATTATAGCATGTCGTTTACTTAAGCGTCGATATTAACTGAATGCCTAATATGCTTTTGCAATCTAATTTGCTGGACAATAATAACTCATGAATCATACTTCCTTTTAGTTTTTTTAAAAAAAACTTTTCGAATCCTGCCCTATGGCTTTGCGAAGGACGAACTAGACATCGGACACAGAGCAGAGGACCAGCCGAGCTCGAGTAATTACACGGGCTGCCAACCCCGAGGTGGCTGCTTCCGATCTCCTCGAGAGTTCCCCGCTCCCTGAGGACTGGCAGCACGGTCACTGTCGTATCAATCCAATCTTCCTCCTGTTTTTTTATAGTGTCTTCTCTCTGACAGCAGGTACGAGATTTACCAATTTAGCCGATGGTGGGAGCTACACGAGCTTATCCTACCAAAAGTAATTCTTTAGCTAAAACCATGTTATTGATATCTTACTCTTCGTTTCGGAGTTAGTTTCTCTTCGTTTTAATTTTCTCCTAAAGTATTTCAATAAAGCAATAATTATGTTTGTAATTTTTTGCAAGCAACAATTAAAATTTCTTCAAATAAACACAGACAATTATAAGCACGGGTCTGTACTCAATGATTCTTTAGAAAGAAAAAATGTATATATAATCAAATTTCAAATTTCGATTAAACTTTATAAATATTATGTCAAATAAAAGAGAGAACACATAAGAATTTTCTAACTAATGTACAAGTCAGGTGCAGTAAGAGGAACAAAGAAGGACAGTGTGGAAGTAAAGTGCTTGGCCTTTGCAGAAGATCTGGCCCTGTAGCAGAAACATAAAAGGAATCCATAAAGCAGATAAATGCTGTAAAAGTAATAGCCGAGAAAAACGGCACTACAAATCTCGTTTGAAAAAACATAAATTATACTATAGCAAGAAAATAGTTTAAATACCTATGGGAGACAATATGTAGCTACGGAACGGACAGGGCATCCGTAAAAGAAAGAATATTTAAACTGGAAAGATTGAACTTGGGCACCAGAAACATCTACAACAAGAAAAACTTGTCCTCCAATGCTAAAATAAGGTACTACAGAACGGTAATAAGATAAGCGATACAGTCTGCCTTCCGGGCCTGGAGAAAGTCTTGAAGATTCTGAGGAGGATTTACGTATCCGAAATAACGAAGAGGGGTATAGGCGATAATCCAGTGAAGAAATATAAAGGGATTTGGAGGATTTGAAAACAGTTATCAGGATCAGGAGACTAAGGTTCTATGGGCACATGATCAGGATGAACAATACAAGACTAAATAAAAAAATATTCAACAAAGTCTGCAGCTGTTAAAGTATGGGTGGATATGTAAAACAAATACATTAAGAACTGGGCTGGCTAAAAATCACGGATAAAGACAGCTTGGATAGAAAACAGCTGGGAAGAGGGAGAAAAGGTGGAGAAAATTGACTAATGAAGAACGAGGACAGTTCAAGAGGATGAATGAGTATTGAAGTAGAAGGGTGATATTGATACAGCAAGTGATATTCGCGTGGTCCTTGCTATCCAATTCATGTTAAAAAATAAGAAGAGGGGTCTTTAAGAATAATTTTAATGAAATATAGCTTTTTTTTTGCATATAAGGTTGGTCGGCATTATCAAGTAAATTTGTTGTTCAAGGTCTGGTCGTTTAATTATTGTATGAAATTTCCAAGTTAGCCAACGGTCTATGTTTAATCCCAGATATTTCAAAACGTTTGTTGGTGAAACATGTCATACATATTTTATAAGCTTATCGATGATTTATAATCGGAATTTTAAAAAAAAAATTTTAATTTTTTTTTTTTAGCGCTGTAGTCCAGATGGAACTTGGCCTCTCGCACAATTTATCCCTATCCAGAACCCTACACCTCCAGTCGGTAAGTATCCTTATGTCCTCCTCAACATCCAGGATTTCCTAGGGCGTCCTATCTTTCGTTTTCCTGGGGAGCTCTCCATCACAACCCTTTTCACCTTTCACTGGTCATCCTTTCGGCGTGTCCAAGCCAGCTTATTCTTCCTGATTACTTCTTATGCGCTCAGCGACTTGTTCGCAGATTGAAAAAGATGATTTTTTTATAATAATAAAAAATATGTGATGTTACGTTTTTGTACTTACAATTGTCTTACATAATTTTCATAATCAACAGATGATATGGACCATTCTGCCATTTTGTTGGAAGTTCAACATTGTGATTCTATTAGAAAAACATTATGTAAAAAAAAAGTTTTTCTTCATAAACATCTTTATTAAAGTATACTAATGGTACTGGCAAGAAATCCCATCATAGAATGTAGCTTATATCTACATTAACGATCATGATAGAAATCATGAAAGTGAGGGAAACTGAGAGGATGTGGGGGAAATAGAAAGCATTCACTATTCAAATAATAAAATGTTTATAGTACAAAAGAACTGTTATTGAGTATGATATGAACGATTCGAATAAAAGATATTAGTTAACATTCATTAAACATTTAAAAATAAATCTTGAAAGAAAAAAAATCAAAATGGTGAGACATTATAATATACATTTAAACTTTGAAATCGAACATTAGATTAATATAATATTAAATTATTATAAACAGTGAAAATATGAATAAAAAAGTCTTTTTTTTTTTTTTTTATGTCATTTCACTTAAATTTTTTGCTATTCTTTTTTTGTACCGATGTATGTTTAAACATGGTTTTTATCTTAAATCTTTGATGAAAAATTCAAAATATATAAATAAAACAAAAACATGTATTGGGGCGTCTCCTACACTCTCCCCTGTGGGCTCCCTCCTTGACTTCATGCCTTCGGCTCAGTCGGGTTCTGCCCAGGGAAAATCAGATATATTTTTTATACTTACTGAGCGTTGATGACCTAGATGTTTTACGCTCTAAAACTCTAAAGAACAACAAATTCCCTCACTTTAGGTGTGAGGGAAATAGAATTTTGAGTTTGATTTAAGATTAACAACACCACACGCATTTCAAAACAAGAAAAAAACAAAATGGAACTAGGGAAACATATAACTCAATGCAAAGAAAACAAGAATCAAACTTACCTTCTTTGAAAAATCACTATGTGAGGGAAATAGAACTACTAATGACACGATTCAAAAACTCGATTCGACACAAACTTGGGACAACTTACTAAGGAAATTTGTTGTAAGTTAGGTTACCTTCAGTTTGGCTGGAAGCTTCTGCAATGTCGTCAGCCTGAAATATAATGGAATGAATCTTGGTTATGCTTTGGCGGCCTTTTTAAAAAAATGTGAGGGAAATAGATTAACCCTATGGGACACAGGCATTGGAAGTCATTTTTCTCATTGTAAGCAATTAGCCTTAGTTCCAATTCTAAAATTCAATATATTGCAGCTTACCTGAGGCACTAGAAAAAAAAGTAAGTTGATAATTGCAGAAATGGTGAGCTTATTCGTTTTTAGAGTTACCAACTAATGTTATGGGACACATGAGGGAAATAGAATTTGACGTTATGAATTCAAATTTAACCATGAAAACAAATCAATAAACATGGGAAAACTACTTTACGTTTATGAGGTACATAAGTACCTAACACCTACTTTCTACAGTTGAGTTGTAACAAATGTCATGTAGAAACCACAATCGCTTCGGGACACAAATTCGTATGTAATGGGAGAATGACCCATACGTTGATATAAAACATTCTTTTTTAATTTATGAATAGTTACGAAGTAGCAAATAGTTGATTCCTTTGTTAAACCAACAGAGCCAGATGAACATGTAATGATAGCCGACTAAAGACAACTGTCACGGAAGCTGAAAGGGTGATTATTCCTTATTAATTATGCCGTACAGGTAGTCATTTAAGCCTTAATGAAAAGGAAACAATCCCAGCTATAGATTATAGATCAGAGGCAGTGGATCTAAGAGGCCATTGTTGTAGACAATGAGCGCACCTGCCAGCCACTGCCATATGGATCCTCGGCAATTAGTCATGATACCTCCATTCCAGCCTATAATAAAACAAAACAATAATGACAACCGAATTGGTTAGGTCTGCCTGGGGACAATTCATCCTACTATAATTATCATCGAACTTTTCTATCCAATTTGTCCAAATTAAATAACGGCATGATTAAATATTATATCGATTCAACGCTTACGGGAGTCAAGGAATTATTAATCGAATTATTATAGTTAAAATAGCGCATTTTTCAAATGTCAAATATTAAATTTTAGATAGACCACGACTTTCATTTCGTTTCTTCCAAAATCGTAGCCTTAGGTCCCTTCGACTGCGGTCAATATTTTTTTTGAAATTTCAGGCTCATTTTTATTCTCCAAGCATTCTTTTTAACCAACACATTTTTCTTTACTTTCTGAGAATATGTTCAGTCCTAAACTAAACTTTTTTGTATTAACCTCGATTTTTAATGTTTTTAATTCTAATGGGAGTAATATAACCTTAAAAAAATGATTAGCTGTTAATTTTGCATTAGGAAAAATAGTACACTAAAAACAAAAATAAATTTATGACAAATAAACTTTTACTTATAAGACATGGGATATATAGTTTTTTTATTACCTTATTGTTATAATTCTTTATCAGTCATTTTATTACCTTAGTTTTCTCAGTGTATACATTTTATTACGTTTTTTAAATTTAAACATTTGGCGAGGTCCGTCTTTGAAGTATATTTGGACCGAAAAAAGGATATAGTTTAGGTTCTAGCAGTGCGACGGTTAAAATAGACATTCAAATTCGGTGGATTTAATAATGGCCGAATTCCAAAAAGGATAATCAGTTTTGAACTGTAAAGTAAATTTTCGAGGTGTATACCGAGACTTGGGGTAGAGGGAGAAGTGGGTTGGAGGTACTTCTGTTGTCGAAGAATGTTTGTGTCGGTATCGGACCTTCGTGTTCGCTTAGCCCTTATTTATTTTATTTAACAATTTATCTAAAGAGTTTATTTTAGTGTTGAAGGAAAAAGGATATAGTATAACATAATGTATAAGTTATGAGCTTTTGATACTATGGTTTGAGCTCTAAATCAGAATAATAAAATTACAAATTATTTGGATCATACGATCTAAGGGATTACATAAATTTCCTCGATAAGCTAAGGTACAGTTAAAAAAAAAAAAAAAAAAAAAGAAAGAAAAAGAAGCAAAGAATTGCTCACGCTCAGTAGAAGAAGCAGTGTTATGATTTATGAGCCTGTGTATTACGGTTACTAGGCGGTCTTTAAGCTCTTAAATCATTTTACTTTCTGAACGAAATCTATGAAAAACACAGACCCATCAATCAATTTTCAGGTCTGGTTTACTAGATATTATGGATCTGGTGGTTTTGAAATTTCAAACTTTAATAAATCTGCGAACCGTTATTCGTGCTGTTCGGTGCGCGAAATAAGGCGAACGGATATTCATTTTATGGTCTAGAAATATATTTAAAGGACATTTCAACAAGGAAGTTCAGAAGCCCAAAGAGCATACTAAAAACACAGTGAGTTTTTGTGAATTTTTTTAAACTGTTAAAAGAATTATCACAATGACACAGTATTTTTGCAATTAAGATAGCTATTACTTCATATTGACTGAAAATCCGTATCAACAAAGATAAGTATATAGTAATCTAAAAAAAAAAAAACACGACATTTTTAAATATTGCCAGCAATAAATATTTTGGGGCAGCATTTACTATTGAAACTATATAAAAAAAAAATAAAAAAAAGCTGTTAACAATTTAATAAAATATTATGAACTATTTACATTTTTCATTTACAAGTAGCTCACCTCCAAGGTGATTTTCAAGTGTCAATTCAATCCTGCTTAACCAACGGGATATGATGCCCGGTGTCCAGCTCCTAAATTGCATCACAGGGCGACGGAGCAGGCCGAGGTCTAAAAGGATTGAGCCCTGAGGAAGACAGGAGGGAGTGGACAAAAAGATTGTGCCTGAATAATTGAGCCAATAGGAAGGGACCTCGTGGGATATCATAGGATGGAACTTCGGCTACTGGATCATCAACTCAGTCTCGCAAAATGTCTGTCCACTGAGCAGTGGCAGTCTGTCCAATTACTCAGAGCATGGAAAAGGCGTGACCAGTTCCTAATAATTTGCTTTCACAACATCATGTAACACATATATTTTAATATAAGAAAATATTTATATTAAAATAAAAACATGTCTGATGAACTTCGTTGACTTTTAGCAAAAAATAAGGCTAGAATGTAGAATCCACATTTGACTCCGACTCATCCTCACTCAATTTAGAATTTAATTCGCTGAGTTTTTTCTTTATAGCATAATTAATATTTCATGATTAAATTTTGTATTATTTCTCTATGTAGTTGTTGTTTATGGTTTTAGACACCTCATAAAAGTGAATAAAAGAGGTTACACTCAAATAGGCAATTATTATCTTAATGTTTATTTTAATAGAAATGTTTTGAGAAGATCGTAAAATAAAATTACCTACCTCATATTGAATAGAGGTTTTATTTTATTTTATTTTTTAGACTTATTGTATGAATGGGTTCATAAGCATCCATATTACTTATCACAAGTAATATTTCTGATATTAAAGCTTCCTTCACAAAAAAAAAGTATCCATTGGAAGCCTATCAGCGAATAAACGTTTTATAAAATTTTTGTTGACAATCAGAAAATTGTTTTAAAATGAAAATACTAGAATTGATTGAAAAATTATGGCTTCATTCAAAAATAATATTGTACTTAACTAGATAAAAACAGACTGTTAGTTGATAATCTAGACCGATTGAATTAGACGTAATCAAATATTTCAAAATATATTTTTTTTTTCATTCTAATTCGCTATTTACTGAACACATTTTTTATATGAATAACATATAATTGTATTCTAACATAAATCGTTTATTTTCTGTAGTGACATTGATTCTTATGTATGATGTATTATTCGATCGTAATTTTAAATCCATACAATTATGTTAATTTAAAAACGGATGACACAAATGAAGATTCTGTTTATTGGAGAATTATCTTTGAAATTATTACATATATATTATTTTGCACTATCCAGTTAATGTACAAAGGTTAGCAAAATTTACTTTGAAATTTTAAGAAATTTGAACTTCAAATATTTTCCCATTTTTAATTTATCCCGAAAATTAAGTTTTCCTATTCTTCCCTCTTTATCCAATCCGCCGGTGTTCCTCAAGGTATTATCCTAGGTCCAGTGGCACAACCAGAATTAATACCTGGGGGGGCTGGGTTTATATATATATTTATATATATATATATATATATATATATATATATATATATATATATATAGAGAGAGAGAGAGAGAGAGAGAGAGGAAGACATTTTTTTATGTTTTAGTTAAACTAAAACAAGGAATGGGTGGTGTTCGAGACTATATAAATAAAAATCATAGTTATCGACTAAAAAAAATTACTCGTTTCGGTCGTCTGGGGGGGGGGGGGGCTTCAGCCCCCAAGCTCCCCCCTTGGTTGCGCCAGTGCCTAGGTCCTATCTTCTTCAGGGTTTATACAGCTGATATTCATAACATCCCAATCTCATATCAATATACTGCCGAGAATGGTATGGAAATAGGAGAATTAAATAAATCTCTTTAAATAACTTTTATCCTTCGTCATAAACCTATTACTTCCCTGGTCTAGAGTATCCTTTAATAAAACTCCACTAATCTCTGTTAAAAATATCCACTACCTAGGAGTCCAACTGGTTAATGGTTGTAATGTAAACTCCTCAAACATTTGCTAGTCAAGCATTCAAAACTTCCGATTTACTACAAAAATAATCATTTACATGACAGTTAATAGACCTATTTGGACATTAATAGACCTATTAGAATTCATCTCGTATCCAATCCTTGCAATCAAAATTCCTTAATGCACGTTACTTTTACGAAAAATAAAAATTATCCATAAATTGATAAAACCTTCAAAGTTAATCACAACTTTTCCTATTCTTCTCTCTTTACCAATTGGCCAGAGTACTTCAAGGTAGTTTTAATAATGTTCCATATGTTGCTGATTTAGCCCAAACCAGATACCTATCGTTTCATAGTGAAATCGATTTTCTTTACCAGTTTCCCAGAAAACTAAGACATTTTTTGAAATACTTGTTTTATTGTAAGAAGGTTATTAAATTTTTTGGCTGCCTCTTTTGATATTACATATCCTAAATGAAATGAAAAATAAACTTTATTCTGGGACAGACTGTCCCTTAAGAATAATAAAGTGCACAATAAAAGGTACAATTGTCTGGCTGTAAATATACATGCCATTTATGTATACTCTTTCCTTGATCAGGTCAAGTATTTAACTTGCTCTCGAAACTTTTGTACCATGTTTCCCGTCATCCATGTTTATATATCGCTTTCTTTTTCTATCTCAATTTTGTTTACAAATACTCACCCTGAGCGTCTGCCTTTAGTAGTTCTGCTTTACCCGCTATCTATTTTCCCATGATTCGGATAATCCTAGGTACCCATGTGCGATGAATAATGGATCCTATATTACATAAACGCTCACTGAACGGGCGTACAAAATCTAATTTTAAAATACTTAGTCTTGCTCTGGAAAACAAGCACAATGGACAGAAAAGGACATTTTTTCACACATAACTGTAATTTGTGGTCTTAGAAATAAGACTAATATAATCCTTTATTTTCTATTGGTTATATTAATACCACTTATTTAAGTGTTATAAACATAGCAGACTTAAAAGACAAGAATCTGCTCGTAGTCTCAAACTACTCCTATGGTATATATACTAGACAAGCGTTCAAAGCTCCTAATAAATCATAAAAAACGTATTTACATGACATTAACTAGACCCATCTGGACAAAGGTTGATGAGTTTTGGGGCTTCAAAAGCTCCAATTCTTTCCCTATCCAATCCTTTCAATTCAAAATCCTTCGTAAAATCCTCAACACTCCTTATTATGCCACAAACAAACTTATCCATACAGATATTGCCCTGACCTGCCCAAACCAGATAATATCCTTTCGTAGTAAACTCCATACCCACTCGAATCCACTATTCTCCCAACTTGTCTCACAATCAATTCCTGATAATTGTCTGAGGCGTCTGGAAAGAAGATGGCCAAGATACTTCCTGATGTGAACTTTAATTGTATGACATGCCATTGCAATAATGTTCCTCAAATTGTTGTATATAATGAATACAGTTGTAAATATCAATAAATAGTGAACAAAAAGAAAAAAAATTATGTGTATTGCGTTGAACGTTTGAAAAAAAAAAAAAAAAATGAGCTTTTGTGCTAAACCTTTAAGTCTATTATAGCTGTAAACGAGTATATTTGTTTTAAATACTAGTTGATTTTTCTTAGTGTTTCTTAGTGTTATCGCTCAAAACCCGTTTTCCAAGTCCAAAAAAGCCAATGTTGATCTGTTATGCTAACTCCGTTGGGTCCTTAGTTAACGGCATTAGATATATTATCACTTAGCAATGGGAAGCAGATAGATCTTGCTGCTGCACAGGAAGATGAGATATCGAAGGCTGATTTGTTCCAAATCAATTATTCCGCGACAGAAGTAAGGAGCATGGCTGCCATCTGGCCATGTTGGGCGACTTCCGCGGGCAGTTGGTGCCCATCTGTGTCCTCCGGTCATTGAGGACCGGTTCTGTGACCGTTGTCTCGCTCCGGGGTCACACCGCGTCCACGATTTATGGCGAATTAAGTTGATGAATATATTTAGTCACTACAGGATTATAAAGAAAAAACGATTGAATAAATGTGGACGGAAAAAAAAAAACGCGTACGTCTCCTGGCTGACAGCCCCGCAGCGGGAACCCCTCCATCACGTTGACCTTGCGGCCATAAATATTATTATTATTGTAATTAGCTGTGTAATAAATGTAGGATGTGATTTAGTAGTGATAGGTTCTGTGAAGTCTTACTTATTATTTTTTTTATATGTAAGTATAAATTAATAATATACGTTAGTGTATGATGATATATTTCATTTATATATTAGATAGGTATATATAAAATATATCGAAAGACAAAAACTCAGTGTAATCTTAGTTTTCATTACTTTTCAGTCTGCTTAAGTTTATGTTAACTATTAAAAAATAAAAAAAATTAATAAATAAAAGAAATAAACAGCATTACTTGGTATTATTTTATTACTGGACATGAAGTTATTTCTCATTGGCTCTCTAGTTGTTTTTGCAGGTGAATATAGTGCAGATTATAATGGCAGTTGGATCTAGACGCAGAGGAAGACCTCGACTAGGATGGAATGATGGTATGACTGGTTATGCTAGGCCCATGATGGAGGTGAGGAATAGGATGGTAGTAGCAGAGGATTGGAACAATTGGTGGAGGCTGGTACTGCAGGCCAAGAATTGACATTGAGTTTTTTTGTGTCGAGCAAATAGAATAATAGACATAACTCTCTTTACCACTGTTTGAATAAAAAAATGTACGTCATACAAACTTCTGTTGAATCAAAACCTATACTTCTACAACCGATGAACAGATTGGATTCAGTACATTAGCTGAATAAAGTACTGTCTCTGGACTAACAGTTGTGCAAGCAAGTATTTTTTCAAAATTCATCAAAGTACCTTGACAACTCAGCTATCGCGCCTCCTCATCTATTCGCATAAATAATAGGAATCCTCCAACTATGAAATATAAATATAATTTAAAAAGGGGTGGATTTATGATTTATGTAGGGGTAAAATATAATATTTTCGAACCCCTCAATTAGCAAAGATAAACAAAGAATGATAATAAGCCAAAAAAATGTATTCGATACCATAGTTTACATAGTTTCGGATCCTCTGATTTCAATAATCAGTAGAAATCTGATAAAAACTTTTATGAGATCTTTTATTAAAATTAATGCTTTTGAAGTCATGCTAGTTTTATATTTTAAAACAAATAAGGTCGTCTTATTGCACTAAACATGTTATAACATAGGGTAATCCTCCCCTAAGTTCTGAACCAAATCATCTCAGATCCGTGTTGTGGTTATAATTGTGAAATATAATTAATTTCTTATATTAATTATATTTATCTTATAGTTATAATTATATTTATAATTATTAAGGAATGATGTAGGTATACAGTATTGTTAGAAATAATCTAATGATTCCCAAGATATAAATTAATTTATATTATTTTTATTCTTCAATGCAAATATCATTGAGAATATTTCGATACAATAATTCTGAAATATTTTCCGGTGCTGACAGTGGGGCAAAAACGTTTTAAACATATTATCACCTAAAGTTTTTTAATTCATACATTTCATGAAGTGCTGAATCTAATGAAGCCATAATCAGCTTCATTGGAGCATCAGAACAGGTCACAACTTGGGTTAAAAAAAATAATAATCGTGATTGAAGTCGCTTTATATGTTTTTTAAGGAGTTAAATCGAATAAAATCACAACCATCTCAATATCATTATCAGCCCGGAGCCTAACTTTTAGTTAGCAAATTAGTGATAAAAATGATCTCGTTTGTTATCTTTAGGAATTTCGTATTTAAAAAAAAGTCTTCACCGAACTAGGTTGTCAGTTTGGATTTAAATTGAAGAAAGGATATCTGACAAACAGTGTTATTAGTTTCATTCTCGGTCTCTGTATTTGTTATGTTTCGTTAATGAACTGATAAGGAGGGTTATTTTGTTAATTGAAGACGGAAGATCGGGATTTATACTGAAACACTGTTTTTCAGATACGTGTTCTGCAATTTGTACCTCCATTGAGGAAAAAGATCAAATAAAAAGAAGATAAGTTAGATTTAAGTGACTGCTGACTTTGAAAATTCTTGACACGCACGGTTATGCCTATTGTTACGCCTATTATATTTTAAAACGATTTATTTCCTTCACTTCACTAAAAAAGTGCAACTTCAAGAACTTTTAAGATTCTGGTAATGAAATAATTACAAAAACCAGTATCACAATCCAATGCTACATTTATTTAGGTATTCAAAAATAATATTCTGGAAAGACGTTCATTTTCACTTTTGCACCACTGTGCGGCGCACATTGGTATGAATGGCCCAAATTCCCCATGTACGAAAAATTAAAAAAAAATTGATTTCAATTCCCGACCACTTTGCACCATCTTCTGACCTCTTAAGAATAAGAAAATATGAGAATGTCGTGTTTGAGATAAAAAAGTAATGAAAATTGACATAAAAATGCACGAAATCGTATCTGGTAGAGCTACTACGAAAGGGAATGTCCATCAACAATTTAAAAAGTCAGATCATTATTCTATCACAGAATGATGAAGAACACGTAGAAATATTTTGCAACGGGAGGTCCTAGATGTGGTAAACGAATATAGCTACTTTGGAACATTAATAAATAGATCTGGCAGGATTGACCAGGAAATAGCCAATAGAATTTCAAAAGTGAACCAGGTCTACTACCAGATCAATAATAGCATTATTGGTCACCGTGAAGTAGGGAAAAATGACAAAATGCATATATACAAGGCTATATACCTTCCAATCCTAACATATGGCGGCGAGAACTGAGCAACGCTTGATAAGCATGTCAGCCGTATCACTGCTGCTGAGATGAAGTTCCTTCGCAGAGCAGTAGGAAAAACTAAGGGAGATTGTATTAGGAACGAAAGGATCAGAGAACGGTGCCTCCATTAAAGGAAATCATCGAAAACAGACAACTTAAATGGTTTGGACATGTCTGTCGGATGGAAGAAGTGAGATACCCCAGAATGACCATGGAAGCAAGACCTACAAGTAAAAGACCACGAGTTCGCCCAAGGATCTCCTATCATACAATACATCCAGAGGATTGGGGGCAAAAGGAACAAAACCCTCGCCGAAATGAAGTTGCTGTGCCGGGACCGAGAGTATTGGCGGCGCTGGATCGAGGCCTCTATACGCCAGTAATAGCTCGAAGAGGAAGAGAAAGAAGAAGAAGAAGAAATCGTATCTAGTGATTTTGATTGTTCTAGTAACATTTTTAATTACACTGATTATATATCATAATCTAAAATAACCAATTATTTTGTACTTCGTACGAGTCTATTCAAAAAGATAAAGAATTGGTAGTGATGGGTTTATAATTAAGAATAAATTAGGGTCTTATAAAACAATGATATATGGTGTAACTTTCAGGTTCTTTCGAATAAATTATTGCGTGTTGAAGAAAACCTCCAAATTCCTCCAAGATATGGATTACACAGGTTTTTATCTTAAGTATTTAATGAGAGGATGTATTCGGATAACAATGGAACGTATCATTATTATCCGAATACATCCGACTTTGCCCCGTGTTTAGGAATGGTTTATATGCTTCTAATATTGAATTGGACTACCAACGTTTATTTTTATTTGTACCTTTCCAGTTTTGAAAAACAAAACAATATTTGTAATTTTTATTTGTGTCATCCCACTATGCGGCGCACAGTGGGGCAAAATAGTTGAAAAGCGAAAAAACCATTCTCTTTTTCTTGAGAATGGTTAGTCCTATCGAGTTAAAAATAGGCTCATTCGATTCAGAATTTAAAAAAACAAACAAACACATTACAATTATAACTGAAGTATGTAAAATTACATAATTTTTTTCTTTAATAATATTGACAACGCAAGCGTACATATTTGAAATTATTTTGTAAAATCTAATTTAACATATATATATATATATATATATATATATATATATATATATATTATTTTTTTTTTTTTTTTTTTTTTTTTTTTTTTTTTTTTTTTTTTTTGATATTACTCATTATTATTAAATATATTATTTTATTTTTTGAAGAGAAAAGATTTGACCCGGTCGGGATTCGAACCCGAATTTCCACCTCTCTAGTGTGGCGCCTTATCCAACTAGGCCACCGGGGTCGTATCCGAACCAGGCAAATCCCCTCTCTTCAGTGATCCATAACCCCCGGGCACTCGCAACTCGCGATGTAATTCCGGGGATGAATGTTCATATTGAACATTACATTTAAATTTAATGTAACATTTAAATGTAATGTTCAATATGAACATTCATCCCCGGAATTACATCGCGAGTTGCGAGTGCCCGGGGGTTATGGATCACTGAAGAGAGGGGATTTGCCTGGTTCGGATACGACCCCGGTGGCCTAGTTGGATAAGGCGCCACACTAGAGAGGTGGAAATTCGGGTTCGAATCCCGACCGGGTCAAATCTTTTCTCTTCAAAAAAAAAAATAATATATATATATATATATATATAATAAATATTTTTTTTTCTTTTTATTTCACTTCATTTCAATAAAACATTGGTTCCATTTTTCGATTTTCACATTTTTATGTCGATTGCTTTAGAATAAGCTGGTTCTGAATGGCTCAAAAGAATTCATTATTTAACAAAACAATGGAAAAAATAGAACGGCTCGCTTTATCAATGAGAGTGCTTCGTTATTGATGGTAAGGTGTTTATTTTTGAGGTTCAGACCTCATGTATTTTATGTGGGAATCCGAAGAGTTTAGCAGTTTATAAAATACATCTCTGTTTGTGGCTGTACGGGAGCATTTCCAAGTAAAGTGTATGTAGACCATAGTACTTATGGTATTTCTTCATAACTAATTCATAGCTAACTTGAGTTATTTAGGCAGTTAAAGAAAAAATTCAGAAAATTATTTTTGATGTATTTCCGGTATTACTGGAACTGTATCCCTGCTTTACAAAATCAACTTTTATCAGTGATTCAGTGTTAGACCGTTTTTGTATTCGTTCTTTTGCGGCTTCTTTTATTTGGGTAGTTGTTTTGATAGTTCTCCAACGCTAGAATTCCAGAATATAGCCTTGGAGAGGAATATATTCCATAAATTTAATTCTAGCATGAATAAGAAAAATTCCACTTCAACTTCAACGTAACTGCTTCTTCTTTGCGACACTTAAGTTAACTTATCCCTATTAAATTATAACCAATTTTTATTTTTGTTTGTAAAGAGGAAAATATATTTATTAATTCTAACACTCATTGAAGTTAGCAAACCATCCGATACCAAAGTATACTTTCCGAAAATAAAAACTCAAGTTTATAATGATCCGTCACTAGATACTATCTTAAATAGATTGGAATATATTTTTTTATAAGTCTCTATAATGAGAATATCCATGTTCATACTCTTTGAGATGAAAGCAGACCGATAACTATTTAATAACTGATAAATAAACATAGAGACCACGAACGTACTAATCACAACCTTTTAAGCAATCCTTGTTTTTATCTACAGTTGTCATCAGGTGGTAATGAAATTTATAGGGATATTAAATGGTAGTATAAGCTGTATGAAAATAGTAATTTATTACCGGAGCTCAGCGGAGCTTTTTTTGTAGGACCACACATGTTAAAAATCTCTGGTTACATTTTACCTATCACTCTAGTATATTTTTTGATAATATATTTCATACATTAGACCAATATAATATTTTTCCACTATGATTAGGTATTTGAACTACAAGTCTGTCAAGTTTCATAGGTTTACCTATAAAAACAAATCCACAGTGGCCCAAATTTTAGCTCAATAGATAAAGGCCACTTTGGGGTAGAGTAATATTGTCCAACTTTAGAAGGCCTCAGTATCAAAAAAATGAAATTAAAAAAAAAAAAAACTGAAAATGTTTGCACCAACTAATAATGAATGCAATGGCCCATCAAACACGACTATATAAATAATAATAAAGTAATTTTTAGAGTTTTTTCTGTGTTTGCTCCACTGTGCGGCGTCACAGACCTCAATTGTCGTTTGTGAAAGAAACTGAGGGAATCAGTTTGACCCCAGCGGTCAGGCTTATCCCTTATTAGATGAGACAAAGATGCGGATGACCGTGAAGGAGAAGAGATGGACTGAGCAGGGGACAAAGGAGACAAGAAAGGGTTTGAAATTTTCAGTAGTTGCCAATCAGGTCCGGGGACCGGGCGCTCTAACCGAGTTAGCCTCATCAAATAGTAACACTCCTCGCTCCTCCCGCTGACGAATGGTCTCCTGGACTCCTTCGCCTGTCTCAATTACTTATTATAAATCGCCTCTCCAATCTCTTCCTAATAAATATATTATCCTAACAGCACTAGAATATTGTATTAAACTATTGTCCACGAATTTAACCAGCAGTGTCTCTTATTTATCCTTTGATGGATGTTGAACTCTATTACCTATCGAAGTGTCGTTACTCCACTGAAATGTATCGCACGTATATTTTACAATAGCAGAGTTACTTTTATTAGTGTTTATTTATAGGTTGTGAAATCTATTTTTTTATGAGTATACCGATAGTATCCAATTTTAATTCTATTAAATTTTCTCCCTAATATTTGTTTGTTTGTTTATTTCGTTTAACGTCACTTTATGCTGCTATGGCTAATCGGACGATGCTACGGTGGGAGTCCTTAATTTTGCCTATCCAGGTATAATTAGGATAGGGATCTTTAACGAGTACCTGACATCGCACAGGCTCGGGACCCCCATTTTACTTCCCTTCCGAAGGACGGCATAGCTAAGGATTTTTTACTCCCTTTAAAAAATCCTAAGGTCATCTGCCAGGCTGCGAACCCGCGTTCTTGGGTTTAGTAGGTTGCTATGCTAACCACTACACCACAGGTGACCCCTAATATTACTCTAATGTAGCGATATAGGCCTACTAAGGACCACACGCACATAATTTCTAGGCTTTTTCTTTTTTTTTTTTTACTATATTTTTCTATTTTTTTCTCCTATCTCCGTCTATCATTCTTTTATCCATCTCTTATATTTCTGCTTCTTTTACTCCACTACAAGAGAAGAAATATTTTAACGATGTTCCCGAATACTACATATCTTGGAAGTATTACTCTCTGACCGCCATTTTCTTCATTTCTTCTTTCATTTATTTCGGATATCCTTTAAAGTTCTTCAGTCTCATCACTTTATATTAGCTTGTTCAGACTATTCCGGATGCTTTCTCTTCATATGCCTGAAGAATATTATTCCATTTTTCCTCAACGGTGTTTCTAGGATTTTCATGTTTTCTATATATTTTTTTTTCCACGAAAAGGCCATAGAGACCACGCGAATATTACGAAGATGGATTTTTAATTCTGTTCCTTCTCATCACCCATATCTCCTTCATTCTTTCTGATTGCCTCCGTCTCCTCTCCTCTGTCCAGGCCATACCCTCCTTCGGCTCCTTCCTGTCCACAAGAACCGCTATTCCTTGTAGTTTCTTTCTATATTCTTCTCTTTCAAGGCAGTCACGTTCCTTAATCCTCAGTTTGCTGGTCTACTCTTTTAGCTGTTTTATGTATCCCTGTGCACACTTGTAATCCCAAATTTTCTGAAAAATAGCCTTATTAAGTCTTTCCTCAGGCATTCTTACCATATGTCCATAGAACTTCAGTCTCTTAATTCTTATATCCGTCTCTCTGTTCGTTGTTTCTTTGTAGATCTTCTCGTTTGATCTTAACCTGTATCCTTCCGGGGTTTTCCTAGGGCCATAAATTCTCCTTAGGATCTTTCTTTCTACTTTCAGCATTCTTTCCAGGTTAGGGAGGTTCATGGTCTCTGTCCCATATAGGATAACTGGCTTTGCTACAGTATTGTAATGCCTGATCTTTGTTTTTATGGACAGGCTCTTTTTATTGTAAATGTTACTGGTTACAAAGCTTCTTTTCCAGTCTAGGAAAAGATCTTTTCCTTCACGCTCTCCCTTTCCAATCCTCTACTGCAGATGATCTCCCCTAGGTTTTTAAATTTCTGTGTTACTTTGATTGGCCCGTATTTAGTTTCCACTATTTTCTTTCTGAAGTTTGTATCTGTGGTCATCAGTTCTGTTTTTTCAAAAGATATTTGTAGTCCTGTTTTTTCAGCTATTTCTTTGAGTGTGCTAATTTGGCCTACTGCCTATTAGTATTACAATTGTAGCCTATTAGTATTACAATTGTTTTCTATATTGTACTATATTATGTTGTTATTTTTAAAAAAAATATTTTATTATGCCTTCATTTAGCCCATAAAAAAAAGCTATTTTAAAGAAGTATTACAATTTTTTTTTTTAAAAAACATTTTAATAATAAATAACATTTACCCCATCCAAAAAAATGAAATAAAATAACACAAATAAATCAGTACCAACAAACGTTACGTAAATAGGGGTGTTGTGTTATATTTATCTTTATTAATATTATAGTTATATAAGAAAAGTCATGAGACTACTTTATTTCCATATCCCAATTATTTATAATGTTAAATTCAGATATATTTCAGCAACATTATGTGGAACTAAATAAATAAATTTAAGGTATTAGTTCTTTGTCTTCTCTACTCTACAGCGCGAATAAATAGAAACTTATTTGTTTGCACGTTGGATAGCAGAAAATTTATTATTTTTAAATTATTTAAATTATTTTACTAAGCTGCTCTTTGGATCTTCTCCAGCTAGAATCGTGTGAACAGACTGTGTGTTTTTTCGATATAACACCACTAAAGGATTGATTTCGTCGACTCTAGACAAATTAATTCTGAAATTTTAACCAAGATGATGTTTAATTTTAGCCGAACAGTTGTAAATTAAATTTATACGCTCGTTTTCAGTTCCCTGGCCTCAGTCTTCAGTAAACTTTGGTTTTTAAAAACGCAGGGGACTGAAAAATATTTTCAGCTGCTGGAAAACAAAGTTTTTGAGGTTGATATATCTGATTCTAAGATCAAATGCAAATGATACTAATTCTTGGTGTTTAAAAGTAAAATTATTATTAAAAAGCTCATAATTAATTTCTTTAAGTAGTAGATATCAAAGGTTAGATAATTTCATCATATCAATAGAACTGTATGCATTAACCAGTCGACGCCACTTGATAATTTAAACTCAGTTCAATATTAAATCATTACTGATTTCTATGCGTGCCTCCTTCAGCAATGTGATATGAAGTCAAGTAATCACCCAGGAAAACGTTAGTTCAAAAATCTTGAAAAAAGTACTTAAAATTCTGCTATTTTGGGATGATAACTCTACATCATTTGGTTGCAACCATAGTTACCTTTTTTATTAATTATATCACGTATCTAAATGATAAGATATTGTGATAGTAGTGAGATAGTGATGGCGAACGGTTGATCTTGGTCAATGGAAGTATTACTTGGATTGCTAATTTTATTAATAATATTAATATTACTATATACCAGACATTAGAAAGCATTAAAAGGAGCTTCCATCGGTGATGTTTATACTTATATAGGTAAGGACACAATTCTTCATGTGTAATAACTAATTAACTTTTAGTTTTTTTCTCTCCTGAAATAATTTACTGTATTTATATGAACCAATAAAGGATATTTATTACACTTTGAATAATAAATATGGTGGAGGCCGTTGGTGCCGAACATACGGGCGTCACACAGCGCCCTCAATTCATGTGTGAGAACTAGCGATGGTTCGAAATTTTTCGTCTGAGTTGATTTTTATTTCGAGTGAACCAAATCTTCATTTCCTCGCTTTGGCCAGAATAGGTTGGTAACCTGTAGAATAAACTGCCCATCTTGTTCTAGTTGGAGTACATAAATTCGTTGAACTAAATTAATAATTACATTTGGTTGTTAATAACATTTGATTAGCATTAAATTATGTAAAGAGTTATTATTTATATGTATAGACATTTGTACAACAGTCATAATTTTTTTTTTTTACTTTGTATATTTATTCACACCTGTCAATAAAAATTAGACAACCAGTGAATGTGTTTGAGGGGAGCAGAACCCAGCGGCACCTCCAGTCTTTATTCTTATTTTAGTCTAGGTCTCTCATCCAGCTCCTTTTTAGCCTTCTCTGGGTGTTGTCTTGAATATGTATTGTGGCTATGACGTTTATAATTCTAATAGGATGTTCATGTAATTTTTCGTGGAATCGTTTGTAGTAGGTTCGTATTTGTCTGTTAACTGTTGGCATGGTTAGGTCAGTATGTAAAGTTATTTTTCTTATGTACCATGATGCTTCTATCATTGTCCTAAATGGTTTTGCCTGGAAGATTTGGAGTTTGTTGATATGTGTCTTTTTAGCTGTTCCGTATGTTCAAATAGGTTTCCGAACGTAACTATAAGTTTCCATTTTTTGTTTATGTTGTAGAGTTGAACGTGTGGGGAGGAGTGAATATAAAATTCTTAGTCTTTGGTTGAGCGTTCTCCTTTGTTTCTTAATATGTCTAACTATATGTCTAACTTCAGACCAAGGTCTGTTTGAAGAATCGGTGTGTTGTCAAGAAAAACTGGTGGGCATGTTTAACGTCGAAGAGTAAACGTAATGTTTTACGATTTGTCGTAATTTATATGGACTTACCAGATATTAAGCCAGCCATGTAATTTCGACAAGTAATGCTGTAGCATGAGTTGGATTTATATCTCTTGTTAAAACTGTGGTGTCGTCTGCATATGTCACTGTAAGAATGCCACAGCTATTTGGAATGTCGTGAGTGTATATGATAAGTAATAAATTAAAAAAAGAAAATATTTAATGTATGAGAAGTATGGGTTTATATATCAAAGAATTAATTTCCTCTTTTTAGTTTTAGCAAATTTATTAAAATTTGGGATGATTAGGATATATTCTTGCAAGGGAACATTCATCGTAAAATCGATTATTAAGATCTTCAGGATGTGACTAAATCTCGGTGGAATACTAAATCTACTGCCCTCCTCTGTCAGCTTCCACCGATTGAGATCTTCTTTGGTACTGAACCCAAGACCGTTCATGGGTTGTAGTGATGCAGGTATGTAATATTGCAAGAAGTTTGACAAAATCGCTTCGAAACACACCCGCCAAAGCTTACTTGTGTTATTTTTCTTATTTTTAGACGGGACTTTTTCAGGTTTATACCGGTAAAAACAAAAATCAAGGTGTGGTCACAAGATGTGGACCACATCTTGATTTTTGTTATTGTCACTTTAGAAATAAATGTGCTACATTCTAGATTTTTTTTTGTTTTTCCAGATGTTAGATGTAAGGTCACTATTCATTACTCTCTGATCTCTGTCTATTAAAATGTCTACTTTGCGATTGATTGATTACTCGGAATTAAAATATTCCTTGGAAATCAGAAAATATGAAGAGAAGAAAATAAGACAGAAGAGAATTTATGAAACTGCAATAATGACCAGAATCATATTCTCTATTTGAGTGGATATAAATGAAATACATTATGTTGTTATTTTAACTTTAATTATTTCCCTCCTACTTTTCTTCCCAATAAATGTTTATTGATAATGAACATAAATAGTAGCTTTGATATTGAGATATAAGTATGGAATCTTTTAAATAATGCTTGTTCTTATTTAATTGATGTTTTTAATAATCCTTAGTTTCATATGCACTGGTTAAGGAATATGGAGACGTAAGCACCTAAACAAATGTTTTTAGCTGAGAAAATGAAAAAAAAAAAACATGGGGTGGAATTGTTTGTGAATATACCTGTTAGTGTATATTGTTGAATACGTTGTATATTATGCTGTGTATATATACTAAGTTGCTATTTATTAAAAGGGTTTTCAATATTTTAGACAACTAATGATTGTCTTTTTAACGAATAGCGACTCAGTTATATGTGGATTGTTCTTTGACAGCCATAATTTCATTACAGATGATATTTTTACCAAGCAGTCATGTAGATTCTGACCCAACCGCCCTGCTTAATTTCATTTAATATTAAATGCAAACTGCTTAGTGGTTCATAGCTATGAAAACTTAGAAATAGGGGAGGACGATTGACGGAGATTTCTTAAAATCACTTTAGACTCAGTGAACAAAAAGGTTAAATTTATTTTAATTTCGCCAGACTACCAGACAAGAAACTGCTCTTTGTTTCCGACCACTCAAACATTTACTAGAAAAGAGCTCTCCCGAGCTAAGCTCCCAATAAATTACAAATGATATATTTACATGATAGTAATTAGACCAATTTGGAGATACGGAGTTTGTGGCTACCAATTCTTCTCCAACCAATCCAAACAATCCAAAATCCTTCGTAAAATCCTTATTGCTCCTTATTATAACACAAACAAACATCCATAAAGATCCTAATGGTCTATATGTCGCTGATTTGGCTCAAATTTGATACCCATCCTTTCATAGCAAACTCTGCCCATTCGAATCCACTAGTCTCCAGTACCCACTTGCCTTACACTCCATTCCCGATAATCCTCCGACGCTTCTGAATAAAAAATGGGCAAGAGAGTCTATTGCAGAACTTTTATTGATGTATCGCGCCACTAGTGATTTGTCTTTACATGTTATTGACATATCATTGCAATCATTTTTCTCAAATATACCTGTTGCATATAATGTATACAGCTGTAAATATCAATATATATATTTTTTAAAAATGTTATTCGTAGATTGTTCTTTGACTTACATAATTACACTAGAGATGATATTTTTAGCAAGCGGTCGTATAGATTCCGACTCAACCGACCTACTTATTTTCATTAAATATTAAATGGAAACTGTTTCGTGGTTCAGGGCTATGATAACTCAGAAATGGGTAAGGCTATTGAAAGAGATTTCTTAAAATCACTTCAGACTCGAGGAACATTAAGATGTAAATTAATTATAATTGAAACGTTTTGAATAATTCTCTTAAACCTCATTTTCAAATATTCCCTGAAGGTAATCTATACTATTATATAAAAGGACAAACCATTCCTTTGCGATCACTAACCGCGAAAGCTACTGAACCAATCTCTACCAAATTTGAATCGCATTATCTTTATAGTTCAAGGAAGGTTTAGCAAATATAAAATTTAAAGATTTTCAATTACATTACCATAAAAAAGCGATAAATATGTGGTGTGCATTGAAGTTATAATTGACCTATAGGTGGCGAGCACTATTCGAGAGAGGTTACAAAGATATGATGTTATATAGAGCTAGAAATTTACGATAAAATTTACTTTTTTCAACTTAATTGTTATTAAAAAAGCTATAAATATATGGAGCGACATGTGGATCGCAGTGCAGTTTAAACATTCTCAGATATGAGGCCATTCTGCAACAGAATTTGCAATGGTAAAACCATTAAACCCAGCTGTACCAAATTTGAACTACAATATCTTCATAGTTCTAGGAAGGTTTATAATAATATATTTTACTACGACGATAATTAAAATGTATAGTCTTGGGTGGCAGAAACCAGCGAGGAGATATACAATAGAGCAGTCACGAGTGGAGAGGGGGTGGGATCCGTTCCCCCTCCACCATGCTACCCTAACCTCAAAAGTTACAACTAAAGTTACAAGTGTTTGCTTTTAATTTCTTATTTATTACCTAAACCTATTCTTGTTGAGCTTTTATTTTGTTTATAAATTCATACCACATTAAGTATGCCTTTTTGTGCTGCAATTGGATGTAAGAACAACAAGACTGGGACTAAAAATGATAAGCGGCTTAGCTTTTATAGGTAAGTAACTAACGCAAAATTCTTTCATTGTACCTAGTCAAATAGTTCACGATGGTGTTAAATGCAATTACTTTTTTATAATAAACTCCACGTCAAAAGTATCACAATACTTTGAAATATTTGAATTTTCATTAGTAATTATAACATTTATATTCAATAAAAATCCTTTTTATTAACAAAGTTTAAATAAAAAATGATACACTGTGTTTAAAGGAATTTTATTACCTATACCTGTACCAGCAGCAGTCTTAAATAATGTTGGTGAGTTGGGAATTGGGCTAACCCTGGGTAGCGTAGTGGTGGGGGAATACTAGTCCCACCAGCCTGTAGCCCCGCCCTATCTCAATAGCAGCTCTATTTGTATATCTCCTCGCTGGCAGAAACTAGGTTTGACAAGCTGTTATACTTTTTTGGTTAGAAATTAAAATCCAACAACATGGATCAATACAATTATTTCTGCCAAATTGGATGCCTAATTATGCTTATAGGTGATTTTTAAACACCTAATCAATGCAATTATAACTAGGTTAAAAATTACTGCTATGCGTGAAAATGTCATTGAAGAAATGATGCTAAATTCCATACTTCAATGCAAGATATTTATCGATAAACAAATGAAATTTAATTGTTAGTTAAAACAATCTAAGTTTTTTATTTATGAGAGCTGACGAAGCCGTGATGGGGTATGCTAGTAATTTAATAATCCTTGACTAATAAATATATGCCAGCTAACTATAGGATTATCGCCGCTAGGTTTGATAGAAGGTTACTATTCGTCAGTTGAAGAGAGACCTACCCCATGAGGTCTAGTACAGTTATTGCCATAAACCTGAGGCCGATGAAGGAAAAGGGCGAAGGGGAAGTGTCGCTAATGAGTAGAGACAGAGGAAGAGAAGAAAAATGCAGAACTACTAAAATGATTAATAGAGCTAGGACGGGGGGAGACTGAGAGCCGGGGCGCTATTACCGCCGCTCGTAAAGCTGCCGTGCTCCAGGGGCTAATTGAATGCCCGCTCTGTAATCTTCCCACCGACCTCCTACCTAGCCCTTCTCTAATAGATTTTGACACATTCACTTCTTCTGTCTTCTCTTTTTGCTATTTTCCTTCACCTCACCGATCGCGCGGCTCTGAGATACTGCTCCTTTATGGGGGGGAGAACGCCTATTGTCTGACTTTCCAGCGGCAAAATTCCGACATGAACTATATTTAAACCCCTTTCAGAGCAGACAGTCTGTTACGGACAGTATATCCAAATCACTGTCAAAATTTTACCGAACTATACAAAAAACAATGCGTGTGCTAAACGGAATGCTGTACACTGTGCAGGATGCTGTCTTATGCTGGATTCATAAGACTGTGATCTTTTCTTTGCTTTTGGTATTTTTGACTTTCAACAAGAATGTGTTCTATAGTCAGGTTTACCTGACATCCGTTGTATTTTGGGGATTGCTTGTCTTACAATGAGTAACTGTGGGTTAATTTTGAATGCCCAATTCCTAGTCTTGTAAAGATTAAAGGATTCCATGGTCCTGGAATTAGTCTAATTTTTTTAAGTTTGTTATAGTTGTCGGTTCTAAGCCATCTTTTATACCAAACTATATTGATTTGATGTTTTAAAAATGATTTGAGATATGGTAAATGGGCAGGGATTGAGGGTAATGGGAAGAGGGAACACGCTTCTTTGGCTGCTAAATCCACTTGTTAGTTACCTTCTATACCTGAATGTCCCGGAATCCACATAAAGCTAATAATTTTGAATTTCGAAATGGAATCAATTATGGTGGCTATTTCAGATATTATGTAGTTTTTACAGATTGGTTTTTGTTGCTAATGCTTGCGAGAGCCGAAATTGAGTCAGAACAAATTAAATATTCTTTTTGGTCCATGTCCATTGTTTTTATGTGTTATAGCGCTAGGTTAATAGCATAAAATTTTGCCGTTTATTATAATTATATTGAAAGTTATAATTAACATTAAAACAAATAAGGAAAACACAAACATACTTACGTAGAAATATATTTTTTTTCATTTTTTTTTAATAGATTAGGTTAGATTATTTTTAGCCTTCACACGGATTATTTTTTGTGATAGAAATTTGTTTTTAAATAGCCATCGGTACCGAGAATCGAGAATAGAAAACTTTTGGTAGCGACACATCACTAATAAAATATATTTATATGGCTCTCTTAGAGGATTCTACGATCGAATTATATTTGTTATTGCGTCCGTGAATATTTATAAGTGTAAAAACGTTAATTTTGAACTGATAGTTTTAAGGATACCCTTTTCCAGGCCTAAAACCAAAAAAAAAAAAAAAAAAAAAAACCATAATGCTTTCTTTTTTATATTTAAACTACTTACCTTTGCACTCTCCTTATTTAAGAAATTAGTAACGTGGGAGGGTAAGATTAGATTTTATTGTATATGTTCGGTAAAAATTTTAATCTCCAAAGATATATCTCCCCCTTTAATAAAACCTATGGTCTTTGCTCACACATTGACATCAAAATTATATTCTGATATTTAAGTGGATATTCATTTTGTTAAATCCATGATTTAGTTGTGTCTATTACTTAGTGTTTATACTTCGACTTATCAATCTCTCCTTTCGTATCAGATACAAAATGAAGAATACATGCCAGATGACAGGATCTCCAAACCTGAGGATGAGGGGCGGTGAGGTGCAGTAGTTAGTTTGCGGTCCCTTTGTCCGCCCAAGAAGGACCTAGCGTGCGCCCCGTGGTCATTGTCTTCTCGGGCTATTCCTAATCTTAGGGAGTATTTTCAAGATGGACTCAGGAACCATTTCAGCCGACACGAAGGGGGTGAAAAAGTAGTTTTTTCAATTTGCCTTTTCATGGTTTTTTGCCTTGTTGAGGTCGCCATTACGTAGCTTCTATGAAATGAAATCAAGTCGAATGATGAAGAAGAAAATGTGTATACCTACTCAGCTCCTCTCAGATTGCGGGTTGTCGGTAGTAATATTGTGTATTGCGGTTTCGTTTAGAAAACAAAAAAAAACATAAAATAAAATAAAAGTCATTCTTAATTATTGTAGCTTATTATTTTTTTTTTCGTGGAAGTAGAGCTGGTTAAGAAACAGGACACAGGGCACTGCTGCACCCCAGGTACTGCAGATAATTCTAAACAACCTCTCACAAAAATCTCACGATTTCCCTTTCACCTTCAATATCAATTTTATAATTTGGAAAAATGGTTTGAAGGGTGGAAAAATATACCGTACCCTCAAAAATCAATCGTTGAAGAAAAATAACTGTACTACAGTTTTACTTCTTAACAGTATCTACAAAATTTCTTAATTCAATATTGGTTGAGAAGACGGCCAGGGATGCAGTTAGGTTGATAAATTATACATCCAAGTTTAAAAACATTATATAAGGACGTTTCGACCTACCTTGCAGGTCTAAAAATCAGGGCTAAAAATAACAAAACATGATGTGACTAAAATTATAAAAAATGAACAAAGTAAATTAATTTACAAAGAAATATCGGAACAGATAATTCCATAATTGTAAGAATAACAAAGTGTTAATAACAGAATTCAATATGAAATAGTATCAGGTAGAAATAGTGTTCAGAAGAAATATTATCCAGTTTTGGTCATTTTTAGCCCTGAAAAAGACTTACAAGGTAGGTCGAAACGTCGGCTTTTGTTTCGTTTGTTTAGATTTATTTTGATTCTCCATTTTTGACACCATTCTTGAAGGTTTACACCGCGTAGAGGATGGTACCTAGGACACCACCTTGAGAAATACCGGTAGAGGAAGTAATAGGAAAATTTATAGTTTAATTAGAAAGTTCTATCACTGAGATAGGAATGGAGATATAAGAAGTATGTTGAAGGAAGGAATTTTTTTTCAATATCAATAATAATGTCCTAAAAATATACTTTTTCGAGTGTTACTGCGGTAAATACAACTTTTTTTTATATCTTGTGTATAACTTTAACATTCAGGTGCTTCTACTTGTATAAATCTGAGGGTGAATTGTCCATGGAATAATCATCCGCTTGAATCTCATACGAATGATTCTACTAGGGACTATGATTTATTCAAAATGAAAACAAACATAATTTGTTAGGGCATCTTTAAATGTCAGTTCTCATTGAGGCAGTGAGGACACGAAATATGGTGCTGGAGATAACAATCTCTGTTGGCATCAGTTACACCATTTTTTTCTCCGCCTCGCTGCTTACCTTCTGTTTAGGGCTACCAAGGTACACAATTTGTCTAGGTTAACAGATCTCAATAATATTTATTTAACGCTGAGAGCAATATCTGCTTGAGTGAACAAAAAAAAAACAAAAAAAAATCATGAAAATACTGCTTTTATATTTAAGTTCATAATTTTTTTCTGTCATATTTAGACAATGAAATCTTCTATAGTGGTGATCATAAAATTCATTTATTGAAATCGCTTGAATTATAAATTTAGAATTAATTCAAAAATGGTGTATTAATTGTAAAAATGGTTAGGGGTGGTTATATTGTAAAATAATAAATAAATAAATAATAAATCAAGAATAAATCCACTGCAACTTGAAATAACTTGAACCCTTTGCTGTTTTATTTTATTGTTGAATTACATGAGGATATCAGTATTTCCGTAAAATAAATTATTGAAAATCAGATTTAAAAGAAACATATCTAATAGCTACCAACATTTTACGGATTTTTTTGGTCACAGGCTGTCCGAGTTTCTGATAAAAACAATATAACAGGTATACATACAAAATTATTTCACTATTGTAGTGTAGAAATCTATACTATTATATTAAAGGACAAGCCATTTTTAGTTGCGATCACTAACCGTGAAAACTACTAAACCAATCTCTACCAAATTTTAACCACACCATATTTATAGTTTTAGAAAGGTTTAGCAATAATAAAATCGGTTGGTTTTCAATTAATTTGTTATTAAAAAGGCGATAATATGTGGATAGTGGTGAACTTTGGAAATCGACCGATAGGTGGCGAGCGCCATTCTACATGAAAGATTATAAAGGTACGGTGTTATATAGAGCTTGAAATAAATAATAACATTTAGTTATATCCAATTAAATTATTTAAAAAATATTCAAATATATGATTTTCATAGTTTTATGAAGGTTTTAATAAAATTTACAATACCAAAAAGTTAAATGAGTGGCAAAATCGATATTTTAGCATGGTAAAAAATTAAACTTCAATTATTAGTTAAAACTATTAAATTCTTTATTAATAAGAGCGGGCGAAGCCGGGGCAGGAGATGCTATCAGGAATATAAACTTAATAGTACTCAATACAAGCTCCTGCAATGACTTAAAAGAAAAGTGTAAAACTCGTGTTCAAAATCATATTTCATATTTGCCATTACATCAGTGATTATATTCGGAAAGTCCAAGCTTGCTAGTTGATTCGCTACAGAGTAGTTACTTCGGAAACTTTGCGAGCAACATTATACAATGCCATGGAACAGTTTTGCATGTTATAGACATATAATCCGTTATTCCGTTATGTTCAATTGTAAACCCTAGCAAGGATTTTTAAAAAATGATCTAATCTATGCCCGCCATTGTTGACCTCGCCCAAGATTCCGTAAAGCTGTTGTCCGACCTTTCACCATCTGGGGAAATAAAGAAGCTAATGAGTTAGAGTTGCTCTAGAAATAGCATGACCTTATCTAGTGTACTACTGATATATTTCTATGTTGTTTTTGCCTTGTAAGTACAATCTTCAAATTACAACTATACTTCAGTATCAGTTTTCATTTTTAATTTCAAAATTTACATTTAAATTTTAAAATAAATTTGTTTCTATTACTCATTGTTGATTTACCATTGCGTTGAAATTATATGATTTTTTAAAATCTTGAAATTAGAATTTTCGCTCGGTTTTCCAATTCATAGATTGAACTAAAATTGCATTATACACACTTTAATTTCAATATTTTGGTTTCAATATAGATTAATACGTTTTTAATGTTTTCAATTATTACGGTATGAACTTTAATGATTTAAAATTATTCAAATCAATTTAGTACTATGTTTTCTGTGCGTCGTAAGCCTTAACAGCAGAAAAACTGTAAAGGGGCGAAATATGGAAAATATTACGGCGATTTTATCTGGAGATTGGGAAATGACAGAGGACATAAAAACAAATTAAAAACACCGGTAGATTTTTTTGAAACCTCTGAGAGGCCTAAATCGATGGAGGATCGAAACCTGAAAAAATATGAGGAGCCTTATTTCTAACTCGATAATAAAAATTTAAAGTCAAAGTTCAAAACCCTCGAGGCCAAAATCAACCCAGATTGAGCAGAATCAGCTGGTAAATTCTTTAGAAATATAGAGGAATGGTCCTCTGAAATCTGGGGGGAAACGAACGACGGAATTGTTTGCTCGGTCGGGGCGGCACTGGGCCATAAAACTAAGTGTCGAGGATCTGGATATGGTTGAGAGGAGGAGGCAGGAGAAGGCCGAAGTCAATTATTACGGTATGAACTTTAATGATTTAAAATTATTAAATCTTTCAATTCTATTCACACCACACAATATAGGCAGTTCTACTTCAAAAGTGGAAAAAGTGGAACCAATCTTCGGAATCAGTTCTTAGTAACGGGTAGTGGACAGAGGTTTAATTTTTTTCATGTTTATTAAATCATCGGTAATATTCGATCCACTATATAGTTTTTATCAGTTCTTCGTTAAAATCGCATTTTTTCTAATGAAATAAAATTCTTTTTACTAAACTCATTAATTTTATTATTGAAAACGATATTATATAATTTTCATTAAAATTTTGTTTTGTAAAAATTTTCAAAGTTAAAATGATCGTAGTGCCTACATTCCTGATACTTAGATATTAGTAACACACCACCGTCCATAAATACCATGGACCTTGCTTCCTGTCATTTGGAGCGCAGAATAATCACACTGGATTGTTTCTAGTAACCGGCTTATAATACATTCTGACAACCAACACTGTTTAACCAACTCAGTAAATCTTTTAACGTAATAATTTCCTCTTTACCTGTTACTGTCTAACTAATGGAATGTTCTGAACTAAACTCTGTTTGCCGTTTCTCATCAAAGGATCAGTTGATTGTATTCCAAACTCTTATTTCACTACATTAAAACCACTTCAATATGGTGTAAAAATTAGAAATCCTCTAAGGTCACCTTTACCACTGCAACATATATCTAATAAGTATGCTTTTAATATTTTGCAAGTCCTTGTACAGATTCTCTAATTAGAATCTCATTCAACTGCCAGGTTTTTTTTCCAATTAAGGATAACCACTTTATAGAAGCTAGGTATGTCCGAGGAGGATCATCCGATATTGAAGTCGATCTACTTCCGAAATAAAATAATTTAGTTTTTTTGTCTTCAACCGAACTCGAACTCGGACATGGGAGCATGGAGTTCAAGTGCCTTACCCACTTAGCTACCACTCCCCATTTATCATATAAATAATAACAAACAATGATTTGATAGTTGTACCGAAGATACTTGTTTTCATTGTCAATGCCAAAAGTCAAATTATTACCCTCAGAGTATAATGAGTGATAATCTGTAAGCTGTATCTTGACTTACAACTTCAGTAGGATAAACAAGACAGCTATTGACACCCTTAAGCTATATTCATACTATAACTATAGAAAGAATAGTTCAATAAAGTTGTAATTTACAGTTATTTTTCTTAACTACTATACTTTAAGCTAAAGAAAAAAGTTCCCACCAAACATTATTACTGGAGTGTTTTTTACAAGACTGTGACAATAACTAATGTAAAATCAGGTATTGACACACTAAGGATATAACATAAAATACGGACAGAATTGAAAGTATTTTTGCATTGTTGAATTGCCGGATATAAAAGAAGTTTTATTAATAACTGTCTGGTTTACCCAACAACAAATTAAAAATTTTAAACGCAATTTAAAATTTTTATGGAAACACATTTCAAGAAGTCACAAATTGGGTACATCCTCCTTTTTTGGAGTTGAGAAATAAAATAAAATCTTGATAATAGATTTTTTTATAACTCATATTTTTATAACATATTTCACTCCAGTCCTTTTCTCAGACAATCTCAATCTGAGGTCTGCTTCGGCCTCGGAGTTATTTCCGATTGGTCTAGCCTCCTGGCTCCTGTACACTGCCGACAAAGCGAAGATGAGGGGGCAACGCATATCCAGTTGCGTCTCGGACCACCTCGGGCGATTATGTCATCGGCGGTTGGTGCGGCACTCGTGCGTCGACCCGACTACTGCACCATCATCAAGGGAGTTGATGAAGAGATGAGGATTCCAGGATTACGGTTCCCCACGTCGGGACCTTCCACGTACCAGGAAGTAATCAGCAGCGGATAGAGACAGGAGCTCCCCCTAGAGCTAATCACTAGAAAGTTCATTTACGGGAGAGTGTATCACGTAGCCTGTAATCTGTATCCAGTACTCGATAATGAGGGGCTTCACCCCAATGAGCGTCACTTCAGAGCCGCCGCCAGGTAGCCAACCGCACACCGCCTCTTCGCCTCCTATCGTCATGTGTTAGCTCCCGGATCCCAGGGGTTTGCGGCTCTTATTTGGGGTCTTCGTCCAATCAGGTATACCGTTGTTTAGCTGATAAATATGAAGAGTTTTTGGAAATGTAATCAAGACATCAAATGTAAATGGAAAATGTATTAGTTGAACCACGGAGTCTAAGCCCATAACATCCTTTCTTACATATGATTGATTGCTCTAACCGTCTTACCACGAAATAGATAGCTTCCTATAACAGAAAAGAAACTCACTTCAAAAGTATTAATAATGGTATACAAGGATCAATACAATTAGGATTGACGAATTAATTGCCACTTCTATTGGATTATTTTTTTAATCTACGGTATTTCACACCTTTTCATTGTCAAGACAATTTCGTAACTCACTGAAGGAGATCTCGCATACAACTCCTTTATATCCTCCTTCTCTTAAAGTTGAGCATATTTATTATTAGTCTGTTGTTATTTATTTATGACAGAATTAGTGGTTAAGAGCTCGTATGCATCGGTCGATATAGGATAGAATTTTTAATAGTATGTATTAATCGGAGATGAACTTTTGTAAAGAGAGAAGCACCAAGCTACACCCAGTCTCCTAATGTGGATACCCTTAATTGGGGAAAAACTTGGTCATTAAAACTAATCTTTAAATAACTGTTCCGAATTCTATGGAACTTTAGCTTGCAATAGGTTTTTGAATATAGGGTTATTTTATTGATTATGGCAATAGAAACAATTGTAAATTAGCTTGCATTTTTAGAGTTTATTTAGCTTTATGGTCTTTTCCCTTGGGAAGAAATTTCCAGATAAATTAAAACTAACTTAAAACATTATACTTCTTTGAAATTAATCGAGATGTTTATATAGAAAAACTACTGGATTTTGTAGAGATTTGATTGAAAGCAGACACCTATACTTAATTTAATTGTATATTTTTTTACTATTTTTGTCCTAATCTATAAACCCCCAGGACGTTTAATTACGTAGTTTTTATAGTGTTATTGTAGCTTTCCCCCCTTTATTATGTACACAGATAATTCAATTTCTCACTTTTCAAATGAAGAAAATAAAAAAACAGTTCATGAAGATAATGAAATAAAAAATCAACTTATCGTCCGCTTGGAAAATAAAACTATAAAAACAATATATATATATATATATATTTTAAAAATATAAGAAAGCCATAAAACAAAGAAGTTTCTGGTTTACAGTCATCTCCTTGCAGCCGAGACTATAATAATACAGTTATAAAAAGTTGTTTTGATAAAGGCTCCATAACGGGCCATGTCAATGAATAGACAGGCATGAGGTTTATTGCCGTTCCGTGGCAGAAGAGTGATTTAGGAACGGTTATTAACTCAAGGAGCCAATGCGTAGCCAATTCGAGCAGGTCTCTCTTCTATTTGCTGGATCCGCCATTCCTATTGGCTCCAACATTTATTGAACACTGTTTACAGTTGTATTTCATTCTTAGGTCAGGATTATGGAGTCTCCTTTGTCGGCTATATCTGGAAGAGCTGCCCGTGAAATTATCGCAGAAATGATAATCAGTTGTAAAACTACCAAATAAACAGTATTCCAGTAACTAGACATATCAATGGAGTTAAAATAAAGAAAACTTTTTATCAATTAATTTATATTTTTTTCTGGGGTGTTAAGTCCACATTTTCGAGTCCTGGCTCGAGTATGACAGTATGTAAAAGAAAATTTATCATAATAAGAATATTATATTTGACTCAATACGAGAAGACGATTTTTCCTTAATATGATTAGATTTCTTATTTTTTCTTCTAGATTTTTTTCTCTTTCTTTTTTTCCTGACTGCATCCCTGATCTTCTTTTTCTTATAGAAAATTGATCATATATTTCAACAGCGGATCGACTTCAGGTTCAGGAAACCTTCTGGGGCACCTATAAAGTGGATAATAATGAGCAACTTCTATAATATAGACACTCTTGATCGAGAGAAAAATCTGGCAGTTTAGCTTTGATGCAGACCCAATCTCCCCTTTTTATAATGAAGAGCTTTCATAGCTTGTAACTGATATTGTATTTTTTTTTTCTTCCAAATTTTAAAAGTGAAGCGTATAAAGCCTCTATGAAATGTTTGTTAGCTTGTTTATAACATAATTTAGGCGTTTTTCTTAAAAACCGTTTTTCGGCTACTTCAATATTTATTTGACAAACGTTCTAAGCTTCAAATTAATTACTAAAGACACATTAACATGACAGTAGTTTATACCTATTTGGAAATACGGAGTTGAACTTTGGATTTCACTAAACCATCCAATTCATCTCGTATCCCATCCTTACCATTAAACATCTACTATCCTTATTCTTACAAACATCCATAATGGTCCTGATGTGCTATTTGATGCTGGTTTGGATCAAACCTATCCTTCAACGGCACACATCTACCAACGAAAAAAATATCTTGCAAAAAATGGTATGTAAAAAAACAACAAAAAACTGTTTACTGATTTGATAGCCAAACGTAAGCCATTATGTAAATATTTATGTACTTTCCAGTCCATAAATTATGTATTCACACCTTCTTTCATTTTTATTGAGTGGATATTATAGGAAACTAACTCTCATCTTGAGAAAGGCAATGCAGCAGCATTATGGACTATAGATATTACAAATATATAAACTTCAACAGATATCTGCCACAGTTTAAAACAAAATGACCTGGGCCCAGGTTTTGGAAGCCATAGAGGATCAAAACAAATTAAAAAATAAATAAAAATATGTAAAAGCTTTAATTGTAACAACAGAAGGGAGGAAGTTGTTATAACACGACTTGCTCATGGTCATCTTACAACAAAGGACTGTTCACCAAAATGCGCAACTTGTAATAATATACACCTAGCGATTAGACACATTCTATAGGACTGCCCTCTATGGGATAGTTATTTTCAAGAAGTACGATTACAAAGAAACCTCTCTAAAATTGGTGATAATAGTAACATTATCAAAATAATTATCAAATTCCTTAAAAAATATAACTTATTTTCTAAAATTAAAAAAAAAAAAAATGCCCAAAACTAGAAAGAAAGGATTATAGATTGAAGAAGGGCACAAAAGACTATCGATAATGAGTGGTCATTAGCAATTTAACTTAACCTCTTGAGATAATATCGGTACGTTATTACTCTTTTATAACATGTAGTAACAAAACCTATAAACATATTTATTTATTACTGTATTATGTGTATTATACTACAATTCTATAATAGTACTTCATAAGTGCAAGAATAAAATACTTTTTTTTTAAAGACCGAACTCTGAGAAAAATACTTTAAAATGGGTTTCAATTAAATATTATACTAGCAAGAAATATTTGTTTCACTCATTCAGAGCTAATTTATTTAAATTCATCTGTCCTATCGGCTAAAAGGAATATGTGAATTGCTGCTTTAGAAATTTTCATTCTTTAACCATTTAAGAGAAATTTTTTTTTTTTTTTTTTTAAACATTTATTTAAAGAAAGTATTACAATCTGCCTCGATGTGGGCAATAAGTAATATGGATGGCTTATGATCCATTCACACAATATTTACAAGAAATAAATACAAAGAAAAGACACAAAATAAAATATAATAAAATAAAATAAGTAAATAATCTCCTTATAATATATAATATAATAGATAAATAATAATAATAATAATAATAATAATAATAAATAAGAGAAATAATGTTCAATTATGAGTCGGTATGCAGGTCCAATCCAAATTCTTCTTTGTTTAATGTAGTTTCCATTGTTTCTTAAGTTAAGTACCACGGAAATTCCTTCGCTTAAAGCTTAGCTTATGAGATGTGTCACTAGTTGCAGTGTACGGGCAAAACATTACATAATTTGTAGCTTCGATGGTTATCTATATTGGTTAAAGATAATTATTGTTGAAAATATTAGATTTAAATTCATAGTTTATTAGATATATATTGGTATATCCGATAATTGCCTGATTAGATCATGTTTTCACATACATCATTCTTTGCAAATAACACACTTGCAGAAACTCCTTTCTAACTACGTCTAAAGTGCAAGGCTGAATAATTCTTGTATCACATTTTTCTATTTCAAATGAGTTTTCCATTTTATAGATTATCTTTCCAGGTCTCGGGATAGATCAAAGATTCTATCTTTATTTATCTAATAGAAAATAGATTTAAGAAATCAATTTTGAGTGACGTTGTCCACAAGCTGCTTATAGCTCATATGTTTGTTTGTATTCAATAATAGGCTGAATCACAAATATATTTCTAAAGTGTATATTATCTTGATAAAATGCATTTATAATTTTCAATGAAATATAAAAAATGTACAGAAAAAGTGTCTTATCAGCTCACTTGTCTCACATTTTTTGTTTTTATGCAAGCCTATTCAAATGTCATGAAGTAATTTTAAAACTCTCCTGCTCTGTGTCAAAATAACTTCTTCTAAATAATGTCTACATTATAAGTCTGTTTAAAAGCAAAGTTTTTTTTCCTTTGTTTTAGACAGACTTTTCCCAAGATACTGTAACGGGTTGAATTTGAATCTAATGTGGTATAATTTTTAACCTTCAGAGAAGACATAGAATTTTATCTTGGTAATAACTCAAATATCCGAATTTGACTTTCTTAAGAAATAAACATGCAGTATATTCTTCAATCATTAGGATTACTGAATGATTTGCCACTTCTATTGGATTATTTTTATTCGAAACTAGGGTGTTAAACATTCATCGTCAGTTCTAAAACCATTTTAAAAAATTCAAATGATCAGGTTGATGGGTTGTCCTTTACGTTTTCCCTATGAATAATGGTTTTTTTTTTTTTTTTTTTTTTTTTTTTTTTTTTTTTCTGTTCCTACTGGAAACAAATTTGAAATGGGACTAACCGATATATAACTTGATTTAGATCGTAAAATATTTAAACAGTTTATTCACACCCACAACTGGAACTTTTTCAACTCTACAAAATATTCAGGAAATCCCTTAAAGTAAACAATAGGCATTTATAACAAACAACCCTTAATCATACAAAGACGTAGTAGGGATGTACTATTTGCATAAATTAATTAATAAGTAATTCATAGAATTATTGGTTTAGTTTAAATTTAATAAAAGAATCAAAGTAATATATAAAACAATTATTCCTCAAATGTAGTAAAACTTATCATATGAAATCAACGTATTTTACTTCCAAGTTTTTGTAATCCTCCATTTATTTCTACTTATAAACATAAAATAACTAGATTTCAGGATCTTAGATTGCCTGTTAGCATTTGAAGATCGGTGGTTTACTTCCAAGATTGTAATTATTTTAATTTAGTTATTTTATTCCGGTTGCTATGGATGGGAGTGAGACATGGACCTTGACATTACATGAGGAAAAAGTATTAAACATGTGGAAAAGGAAAATCCTACGAAAACTATATGGTCCCACTAAGTATGGGATTTTATTCATCTGTTATGGATCTTTTGCAAATGAGGACGAATGAATAACTGAAAACTGTATATGCAGCCCCAGATATTGTAGCCAATATAAAAAGAGGCAGAATTAGATGGCTAGGGCATTTGCAAAGAATGGAAGCTAGTAGGCTCCTTAAGATGATTTTGGAGGGACACCTGGGTGGAAAAAGATGGAGAGGGAGTCCTCAACTTCGGGTGTGAGAGGATGGAGAAGGGCAGCTGAGAATTAGTCTGAATGGAATTTGTAGAGGAGGCTAGGATTCTGAAAGAACCATCAGCGCCATAGAATGATGATGATTTTTCCTACTATTATAGATATATTCTCTTCCCTTTCATGGCGCTACAACCCGGAGATGGGTTCTGGCCTCCATCAACAGCCTCCGCCAATCTTCACGGTCCTGGGCAGCTGCCATCCAGTTCCTGAGCCCCAGGAATTCATTGCATCAGAGGTTCTGGCTCTATGGAGAGGTTCAGTTAGTATTTTCTTAGGTATTTCACCCTCCATTCGCGCCATTTGTCTGGCCCACCGCAACTGGCCCAGTTTAATGACCTGGGCAATGTTTAATTCATTAAAGTTATTATAAACCTCTTGATTCTTAAGTCTTCTCCATACGCCATTTTCACATAGTCCACCAAATATTTTTCGCAGAATCTTTCTTCCAAAAGTTAGGGGGTCCTGTTCACTTGTGTTTGTCAGAGTCCAGGTTTTTTAAGCGTACATAAGAACGGGACGAATTGTAGTTTTATAAAGGTGGAGTTGTTTGTTTTTGTTTATTTCGTTTAACGTCACTTTATGCTGCTGAGGCTAATTGGACGATGCAACGGTGGGGGTCCTAAATTATTCCTATTCAGGTATAATTAGGATAGGGATCTTTAACGAGTACCTGACATCGCACAGGCTCGGGACCCCATTTTACGGCCATTCCGAAGGACGGATGCTAAGGATTTTTTACTCCCTTTAAACAATCCTAAGGTCATCTGCCGGGCTGCGAACCCGCGATCTTGGGTTTAGTAGGTTGCTATGCTAACCACCACACCACAGGTGACCCCATAAAGGTGGAGTTTTGTCTGTCTTGAGAGAGTATGTCCAATTATAAATTTTTGCAGGCCAAAATAGCATCGGTTGGCAGATATTATTCTTATTTTTACCTCAGCTCCACCAACATTATCCTGCGATACCATTGATTCCAGGTATCCGAAGTCTGCAGTCTTTTCAAAAGTATACTCTTCAAATGAAACGCTTTCATTTGGGTTCGCTTTATCTCCCGTCACCATATATTTAGTTTTCGATTCATTCACTTTAAGCCCGAGTCTTCCAGCAGATTCCACCAGTGCCAAGAAAGCTTCTTTGACTATCTGGAAGGAGCGTCCTACGATGTCTATATGATCAGCATAGGCTAAAAGTTGAACTTGTCGGTTAAATATGGTGCCACCGGTCTGTATACCTGAATCCCTTAATGCGTTCTCCAAGGCGATATTAAAGAGGAGGCAGGCGGGAGCATCTCCTTGCCTTACTCCTCCTGAGGCATTGAACTCTTCTGAAAGCTCTCCACTTATACGAACTGAGCATGAGACAGTTTTCATTATCAGTTGACCAAGCCGTTTCTGGGTATGTGCAATACTTCCATGGCTTCTTGGTAGAGATTTTCTCTATTGATACAGTCAGATACTGACCGGAAATCTATAAATAGGTGATATGTTTTAATATTATATTCGTGCCCTCTCTCCAGGATAGTTCTGAGTGTTAAAATTGTGTCAGTAGTGGATTTACCACGTCTGAAGCCCCTTTGATATGGGCCCAAGACTGTCTCAGCGTATGGTAATAGGCGTTGGAATATGATGTTAGAGAAGATTTTATAGCCTAAATGTTATAAATATATTCTAGCTTTAATTTATTATGTTAAATCTTCCTGTTGTGTAAATTGTTTTATTCAAAACCTCTATTAACTTAATGTGTTATAAAATTTTAAATTGTTAAATTTCATTGGAATGAAACTCATTATTATAGTATTTTAAAAAGGGACTATAGGAAATATTTATCTGGCCATTTAAATAAAAATCTGGATTACTTTTGAATGATTTTATTTTATTACTTTTAATAATTCGTAAATATTTTATTGTAGGCTATTTTCTAAGTGATAGATTATGTTTACTATGAAATTCTATTAGTAAGTCATTGTTGGGTTTAAGTTTATTTTAATTTATTCATATATTTATTTTTTTATTTATTTTCTGTGTGAACAGTTTTATTTGTGCTAATTTGTTTATTTTAATTTTTTTAATTATTTATTTGTAAGACATTACTGTTCCTTCATTATTTGATTAGCCACAACTCGCGTTTTTCCGCCTTTGTGCCACTACAATAATTCCAGTAACCTATTTCCGTCGTCTTTAATCCTCCCAGAAACTATAACCTATTCCCGCTATCCCGTACTTCGTGGCCAGCGAGAATGGAAAAGAAATGGAAGAACGGGGTGAAGCCCTGGCTAATTGCGAAGAGCCGATCCAGGCGGACACCGTGGGAACCCTCGGCTAGCTCACGTAGCATTTAATAGTACATAACTAATCAGATCTTCACACCGGCACAATTAGATTCGTTCGCAACCGTAGGGTCACTGCCAGGAGTCGAAAACCATCGGGGTCGAGAAAATGGCAGAGCAGATTTACCTTGCCCAATAGGACACTTGAAACACTGGTGCGTTTGATCAATGTGCCAACCCGACAACTGAAAGGTTATTGGGACGCGCACTAACTGCGTTTTCTTTTTTTTTAATAAAGCGTAAAATACTTGACTGGGATGAAATATGAATCAACTGGGGAATGGAATCCCGTGCAGAATTGCTGTACACGAGAAATATAATTAGTATCATTAGGTAGCATACAGGTTGAGAACAGCCTTATTTTTTTCTTTCTCGAGTGTGATTTTTTGTCTTTTGGCTAGGGATCTATACTTTTTGTTCTCGTTTTGGCACGCTCTAGAATATTTTCTGATCAGAAATTTAATGGAGAATATTTTTTGTTACAAAACATTTGTCGCTAGGATTTACTGTTAAGGGTGCTATATTAGTTTGAATGAAAAAAGTAACGTTTTGCCTTTTAATTTTCAAGCATTTGGGCTTTTTCAACACGCTCTAGCTCTGTTGGTATTGGTCGAATCGAAAATGTGCAGTATATTGTAGATAGGCATATCCATAATCTATTTTTTTCCTGTCAGGGTAAAATTGAGTTTTTTGAGTTAGACTAAACAATATGTTTCATTATCCTGATATTTTAATTAGTTTAAAATATATACTTAGCTCATCCCTATTCTATGCTCCCATGGAAAACAATCAATGCCTCCTTCGACTTCTCACTTTTCTCGTACAACAAAATTACTCATCCGAAAGATTTTATACAAAAACTTTTTCTTGAGTCCTAATCAAAATATAAAGATTTCCTTTTTGTTTATACTGATGCCTCCAAGGAAAACAAAGACACAGGTTGCGCGGTAACATTTTCCAGAACGACAGTTCGATATTGCCTTCCTAAACTATACTCGGTTTTCTCAAGTGAGTTATTGCTATCCAATCAGCACTTGATATAGTTAAATGTTTAGATAGCAACAAAATCGTAATTTGTACAGACTCTTTCTCGGCTTTAAAAAACTTACAAAACTCACATCGTTCTAACAATCCAATTTCCAACACAATAATAAAACAGCTACATACAATAAATAAACTTATACACTTTCTTTGGGTACCCAGCCCTGTTGGAATACCTGGGAATGAATGGCTGATACCGCTGCTAAAGAGGCGAGAAATATGTTTCCTGTACCCAACTTACCGATTGTACTCAGCGACCACCAAATATATATTAAACAGAAGTGCAAGGCTGCGTGGATTTATTATTGGACCAGGGTTCCGGATACTAATAAACTCAAAATGATCTGCCCTAATGCTCAACCATGGCCACTGCTAAGCGGCTCTAGGAGGGAACAAGTGGTGATGAGGCTGTGCATCGGACACACAGGACTCACCCACCAGCACCTACTTCAAGGTACGTCACAGCCCATGTGTTTAAGGTGCCACGTCCCTCTATCAGTGGAGCACATATTTAGTAACTGCGGGGTACACTCTACAGCTGGAACACCTCTCTTCAACAAAGACCTAGGTACTAACCTCAAAAACCATCAACCAGATGTTCTAAAGTTCCTCAGGGATTGCAGGATCTTTAGATTAACTTGAACAATTTAGATTTATAACAATTTAGATTAACTTGAATCCAGAATTTGGTGCCTCTGGACATGTTGCAGTACACGGCACCTTAAAATAAATAAATAGAATAATTAGTTTAATTAGAACATGACAAAGCAATGACTGTAGATCGTACTTTGTTTCATGGAATTCCATTTTTAATTTTCATTAATTGATCAACGAATGAAAATAAACTTCACTTGAAGTTCATGGTGGTATAGAAGGATCAATACAATCCGCAGATTATTCGCCTCTTATATTGGTTTTTTTTTAATATACTAAAAATTAAAACACCAGCAGCTGGCTGCAAATATTAAATATATATATACGTTTTAAAAATTTAAGAGAATTAATCAAACTTGTTGATACTTACCTAAGCAGACAAAAGAAAAAGGTCTTCTGAATGATATCAAATCCTAGAGAAGAATAATTGTAAAGAGACGAAAGGGCAATGTAAATGTTTAGCCCTAAAGGTGTCCCTAGATGACTGGTCGATTTTTTCTATTCCTACAGGAAACAAATATAAAATATGACTATGGGAAATATTCATTTGGTCTTTTAAAATCTGGATTGGTTTTGGAAGATTTTATTATTTCTTTTGTTTCCTAAATATTTAATTTTAGAGTATTTTCTACTTTATGTGTTAGTTTCACTTTAGAGTCACTGTTGGATTTATGGTTGCGTAGATTTAAGTGGAAACCGAAGTTGGAACTCTGCGTTCAAAGAAACAAAAAAAAAAAAAAATCCAACATAAGTGGCACACATCTATCCTAATTTAAAATAAATTTTATTCCCAGAATATTTTCTACCGTAAAACAATTTGCATGATACAATCACATCATTTATGTATTATCAAAAAATGTAAACATAATTGGTAATCAAACTATTTGAGGATATTAGAAAAAGGTTTTTATTTAACAACTTTATAATAAATTCCAGTGTTCATCATATCTTCCTTGATGTCCACAATACAGTGTCCCCTTAAGAGACCTCTCTTCCATTTTCTTCTCAGTTTCTACTCTAAGATTCTCTTACATCATTCGTATTTGTCCATTGTTTTAGGATAATAGAGGGCTTTTTCTATTTGTTCTATAAGTGTTATTGTTCCAACATTTAGAGTTTTTTACAGTCTCTAGAAACCGCATGATAACCATATTATACCATACTATAGGTAGAAGTAGTTTTGGTTGCCAACAATTCAGATTTAAACGATTAAAATAAATTCAAAATTTTAGGAAAATTAAAAATACTATAATAAATAAAGGGACAATCTAATCAGTTATTAGAGGATAATAAAGTATGGTACATACACGAATAATAAATAATGGCAAGTAGGCATCAATTTCCCTTCTAATAAATGCCATATCTCTTATATTCCCTTTTTTTATGAGACTAATTCATTACATATAAGGATATTATATTAAGTTAGCAAAGAAAAAAATGGGAATTGATAATATTAAAAGTGGAATGTAACACATCAAGGAATCGAATGCAATAACAAGAATTGTTGCTGTATGTAAGAAACGTAAGTAAAAACCAGAAGCCGTAGAATGTGGTGTTATGAGAACTCACTGATGACATTACAGTTAAAACTTCGATAATTTTGGATGAAGGAATACTGAATAGGAAGTTAGAATAGCCGCTAGGAAGATAATAAGAAACTGTGAAGGGAATTATAAGGAGAAGAAACAAGTATTACAGTCTGAAAAAAGGGAACGACCGTTTTAATTTGGAAAAATACTAGGAGATACCGTTATCATGGTAGATCTCTTGAACATAGCTCAAACAACAGTTTATGACCTTTAGAATTTTCAAATCAGGTAAAAAAAAATTTATCCTAAATTTTGCAAGCTTTTGAGATTCATACGTAGATCGATTCTCCGGTCAGTTTTCCTCAGCTTCTACATCTTGAGAATAGTCTAAAGGACGTAACCATGGAAATCTTTTATACCATAGTAATAAATAGAATATTTTATGACTTTAGAATTTGCTTCATAATTTTCCAGCTTTATCAATTTCCTTGATTCGGAAACGTATGAGGAAAAGAGGAAGCTGTATTATTTATCAGTTTAAGTTCACAGATAAGATACTTAAACGACAAGTAATTTTTCTTCTTTTTCGACTACTCCTACATTTACTAGACAAGCGTTCAAAGATCCCAATTAATTATTAAAGATATATTTACATGATAGTAATTACCCCATTTGGAAATACGGAGATGAGCTTTGGGGTTCCATTAAACATTCTAACACTTCTTGCATCCAATTCTTACAATTCTAAATCCTTCGTAAAATCCTCAATGCTACTTATTGTGTAACAAATGAACTTATACATAATGATCTAAATGAGCTAAATTTGCCTAAAATAGATACCTATATTTTTATGACAAGCTTCATACCCTCTCGAATCCACTAGTCTCCCAATTTGCTTCTCACTAGATTCCTAATAACCCTCCGAGGTTTCTGACCACTAAGGGACTTTGTAATGTAGAATATTTATTGAAACGCTACTAATATGTAGTTCTTTACAAGTTATAGATATGCCATTGCAGTAATTTTACCACACATTTAGGTTCTTACTGTATATAGATGTAAATATAAATTTCAATAAAGTATTAAAAAAAAAAAAATCAATAACCATCAATAATTCAATATTCCTGTAACTTTAAACATTTACAGTTACTACCAATTTGCAATTTCACCGTAGAGCGGAACAGGGAGTGACTTTTGGCAGGTTTGACACGGGAGGTGTGAGAAAGTAACCAGGAGGCGGTCCTGTCAGAAATGTGACAAGAAGAGTCACCTGTGACAGGTGTTTATAATAAACATAGTCACGGCACCTTTATTCTTCGCCGCCCTCAGCTCGGCCCAGAGCCTCCCAGGTTGTTCCTTTGTGGCCTCTGTTATGACATGCCACGGCCTTCTATTGTCAGCCCGGTGCCGCATATGGTTGCCTCTCCTAGATTACTACATATCCCTAAATATCCTCAATTATGTCAGGTACAAAAGTATTAGGGTGAGGCTGCCCCTGTATTTTGGAATGACCGATGGGGCGTTCTGAAATTCTATAGAACTGCAGGGCCTATCCTTACTCTTAACTATAGGGACAGAATCTTTATAAGTTGACCATGAACTATTCCGGCAAAGTTTAATTTGGAATAAATACATTATAGTTATCTCAGATTAATTATTTAGAATATATTATTTGTGACATTCAGGATCAAGACTCGGTAATTCCAGTTTAAAAAAAAAAAAATATTTTTTAATATTAAAAGCGCCTATAACTATGGTTTAAAGGCAATATATCAAAAACCACTAGATCCTAACTTAAATTGAATCTTGATCTGTCTAAATAACATAAAATACACAATCTAAACAGTTTGTTTAAGTTATGTTCACTCTCGCAGTTTTCAGTGAATTATATTATGTGAGTTCTTCATATTTGGCACTTGAAGTACACATGATGGAACAGAAAGATCAATAAAATTAATATTGATGAACTAATTGCTATTTCTATTGGAATTCCTTTCATTTGAAAACTGGTTTCTTCATCAGTTCTAAAAAGATACAACAATTTCAAAACATCAGCACTTTGTTACATAGTTTATGTGTATAAAATATGTTGTATTTCATAAACATAATCTATAGTAAATAGAACAGTTATGAACACTCGATAAAGAGAAAACAATTACAGCATAATTAATTGTTGGGCCTACTTTCAAAACAAAACCCGTTAGGTCCAACACAAAATAGAAATTTTCTGTTTATGAAAGCATGCATTGAAATTGGGAATTCGTAAGTTTAGGATCACTCAAAGAACACAAAATTAAAAATGGGCTTAAATTTTCATCAAATTTTTTTTCTGTTCAAAAATCAGTATACTGTGAAATGGACATAGTGGGTTTGGTTCATGATCCATAAGGATACCGTTTTCAGATCCACTAGGACCTGACGATTTTAAGGACACCCTTGGTCACTCTCTTTCCCAACAAATCAAGTTTCGTCCTTAAGGATACAATTTTTTTTTTATATCTTCCAGCATTTGATGATTTGATTAGTCTTCGTCCTTAAGGATACTATTTTAAGATGGTGGAAGGACGCAGGGCCGCCGAGGGCCGAACCGGGCCCCAGGGCTAATGCATTGCAGGCACCCTAACCCCCACCCCTCCCCACAGTGGTCACCTTAGCCCAGACCCTGGGGATTTTATTTATATATATAAAACTATATTTTTATTTATATATATATTTATTAGTTTTCGTCCTTAAGAAAATAGCCGAAGGATATTCCACCATTGTTGTCCTTTTAGTTTTTGTCCTAAAGGATACTATTTTGAAATATTCCAGGATTTAAAGATTTTAAGTTGGCGGAAGGGTATTCCTCCATTGTAGTATTTTTTTAAATCCGCCATTGTTGTCCTTTTTGAAAATGAATTAAACTATAACGTTTTTTACAAAGGCCGCTATTGGATTTGGTTTTGTCTAACTCATGATAACCTACAAAAACCTATTGCAAATTGAATTGATTTTTTCGATGAAATTTCTATGTTTTTTTACATAGAAAGTTTATGGACTTGAATCCATGTTACTGGTATTATTCACAGTCATATCCGATTTCCACTGCCAATTTTAATTGTAAAAAAAAAAAAAAAACTTTGGAAAGTAGGTTCTATTATAAGGCCAAGGGTTGTGAAAGAAGGATGTTTTGACCAAATCACGCTCAACCGCAAAGTTTTCCCCAATTAAGGGCACCTAATTTATGGAGGATGAGTGTGCCTCAGGAGGATCTTCCGACCTCGAAATCGATTCACAGCCGATATAACTAAAAATAAATTTTCTGTCTTCAGCCGATCTCGAACTAGGGCAGTACTAGTACTTTACCCATTGAGTTACCACACCTCCCTATTTGTGGAAATAGATTAAGAAAAAACAACAAAAGAATTCCTTTTGTCAAAAATGAAACGATGACCTTTCCCAACAATAAAGCTACTTTAATTAATAATGGACTTATTAAAAGCTAACATAACAGTTAGGATTTCACTAATGAAACAAACGATATTAAGCAGGTATTGTAATTGTGAGTTTACTCTAGGATAGCTTCTACGTGATTTAATATGGTTATTTAATTAAATGTCTGATCTATGTAAAATCGCAACTAGAACTGTGAAAGATGTTCTAATTTTTCTATAATTAATTCCATTCCCATCAAGTTATGAGAAGAAATTGGATTATCAAAAGAAATAAAGAATTGTCTACTAATTCCTTGGAGATAATGAAGAGGCGATAACTAAAAAAAAAAAAAAAGTTTAATACAGGATACTATTGAAATCTAAATTGTTTAACAATCTACGTTATCGAGTAGATTTTGGATTGGGTTTGTGGTTATGAAGTGCATATTTCCTATCATCCAGAATCACTTACTAATTAAAACACCATATTGTTACTTTTATAAGTGGTTAAAACATTAATTATGTCAGTAGCTTTAAAATCAATAATTTTTCAAGAATCTCTGAAATTTTAGAAATTCTTCCACTTTTCTCGATGAACTTATCCATATTGACCATTATATGGTTTTATATTAACGGTTAAAAAACTTTGAAATCGCAAGAATGAATGTCAAAATTATTTTTTATTTTAATTCATGCAAATTGGTTGCATCAGCAACTGCCAAATACTGACAACATGAAATAAATTTGGATACATAGATCATGTTGGCATAGAGATAAATTACGAGTGTTAACATTATAATCAGTGGTGTAAACGTTCTATGAATCTCGATGTAACATAGCAGAAGGAAAATCTAAACTCGGTAATGATTATATCTTCTTGGATTGGATGGTGGATGAATCTGAAACTGAAAGAGTTTTGGAAAAAATAAATATCATTACCTCAAGAACATAACTGCCACATGATTCAATTTCTAATTATTAGCAAAGTAAGAAAAACCTTCCCTCCATACTCTTTAATTATCTGGTGGAAGGTTCATCTTTCTCGAGACACTTTTAACCCTGTTATAATGAAGAAATTATTTCGCCAAGGAGCAAAAACGAAGCCGAAGATTGTTAATTGTAGCCCGAGAGATCCTTATTGAATAAAGACAATCTCATGAAGGGAGCAGTAAAAAGGAATTAGATTCGTGACGAGCAGTTGGCGTGCAGAGATGGTTGGAGTTAGTACACGCCTTGAGTATTGTATCCCACTTCGGTGTATTATATCTTCACCCTCCTCATCCATTGCTTATTGGGAAATAATCATCTTTGAGCCAAGTCATGAAAAGGGCTTGCATTATCCTTGCCGATTTTGTTGGTGGAAGGGCACTTGAAAGTAGCTTCAACACAACTAGATCAGCTTCGGATATCTGATTTCAATTCAATTTATTAAAAATATTTATACATGTAAAGACTGATAATCTATAATTCTGAATAATGATAAACAATGTTTTTTTATTTATTTATTATTTTTATTATTATTATATTTATTCAATTATTGATATTTACAATGGTACAATGTATAGGGGAGACTGTTGAACCTTGTGTAACAGTGTACCTTGAAACGATTGGCATTGCTCTTACATTATAGCAGATGTTTTGGATTTAAGTTGTTTGGTCGTAAATCCGTCGGTGTTATTTTATCTCTTCCGGACAAGAGCTTTGTTTTACTGACATCTTCTTATTTATTTATTTTTTGCTGCCCTGCTATTTTGTTGTTTTCGGCCACGTTTTTGAAAGTAGGCGACCGATTGTTAGTTCTGGGGTACTGTTAAATACCTCTTGGGAAAGTGCCCAATCGATTCGGGATAAAGAAAGAATGTAGCTGATTCGTATGCACTTTTTCCTATTGGCGTGTCATATTGTACCTTTTTTAAGGAACAACAGTTGCTGTTTCAAGTTAGAACGATCCTCCTGTACCTTGAAACAAAAACCTTATTTTGCAGCTCATACTCAAATAACACTAAAAATCAGATTTTTAATCAAAATGAAAAATCAGATCCTCCACAAGTTAGTATTTCCACGACGGGCCACCAGAATAAAGATACTTATATCAGCTAAATTGGGGATCCAACACCAAAAATCAGAAAAATGTTTCAAGGCACAACAGTCTTACCTTTAGTTATTATTATACATTTATGAAAATTTACAGCTGTACACAAAAATATAACTAGTAAATGTGATGATATGTATTACAATAACTATTAAAACAACTATTAATTGGAAGAATTTAAATAAAATGTATGTTTTAGAAGGTCCCTAGTGCCTAGTCTTCTTTTCAGACGTCTCGGAGAGTTATCAGGAATCGAGTAGGAAGCAAGTTGAGAGGCTAGTGGATTCGAGTGGGTATGGAGCTTATTATTAAAGGATAGGTATCTGGTTTGGACCACAAGGTCTTTATGAATAAGTCTATTTATCACATAATAAGCACCATTGAGGATTATACGAAGCCTTTTGGATTGTACCATAAGGATTGGATACGAGAAGAATTGAAATTTTTAATGAAGCTTTGTATGCACAAATAGGTCTAATGGAAATGAGTCTTGTAATTAATTGGAAAGCTGAGTACGTTTGTCTAGTAAATGCTAAAGCTGTCTATAACGACGATCAGTTTATCAAACTTTTACTCTTGTATGTGGATTCCAACTATGACGTTGGTCCAGATGGAGTTCTAGGTAGCGGATCTGTCATCACATATTAGTAGAATGTTATTAAAATATACTCTAGGACTGGAAGCCGCAGGTTTACAACAAAGGGTAAAGGTTATTTCGTGAGATTTGTTTGGAATAATATTAATTCTCCAATCTTGACCTAAATATATCTTAATTTTATTTTCTCGGAAATTTTCGAATTAGCCATGTCTCCTATAAATTGTACACGGAGTGTCATAAATTCGTATTTATAAGCTGATAATATTTTTCTCTCTATGTGCTTGAAATTTAGAGTCAGTGATGTACCATGTATTTTACCACTGAATTCCAAGTAGCAGTTGTACAGAGAAATAACAATTGTAGAGTCAGCCCACATTGCAAAGGCTGGGTGTGCCCATACTCGGTCCTTGGCTGAAGCTTTCAACCTAAGGATTTGAGTAATAACAAGATTTTGAAAAACGATCAAAAATGCCCTGCTGAGAAGTTTTCCACGAATTTTGACCTATTGAGTTCTTCACTGCAACCAGGGAAAGTTCTGTTTTTAATTCACAGTTGGTTTCAAATTTTGAAAAGAACCAAGACCGTTTTATTTTAATGAAAATATACTCTTAGTTCAACGATACAGATCATAGTGTTTTAAGGTAATAGGTAAATAGAGGCGGATATGATGACACAATACGCAGAACCGAAAGGTGACAGTAGATGTGAGCGAAGACCTCACCCCCGGGGACATGAATGGGATAAAAAAGTATATCAATATATATTTATCATAGGTGACACGAGGGCCGCCCAGTTCTCGTCAGCCCATTTGCATCTGAGAGATGGGATCTGGCGGCGGGCCTTTGTGATAGCCCGCTCATGATTCACCTTCAGCTACTCACATCCCTTTGCTTTATTTTTATCATTTTTCTCTCCCCTGACATTAGCTCCGCCTGGTTGTGTTCCGATTGAACATGCTCTCTGTTCCTCTGATCATATCTCTATGTTGAAATATTACTGCTGATACCCACGGGATCGTCACGTATATAATTAAAATTAAGGGGTGAATTAAAATAGGCTTAGAAATTATTTTTATAATATCTCTTTTTGAATGTATGAGGGGATAGCGATTCGAGTAATGGTATATGCAGACTGTGAGTTCTTGTTCATTTTTAAAAGAAATGCGTCAGACACCATAAATAAACAATGGAAGGTGCTCGAAAGACGTTGTAGATTCGCTTCCAACTAGATCAACATTAACAGTTATTTAGCCAAGAGCCCGTTATTCCCATTCATTTGTTTGGCCAATGGATTCGAAACCGTTACCGCTCATAACAACTCTTTAAAGCTACCTTTATTATTAAAAACCTAGCGCTCACCGCTTACTAAATGAACCAAATCGTTTCGTATTATTTGAAACGATTACCCCACACCCATAATTTCAAAACGCTTTGCCCAACGAGCATTGGTAAATATGAACAAACATGATTGTCACGCTTTTGCCACAATATGTTCTCAAAGCCACGTGTAGCAAACACATAATCGTCGGAAAGGTAACAGCAAACATAAAGCGCATATGATTTCTCCTTAATTAATGTTGAAGAACTGCGTGGAGGCTTTTTTAGGACATAAATAATGCAGCTTATGTTGAATCATCCAAAGCCGGTGCTGTTTCCACTTGGCCACATCTAGTCGGGAAGTCTTCTTCCACAGGATTTACTGGGATCTTGAGGCAAAAGAAGGGTTTTCAGCCACTCCCCTTCAAGTGTAATTCTTCTGTTTCGACTACACTTCTTATCTGTCACTCCGTTCTTACTACCTGATTAATTGTTTGTTTTTTTCCTACTAAAGCTTTTTTTTTTTTATTATTATTATCTATTTATTAATTTTTTAAAACTGTACATAAAATATCTAATAAATGTGAAGATAGCGATTATACATTTTATGATATATACTTTAAATTTATAATATTTAATTGTATTAATTTATAATATAATATTTTACACATGTCAATGACTTGTAAAGCACTACTCAATAAAATTTGTATGTCAGAAAGGCCCGAAGCACTCGGGCTTGTTTTCAGAATGAGTGGATAAATAGTTAAGGAGAAGTATCTTTCATAGGACATATGTATCAGCAACGAATGGAATATGATCTTTATGAATGTTAGTTTTTGACGAAGTCAGTATTAAGAATTTTTCAAAGGCTTTTAGATGGTGGGGATTGGATGCTTGATGGCTTGTTTAGTGGAGCCACAAAGCTCAATACCGTAGGTCCAAACAGTTTTGATCTGATAAAGTCTAATTTTTGTTAGCGTTCCTGTTGCCGGTTCATATTTGAACGAAGGTAATAAATAATAACATTAACTTCATTATAAAATGATCAATTAGCTTATTTAGATGAACTGTTGCTATCTCACTTATCTTTACATCGGGATGCTGCCAGTTACTGTGGCTTGAACATCTATGAGCAGTTAACTCTGAAGTTGATAACTGACACAGTAAAGGAAGTAAAAGTTTTGTGACCAACCTCGCTATTCATCCAAAAATTCTAAAAAAACTGAAATATTCTTTTTGAAAATTTTACACGGAATAGAGTATTTTTATTTATTTTTTTATTTTTAATTTATTTTATTTTTTCTAGAGGGTACATCATTTACTTTAGCTCTAAATGCACCTTGTTATCTTAATTATTTTCTGCGATGAACAGATTTGTAGTCTACTTTATTTGTCCCACATTTAATAATATTAAAAAGAAAGAAAGACCAGTTGAAGATGCTATGTAACACTTTTTTGAAAATTGATTCTTACGGATGAAGGTATGAAGTGCTAATCTCCATCTTATAATATTGACAAACCGAAACTCTTCTATGAAGTAATCCAGATTCTTAGTTGAAATTATCATTTCTCGATTGATAAAGTAGATATGATACATCTATGAATATGATAAGATATTATTTTTAAATTTGTAACCTAACTTTATAAAATTAATGTATAACCTCAATCTAATCATGCAGTCAATGACAATTCATAAAATTAATCAGAGCACTGGTCCACATTTGCGAATAGTTGCAGGACCGCTGACAGGGGGGGGGGGAGCAGAAGGGGGGATGAAATCCTGGGGTCTGTGCTAAGGTGACCTCTCACAATTGTTGTTTTATATAAATGATTCGATTGTGACTTATCATATTAGTAAATTAATCAAATATTGTAGGTTATTAGTAAAAAAAATAAATTGTATTTTTTGGAAGATGTAGGGGGGGGGGGGTTTAAAGGGAAAAGTGTAGTAGTAAAAGCGGATTTGTTTTTCTAAGGTTCTTCGATAGAATGTGTTGTATTCTCCAAATTAACCAAAGAAACAGAGCTTCAGAATAGAAAATGTAATTGTAAATAAATGAAAATAGGCAATAACTTCCAAGACGTTTATTCGATTAATTATTGACCCAGGAGAGCGAGGCAAATTGAGAGGTGACATCACCTCTCCTATTGCAACCTATCAAACATTCACGAGCTAATTCAGGACTGGCTCGCTAGAACACTTCCATATGAAGAAATTACAAGGTCTGAGGAGACGTGAGGATCTCCTAGGTTTGAAGAGGGTAAATATCGTGTGAGCTAGGAATTAATGCCTAGGCCAGAGCTATTAATGAAATAGTGGCCGTTGGGGGTATTATTTAAGAAGGACCGCGCTCGCCGATGGAATAGAGCTCCTGGATTATTGACGGGCACATGTGACAATCCGACTACTCGGAATATTACGCCGAGCGGGGACACGTCCGTCAGGAATAATTGAGCGGGTGGAAGGGATGGCATTAATATTAGGGAAGGAGGACGGGGAATTTTTGAGGCAGGTCTGTTGGTGAATCATTGAGGGCGAGCGCTACTGATTAGGACACCGCAGCCTGCCCCCCCCCCCCCTCCTTTATATAATTGCACACTCTCTCCCGGCTCAGGGCCTATTATTCCCTAATAGTGGAGTCACTAGCGCTAGTTCCATATTTATTCAACTTATATGTTGTTCCATATTGAGCTATCTCTCTTGAGAATGCCATGAAAGTTTGAGGTCTTGTGGCATCCCAGGCAAGCCGTTCTGTCGATTCGACTCCGTATCTCAATTTACGTTGTTGTGGAAAATTTTAATAATTGCTCGTTGAATGATGTTTCAGTAATGAGAAAAACAACTTGTTTGTTTTTCATGGTAACTAGCAAAATTACTTAAGGAATAATGCTGACATAATACTTTTAATACTTTTTATAAAACGTCTCAAATATCTTATACTTTATGAGGGGCTAAAAACATTTATGACGCCTGTTTATTTCATTATGTGCTATGAATATTCAAGCGAATGAGGCGTCTCTGATACTCATTCTATTAGCTGCAAATAAATTTAACAAAATATGAAGAGAATTTTTATTATCTCTCCTCCACATCATTGTTTAAAAAAAATTATTCATGTCATACCTTCATTTTTTTTTTCACCAACCAAAGATGTTTTGAAAGCCATTTTACCAGGGCAGGTAGGAGAAATATAAGCTTCAATTTTATTTGGATACGTATCTTTTCATCCTCCATCTAAAGAAACATTCAAAGAGGTAATAAATTATAGCTATTTAACAAATTCACTCCTCCTCTTCTGATTTGCCTGGTATAAAAACGATACGACCAACGTAATGTCACACTGTTTTAATTTCCAAGACCCTTCAATTCAAGATTCAATAAATAAGAATCACCTGTCAACTTGTATGAACACTAAAGACAGAGACAAAATCATTTTTTTTTTCTCTGAATTCTCCGGTTAATTCGTGGACATGTTGTTCTGAAGACGGTGTGGAGGGATTCTACTGTGTCAGAAATGTCAAAGAATTAATTTTCTGAAAGAATTAATTTAACAAATGAATTAAGTATTATAGTTTAATCCATTTTGGATAAAGTGGTTCCATTAGGTAACAATGCCAATGTCGGAAAATGTAATTGATTACCATTTTTAATTTTTAAAAATTTTACTGGATTGAAGATCTTAAGTGTAATACATACAGCTGTAAGGTGGAACGTTTCCATAGCTAACCATAGATCAAATATTAAGGTTGCCTAACGAAATTACTTAAATAACGGGTCGGTCCAGCCTGAGGGAGGGGATGGTGAGGGGGGGAGGGGATAAAGGGGGGGGGGGGGGCTGGAGGATGTATCTCCATGAAGGATTTCCCGGGCAAATCGTGGCCTCACCATTACCCACTCACTGTAACTGCTAGTCTTTAAATATTGGTCAACGTTGGCAATGAATCAAACTTAGCACATCATGTCCATAGCCTACACATTATTTTATACTATAATACAAATCTAATCAGTACAACAACCTGCATAAACGTGTAAGATAACAATTTGTTCATTGTCCTTATTGTCCTTTTTGTCCTTCCTTTCATGCCCTTAAAGAAAAATTGTTCTTTTCTATTTGTCAAATCACATAATGCGAATAAGCCCCAGTATCTGGAAAAACTTTTAAATTTGATAGGAAGAATATGATTGGGATATTCAGTCACAAACACCACAATAACTTTACATTAATTTATAGTATTGTCTTTTCGGCTTAAAATACAAGAGTTCATCAGGCTAGAAGAAGGCTAGTTAAAATTGAAACATATATATCAATGGTCACAGGTGATGAGTTGGTAAGTCGAAAAATGGCTGGTGCGGAGACTGGCTCATAGCAAGCCCACTTCAGAAAACAGTGCGCCATAAAACCTTGACAAACGGAAGATCAAATGTTCGAACCTGACTGGCTTAGAGTGGAATTAAAAATTAAAATCAAGCCTCCCAGCCAGGAAACTCCGTGTTTCCGAGACGACAAGGAAGGAGGATAAAAAAAAAAAAAGTCGAAAATTGCCCAAAATGTGCACTGTGAACATTTTCTATGCCTCTGAATAAGTTAGTAACTATTAGGCCTATTTATTTCTTTTGATGTAACGCGAGGAGGATGGCGTTAGATGTTTCAACACAATCTATAAACAATTGATAAAAAAAATAATAATAATAACATTGTTATAAAATACTTACTTTATTATTATTTTATTACTTTTATTTTATTTTAAAATATTTGTTTTTTTTCAAAGCCTATATTTAAAAATTTGGTGGGAACAAAGCAAAAGTCCGTTTTTTTTTATATAGGAAACACCTACATTTTTCTTTAGACCTTTAGACCTAAAGAGACATTTTCTTTAGTAAAAATTCAAAGTTAAATAGTGCTGCCCCGAAAAGTTCCGATTTTAGAAATAACAATTTATTCCCTGTGACTGTTATATTAACAAATAACTGAGCAACTGACTAATTAATTTAACAAAATTTTTGAATATTCAATTCCAATAGAACAGTGATTTTTTTAGTACTTTTGAATTAGAGAACTTTGAGAGAAATTAATATGTTTGGCTTTAATAATTTTTAATAGAATTGGTTTTATCCCTGTTTATCATAACACCCCTCGTCGCGGATTTGCCCACTTTTATAAGTAAAGAGCTTAGATAATTTTAACCTACAATTTAAGTTTTATTTGTTTATCGATAAAAATCTTGTATTAAAGTATGCGATTGAGTATTATTTCTTCATTAATATTTCTATGCTTAATAGTCATTTTTAACCAAGTTAAAATAGCCCAGGTTTGGTGGTTGAAGATTACGTAAAATAGCGATTAAAATATTAGTTTTATTTTTAATTGTAATAAAAACATTTTCTAGTGTCCAACTGTTTTCTCTATAGGTAACACATACATCAATTTTATAATTTTAATGTATGAGTTGGTAATCCAAATAGACAGAGATTATTGAGAAACTCTTGCGGATACTACTCGTCGTGCATATTACCCGTACACAAATGCATTGACAGCGCTTATAACCAAAGGCCCATGGGTCACATTTTTTCACAAAGTATTTACATTTCGATTTGGTATTATTTAATTTTTTATTCGGCAAAAATAATTTTATTGGTCTCATCTGGTTGAATTTTAATTCTTAAGTTTTTTTCTTCCAAATCCTGACCAATCCAAACAGTGATATTAAATTTGTTAAGACCTACACTTAGAAATTTTCTAGGGAGTAATATTTCATTGGGTTGTCCGATAAATATATCATAACTTCATATGTTTTCATATCAGTTATCACTTACGGGTTTTGTGAAACAGAGCTTTCTGCACAACATGGCGTTTAATTGTACCAGTGGACACCATTGCCAGCTGAACCTGTCCACGGGTACAACAGATTTTTCTCTTTGTTTATTAATTCATTATTTCAATTATAAATAGTGCGGAAAAGTTTGTAGGCACGTGATATAAAATGCCTAAATTTGGATACCTACTATTGGTATAACCTTTTTTTTTAAGAGGAGAAAACTCGCCACTCTCTATTTATAACAAACTATTCAACTAGTGAAGATGGTGATTTCACAAATGTGATCTTGGCTGATCTATCAAGCGAAGATATTATTTTTTTAAATTGAATATGGTGAAATATATGTTGGTAGCTATGTTTTGTGTTGTAAAGCATTTGATCAAAGAATAAGTAGTTTTGTTCACGTTCAACATTTGCTACTTGAAGAAAATTTCATCAAATGATAGAACCCCAAAATTTATTATTCCGAACATCGCTACTGATTATGAAATTGAAATAGATATCAAAAGAAAATTACCACCGCCATCTTTTATCCGGCTCTGGAAGATTATGTAAACAATTACATTTTCCTACATCTTTTCATGGATATGATCTCTGATGATTCGATTTTTTTCATAAAAAATTCTAATAATTAAATAATTATAGGTACATAAAAGATTTATTTTTTTTGTTAAAAGATTTAAAAATAAGCTAAATTTCTATTTAATTTTATTATATATAAAATTTATATTGTTTATAATATAGATAAGCATGTATACTTTATTTTAAAAAATATTAGAAACAGTGGCTTACTTTCCGGGCAGTCAACGTCTTATATATTCAACTCATATCAAGTAAATTATTATTAGTTGTCCAATTTTCATAAGCGGATAACCTAAAACGGTAGCTGATTTTTGTGTGAAGAACCTAAACAAATTTACTAATGTCGGATACCGGGGACTTGGCTGAGTGCTGCTGTTGCTACTTGAGACTGAACTATCCGCTCAAGTAGGCCAGACCGTCCTCACTCCATACCGCGCCACTTCGCCCACTTTTTTGGGGTAGCTGTTATCTTCTACTAGGGTCCATCGCCGAATGAGCAGCTTTTTAGGAAGCTACTATATGGGCCACTTGAAGTGAATATAGTTTAAAAAAATAATGATCTAGTTCTGCCCGTTATACAAATAGGAATTTCTTCTTTCTTGCTACCAGGAGGAACTCTTCTTAATTTAATTAAGGAATTGAGGGAGAAAAATCGGTCTACACTAAATTTTGACAAGGAGTAATGCACATTGTCACCAGCTGTGTTCAAAAATAAGAAAAATAATATTCGAAACAAATTTTGTGAAGGGTAATACAGAAATTAGAACCTTAGAACAGAAAGAAAACACCACCATTCCAGTATAACAAACTGGTTCGGTTAGTATCTATTTACTTTGGCAATTAACTTATTACTTAAACCTTTTCCTTCCTTTTTTCACCTTTTGAAGCTTTTCCAGTCTCTAGTGAACTGTTCATGGACTAATCTTAACCAACGGTACAAAAATGTATGAGATCTATTGTTTAAAATTGTGTAAGAAAGTTTCAACAATTTTTCAATTTTTTTTTTTGGTTTTATAAATTTATTGAAATTTACAACTGAATATACAACAAGTAAATGTGTTGAAAGTGAATACAATGGCATGTAAATAACATGTGAAGAACTGTTCACTAGTAGCACTTCAATAAATTCTACACTAAAAGGTCTCTAGGCCATCTTCTTTTGATACGCCTCGGAGGATTATCAGGGATGGAATAGGAAGCAAGTTGGGAGACTAGTGGATTGGAGTGGTTATGGAGCTTACTATGGAAGTATAGGTATCTGGTTTGGGCTAAATCAGCAACATATGGGACATTAAGATCTTTATGGATAAGTTTTAAAGTAAGGAGCATTAAGGATTTTTCGAAGGATTTTGGATTGTAAGGATTGGATACGAGAAGAATTAGAAGGTTTAGTTGAGCCCCACAGCTCAACTCCGTATGTCCAAATAGGTCAGATAACTGTCATGTAAATGAGTCTTTTATAGAAAATCGGGAGCTTTGAACGTTTGTCTAGTAAATGTTGAAAAAGTCGAAAACGACGAGCAGTTTCTTGTCTTTTAAGTCTTGTATGAGGATTCCAAGTTAAGCGTTTGTCCAGTTGAAGTCCTAGATAGCGGATCTGTTCAACAGGGATCAGTGGAATATTTTTTTCAAATTTGAAATTGATTTTTAAAAAAAGTTTTTTATTGTACTTTTACTAAAAATAATACATTTCTTCGTAGTTATTTTGATACCTTGTTACGTTTATTTATACATATCTGTCATATTTGTGTTGCTTAGTAACCTAAAACAATCATAAACTTTGTCAAGACAAAATTACGATTTTTAATTTCTTACCCCCATATACTCTTGAAACTGTGCCGCGATGGGATCTCTAGGGTAGGGCTTGTCCTTCCACAAGTAGAAAGACAAGGTTGGTTTCGGGGCTCCCCGTGATGCTTGTACATATAAATGAATTTTAATTAATTTTTGTTTCTTAATTTCCTCTATTGTTAATTTATTTTGTATGGTAATTTATTTTGAGTTTTTTTTGGGTTTTTTTCAGCGTCTATATTGTGAAAATGGATTCCTTGTCGTTATTTAACTCATTACCTTAAAGAGAGGCATATTGTAATATTAATTAAAAAAAACACTTCTGTCTCTAATAAAAAGAAAAAACTATATTATACATGATAATGGATTCGTCCAGTAGCGTAACGTTTGTTATGCCCACCCCCCTCCCTCGCCTAACAAATCCTTGGCCCTAGTCTAAGGGTTTTTTTTTTTTTTTTTTTTTTTTTTATACTAAAACGAACTACCATTAGCAGCCGTTAATTATCTACGTGATTTATTTAGATTAAGTAAAGTTGTGCTAATAACTAAGTACTAATAACATTGTGAAGTGAAAAATGATTAAATTGATGTTTCTAATAAAAAAAAAATTATGTTGAGAAAATAAGTGATGGTAGTATACATGTTATCGAGAAATGGTAACGTTACCAACAAACTTATAACAATCAAGCAAAATGGTTCATCATACGCTAAAATTGTACATAACTTTTGTTGTTCGTACGGTTTTACTGAAGAAAACGAATGGTCACATCAGAAAAACGGACGAATTTCGAATTGCTCTTTCAGAAAACTGAGGGGTGCAGAATTCAAAAATATAAAAATATGTCAAAAACAGAAAAGAAATGTCATTCCTGGTTTTAACGTTACATTAGAAATTCTTTTCCCCATATCATATGTCCGGGTCACAATGCGATAATTATGTGTCTTCACGTGGTCGGTGAACATGTTGTGGTCGGTTCCCATAATTACATGTTTACTCGCGAATCAGTAAATTTAGAAATGATAAGCTAGTGTTGATCATTTCATAGAACGTCATTAGTAGAGGGTTTATTTATTCATGAAGGATTATGGGTAGATGTTAAACGATTAAGGTTATAGAAAATGAGGTTAGATATTTTTAATAAAAATGTTTCGATTCCATAAAGTAATCAGGTTTTGTTTCATTCCTTTGGAAACTGACATTTCATATGTAATGACATAGCTGTTTGATACCGCAAGGTGGTGAGTACCGTTGGAATTAATGTTTTTACTGCTTCCATTATTTTTTTTTGAGTTACAACTCTGTTTATTTTGGACTAAATATCAAATCTAAATAGGAAGAATCTACACATGATATATTTTTTCAGTGACTTGGCTGTCGAAGATACCATTCCTCTGACTCAAGATGTATTTCCGGCAAAGATAGAAGGAATGGTATCAGTGATATTAATACCTCCAGGGAGCACATCATCCATAAAGAGGCCGATTGAAGAGGCAGGCACGTGTTAGGTGAAGCCATCTGGGACTCAACATTTTTAACCACGATGACGGCTTATCTGCAGACCAAAGGCTGGAGATAATCTGTAAATAGTGGAAGGAAGTAGCTAAGTGGGAGCTGGTAGGTGGTGGTGCTGGTGGCGGTGGCTGGTAGCTATCTCAGGGCAGGCCTCTATTAAACTGTATAATGGGCCCTGGCGCCCGGCACATCTCGCTCCGTCTTTAGTATTCGTTAACCGTTCCATTTATTATTGTCATTTTGCAAACTCTTGGCGGCAAATAGTCTTAGGCCATTAGCGATGGGGTGCTTCGCTACAATGTGACTTTTAAAATAATTATTATTATATATACCACAAGTATGGTGAGCTAATGATTCTCTATATAATCATAACAATTGAGATCATCACCACATTGAGAAAAAATAATATAGGTTGAATGTGACGAAACAACAATTTAATGAAAGAAGTAATTCTTCAGGTGGATAGTGGTGAAACAGATATCCAAATTATTTATTTGGACTCCAACAACTCGCTGGGTTTATTTTAATTGTATTTTATCTATTTTTATATAGCTAGGAAGGATCAGCCATTTCATAACGGCCAGTCTATTCTTGTCTGAATGAAAAGTGATGGTTTGTTAGTTTAATTTGTTAAAGAGATAATTTCAAAACCTGAGATAATGTCGGAACTTGGTTTTTAGAGATACTTATTTTAAAAAGTTTTTATTTCCATTCCACAATTCAATTCTGATTTCATTGCAATGATGATATTGTAATAGCTTATGAAATTGTACTTTTTTTCCCTCAGAAAGATTCCAATATCTGTTTAATTGCCCGAATGTCAGATTTAAAATCAATGTATTTTTTTTTTCTTTTTAAACATTCCACTAACGTTCTTTTAACATTTTTGAATCCTTTAGAATAGTAGTTATTTTTCTTCTTGTTCGTTCTTACATTCTTTTGTTGCTTAAACACATTTTAAGACTAAATTAATGTTTGTGTGTCTTGAGAAATATTTAACTAATGTTGCTCGCATTATGTGGGGCTAAGTTGTTTTAACATCCACATAACTTTAGTCTGTGCCTTAAAGATAAGTCACATTGTTCAAAAACAATTTTAGATTTGGAGCTCGGTTTATGATCGTTCTCTACTGATATACTGCATATTTACTCCTTAGTAACATCGGGGCGAGGTTATTTCCAACCAATTATTTCGTACCAGTTATATCCAATTTATTTATATATCTATTCCGTCCGTTTTTGAGCTATTTGATCACTGTGCAATTTCAATTTGACAAAATGGACTTTGGTTGTTTTTGTCAGTGGTCTTTCAAATGTTTATCAACACCGGTTGTTCTCCGATGCCAGTAAACATGTCACAACCGGATTTTTCGACATACAGTATTTCAGGGTACTGAAAATTAAACCGGCCATATAACACTAGACCTACTAAAGATATAGAATTTATCTTAAGGAGGCGCATCGAATTCTTTGATCGACACAGAAAAACGAGAAGATATACTCAGGCACTGACTTAAAGGCCACACAGTAGCAAAACTACGTTAGAAAAGTTAGAATCGACTACATTAAGCTCTAAAAACTTTAGACAAAACCTCTCCTGAACGTTTAGTAAGCCCCATCAATAGATAAAAATGCTCTTAAAAACCCCTGCCACACACTATTCTTCTCTTTTATATAATGCTACGCTGTGGATGGCTATTCCAACACAATACTTCCCCCCTGTAACCGTTCTTGGAAAATCATATGCGCTTCATGTTCGTGTTACCGAAGGTATGATTATGCGTTACACGTGGTTTGTGATTGTAGAGTGACCAGTGCTATGTAATCACATATTTACATGATCATTAGCACATTTCAAAATTATGGGTGTGGTATATTGAATTCATAGAATGCATATTCACGGATGGGTTATGATGGCCCGGCATTTTAATAATTAATTCTATTTCATGCTCTTATTATTTTCTCAGAGCTGCGATGAGTAAAAACACTTCCTAAATCTCGATGAGTTATTGGGGGGGAGGGGGGTAAGGGGGTGTTACTACGGGGTTACCATTCAACTACATTTTAGTTTTATAAGATTATGATAAGAACATTGAGTTTTGAAATCGTTTCCTGTTTTTCAGTATCTCTAATGTTATAGTATATTACTGAATTCCACATTATTAGCATATAAAGCTTTCAAAGTTCGGATAAGGAGTAATAATAATACCGTTTATTTCATAGGGAAATGTGTGAGATCCTGGTATAATCTCTTCGAATCTTCAGAAAAATAATTCATTCACCCTGAAACGGCATTAAAGGCATTATATTCCATATATATCGTTTGTCTGGACTTTCCTCGATAAAAATCGAGGGCGATGAAGTTGCTGATGACTTGGCAAGGATGTAGTCGGAAGCAAAATTGAACCAATTGGCAATATATCAAACAGGATAATATAAAAATTTAAAAGGATGCTTATGTGACGGAAAGAAATATTGTGAATGGATGACCATAAGCTGCCAAAAATATAAGCTGTTAATTATTAAAGAATGAATAATTACAGAAAAATATGAAAGCTGTTAATGCAGGCTCTATGATTTTTGCAAAACTACCAGTATGCCCCATAGTTGGTTAAATCGATTTTTTTTTAAAATTTTATTTATATATTTATTTTTTTTTACACTAAGCGGCCTTAAAGACCACGCGAATATCATGACCATGGATTCTTCTTTCTATTCCTTTTTTCCATCCATTTCTCCTTCATTATTTTTGATTGCCTTCGTTTCCTTTCCTCCGTCCTGGGAATCCCCTTCATAGGCTTCCTCTTGTCCAAAAGAACTGTAACCTCATGAAACCTCTTTCTGAATTCCTTTTTGTCCAAACAATCTTGGTCGTTTACCCCCATTTTTCTGGTTTTCTCTTTCAACTGCTTGATGTATCCTTGCGAACTTTGGTAGCCCCAGAGTTTCTGCAATATAGCTTTATTCAGCCTTTCCGGAGGCATCCTAACCATGTGCCCGAAGAATTTTAGTCTCCTGATCCTTATCTCAGTTTCTATGTCTTTGATTTCCTTGTACATTTCCTTCTTTGCTCTTTAGCTGTAACTTCTTGTGTCTTCCAAGGATCATAGATCCTTCTTAGGATCTTTCTTTCGGCTTTCAGCAGCTTTTCTAGGCTGGAAAGGTTCATGGTTTCCGTCCCATACAGTATCACCGGTTTTACCACTGTGTTGTAATGCCTAATTTTCACCTTTATGGACAAATTCCTTTTGTTGTATATGTTGCTGGTTGCGAAACTCAGTCTTTCCAGCTTGGTAATCCTCTCCTTCATGCTTTCCTTTTCCAATCCCCTATTGCAATTGGTTTCCCCCACGTATTTAAACTTTTGTGTCACTTTTATTGATCCATTTTTTGTTTTTACTGTTTTTTTTCTTGAAGTTCGGAATTGTAGTTATAAGCTCTGTTTTTTCAAAGGAGATCTCTAGACGAGTTTTTCGGCCATTTCTTTAAGAGTGTTAATCTGATCAACTGCCTCCTCCTCTGATTATTTTAATTATTTATTTATTTAATAATCCGCTAGATAGTTTGTTTTTTTTTAATTCTAAAATAATGGAAAAAAATTCGAAGAACGTAGCTTGAATTTAATGAGGTTTTTAGTTCCAAATCTGTTCATAGATCGAATATTATTGATTCCGTTTACAAATGAGAGCGAAAATAAATTTGATTCTAAAGTGCTACCATCTCTTTTAAAAAAATCTAACTAAAAACCACGATATTTTTTTTAAAATTTTAACCCGCCCAGGTGGGATTCGAACCCACGACCTTCTGGTTACCATCGCCTCAACTCACTCGGCCATTGAAGGCCCCTCAGGATATTTAGATCTTAGAAAACTGCTTGCCACAGTAGGAGCCTCTGATATTATGTCGGAATTTAGGAATTACTTAAAGGCCCAGCGTTGACCTTGAAGATGTAATAAAGAATCATCTGGAAGGTCTAGATTTCAATCGAGTTGCATAATCCGAATCCAATCTATATTAAAGAAATGTCATAGGAACATCCCAAGCGTACCTTCATTTTACAGAAAGTTCTCGCTGAACTGAAGATGCCGGAAAAAATAACATACAATTATCGTGTAAACATAGAAAATTTAATAGTATCCAATCATGTAAATTTTGAGACACAGATAATAAGATGACGTCACACATTTTTTTCTTGAAAGTTTTCCTTATCCAAAACGTACGCAAAAGTATTTGAGCGATTATCTCCTACCCAAACTAAATCCCAGGTCGACTTTGGAAAATCTGTTATCTGTTAATAGTGTAAAACAATTAAAAGATATTTTTTAAATTTATAATTAAAACATTTAATGCAGATTGGATCGCACAGAAAAATACCACAAGATGTTTAGTCTAATATTTGTAAAAACAGTTTTTATTAAGTTTTATTTATTATGTGTGATTTAAATATCAATAGATTTTGTGTTTATATGCTATTCTTTTTTTTCCATTTAATCTAATTGTGTTTTGATACAGAAGGACTAACTTTCTGTAATTGTAATTTTTATTTTAAAAAAAATACTGTATAAATCCATTCATTCAACAAGTATATTCAGGAGAGAAATCAATCCAACAGAATAAAGGGAAAATACAGGGTCTCAAATCCTGGTATTAAACAATGTACAGTTTTAATTAAATTGTTGAAAGAAAAGGCAAAATTTAGCTAAATCTAACACTGAGGGAGTTGGGAACTATTCTCGGGCTCTTCACAGGCCATTGTCCGTTATCGTCTCAAATGCTAAAAATTGTGGAAGATTCCACTAGATGTCTATGCTTAAAGGGAAAAGAAAGAAAATATACGAATGAGAAGCCCTCGTATGTTACATAATGCAACACCTAAATTAGGCAATAGTTAAGTCTGTACTTCCAAAGAAAAAGACAAATTCCAATGAGACTGTGCCTGGTTCTTCTTCTTAAAACTGGTGGAAAGTAAAAATCTTCTGTGACATTCAGCGATTTTTATCGATCGCTGCTACTCTTAATCATGTTAGGCCCAAGATATTGGTCAATATTTACCAGACATCGCCTCCGATTACCACCTATACCGGTCGGCAGATCTTACGGGGGAGAAATTTCCTTGTTATAAAAGGGTCAAAATTTGGCTTGATAATTGGAATTACTCAGAGATTACCTGAAAGATGGTCGGTGGTTGTTGCTTTAGATAGAGTATCCTTTGAATAAATAATTTACTCATTCTGCCAAGAAGCACGTCTGTTTTGTATTCACAAGTATGCCTTTTTACATTGAAATAATAAAAGATTTATTATTGATGTATTTCCATAGCTAAATAATTCTTTATGTAGTGCATTAGAAATTTTGTTGTAAAGAATTAATTCAGGAGAAACTGCTTCTTTTTTTTCATTATTTCGGTATTTTATTTATGAAGATATGTGGGAATAATTGCAGGCTCTCGAGGGAATATCATAAATGATGGATGATATATTCGGCTGAAGTACCCTGATTATCGATCGCAGTGATTACCTCTGACCTATATATCGGTAATTCCTTCACCTTCTGTTTAATTGACGACTGCCCTACATGGCTAATAAATACTAAATTAAGAAGAACCATAATGCCAAGAGGCTCTTTATCATAAAATCGTTAATTACCAGGCATTTGATTATGATAGGTATATCGTAGATCTTTTTCCAGCAATCATACGATCTAGAAATAATTACAAGATTCAAAGGTGGAACTTCTTGTATGAAGCTCTGGATCAGCTTGAAGGACTGTTTTTTAGATAAATGTTACTGATAATATTTCGTGGATAGTTAGTATTTAAAGTCAAATCACTTAACTAAAAAAAAAAAATGATAAAGCCATGATGTGGCTTCCAAACTCCGCCATGATTAATCAGTGAAAATATAGGAACTTTATGTAGAATGGATGTGTCATAGTAGAATAGGTCTTTTTATTCGATCTAGAGCTGGCATAAAATAAAATGAATTTCAGGCCACAGCTTGGTTGGGAACTTTCAACCTTCCCTGTAAAATAATTTCTAGAACTACCAATAGTAATTATATATAACTTTTGAAGAATGAACAATAAAATATTTTTGATTCAAATTTAATTCAAAATTTAGAGGCGATGAGTTAACTGCTCCACCTGTTGATTTATTATTGTTTTGAAGGTATTTATGTTCGGATCTTGTTTTGATTGCGATATTTAAGATTTAGTACGCTAAATGGTAATTATGATTAATATTTGAGAATTCGAGCCAAATTAGAATAATAATTTAAGCAAGTACAAAAATTTGTAATGATGGTAAAATGGTCAGTGTCCTCCTCCCCACAGCTTAATAACAAAGTTAATTATATAAAACTGCAATCACATTACAATTGCATTAAAAGTAGCTACTTAAAATACAACATAAAAATAGCTACACCATAATAAAATAATTCTTGTTATGATGTAATTTTTTTAACTTATTTGACTTCCAATTCTTCTCGTATCCGATTCTTGCAATGAAATATCCTTCATAAAATTCTGAATGCTTCTTATTACATTACGAATAAACTTATTCACATTGATCTGAATGTGCCATGGTCGCTCAATTGGAACAATCCAGACACCTAATCTTCCATGATTAACCTCATAACCACTCCAAACTACTAGTCTCTCAACTTGCTTCCCTTTTCGATTTCCGATACCGACCCGAGGTATCAAAAAGAAGATGGCCTAATGACCTAATATAGATTTTTTCGAAGTGCTACTAATGGATAATTTCTTTGCTAGTTATTGACATGTCATTTTAATAATATTTCCTGACATTTACTTGATGTATATTTTGTAATAGTGTCAGTAAATAAATAGAAAAAAATATTTGAAACACAAACACTCAGTCAAGTGTTACCTTCACAGGTAACAGATGACTACATATTAACTTAAGGAAAATCAGTGATGTGTCGGTACCAGGATGTTTCGATTTTCGGTTCCGATACCGGTACCAAAAAATCGTTTCTCGAATCTCGGTACCTCGCTTAAAAAAAATTGTCATAATAAGAAAATATAACGAAAGTTTATTCAAAAAATTTAGTGAAGTTTATTATACGTTAGTGCTATTGCTTAACAAAATCTAAAGTTAATAAAACTATATTTATTTCGTAATTCTATATTTTTATTTTCCGTTAGCAAATATCTTCAACAACTGCAGTAAGAATGCTTCAATAAGATAATTGATTTAAATCATGTACTTAGCAGTGTTGATCTAGTTACACCAAAATTGCTCAGTTATAAAAAATGAAATCATAGAATTTTTTTGTCATTACGGAGAGGAATAAGTTAATGATTATTATCTAATTGGTATCATGAACTGTCATTCCAATCAGAGATATGAATCGGTTCATAGGAATCGACTTTGAATCATGGATTTTCGATATCGATTTTTTTTAATGAAACGATGGAACCGAGAATCGACATATTCCTTGTGAAAAGAATGAATAACATGAAAATTGCCGAACGAAAGCAACATGCTGTCGGTAGTACTCATACGCCTCTGCTGATGTAAAATGTGGCGTATAAAAAAAAATGACTGTTTTATCGAATTCCAGAGTTTAAAAGTCTGTAAATATCTTGATGCTATTTATTTTTTATCAATACTTAATAATCCCTTTAGAGCATTCTCTAAGCTTGTTTCTAACATTGGACTTCTTAAAAAAAAAAGCCTCAGTTCAGTTATTAATTTCAAAGAAGAAACATGACAGTGTCCTTCCAAATTCTCATAATTTTAAGGCATTACTGGAAAAAACATTTCGCAGCCACTGAAGCAACTCGTGAAATTCTTAAATATGAAGGGGAAGGTGTAATAGAAGAGTGCATTGCACGGCGTTGGTTTAAAACAATTTTAAAGTGGAGATACGACGTTGGAAAGGAAGAAGGGCTCTGAGCGGCCATTAATGGATATTGATGAGGTTCTGAAAGAAGCTGTTGAGTCACATCCATCCACAAGTACTCGCGAACTTGCCAGGGAGTGTGGTGTGTCGAAAGGAACTGTTAGTCACCATCTTCTCTCCATGGGGAAGGTGAAAAAGACCTGTAGACTGGTTCCTCACGAATTTACTCCTCAACAATCAGTAGAAAATTTTACAGAACTTCATGGGTTTGAACCTCTGCCTCATCCACCATATAGCCCAGACCTCGTACCTTCGGATTACTACTACTTTTTTCGATCCATTGCCCATATTCTTCAAGGGAAAAAACTTGATAATTTTGCGGAGGTTGAAAATGCTGTCCAAGCATTTGTTCTTTGACAGCCATCCCAAGGAATGGTATCAGCGTGGCATCGAGCAGTTGACTAGCAGATAGGTAATGACGGTAGATAACAATGGGCTATACTTTGAGAATTAATTGTATTTTATATCAATGAAATAATAATACAAATATTTGTTTCAAAAACGGTCATTTTTTTTTTTATCCACCCCATTACATTTCATGCAGTTTTCCATGAAATGAAATGAAAATCTAGTTCTGGGCTAAATCAACAACATATGGAACATTAATGTCTTTATAGATACGTTGTTTTTTTGACAAAGTAAGGAGCATTAAGTATTTTGTATTGAAAGAATTGAATACAAATGCATTAGATTGCTTAGTGGAGCCCCAGATCTCAACTCCGTTTATCCAAATAGGTTTAATTACTGTCATGTTTTATGGAATCAGGACAGAACACCTACAACTCAAACATGTTAAAGTTTTAATATAGTTAATTATCTATATTTATTTATACAAGGGTGAAACTTTCATAAGACATGCATTCTCCATATTAGTAAGAAGACCGAAGTGTATGAACAGATTTATATTATTGATTATTAACCTTGAGTGTAACAGGTAATTATACAACAAGTACTATAGACATTGGTGTAGTAAAGGTTAAAACCTTTAGTTATACTTGACCCGTGTCTTCAACATCAACATCGACGGGGAGAAGTAGAACAACAAGTGCCTCAGAAGACATATCTCTAATTCTTTGGCTACAGAATATAAATTAAAACATTGGTGGAGGAATAACAGAAGGAGCGATGAAGATGTACATGACAAAATGAAAAGAACAAACACGGACGAAGAGAGACTGATGACTGGCTTAATAGTCTTCCCCTGACGGGTGTCATCGAGGACAAATGCTCCTGGATGAAGACACCAGGGTGTGGCCACATCTCTAATAGCAACAGGATATTGCTCTATTGTCTGTTCCCTGGGAGGGTCGTATCTTGATGAGGGGACACGAGGGAGGAATAAATGGGAGGGATGCCAGAGGAAGAAAGTGTTCGGGAGAGTATGGTAAGTATCTGCGGTAATTGATTGAACATCAAATCGATGGATTCATTAGCTTTGTTGTTGGAATAGGTATGCCTCCTGTGTAAGGAAATTAATTCAAACCTTCAAGGTTAAAAGTGAAAAATATAACAATATGGTCATTACATATTCATGAATTCGCAACTTATGGACAACTATAATATTAAACATAATTATTAGTTACAGCGTTCTAAATTATCCTCCACTGGATTTCAACAACATTGATGTGTACTGTGATTATCACTTCGTTTGGCTTGGACTCTAATATTATATCATCACTTAAGCTCTCATAACCTCTTTTTCTTAAAAAATAACTCATCTATTATTTCAATTAACAGTTTGACAGGCGCTTGCAGTTGCCCTTGGTCCTCCCAACCGTCATTTCCCAGACGTCCGGCATGTTTGCTAGATATCGCTATTTTCTTTATGTGCTCAGCCTGGTCTGATTCCATCCGAGGTCCTGTAGCACAGCTGCTTGGCTGCCCTCCTATCGTTCATTCTGATTAAGTGACAGATCTATTTCATCCGTTGAAAACTCGGAGATCATCGTATAATTTGTAGATCTGCTTATTCTTTCTCAGTCAGTACGCTCCATCTTCCCTCATTGGACCCATAATTCGTCGTGATATTTTCCTCTCAAAACGATCAATCTTTTCCGCTTAAATTTTGCTTAAGGCCCGGGTGCCACAGTACACATAGGTCAGGACAGGTCGGATAATAGATTTGTATAGCGTTATTTTTGTATCACGGTTTAATAGTTTGCTGAAAATGAAACTTTTCAAAGCAAAAAAAACTCATCTTTTAAGGGACAACTTTTAAGTCGTCCTCTTTATGTTGTGAAACTGCATTTAAGATGTTTATTTTAGTTATTAGGCAATAATTTTGTTTAATTGCTTTTGTTTGTAAAATGGTTTAGACTTATACCTTATCATTCCTTAATTCTCTTCCTGGCAGACGGTACATCTTATTAAACAATACAAGTAATTTAGTATTTAATATTTGTGTTATTATGAAAGTATTCATAATAATATAGTAATTATGTGGCCAGATCATTGGATTCTATCAAACCATTTTCGTTTACAAAGTACCTCCAGTTAAAATGATTAATTATGGATCTATGTCCTCCTTAACTAGATTTTTAGCTGCTGAAATAGTATTGCAGAAGGGTGGCAGGAAAAACTATCACGGATATGAAGATGTAAATGTATTGATGGATCCGAAGAAGAATAACCTCAATTCTATAGAAAGAAAACATTACATTATTTTATTAGAGATGGTGACGGGACAAGGTTTAAAAAGCTACAAAAAAAGTTATAAAAAGGTATAATAATAATAATAAATAAAATAATAAATTAAGGCTTAGCGAACCCGAAGGTTCGATGCCGACACCACCAACCGTCGCACAGTGGGGCAAGTAGCCCTAATTGTTGTCATAAACTAAATATTCTTACTTATATCTTAAATAATCATCAACATTGGTTCCTAAAGCTATAAATCATACATTGAAACATTGAAAAACCTAAATCACTCACTTTATTTGTGTACAATACGGAAAAACTTAAAAAACAGTAAATAAAAAAATTTACACTTTTCATTAAAATAAGTAACACACTTTCTATCAATAACATTAGCTATCAATTCAATAACATTCTTCGCTGTCTTCTTCTTCTGTGTCTGACATATTTTCAAAAGAAAAAGAAAGAAAGTTCAAAGCCTCTGTCGGTAGTGACTTAAATTTTTTCTTAGTTAGTTTTCGTTTACTTGTTAGAACTGGGTCTAAACTCAACAAAAAGTTAATTAATATATCCTGGTTGGATTTTTCTAGACTACACTTCCGTGATGTTCAGGATATTTTTCGAAATCCTTGTTACGAGCTTCCTGTGCTTCCTGTACCATGAATAAGAAACTTGTCGAGGGTCGGTGATATCGGGAACCATGGCTACTTTTTTACATAATACTTTGCAGTAACCATAAGCAAACGCTTGATAGGCATTATTATTAATTTCGTACCCACTTGATATTGTTATCAATATTGTATGAAGCCTTTTAATTAGTTCAGCGTTGACTCCGATAATTTCTGGCCAGATATCAGCACGAGAGAAAAATCGCCTAGCCGTATTTCCATCGTTACTATTTCCAAAGCCAGGTTTAGGCATGTCAGCAATCAAACCACACTTTAAAAAAAAAAACTTTCTTGGATTCGACTCTTGGTTTCTTTAACAACTTGTTTGTCTTCATTGCTGCGGTCTTGCCATTTTTTTAGTGGAAGCTTGTAGGATATGTGTATGATAAGTGTATAGGATAGGAAATAAAATGATTTTTTCGTCTATGCACTAACAAAGGAGAAATATTTTTTCTGACGCTGGGGCAGATTGGGGCAAGATTTTTCAACGAAACCACAATATTTAGATAATGTACTAGAAGATAGTGGAAAAAAATATGCTTGTACGGGTTTGGAAGGTTACTAAACCCTTCGCGACAGATAAAATAAAATCAACAATCTTATTTTATTATATTATTAAGGCAAATATAATACTATATTTCAAAATTATATACCTGAAGATAAAAATAAAAATATACAAGTATTAAAACTGTATGTAAAAAAAAACAAACGATCTGTTAATAACAAATTGATGCAGACACTGGCATCGATGCCTCTGAAGTTTGTCCACATTCACCGATTATCAGTACAAGACATGACCGTTATCAGCTTGAGGAATTACATTATTTTGTTCTGTAGAGCCTTAGCTAACAGATAATTAAGTCATCACGTTGAAAGGAAAATTTTAGTTTTTGGACTTTCTGCCACGTTTTGCTTTAGTTTGCCCCACTGTACGTCGACCGCACACTTCCCTCCAATCCACTCCTCCAAAACCTAAATCCCCCAGGTCGTCCCTGATGCAATCCTCCCATCTATGTCTCGGCCTACCACTCGGTCGTTTACCCGACGGCTCATAAATGATTACTTTTTTCGGGATTCGATCATTATTAAACCCAACGACTTTACAAGCCCATTTTAAGCGTCGCGCTGCTATTACTTGAACTATATTTAACGGATATAATTCACGCAGTTCCGCATTGTGAAGCCTCCTAAATTCTCCTGTTTCTTCATCCTTTTTTGGGCCAAATTTTCGAAAAAACTTTAAGGCGTTGTTCCTCCCTTAACGTCAGCGGCCATGTTTCACATCTGTAGAGAACTGTCGGTAGTATAATAGTTTTGCATATCCTAATTATTAAATTTTTGGAGAGTAAGCGCGAACTGAGTAAATTTGTGACCGAGAAATAACAAGCATTACCGTCTTTTAACCTAGCCTTTATTTCTTCTTGAATTTCATTCAAAAGTACCAAATCATCAGCATAACTTGATAAAAAGGTATAGTAAAAGTAATTGAAAGAAAAGTGATAAGTCAATGAGTTAAGTAAACTACAGATAATTTAAAAAAAAAACGTCCATTTTACAAAATACAACTCAAAACACTGACTTCTAAACAGGGCCGGAATTGGAAGATTTATTAGAGGGGATCAGTTTGCCTCCCTCATCTCCCCCCTCCCTCTTCTCCCACTCACCATTAAAATACAATACCTAAGCTAGTATTTAGATGAGGTAGTTGAAATTACACACCATATGTATGTTGTGAAGAAGTTGTATTTATAAAGAAATGTTTCTAATAACTTACTTCTTTTTTTTTTATGAACTTTCCAAATTTTGCTTACTTCTGAAATCTGCCGCCCAGGGCACGTGCCTCCCCCTGCCCGCCCTAGTTTCGGGCCTGCTTCTATACATCATTGCAAACAAGAAGCTGAATCTATTGACCATTTTTTTTTTAGATAGAAACATACAACACGGCGCTACAACTCACTGTTAGTCAAGGCCTCCTGTAGCATCAACCGTCAGCCATCTCAGGGTGTTGCTGCTGCTCTCCAAGTCCTCACTTCCAAGCTCAATCTCAATCTTGGTCTACCAACTCTCCCCTTGGTGTGTATCTTTTCCTATAGGAGTTTTGTTTTTGGGACCTCAACCACGTGCCCAACCAAACGGACCCTTTTAATCTTAATATATCTTCCAATGCTTACATTCGTATATCTCTGAGTTGGCTATCAGTTTGGAAGTATTGTCTCTGAAATCCGGCCCAAAAATGCTTCTAAAAAATCTCAGGATTCATGGTTTATTGTGTGTTTCGAAGTTACACAGCGGTCAGAGGCAAAGGCTAGAACAGGTCTTATGAATATTTTATAAAGTTGAACTTAATAAACGTGAAAGGTTGCTATTTCTGAAGTATATTAAAATCCTGAAACAGGTATTATTTAGTTGTCATCGGAGTTTACCTGAGTTCCTAAATAAATGAATTATTTCGTTTGATCAAATGTGAATTTTCCTATTTCTATCTGACAATAGAAAGTTTCTTGTCGATCCCCTCCTTTTTCTTTAATTAAATGGAGAGCATACATTCTGAAATTTTATGAAAGTTTTGAAAGATAAAAATTAATATTAAAAAAAAACATTATTATTATTTTTTACTTTTGTAGTTCTATATATTTTTGATGACTTTCAGAATGCAAATAATTTTTTAGCGATGTGGTTGCGTCTAGGTGATTCACTTCTAAAAAAATATATCAAGTATCAAGTTCTTTCCACTCTATTCCTTTCATCTTCTCCGTCATTGTTGAAAGCGCAACGCCCCTATAAAAAAGATTAGTCTAAACGGAAACCGGAAGATGAAGCGGAGATAAGTGGAAGTAGAGAGTGTAAAGAGGAACTTTATGTTAAAAGGGGTAGAAAAAAAGCAAAGGATAAATAATCTAAATACAATCGTTAACTAGAATTATAAACTTCCTGGGGACGGTCAAAGGAGCCGGGGAAGCACCTGCAGCTAGCGGTGTCCTCCCCGCTCCACGCAGCGCCCTATCAAAGGGATAGTTATAGTATCTCATGTATACATTACCAATGGCCTTCTTCCTTCCCTTGGATCTTCACATAATTTATCCTTTATGAATTGCAAACAGAATGTGTTTATAATTCTGTAAGGAGAGCTACATCAAACAGGTTGAAAAATAAACATGCTAAATTACATGAGGTGTCTAAACATGCTATAAAAAAAATGTGCTTATTACCCTTTGGCAGAAGTTAAAACATATGCGATTTATGTAATTTTGAGAATATGAATAATAATAATAACGCTGATTATATTATTATTATATGATTTTTTTTTTAGTGTTTTCCTTCCAGCAGTAACCCTGTTGGAAGGGATTTTATTTATTTTTTCTGTTCACACCATACTTGTACAAAGTGTACAATGTATATGTAATTATTATTTTTGATTTGATTATAATTTTACTTGTGTTGAAAGGTATAAAAAATATAAACATAAACAAGAAAAATAAAATAAAACAAAGAACAGTAGTCTGAATTCATATATGAGGTGGTGTATATTTTGTTCTTTAGTGAAATCACAAAGACATAGGAAAGAATCTCTTATTTTAAATCGATAGAAATTACTATTTACTGCCGCATGTCCTGTGTAATGTAAAAGTTAGTTCATGAGTTTGATTTAATATTGGTCTGTAAGTCTGGAATGAAGTTATGTAGATGTCTTCCCTTGTGTGCTGTGTTCCTTAGATATCAGACAATATGATATAGGAAGGGAAGTATCCTTTAAAGCCCCTTTTGCAGCCTTGTCATCCAATTCGTTCTCAGCTATGTCGAAATGCCCTTTTATCCACTTGAATGAAACTTGATTGTTATCGTCAGTTTGCAGATGTCTTAGAAATGATCTTATTTTTTCAATGATGGGATTGTGACAATGTCTGTTTTTATCATGTATATAGTACATCGACTGTCCGTTAGTATCAATGTACTATATACATTATAAAAAACAGACACTGTCGCAATCCCATCATTGAAAAAATAAGATCATTTCTAAGACATCTACAAAATATTATATGATTGCAGCGATAGTCAGTATAGTCCAGTAAAATAAGGCTCCAAAAGTCCGTTTTCAAGAAAAAACTGCCGAACTTTTATTCTTAACGGTTCTTTGTATTTTTTGGGTGCTGAATCCGAATCTGAGGTTTGCGAACACGGCAGACGTCGGTTTCATACACAAAATCGAAAAAAACGCCCAAAATATCGGTTATTTTCGGTATTTTACCTATAACACGAAAACGAAGCTTTTTTAGAAGAAAGTATTTAATATTAATTATAGCTAGAATCAGTACCTACGAAATGAAAAACAATATTACAAAATCGGACCATTTACCGCGAAGCTATGGTCTTGGGAAAAAGTGTAGAAATTGGCGGTCAGTCCCACTTCTCTGCGAAAACATGTTTGACGTAATTTTTTGTCTATAACTCCGAAACTATTTGTCCGAATCAAAATTAATTTTTTTCATATTAAAGCTGATTAAATTTACTATTAGTCTTTTAAATATAAAGTTTTAATAATGACCCATAAAATCATGCTAAAAAACCCGTATTGTTGTGAAATCCACGTTGTTTTGCACATTTTTCACTATAACTCCGAAACTATTCGCCCGAATCAAAATTTCTTCTTTTTATCTAAAAGCCGGTCAAATTTACTATTACTACTATATTACTATTTGCTATATATGAAGATTTAATTGGGTCTCTTGAAACACACATGCCGGGACGCTAAATATCCCGTACTTTTATGAAATCCACGTTTTTTGGAACATTTTTCTCTATAACTTCAAATATATTTGTCCTATCCAAAATTTCATTTTTTTACTCAAAACTGGTTAAATTTACTATTAGATCATATATATATATATATATATATATATATATATATATATATATATATATATATATATATATATATGTAGTTTATATTAAATCCTGTTAAGCACCCACGCTAGCATACTAAATGTGTATATTTTGGCAAAATATGTCAATTATGACATGTTCATTGGGCTGGTGTGGGTGTTTAATATGGGCCTCCATTTCTCTCTCAAGTGAAATTCCTCAGTTTGACATATCTCATGTTCCCAACATTACGAAGAGTAACACTACTAGTGGACGCAAAGCAGCAAAGTCGAGCCTCATCACCGGATCACTATACAGGGATCAGTCTACCAAGTCGCTTGACCAAAGTGCTTTCAAGATGACGGTTTTGAGTTTTCCCGGGCTAAGAGACAGGCCAGGGGTGGGTATACTAAAGGCCTTCAGAAATAGAAAATTCGAACCACGCAACGATACGATTTATCACCGTATGCATACTACAATGACCCTCCACTTGTGGACAGCGATGATGATACCAATCTAGAACGGTGGGGATAAACAAACTAAAGCGATGCAACTTTTTTGATAGGAAGTTCTCTGAAGATACTCGGGCAGAGGTGGAGTGAAATGTTTAAGTTCCAAATATGGGCACTTAGATTGTGCCCTGTGGTGAAAGAGCCAGTTATGATTGTAATTCGTGTAAATGATTTTTTTTTCCAGTAATAAATAAACTCTCTACCGTTTTGTATTGTTTTATCCTGTTTTAAACTACTTTTTGTGTTGTTTTTTTTTTAAGAGGGCCCACATTTACACCTAATTTTCTTTTTGTCCCGTTGGACACTTTTTGGATTGGGGTAAAAAAAGCAAACTCGCGTCTCATAACTGTACCGTACCGTACCCTATGCCGGTTGATTTAGGTTTACTATCTAAATTTAGATCTGTCTATTATCTTCCGTTGAGCAAGAGACTTAAAAATTGGAAAATATCTTAGGAGTGGATGACAAAGCAATAATAACAGGAGTAGAAACCACGCGTCGCAGTGCGCACCCCTAAGGAAACTCTCGCACGACGACTTTTGACATGTTTGTCCGTTCTTTTCCTTATAAGAAGTCTTTTCCTTAAAAATTTATTTTATTACATTAGAGATATTTCTCATAAATTATTTGTAGCAGCAACATGTTTTAACAGAAAGGAAAATTATTAAGATTGAAATAAAATAGGACTGTTTCATGGAAGCATCTGCAGGATATACTTTTTAGATAAATGCCTAATTCAACAAAAACTAAAATTCACTTAAAAAATTATTTCACCTTATTCTTCTCTCCGTTTATCTTTAGATTTATTTGGGAATGTAAATCGGTCAAAGAGGTTTACACTTCCAGCGTGTGGTCCTCTTTAATTTTTTTAATTTTTCATTTATTTCTTATAGTACATATAGTGTGAATGGATTCATAAATGCCATTCTATTACTTATTACCCAGAATTGAGGTAGATTGTAATACTTACACAAAAAAAGTTTTAAAAAACAAATAAAAAAGTTCATCTGGAGTTTTATGTAAAACTAGTCTGTATCTTTGATCGAGTGAATAGGTCTCAGCTCTTTAATGCTTTAAAGAGATTCAATATCCCATAAAAATTGATTAACTTGATAAAAATGACAATGTCCAGGACTCAGGCTAGTGTACTTTTCGGCAGCAGAATAAGCAGGAAAATTCATATTGATTCTGAAGTAAGACAAGGAGATGCCCTCTCAGCGTCCTGTTTAATCTAGCCCTGCATAAAGCAATGAAGAATTTAGAGTCTAGTGGGATATTGGCTTGTCGAACTTACCAAATTCTTGGGTATGCTGATGATATAGTGGTCCTCAAAAGAAATGAGAAAACTTTAAAAGGCATTTTGGAAAAGATGGTTAAATATTGCAAAATAGTAGGTCTTGAAATTAATGAAAGAAAAGTAAGTAAATTAGAAGAAAGCCGTGTAACTTATCTCTTGTCAACCTCTGTTATGAAGCTGTTAACCACTTCGTGTATCTTGGCACGGAAATTAACTCTGAAAATATAGTGAGCGATGAGGTTAAAAAAAGAATAATAAGCGGCAATAGAGCTTACGTTGGACTTACAAAGATGATAAAAAATAACCTGCTATCCAAAAGGACATAACTCAGGCCATACAGAACTCTTATCAGACCCGTTGTGTGTTATGGTGCAGAGACCTGGACACTAAAAGCAGCTGACCATCTTTGAAAGAAAGATATTGAGGCGCGTGCTTGGCCCAGTGTAAGATCAAGGAGCATGGCGAATTAGGAATAACCAAGAAATGGAAGACCTTATATAACATGAAAGTATAGTAAGATTTATTAAATCTAGACGGATCAGCTGGTTAGGACATCTAGAAAGGATGCCAGACATAAGAATGGCCAAAAAAGTTTTCCAAGAAGAAGAGGACGCCCTCGTAGAGCTGGATTGCTGACGTGGAAGAGGACTTGGAAAAGATGGGCGTGACTAACTGGAAAGGAAAAGCTTTGGATAGACATTACTGGGGACTAATTGTCAGGGAGGCCAAGGTACACCATGGGCTGTAGAGCCGAAGAAGAAGAAAAGAAGTTTGTGTGCAGGATACCAAATAAGACCTGGTAATGATCATAAAAAATATGAAGAAAAAAGTTTGTCTTCAATGGGATGATATGCGTACATATTTTCATTTATTAAAAATAGTTCTACGAATTCTTTTTTTTTTCTTTTCTGCAAAGTAGAAATATGAAGATGGATAAAGTTCAACATTGACTATACCTATCAGGCTCTGCGTTTTGTAAGTTCTCTTTATATTTAGCATCATAATTGTCGCACTGAATTGGAGAAAATGTCCAATAAATTATTTTTGAAGTTTTATATTTAGCTTAGTTATACCGTAACTGCTAACAAAAAAATTTATTTTATCTTAAAAAATTTTAAACACTGAAGGTTTCTGAGGGGGAGCAAGGCGGCAACAAGAAGGGGGGGGGGTGATAGCTGAGGCCGGTAATCTTCATTTAATAGCCCCCACCCCCGGTCGATATCTCCTCCCAGTTAGGGCACAATTTTTACCAACTCTGTCTCCTCTTTAAGATTCTTATAAATCTAGTCAATTTCCTGCTCTTCTCTAATTAGTTACACACCATTTATATTAATTATTTATAATTATAATGTACACACAGAATTACAACAACCCTTAATTTATTAGCCTATTTTAAAAATGATTAAAATTAGTTAATTATAAAATAATCTTTTTAGCATACTTAACTTAACCGCGCTCTATATATTTGTAGCCATTTACTAGGATACAATCTTCACCAACTTTAATATAGATGAGAAGGCGATTGTGGGTGAGGTCAATTAAAACACTGTATTATAGGTTTACTGTGCCAATGCTTCGGCTTACTTAGAAAACCTTCATCAGGATTGGAAAACAATATATTACTTAGGTATTACTTAAACTAGAGGGGATTCAAAAAATATATAAAAATGAAACAAAACGAGTAAGGCATGTTATGTATGCTTATAAAATTCTCCGAGATCGTTATCAGAGGAACATTAACGTTGAATTATATTGCTAAAAACAAACATTAGATAATAACTTTGTAACTACTGCATTTCATTGTGGTTTCTAAATGAAATTTCTTGTAACCCAACTGTAACAAGTAACTGTAAGGTACTTATATCTTAAACGTAGAGTAGTTTTTACATGGTTATTGATTTGTTTTCATGATTAAATTTAAATTTAAAACATCAAAATTTATTTCTATTATATAAAGTTGGTAACACATGCGAATAGGTTGTTAAATACCAATAATTTTTTTTTTTTTTTTTTTTTTTTTTTTTTTTTTTTTTTACCTTTGGTAAGTTGCAATATATTGAATTTTTAGAATTGAAACTGGACTCCACTTGGACAAACGTCTTACTTGGAATCCACCTACAAGACTAAAACGACAAGAAACTCTACTTCAACATTTACTAGACAAACGTTCTAAGCTTCCAATAAATTACAAAAGACTCATTTACATGATTGTGATAAGACCTATTTGGACATACGGAGTTAAGCTTTGGGGCTCTACTAAACCATCCAATTCATCTCGTATCCAACCCTTACAATCCAAAATCCTTCGAAAAATCCTCAATGCTCCTTACTATGTGACCAATAAACTTATACATAAAGATCTTAATGTTCCAACATGTTTCTGATTTAGCCCAAACCAGATACCTATCCTTCCATAGTAAGCTCTATAACCACTCCAATCCACTAGTCCCCCAACTTGATTCCCACTCCCCAAAGATTCCCGATAATCCTCCGAGGCGTCAGAAAAGAAGATGGCCTGGCGACCTTTTAGTGTAGATTTTATTGAAGTGCTGCTAGTAATTCTTCACAAGTTATTTACATGCCATTGTATTCACTATCAACACATTTACTTAATGTATATTATTTTGTACAGTTGTAAATATCAATAAATAAATAATATTAGAAAAAAGAATTGAAACTGAGACTAATTTCTTACAATAATAAGAATGACTTCTATGCCTGTGTCACAGAGGCTCAATCTATTTCCTACACATTTTTTGAAATAGATTGCCAAAGCATAACCAAGATTCATTGCATTAAATTTCAGGTTAGCAACATTTCAGAATCTTCCCGCCAAACTGGGGGTAACCCAGCTTAAAGTTAACCCAAGTAGGTATGTGTCAAATCAAGTGTTCGAGTCGCGTCACTCGTTATTCAATTTTCCTCACACAGTGATTTCTCAAAGAAGGTAAGTTTGATTCCTGTTTTCTATGCACTGAAGTATATGTTTCCCGTGTAGTTCAGAGTTCCATTTGTTTTGTATTGAAATGCATGTGGTGTTGTTAATTAAACTCGAAATTCTATTTTCCTCACACCGAAAGTGACGGAAATAGATTACAATAGGTAAAACTGTAAGTAAAATAAGCAGTTTTCTCTTTGCTCTTTTCAGACCTTAAAAATATAAAAACTTTGCATATAAACTGCCCAGGTACTGACGTTATAAAAAGCTAACTCGGAGTAAAGGGACTTCGTTCAAGGGCCTGTACTTTTTGAAACACGAAAAGAAATGCATGTACAGGTTTGGAACAAAATGTAATTTATATTATATAAAAAATATTTTTAAAAACTTTAAATAAAGATGGTTTAAACAATGTTGAAAATTCCGTTTATATTTGTTAAAAAAAAAAATATGTATATATGCAATGTATTCACATATTTTGGTTTTAAATCCAGGATAAAGGATATGATGGATAATTTAAATAAAAGCCTGATGAAGTTATTAATAATAGATTAGATCTTTCTCTTATTCACTACCTATAAATAATTTTTAAAAAGAATGTTAAAAGAATCATTACATTTATCTATTATTATATTAATAATTACTATTATTATTATTTAACAGGTTTTAAATTGAATTTCAAACATAAAAAAAAAAAAAATGAAATACACATAAATAATTTTATAAACCAAAAATTGTTGTTGTACAAACAGAAAAAAATGAGTGGATTAAAGTCGTGTTTTTTTTTTTAATCTAATGTAAGGTTCTGATATAAGTTAATCTCTTTATCTCAAGTATGGCGCGTGCTTGAGTGCTTGGAGGGGTAGTCTTTTTTAATGGCTCCGGATGGCCTTAGAAAGAATTGATGCAACAAAAAAATGAATATGATTCCGATAAAAACTTAAATTTCAATTATTTAATTTATTCAAACTCAAATTATGTATAAATACATCTCTAACAAGAGTACGATTGGGTATTTATTACTGCATTAGTGGTGAAGGAGGAAGGAGTCGTAATTAAGTGTGAATTTTAATCAATTAATAAAAATAAATAAATGTCCGTGCAGGATTCAATAAAAAAATAAATTTTGTGATTCAACAGCAAATGGCCTAAAAATATATGAATTTGTTGGTTCATGTAGCGCTCAATTTTCTTCTTTCTTCTTCTTCAAATGATTGTATTTTTGATATTTAAAAACATACATATTTATAAACATACATAAACAGATATATTTAAAAACAAAAAAATACATTTCTAGATTATTTCCTCAATTATTTAGTGCAGTTTAATACCATATTTATAGATCTTAAAAATTTTGCCATCTTCCATTTGTTTCAAGCGGTTGAATATATTTGATTTTAGAATGAGGCTGTAGCGTAGACAAAAAACACTCCGTAAATCTATGATAAGAAGTTTAATAAATCTTAATAACATTTCAAATTCCATGTGAATATTTCATAATGGTGGTATTAAAATTACTAAAACATATTTATGGTTTTACTTTCCAGTTTAATATTTATATTTTTTATGAACCTACGCATTCTATGCTTATCTTATTTTATTGTATTTTTTATTTTATTGTAGGTGATTTCCGTGTTAGAAATTTAATGGAAAATATTTTTTGTTATGTAGCATTTGTCGCTAGAACCTACTTTTTAGTAGTTATATTGGTTTGAATGAAAAAAATCTCGTTGCAACGTTGTTTTCACCCTCAAAAATGTAACTACTTATTTCGAATAATGATTAATTGTTAATGTAGTATAATCAATAATTGAAGTAATTTGATTCTTTTAACTCTAATTTATATACAACATGCCAAAATTTGAAAAGAACTACACATCAGTAGTACTTCAATATAAATCTACACTAAAAGATCTCTAGGCCATCTTCTTTTCAGACGCCTCGGAGCATTATCGGGAATGGAATGGGAAGCAAATTGGGAGACTAGTGGATTTGAGTGGTTATGGAGCTTACTATGGAAGGATAGGTATCTGGTCTGGGCTAAATCAGCAACAAATGGGACATTAAGATCTTTATGGATAAGTTTGTTTTTAAAGTAGAGAGCATTAAGGATTTTTCGAAGGATTTTGGATTGTAAGGATTGGATACGGGAAGAATTAGAAGATTTAGTTGAGCCCCAAAGCTCAACTCCATATGTCCAAATAGGTTTGATAACTTTCATGTAAATGAGTCTTTTGTAGTAAATCGGAAGGTTTGAACGTTTGTCTAGTAAATGTTCTAGAAGTCGAAAACTTCGAGCGGTTTCTTATCGTTTTAGTCTTGTATGTGGATTCCAAGTCAGACGTTTGTCCAGTTGGAGTCCTAACTACAAAATATAAATTTGGAAAAGCAACTTAATAGATATGGACATATATCTATAGTTTTTCGCAGTTACGGGCACATTTTTACAAATAAAACGTCCACCAATCGTGCACTTCATAGTCGTTTCCTCATTCATCTTTCTTTTTTTTTTTTTATGATGTATTTATATTTTCTTTGATTAATATGTAAACTTAATATATTTATTTATGTATTTAATACATGTGCTACTATTGCACCAACCAATAAAAAACGATTATATGTTCTTGTAGATTTTTTCATGTTCAGTAGTTCGGCCATTTATTTTTTTGTTAGATCTGTTTTTTAGTATTATAATTATTATTTCATTGTTTGCTCTAGTTTCATAATTTTTTTTTTGATTTTCATTTAAATGCTTTAATAATGTTTGCACTTAGGCTAAAGATGACTGATACTGAAACTAGTGTAAGTTTAATAAATAGTATCTATTGTAACTTAAATATTTTTAAACATAATTTTATTATAGTTTTGAATATGTGAAATAATCTAGCTCTATTAGAAAGTTATAATAATTTCAAGTCAACGTCATTTTTTTTATTTTTACGTGAGGTAACTTTTTTTTCTTTCTTTCTTCCTTTTTTTTTTTTAAGGAGTTACATACTTATAGAAGTTCTTTGTGCAGAAAGCATATGAATTATGCACACCGTGGTTGCAGCCATGCATCTCATAGCTGTCTTGTTTGTTAGCCATCTGCTCGTGCATACTTAACAACACCTTTAGAAGATGCTTTTATAAATACATGACCCAAAGACATGGCGATGTCCATACAATGGCTGATTAACGATTATCCCTTGTTTTCTACTCGTGTGCACAACAGGTTCAGGCATCCAACAATACCGGCTGCCCTTATATGGGTCATCAAGGATTGTAATTGCCTTTTCTTTTAATTATTTATTCTTTCCCCCTTCCCACATAAGATATGCAATACTTATGTATGGGCATTAATTTGTTTTTTTTTGTGCATGCAATGATTGAAAAGAGAAAATGTTTCATACCTTTTTCGGTATGTAACGTGAGTGCTCTAACCCTTTACAGCATGACAAGATACACGTTAGGCTATTTTCATAAAACGTACAGTTCCTAGTTTGTCCTCGTTCACCATTCCTATTCATTTGTCTCTGTTCCAAACATTTACCAAAGGATCTACCATATATTTTATATATTTAAGATGGAGAGCTCGTTTATCGGCTTCAGCCTTAATCCATGATGCATATCCATAAGTTAAGAGGGGAAGAAAAACATGGTTAAGGCTTCTGATCCCTTCTCAGTACAAACCGTCTTGGGATGCCTTTTTAGTCCATACAGTTTTCCGGCTTCTTCTCACGTATTTCCTGGTCTCCATGAGTTTATTAACCTATTTAGGCCATGGCCAGTTTTGATTTTTCTTATAAGAAATTTTTAGGGTAGTTTAATTTAAAGAAGAATTAATTTTTTTTTTCTGTTCACCAACTATGGTGGCAGAAGATGTGCTTTCGCAACATTGACCTGTAGACTAGGGTTGGGCGATAGTCGATAGCACTATCGATAGACCGATACTATCGGTTGAGACATATTGCTATCGATAGTTTTTCGATAGTTGCTTCCTTTTTTTCCAAAGCTATTCAATAAAGAATTTCAACTAATATAATTATAATTATTTAAATTATAAGATTACATTATAAAGATGAGAGAAAAAACTAATTTATTTGAATTTTAAAGAGGTATTTACAATTTACATGGTTAAAATAATAATGAACAAATCAAATCTTCAGAAAAGATAAATAACGAAATAGTTAATTTCAAGAGTCAAGTGTGCTCCTTGAGCCACATATTTCCCGAAAGAAAAACTAGCATTTCTGCTTTCCTTTGGCTTAATCTTTGAGAGAACCCTCGAGTTCTAGGAATTCCGAATTCAGTTTCAAAAGAACTCGACACACTCCAGAGAGATCAGCATAATTCCGAGAGTTTCAAAACTTGAGGGTAAAAAAGATCTATCGATAGTCGACACTATCGATAATTACCATCGATAGGCATGATCTATCGATATATCGATAGTAACTATCGCCTTCGCCCCACCCTACTGTAGGCTATATAATTTTTTTTTCAGAGATAAGTTAGGTGATATATTTATAAATGCTACAATAACTCTGTTTCATGACAACTTTGTTTTGTTTATTTCGTTTAACGTCACTTTATGCTGCTATGGCTAATCGGACGATGCTACGGCGGGGGTCCTAAATTTTGCCTATCCAGGTATAATTAGGATAGGGATCTTTAACGAGTACCTGAAATCGCACAGGCTCGGGACCCCCATTTTACGTCCCTTCCGAAGGACGGCATAGCTAAGGATTTTTTACTCCCTTTAAAAAATCCTAAGGTCATCTGCCGGGCTGCGAACCCGCGATCTTGGGTTTAGTAGGTTGCTATGCTAACCACCACACCACAGGTGACTCTGTACATGAAAACTTTTATTACAATTGTTTAAATTATAAAACCGTTCGAAGAAATAAAAAATTACAATTTTCACCCAGAAAACACAATTTTAATTTTTTTTATTTATGGAATGCTTTAAAGCAATCTGGTGGTAATTTAACATTACACCGCCCACACAATTTCATTGTAGCAACCCTTATTTCACGGAAATTAACATTTAAATCTTACTATTCTTAAGCGTTGAAACATAAACCATTGTACTGTAATTTTTCAATAGGTTAAAGAAACACGAAATTTATAAAACAAAAAAAATTATCGTTACTAATTTGGTTACAAACCTTGAAATAAGATGTCGTAATAAAATATAAAAATATTTGAAATTATAAAAATATGTTAATATATTATTATTTGCTATTATTACCAGTTATAAACTTAAACATATGTTATAATGTTGAGTGCAAAAAGGTATATTATGACTTGGATCTCTTCTCTCGTATAATTTATTTATTTATTAGGACTCCAGTCTCTATGACCCAGATATTAGGTACTTATTTAAAACTTTTGCAGCAACTCAGTTTTTTTAAAATTAATTTAAATTATAAATTATATTATAAATTAAATTATACTTCATGTCTACTTACTTCTTTCTAGATATTCTATTTCACTATTGTTCATTATGAATTTCTCGCTGCCGGTTTTTGGAACTCTTCTAACGCTCCTGATATAATTGGAAATGTCCACGAGATCAAAGTTTTCGAAACTACAGCTTCTGTTTCACTAAATTACATATCTTAAATTGTTTCACTTGAATGTGGCAAATTAATATATATATATATATATATATATATATATATATATATATATATATATATATATATATATATATAAAACTATAAAAAAAATACAGTTATTTGCTCAGTTGTCAGCACAACAGCACACATAGCACACTATTACTTTAAAAATAGTGAACTCATTTTTGATGATATTCTTGATGCGAATGGAAATCACACTTCATGTTTTAATGAATTGTACTTAAATTTGTTTAAAATTTGGTATTCTGAAAGTAGAGTAAAAAAAAAACCCAGAAAATAATTGAATAAAAGTGTTAAAATTTGTTATTTCTATGAACAGTCTCTGAATGAAACGGACAGCCATCTACACTATTATATAAAAAGACAAGCCATTTTTCGTTTGTGATCACTTACCACGAAAACTACTAAACCAATCTCTACCAAATTTTAACCACACCATCTTCATAGTTTCAGGACTTTATTAGCAACAATAAAGTCTACTGATTTTCAATTAATTTGTTAATATAAAAGGGATAATATGTGGATTACAGAAAAGTTTTAAAATTGACCGATTGGTGGCGAACGCCATTCTGATGAGAGGTTACAAAGGTACGTTGTTATTTAGAGCTTGAAATTGGTAATACAATTTACTTAATTTAAATAAATTATTTAAAAAATATTTAATATGTGGTGCGAAATGTGGAACCAAGTGAAGTTTGAAAATCGACCGATACGTGGCATAGCACCATTCTGCAATAATGTTTGCAATGGCAAAATTATTGAACCCATCATTACAAAACTTTAAAATTTTCTTCATAGTTCTAGAAATTATTAGCGTGTGTTTATAATAAAAAATTAAATGTACAATGTTGAGTGGCAAAAACGGGGTTTGCCACATTGTCATTAACTTATATGTTTAGAAATTAAAATCCAACCAGTTGAAAACAATAAAATTATTTATGCCGAATAAGGAATTATTACCAAATAAAAAAGTCAAGCCTATGCTTTTTGATTTTTTCTGTCAAAATCTGATTCATGGGCCTTTTGGTGTAAGCACTGATAATGCAGTACTTTATATGCAAGATTTTCTTTATAGTCTCTGTCTATTCGGATTATCAACCATTGATTAAAATTAAAAATTGGATGTGTAATTATGTTAAAAATTACTGCTATCCGTGAAAACCATTGAGGAAATAATGGTTATTAATTCCATGCTATAATACAAGATTTTTATAGATAAAAAAATAAAACTACAATTATTAGTTAAAATAAAGAAAAACAATAATACAATAATGACGTTATATACATAGATGATAGTTAAATAAACAGAAAATAAAATAACATTCTACAAATGAGAGACAATAAAATATAATAAGTTAAAAATAAAATCTTTTGATTAGATTTGTATGTACAATTGAAGTACCCAAATGTTATATTCATAGAAAGTGTAATTTAAGTTAAATGGAATCTCAATTATCCATGAACTGAATCTTCATCTGATTTAAGCGATGCTAGAACAATTTTTTGATCGAGTAGGTAGACAGTTGCAAGCATCAGCTTGGATAAGAAAGAGGCTATTATGTTATTAATATTAGAATAATATTATGCATATTCTGGAGTCTGTCTCAATGCAAATCCTATACTTATTGTTTAATTTAGGTTTATTTTTATTTATTTATTTTATTGTGTTTTAGAGCGTAAAACCACATGGTTATCAACGCTCCAATTAATTTACATTATGAAAAAAACAAATTATATACAGTAATTTAGGTTTATATTTTATTTCATTTAGGCAAAAAAAAAGTTTAATTGCTTTATAATTAATGTTTTATAGGGCAAAGATTGTTGATATTTTTTTAAGAAAAATTTATAAGAAAAAAGTACAGTATTGTAAAAGATTATTTACCATTTTGTAAATATTTATCGTTGAGATTGAACACTGATTCCAATTATTGACTTTATAGTTACGAAAAAGGAAATTTTGTTTAGAAGTTCACTATAAGAATTGAATATATTAAATTATATATTAAAGTTATCGATAGAAAATTTTCATATTTACAAATATTCGAACAATCGATTGACAAATAATCGAAACACACAAAACTACAAGGGGTCGTTAATAACGTTGGTTGGATAAATTTTATATGAGTAGGTATAGTATATTTATTTTACGTTTATGTTTATAATATATTTAAAGGGGTACCGTTCCGTCAGCCAGGATACCTTTTATCGATTCTAACCTTGTTCCGATTTATTTCGGTGTTTTAGTCGCTACTTTCGAGGGGAAACGTTACTCTCCTTCATTTAGGATCCCTGTTGTCAAAGTAATATTAAATTCTGTTTACCTTCTGATATTAAAATTAGAAATAAGAAAGTAATGAAGTGGAAATAAGAAAATATCAAAATATAAGACACTAACTTAATTTTGAATTAATATCCTGTTAAATCAGAATTAATATAATGTTAACACTTGATAAACATCTGATGTCAGGGAAGTGTAAATAACAAATTATAAATATCTAAAAGACAGAATCCTTGTTGAAAGTTATGATGTTAATGTCTGCTATATTTTCTCAAGGGAAGTGGAAATAAGAAAATATGAAACCTGTGATATACTTTCTCACATTTATTTTTAGATCGATGTGTTGTATTGAATTGATAATGCAATTTGTATGACTTTAGGGCAATAAGTAATATGGACGACAAAGAATCCATTCACAAAATATGTATAATTAAAGTTTCTCACTTCAATTGATACAATATAAAAACATAAAACACCAAATCCATGTAGAAATTAATCTTCTTAAATTTTGTAACACTTGTACACATTAGAGAAGGGGAAATAAGAAAACATGAATATATAAAACACTAAATCCTTTATGAAACTCATGTTGTTAACTTCTGTCCCACCTATCTACATTTAAGAAGACTAAATATCAATATAACACGCTAAACGACACAATCCAAGTTGAAACTGTAGAAGTGATTGTTTATATGAGAGGTTATTGGAATGAACTATCGATAAAAGTAAACTCGAAGTGAAGCGTAAGGATCGAACTGGTGGGTGTAGCGCTGGTCAGCTAGGTTTCGTGGAGACCGGTTTGCGGAATAATACCTTATTTTATTTTTAATACACTTTTATTAACTTCACCTGTATGTTACGAATCTTTCATCGTAATTTTCACCAATTTCAATCGGTTCAATTTCAATGTTCAATTCACCCAGCAATCTGATTAACTTAATAATTTCCCAACTTTTCTAGAAGAATATTAGAACAAATTTCACAACTTTGTTCTAATATTCTCACTTACATTAGTCTAGTTAAATTACCCCCAAAATGGGGGTCTGCCTTGAAAAAGGTGAAGTAGTAGGTTTTACGTTTTTATATGGTCTAGATGGGTCCTGAAAATAAAATATCTAAAATGAAACTAAATTTGATAAGAGGAAAATGTTTGGGAGGCAATAAAACCCAAACTTTATAAAGTTTTTTTCCAGATTTTGGAAAAAACATATAAAAAAATGCTTTTAATCGAAAAATGTTTTATTTACAAAATGAAAGGTTATTAAATTGTGCGTCTAAAGACATCCCTTAAGTTGAATTTGATTTAGGCGTTTAGCCACAATCGATAGTCAAACATCGAAGATATTTGCCAACTTTAAAAAGCTAGTTTTGGTCATGTTTAAGAGTCTATAACGCAGAAATGGCTTATTCAATCAAAAAATGTTATACACAGAAAGTTGTAGATCATTAAATTTTGTGGAAGAAAGGATCTTTAAAGTAAAAATTTGCTCATTCCTACTCTAAGATATGTCAAATAAACAAACATTGTTGGTTGATTTTCGATAAACTGTGTTAAAAATGCAAAAAAATTCACGAATAGTACAGGGAAATTAGTTTCGAACCTTCAACTCAAAAAATTAAAAGGTTTGATTGCTGCAAATTGTTCACCACATTGAGCTTTTTGGTTAGCTTTTCTATAAAAGCGTTTTTCTCTAGTTTTTTTTAACTATAATTTTTTTATTCATAAGATATAGTTTACTGTGAAGTATTTTAAATATGTAGATAGTTAGGGTAGAAAGTCATAGATACACAGCAAATCAAAATAAAACTGTTTTTATTTTAATTGTTAATGCCGACGTTTCTACTTGCATTGCAAGCCTTCATCAGTGCTAGAAGAAAATAAAACAAGCAAAAAGGTATGACTAAATTGTAGAAAATATATGAAAAAAACACACCAAAAAACATAAGTATGAAAAATAAATGTATAAGAGTAAATACAATAACATAAAAGCAATATCTAAAGGCCACAGACAATACATAAAGACTATTGAATTAAGGTTCAAATGAGAATAAATTAAAATGAGTGATAGTTACTTAAAAGATAATGAGTAATTTCAACATTATAATTGGTAAACATAAAAAAGTGTAAGTACAAAGTTGTTGAGATAATGAGGACAAGTTAATGAGTTAATATTTAAAGTTCATGGAGACAATAAATACAGACTATTGAATTAACTTGAACTGAGAAGAAATTAAAAATAAATAAAACGATAGTTAATTAAAAGTTAATTAGTGAATTAAAAATATAATTGGTAAACATATAAAATGAGTAGATACAAAGTTAATGAGATATTGAGGACAGATAACTGAATTAATCTGTAAAGACACTGAAGACAATTACGAACTATTGTAAATAATAAGAACTATTGAATTATTTCAGTTGAAAAGAAGTTAAAAGGAGTGATAGTTAATGAGTAAGGTTAGTGAGTAAAAACAACAGTGTTAATTGGTAAATATTAAAAATGAGTAGATATAAACTATAATTTTTTATGTTTATAATATATTTAAATATGTTTAAAAGTTATAAAGAATAAAAACTTAACATTCTGTGGTTAGGTTAGTACATGGAAATCGAGGTAACATCGCTGCAAGGTTAGTATTTGGTGAAAAATGTATTCCGCGCGAGAGTAAGTGAAAGCCTTTATAATTTGTGACGTCCTAGCGCGCCGAATTGCCAATGTTTGATTTATTATTGATTAAAAAACGTACCTTTAATTGAAAAGCTTCCTTCGTTCAATCAACAGACAAATAATGATAAGTAATGTTAATTACGGAAATAACATTTAGTTAGGTCCAGTTATTCTGTATAAGAGGAGGCAGGAATCAGCAAGAAGGGTTGATCAAGGGGTGGAAAGGGTGAGGAGCAAGAGAGTTGACGGGGAGAGGGTAAGTAATGATGAAGGCTGGTGTTTGAATGTCGGCTGCTGATTGTTGCCGGGCTATTGCATCCTGTCTTCTCTTCTCTCCTTTCACTCTTCTAGGAGAGGGGGAGAGGAAGTGGGCGTGGCATATAAGGCAGGGTGGGGGTGCGGTGGGCGGGGCTAGGGGCGTGGCCTAGCAGAGGGGTCGGCGCCGCCCCTCGCTATCACGGCCCCGCTTTAGATGAATCTGAGCCGAAGCCCCCACCCCCGGTGGAGGATATTGTGCCTGTCAGCGCTCCCCACCCCGCGCCCGAGGAGGGTAGTCCTCATGTTCGGCTAGGGAGGTATGGACGACGAGAGCTCGCCACTCCGGCCCACCGTCGCCGCGACAGACTTCTCCATAGAGGCCATCATGGCTCGCAGGCCTAGGTCGGTCAAGGACACTTCCGCTGTCACAGGTAAATTGTTTTAATAGCAACTATATGGAAAACTTCAAAAAAAAAATTCTACAATTCCTTTCATCGGTAGCCTCCTGAAAATCTATCAAGGAATAGTGTTTCTGTGACCTATCTACGTCTAAATGAAATAAATCAACATGTCATGTACACTATTTATACATAAACGGAGGTAAGATCAGTTACACTGGACCAGGTGCGTTTAGCGTCAACAATAAAAACACTATTTACTTAGAAACAACTAAAATATTTGTTAAAACCTTGGACCTTCAAACGGACATTGTCCCTACACTTCCCATATTTAAAGCTCCTTTATTTCTGCAGCGATAAAACAACGCCCAATAAATAATTTTCACTGATATTCTTCGCTATTCCCTCCATGATGTCATAATTCATTTCGACATCATTACAACATAAATAAATTTGTTAAAACTACAAATGTTTAACCTACCCACAAAGTTAATATTTTTTTTTCAGTATCGTAAAAATATATTTACATAAATCACAGATTATAAATTTCACGATTGTTTATGGTAAATAAATCACGAAAAACAGTTGTTAATTTTAACTGTCGCCTTTATCATCCATTGTCATTGACAATTCACCTGTGATAATTTGATAGGATTAGGTTCTAAACCATTAGGTTTTAGATGTAAATCAGCCGCACGGTTCATCGGTTTAAATATATTGACTGATATATTATTTATCATATTTGAAAAGAACAATTGTTCTATTTCTTTATGGCCTATTAATTTTTATTAGCTTATATATATTTTCAAAATAGAACGTCACTAAAGTTTATATTATATTATCAAATGGTTATCAGATTTAGTGTTTAAGGAATAGAAGAGAGATATTATTTATTAGCGGAATGATATCCGAAATGGCTGTTCTATTAAATTTATGATGCTGAGTTAACTCCACAAAGAATTAATCATAATGTATTTACGAAGAGTTAGTGCAATTATGACAACCGCTTGACATTACAAGTGGGCATAATGACATCACTTTACTTCAATAAACAATCACCAATTACCAAACAATAACATCATTTATGTTTTTATTTTCAGGCTATTAAACATGGAGTTTATAAAAAATTGAATAGTTGTCACAAGTTCAACTTAGGAATTTAATAAACATGATGTTTAAATTGCATTGTATTTTTATCAAATTACTTCGTCGCTTAGACTTAATTTTTGAATATTTAAATTAATATTATGTCATCATTATAAGGAATTTGATAAATATTTATGTTCTGGAATTTTATTATTTTGTGGTTGGTTTCATAAAATGTTCAACTCATTGATTTCAAAATTTCTTGTAGTTCGAAAAAGGGAATCAAATATGCATAATCAACAAAATATTGTAATTTTTTTCAAATCATTATGTATGACAAATATTTTAATCAAATATTCCAAATCATATATTCATATTTCGCTTTCAACATTTTATGCTAACTTATTACAAAATTAAAAACATACGTGTTACGAATTCTTAAACATTATAAAATTTCTATATGCTTGCCAGTTTTGACTTTGAACACTAGATAAATTATTTTAACTAATGACTAGGTTATTACTAATGAAAAAAAGTTAAATAATGTAGGTACAGTTTTAGTGTACCGAACATCCTGATTTTTTAAATTTATTAATGCTATAAGATTTAATATTACAAACTGATTTAATTTAATTTATTATTTTAATTAAATTAAATTTTGCAATGATACTTCATTAAGTAAGAATCCAATTCGGAAATGAAACCCGTGATGCGGCGAAGGGCGAAGGGGATGTTTGCTGGTTGCTATGGGGACGGCAACTGTTGAACGGCCACACGTCTTCGTTTATCTGCCTGGAGATAAGGCCTGGAATCTGCTCCAGCAGTCTTATGTGACTCCATAACTGCGCTCACACACTCTGGAGTCTGTCTCTATGCAAATACTTTACTTATTGTTAATTTGGGTTTATATCTTATTTCATTTAGGAAAAAAAAAATGTTTATTTTATTTGCTTTATAATTAATTTTTATAGGGCAAAGATTGATGATAAATTTTGTTATAAAAATAATAAGAAAAAGGTTCAGTATTGTAAAAGCTAGTTTATCATTTTGTGAACATTTATTGTTGCGATCGAACATTGATTCCAATTCGTGACTTTATTGCTATGAAAAAGGAAATTTTATTTAGAAGTTCACTATAAGTACTGTAAATAATAATTTAATGTTATTAATATAAAATTTTAATATTTATAATTTTATTAATAAATGATCGTAGCAAACAAGAGGGCCGCAATGATAATGATATCTATGACAATTTTGCTGATAAAAATGTAAAATATAAGCAATTTATATTATTCATACATATGTTATCCAGTAAGTATCTATACCTTTGTGAATTTAAATAACTGTAATATATATATTCGTATGTATGTAAAATTAAATATTAAAGAAGTAAAAAAATAAATAAATAAAAAAAAAATAAACAAAAAAAAAAATAGAAATTTATATAGTCAAAACAAACATAAATAAATCTAACATTAAGCTTTGGATAATTTTTTTTTTTCTTTTTTTAATTATTTCTTGTATTTATCTTAATATTCTCTTGTTTTTCTTCATTGCTATGCTCCTATTCTAAATTCATACCAATGACCTATTTACTCCTTTAAAGGCTTGTTGTATTATAACTCTGACCTATCAATATATTTCCATTTAAACAAATAGCAGTTATCTAATCAACTATCCCTAAAAGGATTATCGAGTTAAATAAAACTAGCAACCCAAAAAGTCTATTTTTTGCTAAAAATATATTTAAACAAACAAATTAAAACGAGTGAATTTTCCTATATGTTCATGGTTTACTCCGTACTGGTCTTGAAACACAGTGCTCATTATAATGTAACAATATCTTAGGAACATACCAGAAATCGGTGTAACGTTTCCATTATTTTTGGTTAACTATAGCAAAAAGACCTCATATTATTAATATTTTAAAGGTCTTAAATTTTTATTTGACTTAAAAATGAGAAGAAGTTATTTAATTTAAGCATTCTATCATCTCACTTTTTAGTAAAGTAGGGACAATGAAATAATTTGATTGAATTTTATTTATATTAAGTTAGTGTTGAATTCTATAAAAATGTATTAATTTAAGGTTCCTGATGATAGAAAAGATGTACCCGAAACATCTTTTGTAGAAATAAAATAAATTATGTATGAAGAGTGAAATAGTTAAATATACATAAATACAATTTTTTTTTGTCGACATCTTAATGATACATATAGCTAAGCCGGACGTTGTTAGGAAGGTATCACATTAATGTTACAAGATTCTTACTGCGACCAACGATAATGTATTCCGATAAATTTTCACTTAACCACGTATCCATTAGGATTTCAAAAATAACGTTATACAAATAATTTGTTATGAAAAATTTTAATATAAACGGACTCATATTTGTCTTTTACCTTATTATGATTATAATATAAATTACTATATTGCTGTAAACTAAAAAATAAATTAAAATTTGTATATATAATAATTAATAACATGAACCTATAACAGATAAACCAGACAATATTTTATTAGTCATGAGCGATATCCATGGATAAATTTCAATAGACTCTGTACATAAGCAAATATGTCAAACATTCCAAATTATCAAAAAATAAGTTTTTTTAAATTTGAATAATTAAAAAAAATAGCTGAATGAACTCAATTATTTTTCTGAAAGTCGACTTAACCACTTATTAGAGTAACAGCGAAACTATATCGATATAAGCATTATATAAATGTAACTCTAAAAATTATATTAATCAGATATAATAATTCTTAATAATTAAGATATAATATTTCTTAATAATATTTAAAAAAAACAAAAAAAAATCTTATTAGATAATGACTTATTAAAATATATTATGAACAAATTATATTATTTTAAATATAATTAAAATAAACATTAAATCATATATTACCATAATTAATTAATTTTTCAACAATGAAATTAATTAATTCAAATAAGACAAGTTTAATCAAAGCAAAAAAAAAAAAAAAAAAAAAACAAAAAAAAAAAAAAAAAAAACAGGATGCCAGAATTATAACTTTGAATAAAATCAGACGTAACGAGTAATTGTTTAAAAAATGTATTAAATAGTTTATATAAATAAAACATTATTGTACGTATTAAGATTTAAATATCTGATTCAAATTCTAGGTTATAAAGATTTTAAAAATCACCAGAATTGAAAATAAAAAAGTGGATTATCATTATCTTTCATGTGATAAATTTGAATAATAATTATAAGTATAAGAAAGGATTTTTAAAATACTTTATTGTACTAAATTTAATACGTTTATAAAAGAGATGAACTAATATATTCCGAAATAATCGTACTGCCAAAGATTTCAATTTTTTAAGTTGAGAGATAATAGTTAAAACAAATTGTAAGCTCCGATTATTCTGCTTCAATGTTACAACCGGCCATTCATTCATGGTTTATAGTTTTTGTTTTTTGTTTTTTTTTAATTGGAAAACTATTTGATAAATATAAGGATAGATAGATCCATAGACAGAAATTACATTTATTTATACAATATAAAATTATAAAGGAAAAATAAATAATCAAGCTATTAAAAAAAATGTTCAAACCAATAAAATTAAATAAAAAAATGTTAGCCAACACATTCTTCTTTTTATTTTCCATATTAAATATTACAACAAAATTCGATTTCCTGAAATTTCGAAAAATGAAGTCATTTCTGATATTGATTTTTGATAAAATTATGTTGTGATGATTCTAAGTTAATAGTGTAAAACTAAGTTACTTCGCATATAGTTATAAGATAAATTTATAGATAACAAAGGTCATCAGTTTTTAAGAAAGAAAGGAAAATTAATGATTTGGTTCCAATTTCTTTTTTTTTCACTATCACCGTTTTCAAGCGGTTAACCACTATGAATTATTTCGCTTAGGAATAAAGTTTTTGAAGTTCGGTCTGGCTCAATGCGATGAGTGATATCAGATTGAAAGGTTTTAGACACGATCAATTAAGTTAATAATCATCAGTTCTTATATTCTTTTTACTTCCATCAAAAATAAGTTGATTTTATTTTATTTTTACCCTTTTAGAAAGAGATGTTAATGTTATATGATTAGAAAAAAACAAACTTATAATCTTCATGGAAATCAAATGAATAATCAAGTATCAAGAAGTCTTCAGGAAATCCAAACTTATTTTGATAAAAAATTTTTGTTTTGTTGGTTTTGTTATTAATTTGAAAGATAATCCCTTGGGTTATTATTATTTTTTGTATGCTTTGATTCATCAACGAAAATAAAAAAAATATTTAAGATTTTGGTTATTCATTAAAAATGTTTTTAAGAAACCATATAACTGATATTGTCTGTAACAACCACCTAAGGGAAAAATACTTTTATTGCATTCGAAGGATAAATGAGGAAACAGGACTTAATATATATAAATTGATAAAAGTGTTACAGCCACTAAACCAATCCTAATAAGATTTCGTTTTATGTAACAAATCATATTTTCACAAACTGCCTGTTTACGAGGGAAATCGTGAAAGTTTGTGGACCACCCAGGGTCAGTAAATACCAGCTCTATTCTTGCAATTAGAGTCTTAAGTATTACTTCATTGCCTGTGGTATTTGGTCGTTGAGCTAAGTGCGTGAATAGAATGTCCAGGAATTTCAAGAGATTTTTTTTTTTTTTTTTTTTTTATCACATTCGTAAATAATTAAAAGAGAATCCAAACTACAAATTTCCCTAATGGGCGTAAAAAAATGTCACTAATTTTTTGGTTCTTTTAGATATTTTATTCCTCTGGTCGTTAAATTTGTGTCTTCTATTATTTTATTGGTCTTTGAGACCATAGATTAATTATAAAAAGCCAAAAGAGTTGAATAACTAATTATGAATGAATGACAAAATTTAAAATCTTTGGAAGACATCAAAACATTTTTCCTATTTGATCAAAATACGATATATAGATTCGATTCAGTTCTTCATAATTCGAAAAAAAAAATTAATATTAAATTTTTTACAGTTTAACTTTTATTCCCTATTGCGGGTTTGTCCCTTAAAACAAATTAAATTTTTAAGCACCAATGAAATCATTCTTGTTAATGATTTTACACTTTAAGGTTGACATAATTAGTCAAAATATTGTTTTTTCTCGATTTAATAGTCAAATAACGATAAAAAATAACGACTCTACCAAAGATGAATGTTTCAAAAATTGTATAAAAAAAAGAATATTTACTAATCCTGCTATAAAATAATATTGTATTTTATTGAAGAATATTTTATTGTAATTGTATTTTTGCCTTTTAAAAATTTATTTATTTACAATTTTGTGTGAAAAATAAAGATATATATATATATATTGACAATTAGTTTTCTAACATACATATAAATCAATTATATTTTAATTTTTATTACTTTCCAAATTATTCTCGATTTAATATTATTTTAAAATGTTTCGAAAACAAGCTATGGCAAAAGAGAAATGAGAAACGTTGATCAGGAAACTGTGGAAGGAAATAGAGCAATGAATAGAAACCCTTCTATTTATGGTCTATGACCGACACCGCTCTAAAAAAAGAGCAGGGTAGAAAGATTTTAAAGCTATCGAATTGTTTGTTTGACTCTGAGCTCATAGATATAGCTGAATTTTATTTTACGTTTTATCTTGTGTGTTCAACTAAAATTCATAATTCTTCATAATTCCTTGAGGAGATAGCAAATTTATGTCTGATACCGACTAAGGTTCCCAATAATACAATAAAAAAATTAATTTTTCTACAACGTTATCACATTAGTGCTTACATCTTTTGAAAATCTTTGCAAATAACTATTAAACTACAAGTATTTCAATATGAATCATATATTTGGAAGAAAGTATTTTCAATTCCCATAATGCACATAAAAAAAATATTTCCTTTTAGAATTTTTTTTTAATCTGTTTTCAATTTATATACAAGGAGATTGGTTATATTGATAATAGGTGGGAATAAAATCCCAAAACATGTAGAGGAATAATAAAATAAATGAGGAGTTATGCCACCAAATTAAATTAATATAACCAGTTAAATTGAATTAACATAACCATAAGGTTCCCAATAATACAATAAAAGATTTAATTTTTCTACAACGTTATCACATTAGTGCTTACATCTTAAAAAATATTAATTTAATTTAGTGGCATAACTCCTCATTTATTCTGATTTTTCCTCTACAAGTTTCGGGATTTTATTCCCATCTTCAGGATTCTAAAACTCTTTTCTGCGATTTTTACACATTGTCATAACCATTAATATCAATTTTGACAATGTGTAAAAATCACAGTAAAGAGTTTTAGAATCTTGAAGATAGGAATAAAATCCCAAAACATGTAGAGGAATAATAAAAATAAATGAGGAGATATGCCACAAAATTAAAATAATATAACCAATCTCCTTGTATATAAATTAAAAATCAAATTACAAAAAAAATTCTAAAAGGAAATGTTTTTTTATGTGCATTATGGGAATTGAAAATACTTTCTTCCAAATATATGATTCATATTGAAATACTTGTAGTTTAATAGTTATTTGCAAAGATTTTCAAAAATATTTTTACAAAAATAATACTTTACTCATATAGTTCGATGCTTAGTCAATAATAACACTTTGTCTGCGATTGTTATCTGTATAATATATAAATTTTAAAAAAGGGTGAAACCATTATCAAGCTTAGTATACAACTTAACCTCAAACCTTAAAAAAAAAAAACGAACTATCTATTTAATTTTGAGTCAATAAAACTTCAGGGTTGTAAGAAGTCCATATCAATTTGTTAACACTAAACCTACCGACATTTCATGTGCAAACATTTCTACCTCAATTTGTCAGTAAAAAACAATAATAAGAGAGGAGTGGATATTGAATACACACTTTGGATATATTTTCAAATAAAAGTACTAATGTCAAAAAACAAATGAATGTTGTTTCCGAGAACTTCAGCCAAAAAATCCTAAAAGCGTCATTTGACCAGCCACTGAAGCAATAAAAACTAGCTCAAGCGAGTGGTTGAAAGGATGGACTAAATAAATTTGATCTTAAAATCTTGATTGCTAATTAGATTTATATTTATATCGGCTGGTATGTGAAAACAATTTTATGAACCTTACGATTAGCAAAACCAGTCAAACTTTTTCAATACTATTATACAAGCATAAGCACTACATCAGTAATATTATTGATACAATTGAGATGCACTTCATGCAAACAGTTTTAAGAAAATGCTTCATTTTTTAAATTTAATTATAGACCTTGTTTGAAGGATATCATAAATATATACCTGTATATATAGGGATAGCATATATATACTTTTTCATGTGTTATTAGAATGTTGAAGAAAATACGTTCTATATCATAGGTGCTCAATAAATAGCTACAGATGTAGAAATTTAGGTAAGGGTATGATAGAAACTGACTATAAACTTTTTAAATAGTCCTGAGTGAAAAAAATAATATTCATTTATCATAAATGCCTTAAAACAGAAAATTTTTGTTTACTGGATTCAATTATTATTAATTAATTCCAAGTATGATTACAAATTCTTTTTTGCACATAATTTAACGTTTGAAATCGTATTTCATATATATGTTTAGGTTTAGTTTAAAATTATTTAAGAGAAATTTTTGAAATTATTAATTATCACAGTTGATTTATGGAGGTTTATGTTATCCAGTCATTTTACATTTTTATTTATTTTTTTCTATTGTTAAAGTGTAATCAAGGAGCCATCTTTAAAAGCCGAACATGTCTAGTTTCGGTCGATTTTTTTTTTTTGATAAAGCCTTGTGAGTTGCACACACTACTACTCTTTTTATTCGTTAGTAGACATACATCTAGGATTTAAATATTATTTAATTATACTAAATAATATAATTATATTATTAACAATTATATTATAATTGTTTTGAATTTAACAGCAGGGGAGGACTGGTGTAGGTTTTTGCTCTTTTTTAACAATTTTCTGAAGTGGACATGTTCAGTTTTGAAAGATAACTCCTTAATTAATCACTTTATCATACTCTAAAAGGCATGCATACTATAAAAACTCCTAAAAGATCAATTCATTGAGGTTAAATATTTAAATAAATATGAAAACATATATAATGATCACAATCGTTAGTAAACACTTTTTGGTTTCTTTCATTGCAAATGGAGACCAGTCTTCATTGTGATCTTTCGCTATATATGTTTAGTTTTGAGATAATATGATAATATAATTAGTTATTTAAAAAAATATCATGTATGGTTATGTTAAATATTAATTTAAACTAAACTGCCTGAAAAAAAGGGTGAAATATTGCTCTAATCCAGAGGAAAATCATATTGACCATATCTTAAGAGAGTAATGAATATTTTGCTATCATAATTTGTTCATCGAATGCGGAGATGATTATACGAAACTTTTATCTTCAACTATTATTCCAAACAACAGCCATTTATCTTCAGAATCCGTGTATAAAATGGAATATAAAAAAACCTAAAAGACAAAAGACAGGATAATGTAAAAATGCTGTAGGCTTGAATAGGGCAGAAAGTACCACTGATAACTATCTTTTGGTGGCTGTAAAAAACTGAAACAACTCCATTCTTCTATAAACGGATTGTCTTGACAGTTGTGTGCTGTGTCATCTGCTACCGGAGACCCTGGCGTTCCGATGTCCGAACTTCACCTGCCCATTTGAAGGAAATTCCAGGAGCTGATAGGTCCGATTTAGAGAGACATTCTATATTATATGCGTAATTTTACTCTTTTACACACAAACAAATATATACGAAGTTGAAACTGATTTGATATTAATAATAATAATTGAATGGCTCCGCCGAAAAACGTTCTAAGCGACAAAATTTCAGAAGTGGCGATTTTAAAGTATTTAAAATGCATAATAGTACGTCTTAGTATGATATAGTACTTCATTATATTATTATACAAAACAAAAACAACAAATTAATATGTGAATATAAAATCTAATCTACAACAAAAACTTTAGATTTTGATTTCCTTTCACTGATTACTCAAATTTTATATCTGTCTCTTAAAACGTTTTTCGGCGGACCCATTCAGTTGAAGGGTCAAGCGGATGAAGGTGATAAGTATAAATGTTACGCATTTCGAGAAAACTGAAATCAATGTTCGGTTGGTATTTGCAGGCTTTTTTGAGAAACCTGTTTTATACAAGAAAATCTAATTTTAAGTTTTAAGCCTTCTAATGAATTTGCGGAAATGGGAGTAGGAAACATTAGAAATATATCACTTAACATGATTATTCATAGAGCTAACATAGTTTTTTTTTTCAAAAATGTTACTTCAACTTCATACACATGAAGATTTAATACATACATGTTTATTTTAATTGTTTGGATAAATAAATTAAACTTTAAAACAAAATCAAATTAAAATGTTGTTTTTTTTTTCAAAAAAATTGAACAATTAATTACATTTTCTTTTATTAATGAAATAAAAAACATTTTCCTTCTTTTCCCTCTATATCAATTTATTGAAATTTACAACTGTACAAAATATATACATCAAGTAAATTTGTTGTTAACTATTACAATAACGTGACAAAACTTAAACAGAACTACTCATCAGTAGCACTTCAATAAAAAGTCTCTGGGCCATCATCTTTTCAGACGCCTCGGTGAATTATCTGGAATAGAATGGGAGGCAAGTTAAGAGACTAGTGGATTCGAATGGTTATTATGGAGTTTACTATGAAAGGATATGTATCTGGTTTGGGCTATGGAACATGGAATATGGAACATTAAGGTATTTATGGATAGGTTTATTTGTAACAAATTAAGAAGCCTTAAGGATTTTGGACTGCAAGGGTTGGATTCAAGATGAGTTAGATGGTTTGGTGGAGCCCCAAAGCTCAACTCCATATGTCCAAATAGGTCTGATAACTGTAATGTAATTAAGTCTTTTGTAATTAAAGTATAAAATAGATAAATACTAAAATTATTTATTAGTAAACTAACCTCCTTTAATTTAAAAATAATAGTTGTATCATAGTGCCAAAAGAAATGGATATAAAAAGATACTTAAAAAAGTTATTGTATTCATTTAAATCACTAACTTGTGATACATATTTGAATACTAGAATTCCAGGCAAAGATTTATTTCAACATTGTAGGCTACCAAGTTCAATTTTATATGTTTCCAATTATTTAGCCAGGACAGGTAATAGTCCATTGAAATATCCTCATTAGCAATGAAGTTGTTAATGAAATGATAAATCTCATAATTAATACCAATTATTGTTATTGTTTAATTAATTATAAATTATTATAAAATTATCTTAAATAATTTAAGACCGAAAGCCAGAAGAGCTATACGAAACAAAATCCAGGCAGGAATGATTATAAATAGATACATACAAAAGTTATTGTATTTATTATTATTACAAATTAGTGTTAAAAATTAACATTCGCTTTCCTAACAAAGATTTATTGAAGTTTTCCGTTTATCAAGTGCAAATCAATATTTCCCCAATAATTTAGCCAATATTAGTTATTGATGGACGTATCTCTATTACCTTATTAGCTATTCAATAAATGATACATCTCATAATTTATACAAATTCATGTCATTATTTAATTTATTGCCAATTTAAAATTAGTTTTTATACTGTAGTGAACTGTAAGGTAGCCAAAAAAATTAATAATATTCGTAGGATTTCTCTTCGAAAATTAAGATTGTTCTGTGTCTAGCAGAAAAAAATATCTTACAAATTCATTCACTAATCGAATAATTATTTATCAAATTCCAAACGAGGAAATACCACAAATAGAATTTATTATTTTTTTTTTTTTTAATTTTGTAGTTATGTTGATTTTTACTGTGTTTTACAGCATTTTTAGATATTTGGAAAAACTATGATTTTATACAAATAAGATATTGAATACCCTGTTAACCTGTTTAGAAATATTAATAAGTTACCAGCTTTTCATGGATCATTTTCATATTCGTTCTATGATGAAAATTTAGACATAATTTCCCATGATTATTTGAGGTAGTATGCAAGCGACACATTGAATGCAAGTCGTAGAAAAATTTAAAGAGAGAAAATGCATCATTGAAATTGTAACATGAACACAAATCAAAATCACCCTTGAACAAAATCTTACATAGTTACTTTATAACGCCAATTTTTTTACGAAATTTGTTTGTATTATGATATTGTGTGTTCATGATTAACTGTTCATGAACTAATGAAAATGAGTCATTCAAATTGTTGATAAAAAGCATCACCTTTTCTATTATGATTACCCCAGGCTGATCTATTATACAATTAAAAATAAATATGTAACATTGCCTCTGTTTTTATTGTAAAATGCTATGGTCTGATAATCAATAATTTATTGAAAATGAAAACAAATTATGAAAAATTGTTATTGTATTTTATTTTATTGTTTTGTACTTTGTATTTTAACTGTATATTGATGTTGAATTTGTATCCTTGGCGAATGGATTAATAATTTTTTAATGAATTATTTCAATTCAAGGTTAACTATTTAGTCCTAGCATTAACTTTTCAAAATTGAATAATTTTGAAATATCAGGGACATGTTTAAGGGAGTCATATTGTTATGTGTTCTCACCATTATTTTTGTCTTTTCTGCAGCTATTTTTACATCAAGTTAATCTCAGTTTTACCAATTAACGGTTATTCACAGAAATATAATTATTAGTTTTCTCATATCACAATTCCAAAATACCAGGTCCTCCAAATAGTCTGTCGTTTTTTAATACAATATTTTATATTTTTTTGTTTAAACACCATGTAAATTATTTTCTGCCTAATCCCATTTGTTCTTCTGTAAACAATAATGTTTACTCTTCACAATAACAGTGGCAACCTTTAATGCTGTCTCTCAGTGTCTCTCAGTCTTTTAAAAAGTGCGGTCAAAATGGTAAAAACTGAAATTAAAATTAGATCTACTTTGCTGTATGAATTCAAACGCGGTTCAAAAGCGACAGAGGCCACTTGTAATATTTGTCACGTCTTTGGCAAAGATAGTCTTAGTGAGCGGAAGGCACAATTTTGGTTTTCAACAACAAGCACAAGTGCGGGATATAATCGCAGCAGATCCACGCCAAACATGTTCTGAAATTGCTGAACAGCTCAACATTTCCGAATGTACAGCTTGTTGGAATTACCTAAAAGAAATGGGAAAAGTAAAAAAGTTTGATAAATGGGTACCTCACCAACTATCGGATACCAATAAACTGGTTCGGGACACAACGACTTCTTCTTTGTTGTCTCGATTAAAAATTGATCCATTTTTCGATCGAATTATTACTTGTGACGAAAAGTGGGTATTGTACAACAATATGAGACGCCAAAAACATTTCCAAAACCAGACTTCCACCCAAAAAAAGATCCTGTTGGTGTTTTTTTGGACTGGAAAGGGGTTAGTTCACTATGAGCTCTTGAATCAAGGATAAACGATATCTGCCAATGTGTACTGTGAAATATTGAATCGCAATCATGTCAAACTTAAAACTTTTGATCCCGGACTGGTGTGGATGGAGCTAGGGTGGGAAACTGCCTCATCCACCTTATTCTCCTGATCTTTCACCAGCAGTTTACCTTCTTTTCCGGGCATTAGATAATAGTCTAAGAAAAAAATGTTTTAACAATCGTCAGAGCTTAGAAATGGAGTTGGACAACTTTTTCCGTAATACCAGGTATGCAAGTTTAAAATGTCGTTTATTTCTTAAAATATATACACAGTAATTTAAAAAAAAGTATAATATATTTTATTCAAAGTACTGACCCTCGCTTTCTACACATTTTGTCCATCTCTCGGGCAATATATGGATACCATTCCAAAAGAATGCTTCATCTTTATTTGAAATCCATTCATCGAGCCATTTTCGTACGTTTTCGAAATTGTTGAAGTGTTGCTCCGCCAATGAGTGTCCCATCGATGAGAAGAGGTGATAATCAGAAGGCGCCAGGTCAGGTGAATACGGCGGGTGGGGTAGGAGTTCCCAACCAAGCGAAGAAATCGTTTCCTTAGTCAATCTGGCTGAATGTACAGGAGCGTTATCATGCTGAAGAATGACTTTGGCGTGCCTGTGAGCCCATTCTGGGCGTTTTTCGATCAATGCTTGACTCAAATTGATCATTTGTTGTCGGTAGCGCTCGGTATTGACTGTTTCGCCGGGTTTGAGAAGCTCGTAGTAGACTACTCCCTTCTGATCCCACCACACACACAGCATTGTCTTCTTCCCAAAACGATCCGGTCTTGCACTCGATGTGGATGGTTGTCCTGGCGTTACCCATGATTTTTTTTGGGGGGATTCTGAAAATAAATCCATTTTTCATCGCCAGTTACAACTCGATGCAAAAAACCCTTTCTTTCGTGGCGTAAAAGCAGCATTTCGCACACAGTTTTTCGTTTTTTTCCATCTGTCGTTCGTCCAATTCATGTGGAACCCATTTTCCAACCTTTTGAATCTTTCCCATAGCTCTCAGGCGATCGGAAATGGCTTGCCTAGTGACATTCAACTGTTCTGCCATCATTTGTTGGGTTTGGGTATTGTCTTCGTCTAATAAAGATTGCAATTCGAAGTCCTCAAACTTTTTTGGTCGATTTTCTCGTTTTTGATCAGTAACATCAAAATCACCACGTTTGAAACTTTGAAACCAACGTTCACATGTCCTGACGGTTGGAGCAACATCGCCATAAGTCTCAACAAGAATTCGATGACATTCAGATGCCTTTTTCTTTTGATTAAATAAGAAAATCATGACATGCCGCAAATGCTCTTTATTTGGCTTAAAATTAGACATTTTTAACACCAAAGAAAGGTATGATACGTCCACGTAAACGACTTAAAAACAACTGACTTTTGTAAACAAATGACTAACAAACAAAATAGCGTTTAGAGATAAGCAAATCCTTCAATAGGCTAAGAGCGCATTCTATTGGAATTAAAACGACATTTTAAACTTGCATACCTGGTAAAACAAATGATTTTTTTAAAAAAAGGAGTTTGGGACCTGGCATCGCGTTGGGAGAAAACAACTAAATGTAATGGTGCATATTTCGATGAATAAAATGTTTGCATACTTCGAAGCTGACTTTTTATAGCCCACTTGACAAAAACGACAGGAGTTTTTGGAGGACCTGTTAAAGGAGTGGCAACTTAAAATTTCATCTAGAATTTATAGTTGTTTAAATCTTTGTCATTGCGTCAGACATCCCTATAAAATAACTAGTCATCTAACAGTGGTATTTACAATAAGGAAATGTTTTATGTCCTCTAAATGAGACACACTTTTTGAGGTGTGCGTCTTTCATTCAAAGTGTGTATAATCATAAATGTTAATTAAAAAAAAAAGTAATTGATAAAATGAGCTTGTAATAAAGTTAGACTTTCATTAGTAGCTGATAATAAAAACAATATTTGAATACGCAAATATTCTAAAGTATTCAGATCATGGATAGACGTTTATTTTAACCATGAAATACAAAACCCTTAACACATTTACTTATCTCCTACTCCATGAAGCCATTACCTCCGTGCCAATCTTAAGTCCCAAATAGGAGTTGTGTTGAGGACAGTTGCGATAGGCTACGTGAAGGATTAACTCTAAAAGCTGCCGTACATTCGCTTTATCGAGCTGAACCATTAGCCAGCTTATCCAGTAATGCTACTGTCATGGAATCGATTTGATATGTTTTCTATTTGTTCTGGAGGATATAATCAGTGCACGAAGAGTGGTAAAAAAAAAAATGATGACTTGGACCACCCAACAATAATAGTAGTGCGTTAAATGCGACTAGTAAAAAACATTCAATAGATATAATGACACCAATGAACCTAAAGCCATGAACTATAAAACTGAAAACAGAAGCAATTTTATTTGAAAATTATAACTAATAAGTGGGGTCCAGATAGGGAAAATTTGTATACTTCATTTCTAGTTTTGAAAACGATCCTAATTACAACAAATATATCAGTGAACTTCCGAAAAAATTAGGTAGAAATATCTTATTTATTTACATTATTGTTATTATTTTTATCCTATTTACCATGTATAAATATTTCTAATGTAACTAAATCAGAAAAAAATAAATTATAAACTCGAATATTTTATAATCTTTTTAGTAGTTTTTCGTATAAATATAAAATTATTTTCTTATTCATCTATTACAGTTTTAAAATTTAGTAAAATGTGTAGAGGTAGGTATATGATTTAACAAAAAAAATAATCAGAAGTAAAAAATATTCTTTTGAAAAAAAAAAAATCGATTTTCGAATACAATTATTTCATTTTGTTATTCTTCTTATATTAAATTAGTAAATAAATATATTATCTTCTACATTTATAGATTACTGTAAAGTCCAAAATAATAGAATTTGGGATTTTTTTTTTCTTTTATTTTTGAGAACATTTTATTGAATAGAAAAATAAAAATAAAATCTACATGCGCTTATAAATGCTACATCAGATTAATAGTTAGAATTTAAATTTCATTAATCATAGGATTTTGGAAAAATTACGGTTTGCGATTATCCAAAATCGATGCTTTTGTACCCGGCAGGCAAATTATATTATTCGTAACTTTTGTCATTATTTCATTTACTGTCCCATTATTTAGAAAAATAGATTTATTATTTATCCGTTAATACCAATAACACCCATATATATTTTCAAATTCATATGAAAAATTATTTATTCAAACATATTATACATGTATGGGATTCTATAGTTGTAATTTTATAAATGAAATTTTATGTTAACGTTCTAAAATAAACATCTACAACTACAAATATTATTAAGTTGTACTGTTGTGCTTGCGTTATTGAATGGCCAAAGTACCTTCTAGCTACTCTATTATACTCCAATCTTTTTTCTTTTGTTTTCATCATTATCATATTTTATTTTTATGGTAGACGACTCCATCGTGTGTGAAATTGAATGGACACACTCAGATATTGCGAACATTAATATAGCTCATCCGGTGGAACAGCAATGTAACAGCGAAATTGGGTAAAAAATATTACAAAAATTAATACGGCAGAAGTGCTCCCAAAAGCTCAATACATCGGTAGAAATATTGACTGAATTGTAGTCTGCCCAATCCACAAGTTTATATGAATATTAGTTAAATATAGAACGTTGGTTGAATATATTTCATTTAAGTTTTTAGCTTCTCCAGTAAGATTTTATTTTTTACTATTGCGTTCCATGGGAAGAGCAATATTATATTATTTACTACGGTATTTTCTCCAGTTTTAAATTTGCTTCATTTTGATTTATTTTTTTTAATGTTATGTTAATATTGTTATGTTATGTTCGATAAACTAACGAATAATCTTATTAGTGACAAAAATGTTCGCAATGTTTATATGAATGTTTACAGAGAATATGGTTTGGACGTCTAAGCGCTTGTGAGCGCATGTCTCCCCTGGCAGTACAAATTAAACAGTGTGCATTTTTTTATTATTACTTTTTTATTTACCTACACGAATATCTTTTTTATTAATTTATATTTCTGATTTAAACTTTTGATCTAGTATATAGATCTCCGAGGGATCTTCGTGCATTTGAAGTTATAAAATGATTCGAAGACTTATCTAGACATCAATTTCCGTAAAAGTTATTCATAAAGCTAAAATACCGATTTGATAAATTAATTGAATCTTTCTACATTAATGTATGAAATATCTTAATAGATTTTAAGAGAATTCGCCTATTTTATTTAGGCTATTAAAATAAGTGTGAATAGCAAAATAAATAAAATTTTGAAAAATGTAATATCCTTCAAATTTTAATCCCACATTAAATAGTTATAGATAAAATAAACAGGATAAGGTTTAAATAAAATTAAGTAGTTTTTGGACGGAAACTTTTTTCGATATCTAAAAAAATATTTAAAAGCTTTGTACAGCCAATTTTCAACCGCAGGAAAGCCAAAATGATAGCAGAAATTATTTTTAATAAGAAATTGTATATTTAGGTTATTTTAGTGTGTAAGGCGTATGTATACAATTACAAAAAAAGTCGAGCCCTATAACCTAATTTTTGATTAAATTAATTAATTAAATATTAATTGACAACAAAATTATGTTAAATAAACTATGACTCCTTGAAATGCTAGCGAGGAGTAAGAAGACGTGCAAAACTTTATATGAGATTAATATTATAAGAAACAGGTGCTATGAAAAAAAAAATACAGCAATACTACAATAAATTAACATAATAATAATAATTTCGGCAATTATTTTTTTAATTCTAAATTTTCAAGTATTATATATAAATATTGGTGCTGGTTTAAAATAATGGATGTTTCGAAAAGGGTTATTGCTTTGTTGAGACCACTTGTCCCGCAGATACTCGAGGACACGTGACCTTAGACAGCAAAGTGGCCTGAGAGGTGCCTTTAAAACTAAAACTCAACAAAAACAGGAGCCGGCAAACAAAAAACAAAGCACCCTCGCCAGGCTAATGAAGGGATAGACCGCCAGTCAGATCTTTATCTCTTCTTTCAAGAAAAAACCAAGTTCATTCAGATATGGAGGGTCATTGGGGTCTTCTGGCTGAGTATGGCGACGCTTCAGTAACCTTTGACGTTTAACAGATTTTTTTTTTTTTATTTGATGAGTGCTACTAGAAATATTTTTCTTCCACGTTCTCTTATAATATAGTTCTTCGTTCTAATTATGATTAGGAATAATATTTTCAGTATTTAAGGTTGCATGATAATGATGTTCCACTAATACCCGTTGAACATATCCGCTACCTAAGACTCCATCTGGGCAAACGTCTTACTTGGAATACACATAGAAGACTAAAACGACAAGAAACTGCCCGTCGTTTTCAACTTTTTTAACATTTACTTGACAAACGTTCAAACCTTCCACTTAATTAGAAAAGACTCATTTACATAACCGTAATTAGACCGATTTGGACATACGGAGTTGAGCTTTGGGGCTCCACCAAGCCATCCAATTCATTCCGTGACCAATCCTTATAATCCAAAATCCTTAGAAAAATCCTAAATGCCCCTTACTTCGTCACAAACCAACTTATCCACAAAGATCTTAATATATCTTACGTTTCTGACATAGCTCATATCATATATCTATCCTTTCATAGCAAACTCCACTACCATTCAAATCCATTAGAAACACAACTTGCTTCTTACTCTATTCCAGATAACCCTCCGAGGAGTCTGAAAAGAAGATGGCCTCGGGACATTCTAGTATAGTACTTCATTATATAGAACCTTTATAAGTTCTATCAGAGGGTAGTTGCTTTAAAAACAAGTGACGTGTCATTTTTATCATTATCATCATATTTACTTGATGTATTATATTTGTATATACAGTTATAAATTTCAATAAATAATTAAAAAAAAAAAAAGTTTGCTTAAAATTAGCATTGATAAATTATTTGCCGCTTCCTTCTTCGGGTGTTAAACATTAGTCAACTATTTGTCCAGTCCCCAATTTCTTTTTTCTATCTAAAAACTGTTTAATTAACTATTAGACTCTATATATGAAGTTTTAGTTAGGTATCTTTAAATGCACATGCTAGAACGCTAAAAAAACCGTACTTTTGTGAAATCCAAGTTTTATTGGCACATTTTTCGCTATAACTCAGAAACTACTTGTTCTACCACAAATTTTTTTCATCTAAAAGCTGGTTAAGTTTTTATTAAAACCCGTCAATACCCACGCCAGCACAATGAACATGTCATAGTTGTCATACTTTGCCAAACACGTGGGTGTTTCACGGGATTTAATATAACTTATATATATATATAGGATATAATAGTATATTTGACCAGCTTTTAAATGAAAAAACAAAATTGTGGATCGGACTGATAGTTATAGTGAAAAATGAGCCAAACAAAACTTGAATTTCACATCAATACGGGATTTTTAGTGTTCTGGCATGGGTATTTTAAGGGACTTGATCCTAAGGATTTTAATAGTAAATTTAACCAGCTTTAAGATAAAAAAGTAATCTTGGATCAGACTAATAGTTTCGTACGTAGTGATCGTAAAAAATAACGGATATTTTGGGCAATTTTTTGTGATTTTGGGTATAAAGCCTACGGCTGCCGTGGAATCAAACTTCGGATTCGGATTCAACACCCCAATAAATATAAAGATTTGTTGAGAGTAAAAGTTCGGCAGTTTTTTTCTTCGCCAAACCCTTATTTTACTGGACTAAAAATGGAAGTCAGTTAAATAGACGTTCTGAATTTTTCCCTATGACGTCGGTTTTATTGTTTCTACTAGAAACCACTTTATATAGGACTATAGGAAATATTTATATGATCATTTAAACAAAAATTTAGATTTCTAATGACATATCAGACTTAAAAGTCAAGAAACTGCTCTTCGTTTCTAACTACCCCAGCATTTACTAAACAAGCATTTAAAGCTCAGTATACGAAAATGTATACAGTTGTAAATATCTTCAGTTGTGAATATCAATAAATAATTTTAAAAAAATATATATTTCGAATGTTTAGCAAATATTTAATTCTAAATCTTACGTGATATAGTTCCATTCCCTAGTTTTTGTTGACTTTATAGGATATTTTCATTAAATTGTACAGCAAAGTTGGAATTCTGGGTCTTATTATTTAATTTTCTTTTATCTTATATTCAGTGATCGGTAGGTTTTTTCAGTGTACCTATCTAGCTTCACAGTCATCATATTTTAGTTCCTTTACACCGCTTTTTTGGAACGATAATCCACTTGATGTACCCATGAAATGCCTCGTTTAAAATTATAAATATTTAAATATTATAAATATTTCCAATAGTCTCATTTTAAATTTGTTTTTAGTAGGAATCGAAAAAAACAAAAAAAAAACAAAACAGTTATGGGGAAAACCTTAAGGACAACCCATCTATCTGAATCTTTTGTCTCTTTAAACAGTCTGCTTTGGCTACTGATATCTTTTAGAAGCCATATAATTTTGCCTCTTTAGATATCAACATACTATACCTTGGATTTTATCTAGACAATAGCATCTCATGGAACTCTCATACAAGATTGAAAAGACAAGAAGCTGCACTCATTTATATGACCATTATCAGAACTATATGCACTTATGCTATATATGGGGTTCAACCAAACAATCGAATTCCTCTCGCATCCAATCTCTCCAATCCAAAATCAGATATTTCATTAGTGCTACCTATGGGTAGTTTCTCTACAATACCGCTTCTTTACTGGATGAATATTTGTAATACAGTTGTCAATTTCTATTAATAAAAGAATAAATAAAAATAAAATATTGACCCTTCTAAGCATACGTACCTCATGTAAAGGTTGAATGATGCCGGCCATTTGTTTAGATAATGATGGGATACCTAACAATATCTCCTTGATAAAGGATAAATAATGTAAAAAACTAGTTAATTATAAATTATGAGGAACCATGGAAAAGGAACGGTTCTTTTTATCAAATTTCAGAGTACGGCTAGTTTCCTCGAAGCTTACAATGTTACGGGAGACAGAACCAACAGATAAGGACTGGAGCCAATAACCAACAGGTGTCTTGGTATCACAGGGGAGATCTTCACCAAGGCTAAACATAGCTTAATCGCCTGGGAGCTAATACAACGAGAGTAATTTGTCCTCTAGCCGGCCCCCTCTTTAGGGTAACCTACAGGTGTAATTAGCTAACTGGCAGGACACGGATGGTTCGCAGCTAGCAGCTTGGTCCGCAAGATAAGGAGATAAGTGAAAAAATAAAAAAGCCGGATGGTAAGAGAAAAGGGAAACATTAGTAGGGCCAGATCTGGTGATTAGTATGGAAAAGCTAACACAATAGGGAATTTGACATTTTTTGATGTCCATCAGACCTTAGTAGGTCAGGGTTTATGTGGCAACAAAGTCTAATTATAATTGTATTAACGTAGAACAATCATGAACAATAAAATAAGCATTTGTGTACGCACCAAGATGCCAATTAATTCCAAAAGAGGCTCATTCAAATGACAATAATTAGACCTACTTTGACATAAGGAGTTGGTAGAGGCTTGATTAGATTAAATGGTTTATTGATGCTCCAATGTTTCATTTGTTGTAGATTTAGCCCAAACCAGATAACTATCCTTTCATAGTTAAATCCATAACCATTAAAATCCACTAGTCCCTCAACTTGATTCCAATTCTATTTCCAACACTCAGAGGTGTCTGAAAAGAAGATAGCATCGGGACCCTCTTATTCAGAACGTTTATTGAAGTCCTGCCAGTGGTTAGTTGCTTTACAAGCATCATTTTCATTTCATGACATGTCATTATGAATGTTATAATCACATTTACTAGATGTATTTTTTTTGTATACAGTTGTAATTTTCAATTATAAAAAAAATAATTTTTTTTGGTTTTAAGCCGATACTCAATGGATCGATGATTAATTTAGCGAAAATTGCCGATCATACAAAAAGGATCTCTTCAAGCATTGAAGAAATTTTACTAACAAGCCTCTGCATCTCATGAATTCAAGTTGAAAATAACAATTTCATTATTTCGAGAAGGAAGAATAAAGAAATAGAATTTGTAGAAGGATTCCCGTATTGATTATCTTGTTGATTGTTGGCTCGGTTTCATTGATTGAGAAAAAATCATATGGAGTGATTTTAATTAGCTTTATTAATGCATTCTGTAAATTTTACTATTGGTATTCTACGTCAAAAAAAAAAAAAAAAAAAAGAAGAAGAAAATCATGATTGATGAAATTAACTTTTACTCATTTTTTATATTCTTAACTTGTATACTCTAAGATTTTTTTTTGTTATGTAATAATTCTTCATTTGCCAAATATATTTCTGTTAAAATATTTGTTTCCCTCTAGAAGCTTAAAAATAATTTTTTTTGATCCGTCCATTACGGGCATTTCAAAACTTTTTTAAATTAGAAATACTTATTATATTTTATAAATCGAATTGAATTTTTTGGATTATCTGATATAAACATCGATAATGAATACAATGATTCCATATATCCATATATAATATATTCTTTGCTAAGACGTTATAAATTTATCTAAAAAACAAAAAAAAGAAAAGAAAAAAAAGTAAAAGTTATAGTTTTCAGAGGATCCGGATATAATCTTCATTAATTTTAATTTTAAAAATGGGGATGTTTATTTATTTTGAGGTTATAAATAGCTCGATAAATAATTTTAATTTAAAAGGGAAGATACTTTTATCTGCATTGCACGAATGTTAAATATTAAGTATAGGTACAAATAAGTGTACAATTGAGACAAATATAGACATAGATAATTGTATTGCATTTTATTACACATATCTTAAGATTGTTTTATTAAAGTTCATGAATGTTTTATCTTATTAACTACTAGGTATTAATTTCTTAAAGCCATTAGTTCTTTTTTATTCTCTAACATAAAGGAATTTCCTTGAAACTATTAAATTATTAGTAGAAAATTTGATTTTATGGACAAATGAAAACTTTAAAATTTATTTTTAATCATTTCTTAGCTGCAATGAGATAAACATTACCAATCGATTTCGGCGTCCATTTGAAATATACCCGATAATGGCTGATTAGAATTGGAACTCATCATGCAAGATGGTTAGATAAAAATGATATCCCTCCATTGTAATATATATATGAAACTGACATCAAAGTTATAATCAATTTTTAAAAAGCACCAGAACGGCAGGTTTTTTTTTTTAAAACATTTTTTATACCGAAACTATAGCTATTTTGTTCATTAAAGCTTCATAAAGAATTTGAGCAAGATAAAATATATTTTATTATAAATCGTGTTAAAATGTTCCGAAAGTCTCAATAGGCAAATATTTGTTGTCAATATTAGTAGACGACTTTATTTCAATATCAAATTATAAAATTTTATATTAGATCAATTTATAAAAATAATACATACTACCCTGATAATAGTACCATTTAAATTCTTTGTTCGGTACATATAAAATAATTAACCGTTACAGAAAATAATTAATGAAGACAAATCGTCAATTTCAAAAAATGCATTAGCTTTCTTTTGAAGGTTCAAATATTTGGTCATTAAAATTACTTAATAGTTAATTTGGTTATACATAATTTTATTATTACGTGTCTTTATGAAAATACCAATAATTTATAAAATGTAACTGCTCTGTGCTTGTGCAAATCATAAAAAATAATCGTAACCATAGTTTAATGTATAGCTTTAAATTAGTTTTAAAGCTGTTTAATAGGTGCCACACTTTTCTAGAATTTTTTAAAGGTAAATCTGTTCATTACTTATCATCACAAGGAAGAATTCAATAATTCATCACTCATTTACACATAAAAAAATCTGATTAATACCCTATTTTCTAATGAGATTAGTTATACGGTTATTACAGAGATTAATATTTATTTGTGAACCATTGCGGAGAAAATTCTAAAATTTCAGTCACGGTTTTCCTAAAATACGATTTTTTACTCTAATCTCAGGTACTGCAGGGATGATTCTGATGAAATAGTTTCAAAATGCGACATTTCAGTAAATATAAATATACATTGGATCTTGTTTATTCTTAATGTAAATCCAGGATGTATGAGACAAAATTGATGACAAAGTTAAAATAAAAAAAACAACAAAATAAAAAATCTTTAAATAATTAATTTTTGGGTTGTGCTTCTTCCATTTTAGAATAGTGAAATGTATAAATAATTTAGGGGTCACGACACTCTTATTTTAGTTTTTAGTTTTTTACAACACCAAAATTATGTTTTATTTATGCAATACATAAATTTGAAAATTAAGAGTTTTTGTTACTAAACTTCAAACAGCTTCTTCATGATGTTTCCTTGTGCTCAAATTATACTCTTCATTTAATCATAAACTCCAAATGCACAGCTAAATATGTTGCTTGACTCTCTTCTGGACTCCCAGTGACTCTCCGCAAACTGCTCTCTCTTCTTCACTGCCTTCTCAATCTTGTGTCGGATCGCTACTTATTTCTAGTGAACTACACAACCTCATAAAATGTATTTTATTCTTTACATCGTAAATCCAATTTTTATATATTTGATTCTATTACACATTAATTAAATTATAAATACAAGTTATATAACTATGTATGATAAATTTTTATAATTATATGAAGGATATGTATACACAGCATTTGGTAATAAACCAGTTTATCGATAGCTTTGAAATATTTTAACTATGCCACTGCCTTTGTAAATAATATTTGAAAAATAAAATTATTAATTTCAAAATTAAATTATTTTTTTTTTTATTTTAATGATTTTCCGCTAATTCCAGTTGAACAGATCCACTACCTTGGACTCCACTTGGACAAACGTCTTACTTGGAATCCACATACAAGACCAAAGCGACAAGAAACTGCCCGTCCTTACAGACTACTTCAACATTTATTAGACAAACATTCAAAGCTCCAATTAATTACAAAAGACTCATATACATGACTGTGATTAGACCTATTTGAAACCAATTCATCACGTATTGTCAATGCTCCTCACTTTGTCACCAATAAACTTATCTATAAAGATCCTAATGTTCCATATGTTTCTGATTTAGCCCACACCAGATACTTATCCTTTCATAGTAGCCTCCATAACAACTCAAATCCACTAATTTCTTAACTTGCTTCCCACACCATTCCCGATAATCCTCTGAGGCGTCTAAAAAGATGATGGCCCAGAGACTTTTTATTGAAGTGCTACTGATAAGTAGTTCTGTTTAAGTTTTGTCACGCTATTGTAATAGTTAACAACAAATTTAATTGATGTATATATTTTGTACAGTTGTAAATTTCAATAAATTGATATAGAGGGAAAAGAAGGAAAATGTTTTTTATTTCATTAATAAAAGAAAATGTAATTAATTGTTCAATTTTTTTGAAAAAAAAAACAACATTTTAATTTGATTTTGTTTTAAAGTTTAATTTATTTATCCAAACAATTAAAATAAACATGTATGATCAGTTATATATCCCTTCCAGTCAAATATTTATTTATTTATTTTTTATTTTTGAATGAACAATTATCCGTTTTTGAATTCAACCCAAAATAAAATTTAACCAATTATTTTTGTTGATTAAAGTACGGTAATAATTCCTTTATTACTATATTTTTTTTTTACCATTAAATACATTCTCGATAAGAAAGCTGACAGTTATTTTTTTAATAATCGCAATAACTTCCTGACAGTTTCCCTAAAGTCTAAGCTACAGGGAATGACTTGGAAAAAAAAAATATCAAGAAAATAACAGTTATTAGTTAATGTTGTTCGATTAGGGATGACACGGTTAGTTTCCGGCAAACTGCCTTATAAAAAAAACTGTCAGGGCAGGCTGTTCTGAGAAAGGTGCTTCTGATGAGCTAGATCTCCCCTGATAGCCGCGCTCCTACAAATGTCTGCGTAGTTTCGTCACTGTAATTTGATCTTGTAGATAAGATAGGCATTTGCTGTCCAAACTGCGTTTTTGTTACTTTGTTTTGTTAAAAAAAAAAAATAAAAAAAAAATAAGTAGGCTAGTTAGACGGGACTTTGAAGGACACTTTATTCTTGAGAACCTTACACTGTGGATCAAAAAGGGGGTTGAGGACTCCGTATGAGATCCAAACGTGATTCCGTGATTGTTATAATTTTTTACTTCTTTTGACATTTGAAATTATTTTCACAAAATTTTATTTTTGAAAATAATCATCGATATCAAGCAATAAATTGTATTTAGAGATCCAGCTATTTCACATTTAAATCGAGACAGGATAGGTGATTCAAAATATGAAAAAAAATCAGAGTCTGGGAGCTTGCCTGTAAAATGTTTAAAATGTTACTTAATCGATTATTAGTTTATGTCAAGTCATACTAGAATGGACAGTAGCTGAAATCGCAGGACTAGTTCGATTATTGCAATTATTAATAAACATTATTAACAATAACAAAGACATTCAGAAACTATGTTCCGATTGTTTCTTTAATAAACCTTTTTTTTCACTAAATACTTCAAATAAATGCCCGGTATTTAGTATGCAGTCATTTATTTTGCATGATAAAACTTTCCTTATTCTACTTCTACAGGTTCAAAATATTTATTCAGCTGTAGTTAATAATTTATAATAGATTTACATTAGAAAGAAAATTTAATAATTATTTGTTAGTTTGGTTAAAAAATGGAAATTTACATTAGAAATTATAGTTTAAATCTATACTATTATATAAAAGGACAACTAGTGAACCAATCTGTACCAAATTTTAACCGCGTCATATTTATAGCTCCATGATGGTTAAGCAATAATAAAATCAAATAATTTGTTATTTAAAAAAATGATAATATGTGGATAACCGTGAGGTTTTAAAATTGACCGATAGGTGACGAGCGCCATTCTGTATGAGATGTTACAAAAGTACGGTGTTTTATAGAGTTTGAGATTAATAATAAAATTTACTTATATTCAATTAAATTATGAAAACAGACTTAAATATGTGCTGCAACATGTGGATCCCAGTGAAATTTGAAAAATGAGTGATATGTGGTTAGGGCCGTTCCTCAATTGAGTTCATGACGGTAAAACTACTGAAGATATCGTTATCAAATTTTAACTGCATCATTTTCATAGTTCTAGGAAGGTTTAGCAATTATAAAATTTACAATAATAAATGTACAATGTTGAGTGGCAGAAACAACATATTCCAAACTGTCATATACTTACTTTTATGATTAGAAATTAAAATCGATAAACTTATTCCTGCCGACTAGAAAATATTATCAAATCAAAGTGTCAATCCTGTGCTTTGTGTGTAAAAATATGATTCATGGACCTTTCGTAGTAAGCAATCATAATGCAGTCCATTATCCGCAGGAGTTTCTTAATAGTCTCTGTCCATCTGGTTTACCAACTCATAGATTAAAATTAAAAAATGGATGTCTAATTATGCTTTCAGGTTATCTTCAACCACCTAATCATTGTAATTTTAACCAGGTTAAAAATTACTGCTATGCGTCAAAAATATCGTTGAAGAAATAATGCTTAATTGCATACCTCAATTATTTGGTAAAATTATCTATGTTCTTTGAGATCAAGAGGGGGCGAATGCTGGTTAAAAATATTTTTTTTTTTTTAAGTGGTCAGGAAGTAAGGGAGACTAATAAACACTAAATAGAATTTTTTTTTTCTCGTTTATTGATATTTACAACTGTACAAAAACATATACATCAAGTACCAGGTATGCAAGTTTAAAATGTCGTTTATTTCTTAAAATATATACACAGTAATTTAAAAAAAAGTATAATATATTTTATTCAAAGTACTGACCCTCGCTTTCTACACATTTTGTCCATCTCTCGGGCAATATATGGATACCATTCCAAAAGAATGCTTCATCTTTATTTGAAATCCATTCATCGAGCCATTTTCGTACGTTTTCGAAATTGTTGAAGTGTTGCTCCGCCAATGAGTGTCCCATCGATGAAAAGAGGTGATAATCAGAAGGCGCCAGGTCAGGTGAATACGGCGGGTGGGGTAGGAGTTCCCAACCAAGCGAAGAAATCGTTTCCTTAGTCAATCTGGCTGAATGTGCAGGAGCGTTATCATGCTGAAGAATGACTTTGGCGTGCCTTTGAGCCCATTCTGGGCGTTTTCGATCAATGCGTGACTCAAATTGATCATTTGTTGTCGGTAGCGCTCGGTATTGACTGTTTCGCCGGGTTTGAGAAGCTCGTAGTAGACTACTCCTTTCTGATCCCACCACACACACAGCATTGTCTTCTTCCCAAAACGATCCGGTCTTGCACTCGATGTGGATGGTTGTCCTGGCGTTACCCATGATTTTTTTTCGTTTGGGATTCTGAAAATAAATCCATTTTTCATCGCCAGTTACAACTCGATGCAAAAAAACCTTTCTTTCGTGGCGTAAAAGCAGCATTTCGCACACAGTTTTTCGTTTTTCTATCTGTCGTTCGTCCAATTCATGTGGAACCCATTTTCCAACCTTTTGAATCTTTCCCATAGCTCTCAGGCGATCGGAAATGGCTTGCCTAGTGACATTCAACTGTTCTGCCATCATTTGTTGGGTTTGGGTATTGTCTTCGTCTAATAAAGATCGCAATTCGAAGTCCTCAAACTTTTTTGGTCGATTTTCTCGTTTTTGATCAGTAACATCAAAATCACCACGTTTGAAACTTTGAAACCAACGTTCACATGTCCTGACGGTTGGAGCAACATCGCCATAAGTCTCAACAAGAATTCGATGACTTTTTTTTTTTTGATTAAATAAGAAAATCATGACATGCCGCAAATGCTCTTTATTTGGCTTAAAATTAGACATTTTTAACACCAAAGAAAGGTATGATACGTCCACGTAAACGACTTAAAAACAACTGACTTTTGTAAACAAATGACTAACAAACAAAATAGCGTTTAGAGATAAGCAAATCCTTCAATAGGCTAAGAGCGCATTCTATTGGAATTAAAACGACATTTTAAACTTGCACACCTGGTAAATGTGTTGATAGTGAATACAATGGCATGTATATAACTAGTGAAGAACTAATCAGTAGTAGCACTTCAATAAAAATCTACACTAAAAGGTCTCTAGGCCATCTTCTTTTCAGACGCCTCGGAGGATTATCGGGAATGGAGTGGGAAGCAAGTTGGGAGACTAGTGGATTGGAGTGGTTATGGAGCTTACTATGGAAGGATAGGTATTTCCTGTGGGCTATATCAGCAACATAAGGAACATTAAGATCTTTATGGATAAGTTTATTGGTCACAAAGTAAGGAGCATTGAGGATTTTTCGAAGGATTTTGGATTGTAAGGATTGGATACGAGATGAATTGGATGGTTTAGTAGATCCCCAAAGCTCAACTCCGTACGTCCATTAGGACACTATTAAGGTGTAATCATAGTCATGTAAATGGGTCTTTTGTAATTAATTGGGAGCTTTGATCGTTTGTCTAGTAAAATAGAAAAAATAAAAAGACATTATAAAAAGTGGACCACGAACAAAGGAATATCGAAATTGGAAGCTGGAAAGCTATTAGGACTTCATATCGGCCAATGGCAGTTCACATTTAAGTTCATTCTACAATGTCTGAAAGTGTTACAAATATCATTTGCGAACTAAGAGCTTAGACGACTAGTTACGAACTTGCTTGGAACGATGTTGAAAATTACACAATATAGTTTTACCTTCAATATAGAAAATAATTTTACAAGATGCAGAAGACTACATCAATACACTGTTTAAATTTTCACAGGGAATTGGATATTATAACAGGTTTTAAAAAAAGTCTTGGTGCCAATGATCCTATGGTGTAATGTTGAAAATATATAGAGACTAGCATCCCCCATCACGGCTTCGTCCGATCTCATAAGTAAAGAACTTATTTGTTAAATTGAAGTTTTATTTGCTTATTCATAAAAATCCTGCATTGAAAAGTATACAATTGAGCATTATGGTATTTTCACGCTTAGCAGTAATTTTAAATTTGATTAAAATTGCAGTGATTAAGTGCTTGAAGAGCATAATTGGATATTTAATTTTTAATGTTTAATCAATGATTTGGTTATCCAGATGAACAGAGACTATTAAAATACTCTTGCTGATAGCAAAAATCCCAAAACATAAAATATAAAAAAAAAAAAAAAAGGATCAACATTTTGATTCCGTAATAATTTTTATTTGGCAGTCCTAATGTTATTGTTTTCGTCTGGCTGGATTTTAATTTCTAACAATAAAAGTAAATGACAGTATGGCATACCTCGTTTTGCCTCTCTACATTGTACATTTAAATTTTTGTTATTGTAAATTTTATTATTGCTAAACCTTCCTCGAACTAAAAAAATTATATGGTTAAAATTTGGTACAGATTGATTCAGGAGTTTCAGCGGTTAGTGATCACAAATGAAAAACGGTTTGTCCTTTGATATAATGGTATTGATAAATTAATAACAATTAAAAATTAACTTAAGTCCTTTTGTATTATCTCCATCATCGTAGAACGTTTATTTATAATCGATGACTCAGGGAAATATTTTATAACTAATACTTAGGACTCTACAAGCTAACGCCACAAACCCTAAACTTTGCTGAAATGCGATTACTAGTTTACGGCAGCATGAGTTATCCTGAAAAGAAACACGAAAGGTTACAGAACACTTTTTTTTTTACTAAGCGTTCTTGTATCCAAGCGACTTCAGGTAGTTGATGAAGTTAAACCGACTAAGGGGGTGCTCTGGAAATTAACCGAAGTGAACAATAGCAGACAGTTAGGTGGCGGTCAGTATTGTTAACGTGTTAATACGGGCTAAGTCATTAGAAGTTGCGGTAGGAATAAAATGAGCCGGCGATAGGGAGTTATTAGCTGACGGTAGTGAGCCTGCTTTAACTGCAGATTGGAGCATTAACTGCACAACTGCACATGCAACCTACGCACGGGTGGCCTCGCCGGGCGGGCCCTTTCTGCACGCTAGCTGCAGCTGTGGCTACTGAGCCTGCAATAAAGTAACCAAGGTCACTATAGGCCCATAGTTCAAGTCAGGAGATGAGTCAAAACCTCAAAGATCCTTTTCGTAGATCAAATTATACAATTCAGTTGAAAATATACAAAAAAATATTTGGTTGTCGTCGGTATCGACTTAAATGTAATTCGATAAGCACCGTTTGGATTTGAACCGTGCTGCTTCAGTTATTACTTTCATGAGTTTAGACTTGTGACGTAGCTGAGAGAGCAGTGATCTCTTTGATGATCCGTGGTTCCTCAAGCTTGGTTCGGGGATCTCGGGATGCTTGAATATATTGTACATATAGTATGATTATAGTTTTTTTTCCATTATAGTTTTTTTTTTACTCTAAATTTTTGTTATTCTAATTTATTTCATATTATTATTTTTTTTTGTATTTTATATAGCAAGAGGTCATACCTTTATATTTTTAAATTTTATTTTATTAAATATATATATATATATATATATATATATATATATATATATATATATTTTTTTTTTTATTTATTTTTTTTTTTTTTTATCTATTTTCCTTGTATATATTATAGAAGATTCATTGTCATCCACATTGCTCATTGCTCTTGAGTAAGGAATCTTGTAATATTTATTCAATAAAACTATTATAAAAAAAAAAAAAAAAAAAAAAAAAAAAAAAAAAAAAAAAAAAAAAAAAAAAAAAAAAAAAAAAAAAAAAAAAAAAAAAAAATGTTGCTACTTATATCATATTTATAGTCTAGTAATCGTTTCTATTCTTTGATTATTATGCATTTGTTTCACTTTTCCTCCTCCTCTTTCGAATTTGGCCATTTGTTCAACAATTTATTTCTTACTCTTCCGTTCCTTACAATACTTCTTCATCACCTCTACCTGATGTTTCCACCTTTCATCTGACCACTGTCTTTTAACTGCTGTGTTTTAACTACATCTGTAAATTTGATCTTGACTGCTGTCCGAAATTTTTCAGTCTCACATTAAATCCCATTGTGTATTTGCCACCATCATATTTTCCTTTACCACCCGTATTCATGCATTCGTTTTCTGTTTTGTGAGGCTGTGTTGAAAAATTCGCTAAATATATTTCCCTCTAAAGGCAAGCGTACTTAACTGATGATTTTCCCGCTATTTAACGTTGGCTAAATAGGATAATGCGTTCCGCTCAGAGTCGTGAATAGTGTTCTCTTAAAGCATTGAATTTCATTAAAAATTGTTTTACCGATTTCTTGCCAGTTACTTACCGTTTAAGGTACAGTAGCTTTAGGATTATATCGGTAGAAGTATGGCTTTCGAATATCCCATTTTTTGATGTTAAGCTCGAACCGAAACCAGTCTTTACTTGCTTTTTTCCTGACTTACACAAGTTAATCTTAAATAATCTGTTCGAGAAAAATCCCTATGTATGAGTTGAAGAAAGATAAGCTAATAACTATCTTAATTTATTAAGATATCTGAATGTAAAATTATAAATAAATACCAATGGAAAGAGGTTAAAAAAAAAAAAAAAAAAAAAAAAAAAAAAAAAAAAAAAAAAAAAAAAAAAAAAAAAAAAAAAAAAAAAAAAAAAAAAAAAAAAAAAAAAAAAAAAAAAAAAAAAAAAAAAAAAAAAAAAAAAAGAACTTGCGTTTGAAGTAAATCTATTTAAAAATATTTCTTTAATTGAATTAATTTTCATGTTCAAACATGTAATCTTCCTTTTATAACATTACAAACATCTCCCGTCGCTGTTTTCCACGCTCACATAGTTGAAGAAATTAAATACTTTTAACTAATAATTGAGGTTTTATTTCTTATATCAATAAAAATATTTTCATGAATATTATTTATTTATTTGAGAGTTTTGGAGCGTAAAACTTATTGGTCATCAACGCTCGTCTGCTCTCGATAGAAATTTATCTATATTTTGTAATATAGCTTTTCTCTATAAAGGAGGGCTATTACTTTTTCAATAATTTTTTCGTCGTTGCCAAGCGCCTTTGAGATGTTTCGAGGTATTCCTGATTCGGCTAGCTTTCATTTTAACTTCATGAATATTAAAGTGGAATATCACTCGTTTTCAGAAGACCTGCTAGGATAAGTTGCATAACTATCATTCGTAGTTTTCGTTTCTTGAGCAAAATTGGGAAGGTATTTTTTAAAACGCTACCGGTCGATTTTCAAACTTCACTGGAATCCACATATTTATCTTATTTTAATTAAAATTTAATTGAGATTCAGTAAATTTTGTTATTGCTAAACCTTCCTTGAACTATAAAGATGATGTGGTTAAAATTTGGTACAGATAGGTTGAGTAGTTTGGCGGTTAGTGATCACAAACGAAAAATGGCTTGCCCTTTTATATAATAGTACAGAGATACTTTGTTTAATTTCTTCTGAAAATTGTATCTTGATAGTCAATGAAGCACAAGTTCTAACAATTTACTCTTGTGCTATTTTTTAAATAGCCAGTTCGTTTAAATCAAATTTCATTAGAGCATCAATAATTCAGTTTAATTTATGTTAGTTTAAAAAATACATCTCTCGGTTCTCAAATATGTTTTAATAACTAGACGATAACAATATCGTCAGGCTTAAAAATACCTACTGGTAAAAAAGTAAACAAGAGAGATTATGAGAGAGTACATCGTAGGCGCGATGGCCAGTACAAAATTAATTGAGACTGTACTTCAGCCAACGCCCAACCCACAGCTATCATTATTGGTTTATATATCACGAATGATTATTAAAATAAATTTATTTATTTGGCACTAAATCAAATAATGTAAGAAGAAGATCTAGCATTCATATTTAATCCAATATATTTACTGGAAGTTGCTGTCATTCAGTGATTATTTTAGGTTAAATTAAGTTTGAATTACATTCAAGAACTTAAAAAGAAATATATCCTTCCGATATGCATTAGACTGATATTACTTTGTAATAATATAAAAGCATGTATTTACAAATATATCTTATTTATATTAACATATCTGTTTTTGTATATTTACTTTTTCCTTTCACTGAATACTTTCTTCGGTCGTTTTAAATAGTTCTAATGAAAATTATATATAATGCGATCATGTTATTTTCTAAATAACTATTTACGCCCTTTGTACCGAAGTAAAAACAGTCATCTGTGTTTAGTGGATACAAATATATTGAAACTATAATAGTAAAAGTATCCAAAATAACTTTTTAAGGAAAACATGTATATTTAAAAATAAACATCTTCTGAATACCCAATATGTCTGAAGTATTAATTACACATTTTTAGTGTATGTTACATGATTACTCCCTAATCCGTTAAATTTGAATAATTCAAATCAATGAAACGTTTTGACGAGGCCTGGAAACAATGGCTGACAGATAAATAGCACCGCTCGTTCATAGATGGAGAATGGCATTTGAATAAGAATGGTTGCCTTATGCTCGCATACCAGTTGCCATGCTCACACTAGACAGCAGTGATTTGACAGCCAACCTTCGTGTTTCTACCAAATGGTAGGTTGCCTTCCATCACATTACCCATTTTTTTCTTCCTCACTTCTTCCCATTTTCTTTCGTAAGAGCAAATCGGTCACCTATAATCCAAAACATTAATTAGTGTTACCTGAATCACAGGTGGCCCACCGCAGGTGATCACAACCACCCATTTTCCTTTTTCCCGTCCCTTATCTCAGATACATTCTCGCGTGATGCCAGATTTATTCCCGACAGATGCGACATATGTATCGGTACTAATTTACATTTTTTTTTCTCAGTGCCACCAGGTTTTACATTGTGTCAGGTGTGCATTTTTTCACTTCGGGATACTAAAGATCATAAAGGCAGTGGTTCACACAAACATTTTTTTTTTTGTTACCGGCGGAAGTATTAAAAGAAGTATGCGCTGAAGGTTGCAATCGGCGGAGTTGGTTATTATGAGAGCAACAGTAGCCTATACTTTGCGCCAGGCTTCTTTTGTCACAACTTCTTTTCTTATCGGCTCTTCACAATGCCTTCTGGAACTTTTATTTCTAAAGCCATTTCATTGTCAGTAATGTTTTACCTGGATGTACCTCACAGTAATAAGTTGATCTAACAAAGTAATAAGCAATCTTCTGAATATGATAATAGTATGCTATGCATAATTGTGCTGTTATTATTGTGTGATTGTATAAATTTTAAGTATTTACTTAATTATTTACATATTTGCGGATTGATTTTCTGAAAAGTGTAAAAATAAATTATTTTTAAAGGAAGTTAGGGAAGCTGCTCTACGAATAGAAGTGGGTAGGGAATTTCAGAAAGTGGTACCACGTATGATGAAGAATTTTTCAAAGAAGACAGTTTTATGTGAGGTTAATATTCTATCTAATACCTATTTCAGTTTCTTCTAATAATTAACCATTGTTTCTTTTAATTATGTTTGAATCTTCATAATGTATTGTAACTTAATAATTATTACTTATTTTTACACTTAATTGTTAAATCTTAAGATATTTTTTATACACTGTTTACTTCTTACATTTGTTACTGCTCATATCTTTGGATTATTCTAAAAACGTTTTGAAAATGTATTTCTTTAAATTGTTTAAATATTATAAATGCCATTTTTTAATATTTAGTAATAGCACTAAGTTTCATTCAAATCGAATAAATGTTTCAGCTTTTTTCAAAAGAATATGGTGGTAAGCTCGAAATTCAACTCATTAAATCCGTCTTTAAGTCTTACTGTCGAGAAGCCGTAAAGTCAAAATTGTGCACTTTTCGAAAGGGCATTTTTGATGTTTTTCCAAAATCTTGTAACTACACTAAAAATTCAATATGTGCCTAAATAGGTAATCTAAGGCCTTATTAAGAATCACTAATTGACAATTGATTATAGACTGATATTAAAAATCCTCTTTTGAAGATTAATATTTAACTCGTTTTAAAGGTAGTTTGATTAATCCTCTTCTTCACGACAACCACCGAATTTTTTTTTTTTTTGGAATTATGTTTACAAATCTATACTATTATACAAAAGGACAAGCTATTTTTAGTTTGTGATCACTAAACGCAAAAACTACTGAACCAATTTGTGCCAAATTTTAACATCATCTTCATAGTTCAAGGAAGGTTTAGAAATAATAGAATTTAATGATTTTTAATTAAATTGTCATAAGAAAACGATAAATATGTGGTGTACGGTAAAGTTAGATAATCGAACAAAAGAGGTTACAAGTGTACGGTATTATATACATCTAATCATTTTAAATTCAATTCTCATTAAAAAAAAAAAAAATATATGAAGCGACATGTGGATCCCAGTGCAGTTTAAAAATCAATGGATTTGCGGCCATTCTTCAACTGAGTTTGCAATGGTAAAACTATTAAGCCCAACTGAACCAGATTTTAACTAAAACATCATCATAGTTCTCGGAAGGTTTATAATAATAAATTTTACTATAATAGAAATTAAAATGTATAGTCTTGAGTGCCAGAAACGAGGTTTGCCAAACTGTCATATACTTTCATGGTTAGTAATTAACATCCAAACAGATGGATCGATATAATTATTTCTGCAAAATTGGATGTCTACTTATGCTTTTACTTACCCTTCAAACACCGAATCAATGCGATTTTAACCAGGTTAAAAATGACTGTAATGCGTGAAAATATCATTGAAGAAATAATGCTATATTCCATACTTCAATACAAGATTTTGATCGATAAACATATTAAATTCAATTATTAATTAAAATAATCTAAGTTCTTTACTTATGAGAGCGGGCGAAGCCGCGATGGGAGATGCTAGTTTATTATCTGTTATAAAACTTGTTCGGCAACGGAGTTACAATTGCAAATACATTTAACTCTTAAGCCTGTGGCACTTGAAAATAAGTCTGTTAATTGCATTTTGTTTATCAAGTGTGTTTGTGAATTTAGGGTTTTGAGTAAAACGAGAAAGCTAATTAGTTTTAACTTTATTATATATATATATATATATATATATATATATATATATATATATATATATATATATATATATATTTGCTTTATTGATATCTATATATACATACGTTTTCTAAGTTTTGAGGGTGCTGAAATGGAATTCTAGAGCTAAAAAAAATTTTAAAGTGTAAAAGCTAAAATGTTTCAAGTGAATTGCATTCAATATATTTTTTTCCAAATAACCGACATCGAATTCGAATTCAGCATTCCAAAGAACACTTAAATACGAAATTTCATCCAAATAGAAAAATAAAGATTCGTAAGCTTCAAAATTTGCTTGGTAGGCAACTTTTGTTTAAATTGACAAAAACATGAATTACGTTTAGACGGTTAAACTTATAAACTTTATTTTTTTACACGAAATATAGGGTGGTAATACGCTTGAAATGTCTTTGGTTTCACCATCCTATCTGGTTTCAAACTTAAGCTAAAAATCAAAATGTTTTTCGGATTTTCCAATTTTTTTAATAGGTTTATGTTCATTGAATTTTACATTTATATACATCAAAAGAAATCAGTGAATTGTGTGAAGTAATGGCGATTTAAAGGCATGTAACCAATAATCGGTTTAAAAATTTCATTTTCCTTGAAGAGAGTGAAAAAAATGATATTTTTGATTTTGTTGAATATGCGTTTTTCAATGTTTTTTAGGATGCTGAATTAGAATGTGACGTCATTTTTTGTGTGAAAAAAATCTATAGAGGTAGTTTGCATGAAAATCTAATCATTTTAAAAAAATTTAATTAACCTAAACCAAAATCTATGGAGTGGCTGTATTTTTCCTTAAATCCGCAATCAAAACTAAACACGTTGGTGCAAGAATCATGTCGATATCATTTTTTTAAACCCGAGATTTACTATAAATTATTTTAATGCTATTTTAATTATTTTTTTTCTCGGCTTCTAGGGCCCATTGGTCGGAACGGCAAAATGCGTGTCTAATATTTTTTGACCAGGAACCTCCAAAAAAATTGCCAACAAGATCCGTGAGAGACTGAGTGTGTCCTCCCCTTGTTAGTTATGAGGCTAATACAGAAATAGATATTTATTTGTAAATCACTGTTGAAAAAATTGTGTTTTCTTTTTTTTTTTTAATTTTGCACGTAACATACTATTCGCAGGTGCCACAGATAAATCGTCTGCTGTATTTTTTGAATGCCGACTTTGAAGTGTGAGCCGGGCTATGATGGACGGCATTCGGTAGCAAGTTTCGCCTTGACCAGTTGAGGGAGATAATATGGCAGAACCAATCGCCTAGGACATCTGCTAAGGCCAATCCCACATGTTCTTAAAAATTATATTTTTGGCAGGATGCTAGATGTTCATCTATATCATCTATCTATATCAAAATATTATATTAATGTTTAATCGTGATTTTTTTTCCGAGCATGGTATTTAATATTACTTTTTAAAACATTTGTATAAAATTTATTTGGGTACCAATTCTTAAATATATAATCTTATAATTATAATAATAAATCATTTTATTCTCATTTCACATAGTTGATTTTTTTTCAATTTTTTCCTCATCGTTTGGAAACATTGTGTTTATCAAGTACGAGGGCATTTTTAATTTGATATTCGTTCTTCACGCGATTTCTATATAAACTGAAAAATGTAGGGCTTTTTAAAAATTATTTTTTTATATAATAATGAATTTGTATTTAAACAACCATTCATTCAATTGACCTGAAGTCTATAGGCGATTTATTAAATTAATTTGTCTCAAATTATACCTGTTGCACTTGTGAATAAGTGCAAAAATCGTTTTATATGAAAAACGCTATTGAATTTTGAACTTTCGACATTGGTATGTCTTTTGGCTGGGGGTTCATAGTTTTCTTGTGTAATATTTTTCTCACCTCGAAATTCGTAACGTTTTTTTTTACACTCAAAAATGTAACATTTTTACACGCTTTACGACATTTTCCTATCAGAAATTTAATGGGGAACATGTTTGTTAAATAACATTTGTCGCTAGGACCTACTGTTGAGTTAGCTATATTGGTTTGAATGAGAAAAAGTAACGTTTTGCCTAAATGTTTTAAGTATTGGGGCTTTTTTGTCAAGCTCGTTAGTGTTGCTAGAATCTAAAATTTGTCGACAGTTTGCTTATCAGAATCAGTCATTATAAAAAAGGTAGATTATAGAAAGAAACATCCATGATATTTTTATTGTTTTTCCCAGTCAGTGATAAATCGAGTTATTATTATTTTTTCACAATAATTCAAAAAGAAATATTCATCTCTGTTATAGGTGCATAACAAAGCCTATTGGACAAAAAAAAAAAAAAAATTCATTAGGAGACGGTTTATTCATTCACTGTGTCTTACTAATAGATTTTCTGTTAATAATTTAAGAGTGTATGTGATTAATAAAAATTGTTTTATAAGTAATAATAATGAGGTATGTTACAAAAACTTCTGCTATAACAAGACATAGTATACAATGGAGGAATTAGTAGCCAGCTAGCTCATGGTTAATTTTTGTTGTTAATAATTGTTAATATTTTTTTATCAGTGAGATTTAGTTGCTTCAGCAGACGTTTTTAAATATATTCTGGTGTAATATTTATTTGTATACATTTTCTTCAGTAAAGTTGATATGATAAACGAAGAGTTTGTTATGAAAAAATGTACTATTTTTATACAATGTGAAATCGTTTTTTTAAGTTTCTTTTAATTTATAAAAATCAAGTATATTAGTGAAATTACATTAATTAATCAATTAGGAATATAATCTTATATTTCCACAAATTGTTATTTAGACTTGTAAAATTTTAATGGAGAGTATAGAGGGCATGGAGGGTTCGCTAACCTGGGATAACAATCTTTGTTTGTAGGACAATGTTATGACAAGTAGTCGTTAGCTCTGTTGAACCTGGCCTTTTTTCTCAACAAATAAACATTCAATGGTTGTTTTGGTTAGTCTCTGAAATTACTCACTTAGTAAAAGTGTGTTTCTTTTGAGACTCATCATGCAGATCTGGTCTCAACCATTGTTATCCTACATCTTAGTTATGGGTGGGTGTTCGTATTTTAAGAGTTCTTTCCATCTTAACATAGCAGGCATAAAAGACAACTGCTCTTCGTATTAGATTACTCCAGTATTTACTAGACAAGCGTTCAAAGCTCCCAATAAATTACAAAAGACTTATTTGCATGACAGCAATCAGACCCATTTGGACATATTGCTCCATTTGGGACTCCAGTAAAACTTCCAATTTTTTTCGTATCCAATCTTTGCAATCCTTCGTTAAATTCGCAATGCTCCTTATTATGCCACAAACTCTACCATAATGTCACAGTATCCCACGTAAGTTGCGATATATTCATTCATAATACATAAACTCTTGTAATCAACCTTTTGTTTTATTCCGCTATACTTATTTGTTGGCAATATAAAAAAATATATGTATACAGCGAGGCACGGAAACTCAGCGGGTAAACACCCGGGCCTGAGTTTGAGTTCAGCTGAAAGTAGAAAATTGATTTATTGTACTGCTTATTTTTCTTTTACCTAACTCCTAATCATCGTCTCCTGAGTGTGTAGATAAATGACAATTTTTAATGTATAGCAATATAATTCATAATTTCGCCGCCATGCCTTCTAAAGCGGTAGCCGGTGGCCGATGTTGAGAACAGAAGATACCCTCCGACAGGTGCGAGAGCGTGGCAGAAGAGCGGACTGCGGTGAGGAGTCCTCATTACAGATGGCTGCCTCCTGTTATTAGACGATAGGAGCCTCAAGTCCTCTATTTGCACACCTTTGTAATCGTCACTTCAATTACCCGGCACACGCTAGCCATCGCGGCACTAGCGCTGTCTTAGACCGCAACAATTATTATTAGCACATCCTTACAGCCCCCTGGAGTAAGGTAAATTAATACTCGTGAGGAGACCGAGAACAATACAGTATCCTAAACATAATGTTACTAGAAGCTATGTAGAAATGGTGTCTGCTTCCATAGTATAGGGATTTGGGATATTTAGGCTTCATTTTTTAATCAAGTATCAAAATGAAGAGTAAAAACCAGGGCCGGAACTAGGAGATTTGTCAGGAGGGGCAAAGATTAGATTGCCACCACTATCTTCCCCCTTCTTCTACCTTCGCAACCATTAAAATACAATACATCCGTAATAGAGTATAATAAATTTTATAAATTGTGCAAAAAAATCAAATACTATTAAACAATAGTAATTGAGATATTACTGTTTTGAATACGTTTTTAAAAACTTATTGTATATTTCATAAACTTTTTTAAATTTTTCCGCATCCTAAAATCTGCTTGCCCTACTTCCAAGCCTAATTAAACATGAGTCGTCAGGCGGGAACGATCTAAGACCTTGCATTTTATATAAAATTCTAATATCTTAGAAGAACGTTTTTCTGATCTATATTTTTATAGACTTACCTAATACTGAGAGAAGTGGAATAGGAAATAATTTCAAAGATTTGGCTTTGTTTATTTGCTGGAGCATAAAGATTCTATAAACTCCAACTAAGTTTGGAACGACGGGCTATGCAACAAAACTATTCTAGCCACAGTGGAAAGGCTGAGATTCATCTCGCAAGACCACTATGATATAAGCATTAACCAACCTAGGAGAGAATCGAATCCACTACCTCCCGTACTGCTTTGAAACTCACGCTCCAAGCCATGGTTGGTTTGAGTTTAACTGCTCGGAAACCCTTTTAGCTATGTCTCTGGGTTTGTTGAATATATATCTTAACGAGTTACCCTCTGTTTAAGATTTAATTTTCTGTAGGTCTTCCTACTCTTTGTCTTATATAAAAATAAGGTTTATCACTTACAGAATTACAAACCTTGCAGAATGAATTTCAACATATCTCTTTTCTTTAGCTGTCTTTACGCGGTTCTGAAGATCTGACATATTGATTATTCGAAAAACATTTTTGTAAAAATTAAACATTCTTAACATTGTTATAGAATTCACAATTATTTTTTTAATGTATGGATCCCACAGTTATGTGGTTATATAATGGAATGATTTATTTTGTTGCAGTAACTCCTGGCCGACGGAAAAGGCGTAGCCCAGGTCGAGACAGTCCTCCCGAGATCTCCTCATCGACGGGAGAGGAACAGCCGAACCTCCTGCTCCAGGAACGAGCCAACTGCGAGGAGCTTGCCCATGTCGAATGTCTCCTCGACACTAAAGATCTTTGGGAGAAATTCAATGAATTAGGAACTGAAATGATCATAACAAAAACCGGAAGGTTAGTCTCTCAAATGTTTTTATCTTTAATTACAATTGAGCTTCGTAGTCGCTCCAAATTAAATTTAAAGTTGCATATTTCACAGCTTGGTGTAATTAAATAAAATGAAACCAATTAAAAAAATATAATCGAGTACTACACTGAAAAAAAAATACTCTGTACTAATACAACCCAGGAAGTATTGGGTTAATTAAGTTTAGTGTGCTATTACTTGACCAACGGTTGTTAAAAGAGAATATTTGGCCGAAGAATATTAAGGATACACACTTTATAGGGGCTGGGTGTGTTTTAGGAGGGTCTCCTGATTAAGTCGATCCAGGGCTCAAATAACAGCAAAGATGTCTTCAGCCAGACTTGAAGTCGGGTCAGGCAGCTTGTTAGTCAACTGGCTTATCCACTGAGTTACAGTACCTACATATAGAAAATAATTTTTTTTTTTTTTTACTGAATGCCATATATTCATAGTAGTCTTTTTATTGAATTTCTACACAAATGTAGTTTAATTTACTAGTTTTCACTGGACTATTGACATTAATACAATATAATGATATGGCTTTATTGTTTAAATTATAAGAAATAGGTATGTTGAATTGTGGATTAATAATAAAATCAGAAGAAGATTAAAAAGCCATTAACATTTTTAAAAATATTTTTAACAAAATATTTATATACATTTTTGTTTTGAAACCTCCGTAAAACATAACTTAAAAAATAATATATACTTATGCCTTGAATTTTAAATTAAATATGTAATAGATGTATAAATTATCTGCATAAGCAAATAAAATGGATTTAAATAAGAATTAAAAGATATATTAATTATGTTTGGGCGAAGGTTTGTTTTCCTAGTGAAATAACATAAAAAGTAATTTTCACTGGCGGAATATCAAACTATCAAATTATAATATTTTAAAATCAAATAATAATAACTATCAAATTATAATGAAGGTACAGTAGGAACCCCACTATCCGGTGCTCAATTAATCGGGTTTTTAAGGGAACAATTTTATTTATTTATTTATTTATTTGTTTAAAAAGGATTTTTTAGTTATTACACCATTTATTTTATATGCATATATTTATTTATTTATTTTTTTAATTCTAACGATTAAATACCTAATTGTTTGTTTTGTACTGTTATTAAAAATAATGAAATAAAATAATGAATGGAAAAACACGGCAAGCTATTATGTTATGAATGATATATTTCTAGTAACTAAGTACTAATCCAATTCATCTTCATAAAAAAAAAAAAAAATTATTTACTCAGTTGTGCCTTAGTCTCCATTTAAATATGAACTAATTAGCAAAAATTATAGTCTGAACTTTTTATTTTTTTAGATTAAACTCTTATCCATCACGTTAAGTAAGTAAAATGTGTGATTCCATTATCCGTGAACCCCTATACCAATCATTACTCCGGATAACAGGGGTTCTACTGCACCAATTATTGTTATTTTTTGACGGATTTTGTTCTGTTTTCTATTATAGAATTTAAAAAAGATATTATTTGGCAAAAATAGAGCTATAAATATTTATTGGTGGCAGTGAACAAATTTAAAATTTCCTCTTAAATTTAAATGGCGTGGGAACACCGCTTATGCCAGCTTAGTAATTGGGTTGGTTATATGTAATTAATGAAGAGCGTAAAGAGCCTTCTTATTAAGGCTTTTAAGTAATAGCTTCTAAGCCGCCATTCGTCTAAATCTACTTAAATATTTAATCCATCCATACCAGCTAATTAACTTTAGGACACAGCCAGTTTTCAATTCATCCAATAGTTGGGTGCAGCAAGTTTAGATACAAATATTAATATTTTAAAATTTCTGTTTAAACAAATATTGCACAAGAGAAAAAATAAATGAAAGTATAGTATTTTATTCAAAATAATAAATTAAACAATGTAAATTTGAATGTAACAAGAAATAAACCGTTTAGGAAGTATATTGGATTGAATGAAAAAAGTAACGTTTAAAACCCCTATTTTCTCTTAACTATGCTCATTTATAATAATCATTGATTGTAAATTTTATTAGATTATTAAATTAATTAATTTGATCCTTTTAATGATAAAATGGAAAATGGAAATATACAGTAGATTATAGAAAATAAAAATAAAGAAATGAATTTTAGTAAATTTTGGGCAAAATACAGCACAGCAGTTAAAAAACATTACCTAAAAAGCTATGAATAAATTTATACTTATTTTTCATTTTAGGAATGAATAAATTAAATTTTACACTAACATTATTGTAATATGTATTAATGATATTTATAATAATAATTGTAATAATGTAAATGCAGTTTACAACAAGAAATCGATATCAACAAATGCCAAGTTAAGACACTACCACACAGTCATCCGTCGAGAGGCGTTATACGCTGCAGAGTGGCTTGCAATGCTTCGGAAGGGACTATTGCAGAGACTGGAAGTGAAGAAAAGGAAAATTCTAAGAAAAATCTTGGGCTCAATGAAAGAAAACGAGGAATACAGGAGACGGCACGACCAAGAACTTTACACCCACATGAAAAAAATAACTGACGCCATGAGGAAACGGAGAATTACGTTTTACTGCCATATAACAAGCAAATAGGATCTTCACCTACTTTTTCAAAAAAAAAGTAAGGGGCTTCACTGAGGTGGACAAAGATTTGAAAGAAAGGGAATTGCTAGCAACGATATTTGGGAACATGCCCCTAATAAGCAGAAACTAACAGCACAACGATGTTTCCAAGAAAAGCCTAAGCTTCCAACAGGCAAGAAGTGGACCGAAGAAATCCACGAGAATCGAGAACGAATGCGCAAGTTCTGGTTGCGTGTTAAAGCTCGAGGCAGCAAGAAGTAGTTGAAATGACAAGGCCGAATTGGAAAAAAAAATTGTAATAATGTTAATTTTAAAACACAAATTAATAGACGGTGTTCAGATAAAAGAAGAAAGCATCAGGCTAATATAATGAAGAGATAATGAAAGGAACGGAAGATCAAGAAATGAATTGTTGAGAGTGGCCCATAGATGGCCGAACTCGTAAGAAGAAGAATGTTAATGAATTAATATATTACATTAAAGAAGGGCTATATAATAAAACACCATTCATTTATATTAAACTGAGCGGCTGGTTTAAATTAAATCACTCTATTTATTCCATGAAGACTTTCTACCCAATAATTAAAATGTTTATCACCGAATAAAAATAATCTAAACAAATAAAAGTTAATGTATTTTCTGCAATAAATCTGAGTTTGGAAGCCTTCGAGGTAGTATCAAAGAGACTACGAATATCAACATGGCGGTTATTATCTGAGCCTTGGAACACTCTCCTTTCCAGTAGAAACTTGAAAGGAATCTGGAAAGTCTCTTAATCAGGTCTATGGTTCAAGATACATTCTGAAATCCTTTCTTGTTTATTTTCAGCAGCTTTAATGCTTGGATATAAACAAGGATGTCGCTAAAATGATTTGTACAACTTAAAGGCTACTTATTACAGCATTGACAATTAAGATTCATTAAATGTGTCTTTTTACACAGATATCAAATCTTCTTGTTTACTATAGCGTATATGGATTATACACAAATATATTCGTTTTCTTTTCTTTTTTTTTTAGTCAAAAACGACCAAAAAATATTAAGTATTATTCAAAGCCCTCGACGCCATTTTGTTATAGTACACAACATTTTACAAATGTACCCGGCGATGATGAAGGATAAGATAACCGGCTTTTTGTTCCTGCTTAAAAGCCTATTGGGAAGGCACTGACAGAGCGACCTGTCGTTAGGAAGCCAGGGGACAAATCGCTCGGTCCGTGGCCACGCGAGCTCTCAATCAGAACAATTGTTAGGGCCTCTGCTATTGGCTAACTCGTTAGCTAGTTGTGTCAACAAGAACCCATTCCTCTGCTCCGTTATATGACCTCGTTTACCTCTCAGCTATAGATTTAGTAGGCACTGGCAAAGTGTGCTTGATTTACCCAGCCGAGAAGCTTTCCCCTACCTTATCAAGATTCTGTTTTATTGAAAGTGTTTATGGCATTGCTCTTCGCTCTCTTTACATGAAAGAAAAATTAACCTCGAAGGCATAAGTGAGGTCATGCTGTTGGTTTGAAAAATGTTAGCAGATCGGAATTTTTTTTAAAAGCGGCTTTGTTATTATTGCAATAATTTATAATATTTCATATTAATAAGTATATCTCAATAAATATTTTTTAAATATACAATAGCGAAGTATTGTTTTAATAATATCAGGCGCTATCTTTTAATTCATCTCTCCAACTTCCCAACAAATATGTTATACACTGACCAATATAGCCAAAATCCAAAGGATTGAACGGATAGAAATGTTAAAGTTTTAAAGTACAACAATGGCCGAATATCCTTTAGCCGTAAAAAATCGTTAGATCCTGGCAGATATTAAAATAGTAACTTTTAGTGTTTTTAAAAAAGTATTAAGCGGGAAGAATGAGGCCTTTTGAAAAATGAAAAGATTTAATAAGCTTTCAGAAAGACAAAAATTAAATTATCTAGAAGGAGTGAACAAAATGCAATTCGAAAATCGTTGGATTCTGGCAGATCTGAAAATAGTATCCTTCAGTGGCTTTGGAACATAAATTTATGACAGAAGCTAAGAGAGACGGAAGCTGCATTCGAAACATGGGGGGACATTTTGAAAATCTAATAAAATAACGGACTCCTTTTCTAAAAATCGTAATTTTTTTCAATACTTTTTATTTCTATAAAGTGTTTTTTTTTTTTGACGTGAATACGTCTTTAAATTTGCTACCATATGGGGGCAATCCAAAAAACCTAATGATAACAAAATCGGGGGAATACAGTTTGGCATTGTAGTTTCGAAACTATCCTCTACATCCAAAATTAAATTATACCACTGGATAGCTAAAGGATCAAAGAATTCATTACGATAAGCGAGAACAGTGACATATCGCGCACGGTGGAGGGGTAAGCGCCGCACTTTTGTTTTAAATACAAATTTTCACAGACCGATTATCATAATGTCTCATTTACCCAAATACCTGATTTGTTTTCCTAATGAAAACACTATATTTTTTTTCGGTCTTAAAACTAAAGTTTTCCATGAAATCGACACAGAATCATAAATTGATCTTATTATTTGAAAGCTGATTAAATTTCCAAGTCATTGTAATATTTACAGTTTTGTGGATTGCTTTTTTCGAAAATGTTGAGTGTTGAATTATTATAAAAAATTGTAACTTTTGTAAATATGTTAAAGATAAAACGGTTCTTAAGGTATCAACTTTTTAAAATTCAATGTTAGATGAGCTTTGGTTATACAGAAAATTTAACGCTGAATCAAAATGGAGATATTATAGGTTTTACAGCAAAAACGTGGTTTCATAAAAAAATTCGCTGAATTGTCATATATTAGCAACGGTTTGGAGTAGAATACGTTTAGCGGACTTTTTCTTCATTTATGGTCTAGTTAGAAGTTGTCAAATTTATCCCGTCGGTTTGCCACGAGATATGTGTCCAGACGGGTTTTGAACAGTATTCTGAAAATTATAAGTTCGAAACAGATAGGAAGCACATTATTAGCACTGACGGGAAGATAGGTAGGAGAAAAAGCTATTGTGTCTTGCTATTAATAGGTGATATATTTTTGTTATAATTATTAATGAATTAACATTTATTTAATAGGGCATCTCTTCTCCTTCCAGCTATAGGATATCATAGCTTTTGATACTGATATCTTTGATAGCTTTGATACATATACGTTTGATATTGATGATCTTGTCATAAACTCTTGTATAAGAATCACGGATATTTTACCATAGTTAAGAATATTTTCCATGCTTTAATTTTTCAGGATTATTTAGGATTTTTCCCAAATTAATTTTGTTATATGTTGGAAAGTTTGACACAGATGGGAATGTCCAGTTACGCAGCTATTCTCCGTGCCCAATTCTTAATTTACAAAAATTTCTTCTTCATTCCTTGACTTGTTTATTTTTCTTTGAATATTTATTCTTTGCCTCTCTTACACTAAGGAAGACACTGCATGCATAGGGAAATATAATACATTGACTATCATTTTTACAAATCAACTGAGTATCTATATTTGTTTCATTTAAAAAATGTTGATAGGATTTTTCATTAAATATACTTTCTCTTATAATTAAAAATTAAATTTTTGAATAGTTTATATTTATAATTAATTAAATTAAAAAAAAAATAGAACTAGATCTGGATTACACGATTCAGTTCTGACGAAATAACAGTGAAAATTACAATTATTATTTTATTTACGAATTCCACATAATTGCTGTAACTACGTCAATTACAGTACATCATAGTGCTGAATAGCAATTATCGATATTCTAGAGCAATCATGATTTGAGTAAATCGATTCTATATAAATCGACTATTTTCTATTGAAAAGCAATCAAAAAGCATGTAGTAGATTATTGCTCACTTAGGAAATATCAAATTTGACTAAATACGCCTCAGAGCCGACCTGAGATTTGCAATTTGATTGAATGAGCTATAAAAATCCAACCGGCTATTTGTGAAGATTAAACACTCAATTAAAATATTAATTAAAGCTTAAATAACTTAATTTAGTCCCGTCCAGTTTTTTTAATATATTCATTGGATTTTAAACTATCATTATAAATAAACATCAAGTTTCTTTCTCTTTTTTTCTATATCTTAACAATTCCGAAACTCTTGAAATCATGTAGCATGGTTTTAGTATAGGCATAAATATTTTAGGATTCTTCATATTTTAGTTAAAAATTGATTTTAAGCCTGTTCTTACATGTTTGAATTTGTTTTTTGAAACACGAATCCTGTCCTAGATATGCCGAGCTGCTGTTAGTGTAGAAAAAAACGTTTTCTAAAATACGTAGAACAATTTTGTTGGTTTAATTTAAAATCCTACGTCATTATTGAATTGATTATTTAAAATTCATTTTTAGTACCTAGTGGTTAGCATAAAATATTTTTAAAATTCAATATTATCTTTATGTTAAACCTTTTTTTTATATTTTACTTACGAAACTATTACTCTGTCAATCTCCAACGAAGTCAATATGGTCAAACAATTCACATTAAATTTAAATTTGACTAACGTTAAATTTATCATGTAATATGTAATATACGATTCTAGTCTAATTATTAAACTTATTTACAATTCATTTCATGAAACTTTTGTAGTATTTACAAATTTAAATAATATTGTTAAATCTTCTTAAATTTCACAGATTTGAAATTAATGCGTTTCAATTTCAATTTTATATGAAAGAAAGCTCCAGTCAATTGGAATGCTCAGTCTACACAATTCGGCGTGATTTTTATTTTATATTACGCTTATATACAAGTATAAAATGCAGTATTGTATAAGATATATATTATATAAATATATATACTTACTTATATATTTTATAAGTTAAACTTATTTAAGTAGTTTAAAATTTTAACGACATTTTTTTTTTTTGTTTAATGTTTACTCCCAAATATAAATTATTTTAAATTTCATTGTGATAACAGTTTTTCCATTAAACTTTTTAAAGGCCTGAAAATATTTCAATGCGTTATAAAATCGTTTTTAAATTTATGGTCACTAAAATTATGAATATTTATCGAATAACTTATATATCAAGACACGTTTAGACCTTCCGTTCAATATTTGTAAACTGATTATCTCAACTTCATAACTTAATTTTAATCAATTACGATTGAATTTGCAAAATTGTTTGCAATTTTCAACATTTAACTAATTTAAAATAAATTTTCAGGAAAAAATTTAGAAAAAAAAAATCAAAAGATAATTTACTTGTTCAGTCTTAAGAATGTTTGGTAATTTTTTCACTCAGCTGTAAAAATTGGGCTTATAGTTAGGACATAATTTATTCATAATACTAGCTGACTTAGGCCTTTGTTTATTAAATAGGGATTTCGAATTTTATCTATTTTTTAATTTTTTAATTATACACTGTATAAAGAAGTACCCCTAAGCTAATAAGTAAGGACTTTGCGGGGACAACAGGCGGTGGTCGTGGTGGTATAGATTTTTCACACACACCCTCGCCCGTAAATAATTCAAAAGTGTACACCCCTCAGTATCCATAGCTACCGCACCCCTATTGTGGGGCTAAATACCCCTCCCCCCACCGTCTTCTACATATCAAAACCATCTTAGTCCGCCATTATTTTCCAGGTACCATACAAGTGGCCTATGGCTACTACATGTTGCCGAGGGGAACGTGACCGTACAATACACAGCTTATTTCATTACATCAACAGAAATTATAGTATCCGAAATTAAAGTATTTTTTTATGAATACAAATAGATACATTAATCAATTAATTAATTATTACGAATCTTTATATTGATTTCAATTTTATTTTGTAAGTACGTTTGATTCATTATTGTAAATTTGATTAATGTGAGTGAAAAATTAAGGGATATTAATAAGACATCAATTCCAGAGTCATTTTAAGGACCGTTGTGTCAAAGGTTTAGAAGACTCCAATCCAACTTCCGATAATAAAAAATCTATCGCCAGTTACTTTTGTATCCTCAGAAAAAACTAATTATTTGTAAGTCATTTATATACCAAAATTATTTAATATTAAGGTAAAAGTAGGGATTGTTGAGCTTCCGAGCCCATTGATCTTAAAAGTATTATTGAAAAAAAAAGTTACTATAATGATATTTTTATTGATCTATACAGTAATCTCAAGTATAATAATATCGTTATCATAATCTGATGGCACTATGGTTCTTGTAGAACCCCGGCCTCTTCCAAATCGTCCTTTACTCTAGCTTAGGCCTGTCCTCAGCAGCTCTTCTTCACCCTTCAACACAAAAGATCCAACTATCTTCTTCCACCTCTTAGGGCCAACGAAGCCAAGGCCTATCTCTCTTTCTCTATCCAACCGGGTTTCCCTCCAACATCATTTTAGAGAGCCTAGCAGATATTCTTCTTTGTAAATCTTCTATCTTATTCGGCCCCATTTAATTTTGCTTACACGCATAATATTATAACTGATAAATATACGCATTAGCCCCATATAAACACAACGCAATAAGCTAATTTTTTTTTCTCGCAAAATATGATATACATGTCCCCCAATGAATTCATCCCATCCCCTAATAGTTCATCTATTCCACAGAGCACCTTAAACCCCGCGCATCGCACCAGGCGGTATACTAAGTGCGGATTAAGAGTAGGAAGATATTTAGGTTAAATGCCAAATAAAAAAATAAATAAAAAATAATAAAATAAATATATAAATAAATAATAAAATACATTTTTATCTTAACATTTTTACACCTTAACCTTCCTTCTTTGACTATTGAAATGATGCTGGGTTCGCCGAACAATTGTTCCAGCTCCAGGTTGATTCTTATTCTCCCATTCCCGTGGTTATTCACCGGACCGAAGATTTTTCTGATGACCTTCCTTTCCTAAATCCTCAGGAACCTCTCATTCTCTTGGGTCAGGACCCAGCACTGGCTTCCATAAGTCACAACTGGCCTTATTACAGACCGCAATTTTGGCAGATCGAGACATTTCTCGAGACCTCATAAATTTACTTAGGGCAAAAAGGCATTTGCTGCTAACCACTATTCTTGCTTTGATCTCTAATTTCATATCATTTTTTTCTGTTATTAGAGATCCTAAGTTCTTAAACGTGTTGCAGCGCCTAAATGTGTGCCCATTAATTTGTGCCTTTTTATCTCCATATCCTTGTAGGCATCTTGAAGTCTCCATGGATTCCGTCTTGCTGCAATTGATGGTCAATCCTTTTCCCATAGCCGACTTTTCAAACTCTTCCAACACTCCTGAAAGTGCAGGAAATGACCGTGCTGTGATGACTACGTCATCCGCATAAGCCGTGTGTTGGGTAAGTCTATTTATAAATATCTCCTCCAGGATACGTTTTTATTTCTCTAATCGCTTTTTCAAGGACCAGATTGAATATGATGGGCGATAGAGGATCATCTTGTCTTAGGCCGCCAGTCACTTCTAATTCTTTCGATAATGTTCCACCAACCCTTACCTGAAACTTAGTTTCTTTCCAGGACATTTCAAGCAATAAATGATGTCTTTTATATCAACTAAAAGTAACATACTTACAATATTAAAATGTTTTTTAAAAATAATATGTTTTTTTTTTTCAATGTAAACTGTTAACGGATGGTGCTTTCTTTAATTATATATCATTTGGAATTTGATCTAAAACATTATTAGTTTCGAAAGGATCTTTCATTTATTTAAATGAACTAGAGTTACGAAATCATTAAATAAAAAAAAATTCCGAAACTCATACAGAAAAAACAATGTACTCAAACCCTAGAATATTATCCTCAGTGACAATGGTAGCTGAATATATAAATTCACACAGGCCGACATGTCTTCTCAGTGGAAGCTAATTCTCTAGAGGTGGCATGTAATTAGGTTGCTGCCAGGGCCGGGTGGAGTCACTGTCAGGAGGGCATAATGTGAAAACCTTACCGTCCTCTGACGTGTTTTCACTGGAGTTATTTTCCATAGTGTTTCTCCTCTTTCCATTATTTCCAGATCGCCCTGACATCTGACGTGACTAACAACATGATGAGCGAGAATATCCTGACTGGGCTTACAAAGGTTTTCACGTTGTCCTTTGTCGTGTCCCTTCCGTTTCGTGGTCTGTGACACTTTGTCAAAACAGTAGCCATTCTGGTTGTGTCAACTGTCCGTCTTTCTAATTGGGTGTTGCGTACTGTTTTTTATTTATTTATTTTTTACTGGTATCCTCTTCGCGGCTTCGCCCGCTCTTATAACTAAGGAACTTATATTATTTAACTAATAATTTAAGTTTTATTTTCTTATCGATACTTATATTGAAGTATGCACTTAAGCATTATTTTTTCAATGATATTCTCAGGCAGAGCAGTAGTTTTTAATCTGATTAAAATTGCACTGATTAGGTGTTTGAAGACTACGTAAAAGCGTAACTGGACCACCAATTTTTAATTTTATTGTAACTTATCAGTAAATATTTCAGATGGACAGAGACTATTAAGAAACTCGGATGATGGACTGCGTTACAAGACCCGTGAATCATATTTTCACACACAATATCAAAACCCAAAGGATCGAAATTTTGATTTGGAAACAGTTTTATTGATTATTATTATTTAACAGCCTGTTTGGGTTTTAATTTCTAACCATAAAAGTATACGACAGTGTGGCAAACCTTGATTCTGGCACTCAACATTGTATATAAAATTTTTATTATATCCAAACCTTCCTAGAACAATGAAAATTATGTAGTTAATATTTAGTGCTGATGGGTTCGGTATTTTTACAATTGTAAACTCTATTGTAGAATGGCGCTATCGGTCTATATATTGGAAGATTTTTATACTTAACTGTGATCTACATGTCGCACCACATATTTAAATATTTTTATAAATTTAATTGAATATTTAATTGACCTCTCATGTAGAATAACTGAATAAATTGAGTTATGTTTAGACTAAATATTTTGTTTCTTTTTGGGTGAATCTTTTGAGAGATGTTTTATTGTACTTACCAATTTATCGAATATCGGAATTATCTGATTTTCTTGTTTTTGCAAAGTATATTTTGATTTGGTCAAAGAAGTAATTTAGGTCATTTAGCATAAGTAATATTTTATTGTATTAAGCTTATCATTGATGATTCTCAAGCATAATTTTAGAATCCGTTCTAGTTTATTGTATTTGGTAGTTTATTTTAGCTAGTGGAGTAAATTAGTAGTTTCACCCTTTTATATAGTACACAATGCGTATCCCTCCATAACCCTGAGACACTAATGGGTACCTCTTTCACGTTTGTCTGAATTGCCATATATACGGTCGATTTAATTCTAAATTTCTCTCTCTGCTATCTCTCTCTCTCTCTCTCTCTCTCTCTCTCTCTCTCTCTCTCTCTCTCTCTCTCTCTCTCTCTCTCTCTCTCTCTCTCTCTCTCTCTCTCTCTCTCCCTCTCTTTCCCTCTCTTTCCCTCTATATATCTAATCTATCTTATATATATTGTATATTAGTTACTTAAGAATTTTTTCAGCAAATTAATGATTTTTAATGCTGTTTATTAGTGCAGCGATCACCGCAATGTCCCTATTAATTAATTTATTTTTATCATCATCGTATACGACATTTTTTATAGCGAAATATTATATTTATAAATATTTCAAGGCTCGGTTTTCAACCCCGTCGCTCTTTTCTGTTTCTTCATCGGTGGATCGACTTCGATGTCTAGAAACTCTCCCGTGGCACACCCAGCCTCTATAAAGTGGACACCCTTAATTTGGGGAAACCTGGTGGTTGGGCGTGATTGCTGATCAAATCACCTCCAAGGAACAATTTTTCCTTACTAATTGTAAGTACTGAGCCCATCATGACCCTTCATGGGTTGTAGTGGTACAGTTTATTTTTATCTTTTCTTTATTTCTAGTTCATTTTATTTTAAATTCTATTTTAATTTATTTAATGGTTTTACAAAACTAAAGAAAGTGTAGTTATTTATCTTTCCATTCCCCTGGAAGATTTGTTTTTTTTTTAGAATCTTGACAAGAAGGATCATTTTTACATAAACACGAGTATCTATTAAGTACTGTAATAATTAGTAATATTTAGGAGAAATTAATAAATTTTACAGAAGAGTATAAGTTTGTGATGACAAAAGTAGTGGTTCATTCTTTTTCCTCTCCATATTCGATTTAATTTTTATTCTATGGTTATTGGAACAAGAACAATATTGTATTACTTTGATAATATTTTATATAATAGTTTTTGCTTTTTAGACATTCTTTATGTACATTCTTAGTTTCTGTCTCTTTTTTAAAAACTTAAGAATATCATTGACCCATTATAACATTCTTAACATTCGCCTGAGTCATTTAATCTCCGAATCACATTAGCTGAGGTTAAATGCTGTAAGGACACGATGAAAGCTTATACTGACTTTCACAACTGTTAAATTTGTATAATCATGACGGAAGTTTCATTAGTGTGCCACATGTAACATGAACTTTTTAAAATTCTTCCGCCGTTTTGGGAAAGTAAAGGGACACGGCATTTCGATAGATTGCATAAGAATAATTTAAAATTTTCCTTGAAAACTCTATTAATCAACAGATATAGTAATGATAATAACAGCTATTTTCAACCTGCGCATGATATGTTTCTCTTTGTTCACATAAGAATTACAGTTAAATTGATGTCATAGTTATATAATCTAAACTAACATTTTGCTCTTAAATCAATAATGACAACAATTTATGTACATATTTCTAAATACGATGAACATTAGTTAATTACATTGCAGTCAGTAAATCCAACTAATCGGCTGCTGCTCATTAGCTCATCCACTCAATCATATTTTAACTAAAAAATAATAATTTTTTTCAAACTATAATAAATGCTATCGCATATATACAACAATAAGAAAGGCTCCTTAAACTTTTATTTTTTGTAATTAATCAAATTAAACTGGGTAGTTTGGTTGTGTAACAAGTGACACAACTATCATTAATGGGGATGAACATAACATGAAATATGTTTAATAATAATGTTATCTACAGATTTAATTTTCTTTTTAAAAACAAATGTTTGTTATTTTTTTTAAGCTAAACTTTATTATGTTTTTATACCTTAAATCCCAGTTCTGGAATACTATAACAGAATAGCAAAATAAAATGACAAGAAACTGCCTGTCGTTTTCGACTTATTAAACATTTACTAGAAAAACGTTCAAACCTTCCCATTATTTACAATATACCTATTTGGACATACAAAGTTGAGCTTTGGGGCTGTACTAAACCATCCATTACATCTCATATCCAATCCTTACAATCCAAAATCCTTAGAAAAATCCTCAATGCTCCTTACTTACAATTAGTTAGAAAAAAACTTATCCATTAAGATCTTAATGTACCAAAGGTTGCTGATTTAACCCAAACCAGATACATAACCGTTCAAATCCACTAGTATCTCAACTTGAACCCCATTCTATTCCGAGTTGTCTGAAAAGAAGATGGCCTTGGGACCTAATATAGATCTTATATTGAAGAGCTACAAATAGTCAATTGCTTTTAAAATAAATGACATGTCATTATGAGCATTATCTTCACATTTGCAGGGTTTGGTGGATGAAGGGAATACATAACAAATCACAATTTTGAGTAATTTATGTAAAAAATTAAGCAGGAAAATGTTTATTCCTGCCTAATGTTACATATACCCTTCATCTTCTTTATATCTCTTTTTCTAGCTGTTAAGAAATATCCAGATTTTGTTACCCAACACTTTTGCACATGAATTCTTTATCTAATGAACTAGATTGTATAAAAAAAAAAAATCTGACGTAACCCCTTCATCCTCTAAACCTTTCATTTACCTGATGTATTTTTATTGTATTGTATACAGTTGTAAATTTCAGTAAGTAACTAAAAGATTTTTTATAAATAAATAAAAAATCCCTGCTCGTTCAGGAAAAAAATATTCCATCTCATTTCATTTCAAGTAAAAATTGATAAACATTCCTATCCCCTAATAAAAAATAAATAATTTCAAGTCTGATGCTTTTAACATACATCTTGTAGATTTAAAACTGCGTCGCCCTCATCAATTTTTAACAGACACTCCAGGTCGTTTGTAACCCATTACCTCGGAAAAACGGAATAAAATCCGGCTGAATCGGGTCAGAAGCTGGCAGGTTATGATATGTGGAAATGGAGATCTATGTATACACGGCGGGGATTTTCCAAGGGACGAGACGAAAGGGAAAGCTATCCGATGAATCAGGGAGATAGCTGAGTTTGAGTTAGGGCGGCAGCTGATTGGCGGAATTATTCAGACCGCCCCCACTCCCCCCAACGGCCTGAAATTGAAATTCGCTCTCTGGCGGGGTTGAATTGATGCCCCCTAGGGCCCGTTTTTACAAATTGCTCCTAATCCTAGGGGGGGGGGGCTGCCAATCTGTCAGGTCACCGCTCAGCTCTTCTTATCATTGTTCTCGAGGCTCTGCCCACTCTTTGTACTGGTCCATTTTTATCTATTTGCGACATTAAAGTTTTGGCATGAATTCATAAAAAAACATTCATGAAGGAAATTTTAGAAAATAAAATTCTGTTAAACAAATCCTTCTGGTTATCATTTAGAAAAAAAAAAAAAATACAAAAATATCTCTTTTATAAAATTTTATTTTGACTATACATTACTATCTGCTACACTTAATGGCAATGCGTAAAGCTCTAAGTTTACATCCGTGCATTACAATAAAATGAATACAAATATAAACTAAAAATAGACTGACTTGGCAAATAGTCGGATGCCTCATCAAAAGTCACGGAAGGATACTGGTTTAAGATCTGCCAGGATTTAACGATTTTGGACGATCGGTGGACATCGCTGGCCACTCCTTCCGGACCAATTAGTTAGGCTATAATCATAATAATGATAATAAGCTAACAAGAAAAAAAAGGGGCTAAGAAAAAAAAGGATAGCCTGACTTCAACAAACAAAAACAAATTTAATGCACATAAGAATTTTCATTTTTTTTTTTTTGAAGAAGAAGAAGAAGAAAATGAACTTTATTCTGGGACTACTTGTCCCCTTTAATTCCAATAGAATGCGCTCTTAGCCTATTGAAGGATTTGCTTATCTCTAAACGCTATTTTGTTTGTTAGTCATTTGTTTACAAAAGTCAGTTGTTTTTAAGTCGTTTACGTGGACGTATCATACCTTTCTTTGGTGTTAAAAATGTCTAATTTTAAGCCAAATAAAGAGCATTTGCGGCATGTCATGATTTTCTTATTTAATCAAAAGAAGAAAGGCATCTGAATGTCATCGAATTCTTGTTGAGACTTATGGCGATGTTGCTCCAACCGTCAGGACATGTGAACGTTGGTTTCAAAGTTTCAAACGTGGTGATTTTGATGTTACTGATCAAAAACGAGAAAATCGACCAAAAAAGTTTGAGGACTTCGAATTGCAATCTTTATTAGACGAAGACCCAACAAATGATGGCAGAACAGTTGAATGTCACTAGGCAAGCCATTTCCGATCGCCTGAGAGCTATGGGAAAGATTCAAAAGGTTGAAAAAGGGTTCCACATGAATTGGACGAACGACAGATGGAAAAACGAAAAACTGTGTGCGAAATGCTGCTTTTACGCCACGAAAGAAAGGGTTTTTTGCATCGAGTTGTAACTGGCGATGAAAAATGGATTTATTTTCAGAATCCCAAACGAAAAAAATCATGGGTAACGCCAGGACAACCATCCACATTGAGTGCAAGACCGGATCGTTTTGGGAAGAAGACAATGCTGTGTGTGTGGTGGGATCAGAAGGGAGTAGTCTACTACGAGCTTCTCAAACCCGGCGAAACAGTCAATACCGAGCGCTACCGACAACAAATGATCAATTGGAGTCACGCATTGATCGAAAAAAACGCCCAGAATGGGCTCACAGGCACGCCAAAGTCATTCTTCAGCATGATAACGCTCCTGCACATTCAGCCAGATTGACTAAGGAAACGATTTCTTCGCTTGGTTGGGAACTCCTACCCCACCCGCCGTATTCACCTGACCTGGCGCCTTCTGATTATCACCTCTTCTCATCGATGGGACACTCATTGGCGGAGCAACACTTCAACAATTTCGAAAACGTACGAAAATGGCTCGATGAATGGATTTCAAATAAAGATGAAGCATTCTTTTGGAATGGTATCCATATATTGCCCGAGAGATGGACAAAATGTGTAGAAAGCGAGGGTCAGTACTTTGAATAAAATATATAATACTTTTTTTTAAATTACTGTGTATTTATTTTAAGAAATAAACGACATTTTAAACTTGCATACCTGGTAAGGAGGTCATGGATATAGGTGGGTTTTTTGGTTTTCAAGGTTTGAAATATGAGAGCACCCAGGAAGTATTGACGTCGAAAACCGGGGTACAGCCACCCAATTTCAGAATACCTGTGAGATATGTGAGAACGCCTGGTGATCCCGAAAATAAATCTAATAAAACAGTTCATCACTCTTTTACATCTCATCTCGAGCTCATCAGACAGTCCTCCATATACTACGCATCCATAGTCAAAGTAAGGAAAAATGAGTGATGATACTAGAAGTTTTGGAGTACTTAATGGTAATGAATCACGGTAATGTGAAAGTTGCTTAAGAATAAAAATAGATTTCCTCGTGATTTGAGAGATATGGGGATGGAGAGATATATATTCCATGCAAGATGTTGATCGAAAGTTATTCCCAGATTTTTAATGGAATTTTGGAAATGCATTGGACGGTTTTTTTTAGGAAAAGCAGTGAATAGTAGGGAAGAGCTTTTAGGTGAGGTTTTGACCAGTTCTTTTTAAATCTGAAACATGTTTCCTTCGGTGTTATTTGGGTCTAGAGACTATCTTAGAACTCCCAACAACTGCATCAGACAAGGACAGAAAGGAGCAAAATCTAAAGGATTAAACGGGAAGAAAGGATGTCCTGTGTAAACAACGTAATAATTTAATTATTTTCAAAAGGACAAAAATGGCGGAATATCCTTCCGCCATCTTAAAAATTGTAAGATCTTAAACTAGTGTCCTGTGAAAATGATTAAACGACAGGAGAGAGAGTGTCATTTAAAAAAAAAAAAAAAATAGTTTTCAAAATGACGAAAACTAATTTGTCAGGAAACAGAGTGGTCAAAGATATTCAAATTCTGGCACATCTGAAACCAGAAATACAGAAGAACCTGAAGAACTTTCCGCTTCCCTCCCCAGCCTAAGGAAAATGTTAGGGATAGAAAGAAGAATATTAAGAAGAATTTACGGTGCAAAGAAGACACAAGGAGGCTAGGTAGAGACCTAATAAGGAAATATACAAAGGTATAAATGATTTGGAAACAGCCATAAGAATAAGAAGATTAAGGTTCTGTAGGCATATGGTGAGGATGCACGCACAGAGTTTAATAGAGAAATCTTTTATAAAATGAGAGAATACAAGAGTGCTGGGGGGGGGGGGGGGGGGGGGGGGTACATCAAACAGATGAAGGAAGAAACGGGTCTTTTGCACTTGTTCCCCACATTTCATTTTGAGTTTGTTATCATATGTTTAGGTTACGAGGAACATTCCCAAACGTAATAACATGTCAATGAGAGATCGTTTGAAGTGTTCCTATTATTTAATAATTAAATAAAAAACAAAAATAAATTTATTATTATACGCGACATGTCTTTGTTCGATTTAATTCGTCGAATAAATACAAAAGAAAAAGCGATAGAATTTCTTCAGGAAAAAAGTGTTTCACATCGAATAAAATCTTAATATATATAAATTACGTGTCGCCGCCTAGGGGCCGGCTAACACCTAAACTACTGAACCGATTTTAATCAAATTTGCACACCGTGTGCAGTTTGATCCAACAAAAAAGATAGGATACCTTATATCTTAATTTATAGTCGCAATATTATTTGTATATTATCTGTAAGTCACAATTATCAGTTAGCTCTATACGATTCTAACATATGGCGGTATAAGGTTATACTATTATATAAAAGGACAAGCAATGTTTCGTTTGTGTTCACTAACCGCCAAAAACTACTGAACCAATCTCTACCAAATTTTGACTACATCATCTTTATAGGATGGTTTAGCAATAGTAAAATCTAATAATTTTCAACTAATTCTTTATTGAAAAATGAATAATAAGTGGATAACAGTGAAGTTCAAAAATGGCGGCAATTGCCATCGACATGAAAGGTTAAAAGGTACAGTGTTACATAGAAGTGAACATTGATAATAAAATTTACTTATTTTCAATTAAATTGTTATAAAAACAGGTATATGGAGTGAAATATACCAAAGTTTAACTACATCATGTTCATAATTCTAGGTTTAGCAACAATAAAAATTTAAATGTACAATGTTGAGTGTTAGAAACGGGTTTTGCCACACTATGACATACTTTTATGGTTAGAAATTAAAATCCAACCAGATCAAATCAATAAAATTATTTCTGTCGAATGAAAATTATTAAAAATCAAAATGCCGATCCTCAGCTGTTTAATATTGTGTGTAAAAATATCAACTTTGAACCTTTAGTTGTGAGCACTGATAATGCAGTTTCGTAATAGTCTCTGTCCATCTGAATTACCAACTCATATATTAAAATTGTAAATTGGATGTCTAATTATGCTTTATGTTATCTTCAAACACCTAATCAATCTAAATTTAACCAAGTTAATAATAGCTGCTATGCATGAAAATATCATCAAAAATAAAATTTTCAATTCTTCACTTTAATACAAGATTTTTATCGATAAATATTTTTAAAAAATTAATTATCAGTTAAAATTATCTAAGATCTTCACTTATGAGAGCGGGCGAAGCCTCGACGGGGGATGATGAAGTTATATATAAAAGGACAAGCCATTTTCGTTCGTTATCACTACCCGCGAAAACTATAGAACTATTCTGTACCAAATATAACTATATCATCTTCATAGTTCAAGGAAGGTTTAGCAATAATAAAATTAAATATTTTCTATTAAATAACTGTTTTAAAAAGCGATAAATATGTGGAGTGCAGTAAAGCGAGCGCCATTTAAGAGAGGTTACAATGATCCGGTGTTAAATATAGCTAGAAATTGATAATAAAGTTACTTAATTCAATTAAATTGTTATCCAAAAAGCTATAAATATGTGGCAAGCGACAATAGCGTTTTAGTAAAACTAATGAACCTATCTGAACCAAATTTTAACTACATCATCTTCATAGTTCTTGAAAGATTTAAAATTAGAAAGTTTACCATAATAATAACTTATACTATTATATAAAAGGACAAGCAATTTTAGGTTTGTGATCACTAACCACGAATACTACTGAACCAATCTGTGCTAAATATTAACTACATCATCTTCATAGTTCCAAGAAGGTTTAGCAATATTAAAATCTACTGATTTTTCATTTATTTTTTATTAAAAAAAGAAAATATGTGGACAACAGTGAAGTTTGAAAATTGACCGATAGGTGGAGAGGTTCTACGCGAGAGGTTACAAAAGAGCTTGAAATCGATGATAAAATTTACTTATTAAACTATAAAGAAAATTATTAAAAAAGATATAAATATGGTGTGCGATATGTGGATCCCAGTGAAGCTTGAAAATCGAACGATTGTGTATAGCACCATCCCACAATAGAGTTAACTATGATAAACTGAACCTATCTGTACCGACATCTAAATAAATAATTTTTATAATTCTAGGAAGGTTTTGCAATGGTAAAATTTACAATAACTAAAATTTAAATGTACAATGTTGAGAGGCAGGACCGAGGTTTGCCACACTGTCATATAATTTTATAGTTCGAAATCAACATCCAACCAGATGAAATCAATAAAGTTATTTCTGCCGAATACAAATTATTACTAAATCAAAATGTCGATCCTTTACTTTTTTATATTGTGTGTAAAAATATGATCCACGGGCCTTCTGTCGTAAGCACTGATAATGCAGTTTATTTTCCGCAAGAGTTTCTTAGTCTTTATCCAACTTGATTACCAATTCATACATAAAATTAAAAATTTTATGTCTAATGGTGCTTTTACGCAATCTCCAACTGCCTAATCAGTGCGATTATAACTAGATTAATAATTACTGCTATGCGTGAAAAAATCATTGAAGAAATAATGCTGAACCACATGCTAAAATACAAGAATCTTATCGATAAACAAATAAAACATTAATTTTTAGTTGAAATTAGCTTTACTTATGGAGGGCGGGCGAAGCCGCGACAGGGATGCTAGTTTAATATAATATTTATATAAATAATTAAATAATTTTTTTTTGTTTTTGTAATTTTTTGTTTTTTATTTAATTATTTAATAATAGGAACAATCAAACTATCCCTCATTGACATTTTATTACATTTGGGTCACTCGTAACCTAAACATATGATAATAAACTCAAAATGAAATGCGGGAAACAAGTGCAAAAGACCCGAAGAAACTGAGAGACTGAAAATATCAGATCAAGACTGTTTCGATAGGGATAAGGTCCTTGTGGGAAAGAGAGATGCGAGGAAAGGAATAGCGTGGACCTAGGAAAGAAGGAAAGACCAATCGGCAATAATGAGGAAAAGGTAGAAAGAGAGAAGGGGTATGAAAAGAATTGAAAATAATAAAATAATGATATTCGCGTGGTCTCTAAGCTCGTTAAGTGACAAAAAAAAAAAAAAAAAAAAAAAAAAAACTACATTGTCAAATTTTACAATATATTGTGAGGGCACTGTGTTTATAACTTGCGAATATGGTTATAGAAAATTTGTGGAAATGGATAGGGGTCGAGCCAGAGGATTTTGATAATTATAAAATTTTTAATGAAATAAATAAATAAAATTAAACATATTTTTTCTTAACACTGTCAAATGTGTAAAGATTTAAAGTTCCTAAACTTTGTAATTAATTCGAAGCTTTGAGTATTTATTTAGGTAAAGTAGTTAGAAACGACGAGCAGTTTCATATTATTTCAGTCTTCTATGAGAATTTCAATCTTACCTCTTATCTTATGTCTAAATGGTGTCAGATAGAAGATTTGTTCAATGAGGACTTTTGGGGATTCTCAAAAAATTTATTATTGGTATTTGTCCCACTTTTTCCAGCCTTATTAATTAAATTATTAATTTATAATTAACCGACCCGTGATAAATTATGAGCAAAATCATGTTAATGTGGATCCATAGCTTGAAAGCGTGTTCATGATTTCATAAAATAATCGATTTTGGGCGGTTATGCTTGCCAATATTAAAAATATAATGGCATTCATGTTATTATACGCATGATGGTATAAAAATGACCTAGCTATATTCGTTTTATTCGAGGAATTGCGGGATGAATGGTAATTAACTTTTTAATATCGGCTTTATTGATTGCTGTTAAGTTTAATCATCTCTATATAAAAATAATTCAAAGATCAAAGACAGCGTTACGCGTATTTTTTTCAAAATGTTACATTATTTCACAGTTCCTTCTTCTAATTTTACTTTTACTTTTTACTTATATTTATTTCGTTGATTTTTTTTCTTATTTATGTATAATATACTGACAGGCAAAAAATTTCAATCAGCTTCATTTTTCTTGAGGTTTTAACATTCCTGTATACTCAAACCTGGGCATGCAAAACGTTTTATAATTATTAAAAATGTTCACTAAATAAAAGTCATGAAATTTTAAAATGGTATGATTTATAACCGTTTACCAATTAGATGGGGGCATATTCCTAATGAATTTAATAATTGAAAATCACATTAAACCTATACCCAAACGAATGCAAGACATACTGAACGCGAGGAGGAGGGATTTAAACCTTATCCATTTAAAATTGCATGCTAAACTTCTTTAAATACTGATTTAAGGTTAAATTGTTAAATAAGTTTAAATAAGTCTATTAAATAAGTTTAAAGGTTATTTAAAGTCTGGTTAAGGTGTATGGGGACGTAAACACCTAAAAAAGAATGAAACAAGTCAGTAAAATGAAAAATCAATTGGGTAAATTTTTGCCTGTTAATGTATTATATATTAATACACTAATTATATACTATATTTTGTAATATAATTTTTTGTTATTAATCATATTTATTAAAAATGTTGATAAACAAGAAAATAAGGCCAGGAAATGATAAACTGCCGATGAAGAAACGTTTCGCTTTTTTTTTTTTTAAATTTAGTTGTAGAAAAGAATAAGTTCCATAAAAGCTTTAATAAGTTTATAATTGATATATCGAAGGATCGGAACTACGATGAAAATATATAAGATTAAAAAAATATATTTTTTTAATTAAATAAGTTTTAAATACGTAATATATTGTTGTTAAATGTATTTAACGATAGTTCGTTTGGTATTACATTGAAAATTAAAAAAAAAAAAAAAAATGAACGAAAACACACCAGCATTCCAATATCTTCGGCTGCGATTATGGGAAGTCATATTTATTTATGTACACACAACACATTTTTATAAACAAGTCTAAAACAAAATTAATTTTAATCTTATGACTTAAAGTATATTTAATTATCTTCAGCTAAAAACAACAATATCATTTTTTAAGTTGAGTTTTTTAGTAGATCTATCAATAAACATTAAGAGGAGTTATCTTTCAAAACTGAGTGTTTTTTTTTTTTTTATTCAGTAACTAAAAAAGCACTGATTTATTCTCAACTTCCTTATATGTTTTGATATCATCTGTTTAAAATAATTTTATAATTTGATTATAAATTTAGCATAAAATTGAATAGCCCTCACGACAAAATAATACTATCATTAATACATCAATTCTTCGTTTGGTAGTTTCCCCCTGAAAAATGGCTTCGTGTATTAGAATTAATTTCAACGGATTTGGAAGTAGGCCAGTATAGGCAATCTGGTGGCTAAATTAAGAAACCAGATGCCGGGATTGAACCAGCTTCATTAGTTTGGTTTAGGATCTATTTCTATTAATGTATTACGTCAACATAGGAAAGACGGCAGAATGGTCAAATTGTTGTCCTATCTATAAGAGAAATGAAACTAAACATGGGATATAATTGCAATTAAATTTACCGTTACCGTTATTTAATTACATCTTGTCATTTAATTAATTATCACTAAGAAAATTTCATTCACCAATCTGTTTGAAAGTTTTTTTTTCCCCTTCAATGAATCGAAAATACTTGTCATATTTTCCCTCATAAAACTTTTACTGTTTCCGCCAAGCATAAGTATGACTCATCGATTTTTCATTCCTCCTTTTGGACATAAACAGGCCCTGGCGTCAGCACCTCTGAGGTAGTGAAAATTTAATGGTCGTTGGGATAAAGAAATTTTCAGGGAAATTGTTGAAGTATTCGACAATTGAAGTGTCACACCGAATTTTTAACTTCCGCCTTTGAATAAATAATTATTGTGCCCTTTGAAAGTTATTGACAGTTCCTCCAACCTTCTTGTTCAGTGAATAATGAATAATGTTACCACTCTATCAGCGTTTAGGAATAAAACAACCGGACAAATGGGTACGAGGAAGAATGAAGTATTTTTTCCATCATTGGTAATACCTTCGTATTTATTATTAAAGTTGTTTAGATATTTATTAATATTCATTTTATGTTTGAATTATTATGGCCATCTGTAAATCAAAGTGATTATAACCACACATATGATTATAAAAAAAGATTTAGCTGAAATAATGAAATACTTGTGAAAGGCATGAGGGGGAGAGAACTCTGTTGCATAACCTTCTAACTTGATTTTTCTTCTAACTTAGCTCAGGAGATCCCTCATTCACCTTCTTTTTAGCCTTTTCTAGGTGATAGCTGGAATGTGCGTTTTGTACATGTCGTTTATTCGTGTATTGGGATGTCCATGTAATTTTGAGTGAAATCGTTTGTGGAGAGATTTCTTAACAGTTAGCATGCGAATGTTAGTATGTAGTGTTATGTTGCATCCATACCAGGGGGAAAATTTTCAACTTTATCAATGGGTGTTTTTTTAGCTTTTCCGTATATCTGTCAAGCGTCAGTTAGGTTTCATTAAGTGAGGATAAGTGTCCATTTCGTGTGTACGTTGTAGCTTTATTAATAGAAAAATGAGTGTAAAAGTCTTAGACTTTGTTGACTTTGATAGAGGTTTTTTTTTTTCTTTTCTTTATTGTCATGTCAAGTTAAACAGGAGGACAAGATTCATGTAGTAAGTTAACGTTATGTCCTGTGGTTTTTCACAACTCATGCGGAATATTTAGGTAATTATTAATTTTTAAATTAATATGTTTTCGCTCCTAAAAGTATCATATTTCAATTTCTTACAATCTCAAATTCCTGGTTGATAGAGAACACTTCTCTAAGATTTTTACACGAAAAGGATTATTAACTAAATTTTCGTGGTATTCAGACTATAAGGACACCTTCCAGTATGACGCACCCGTTATATGTACACAAGATGAAAAATCCTTCATCGACGATGAACAATAAAGTTTAGTTCGATTATTAAAATACTATAACTGATTGAAAATTTTAAAACTTATTTAATTTTATTATTTCAATTTATTAAATGCTTTAATATACCCTTAGGGAAATAGCGTTAGATTAGTGTATAGTACACAATAAAGTTAACATAAGATATTACAAGTTACATAAGACTCAGATAAACCACAAAATATTGCAAATATAAAAAAAAAAAAAAAATACCAATACGTGCCTACTCTTACTTTAAAATGTTGAAATTATTATTAACTAATTTACAAGAAATATACAAATAAGTAAGTAATTATATTTAATTAATAATGATTACAATTACAAAAATTAAGAGTAACACAACAGTAATGACAACCAAAGAGATAAAAATAAACTCCACGTCATGACACATCAGACACTACTATTAACTTACCTGTTAATTAATTCATTCATTTATCATATAATAACTCGTCGTTTTTATATAAAATATATTATATTTAATTTTAATCCATAAAGAGAGAGAAAAATTATTATATACATTTTCCATGCTATTGAGGTTTAAAAAGTGTGTTGGAAGTATATAAAACTCAAATACACGACCCTGGTGACAGGGTTGCTTATTGTGTGAGCAAAATTACTAGACATTTATAGAAAGTTATATAAGTTATTATTCATTCTAAATATTAATTACGCTATTGAGAATATTCAATACACCATAATTACGTACCTAAACTATTATTCAACTAACTACATTACACAAGTTTGTAAACATCTTTTTTGTAAGCACGACTCCAAGCCTCACGTACGCCTTCAACGTTTGCTGAAAATAAGAAGAATAAGTGTAATTGGAAAAACTCTTGGTAAGAAGGATGCCGGGATGGGATTATAACAACTTCGTGACTACATAAGAAGACACTCACTGTGTGGTCTTCTGTAGCGGAGGAGTCGCGTGCTCACCGAAATACCAGAACCTCGAAGAGTGGTGCCATTAGTTATAACGTGCCGGGACCTTCCAGGGATTTATGGTTCCTGTGTCACCCAGCGGCTCCAGATGTACAGGAAATCTGGGAAAGGAAAGAAAATGTCCTAACTCTTCTTCATTAGTGAAAGGAGGAGTATTATTGATTTTCGAACAGTGTCGACTACCTCACAATACAAAAGAAAACATAACACTATATTATTTAGAAGGGGATGGATATAATCGGTAGGTTTTATGGTATTTTTAGGAGGTGTTATTAAAGTCAAACTGACTCTCATTGTCGGTGCTTCCCAAAGTTATGCAAAACGAGAGAAGGTATTTCTGAAACAATCGAACGGAAAGTTGAATTATGCATTTTTTAACGCATTAGGGACCTTTCTCTACTTTAGTGGTTGTTATTGGTAATTTCCATTAAGAGGTTTCTGTTTACTGCACAGCCATAGTAGTAAATTTGCGAAGCAAGGAAAGATAAAGGGGAAACTAAGAATCTACATCTAGGCAGAGGAAGGAAATGGCGGGGACAATGGAATAAACTGGACAAATCAGAGCATAACCTTGTTTTTTCAATATTGTTTCTATTTTAATTTTTTTTAAATGTAATTGCTCTAACTAGGACTCGTATTAGTAATGGAACCATAATTAGTCATAATCCTTTAATATAATCTTCCTAGCCAAAATAATAAATAACTCATTGTCAGTATTTATTAAACTTCCGACTGTCTTATCGTGTTTCTTTATATTAAAGTTATTCCCTTTTGTGTTTTTTTTTTTTTTTTTAATTTTGAGCTTAGTGCTTAATCATGGATAGGCATGAAGAAATGCATGTTGGAACACAGACACTCTTAGAGATGCTCGATTCAGGAGAGGGTCACTTCAGCCAGAGATGACCATTACATAATGTTTTTTCGCCTTAAGGCAGAGGTCTAAAAAGTCTTCAACTTAAAAATGAACTTCATTCGGTCTTAAATGTGTTGATATCAGACCAAACAATAAAAAGAAGCCTACGTGAAGCGAATTTACCATCCAGACTCCCTATCGCTAGGCCACTTCTCAGGAGAGCAGTACACTTTCACTGCAGTATACACATTGTACAATTGCTGATTGGAAAACGGCTTTGTTCGGTGACAAATCAAGTTTTGCTCTACATTCTATAGACGGTCGGGCAAGGGTGTAACGACACACAGGAGAGCGGTTTGATGCCTGCAACATTTATTAAGAACAGCGTTTGAAGATGTCTCTATAATAGGGTTATAAGTTTGAAAGCCCAGTGGTACAGCACAGCACAGTGGTGTGAGACGGGCATCCTGGATAAAGATGTAGTACCATTTGTTCCATAACCTTGGTGAAAATATTCTTTATCTCCGTGATAATGCGATTCCAGATTTTAAACCAATAGTTTAGGATATGCTGATGATGCGTATCAGAACTCGAAATCATGCACAAATTACAGTTGCTGAAGTTCACAACACTCAAGAAGACATTGCTCGTGTTATCCAGTCAATGCCGAGATGTTAGGAACCTGTTTAACAAACAAGAGGAGGTGATATTAAAGTTATAATGTTTTTGCTTAAACAATTTTCTGTCATTAATTCGTAATATACTCTTAACTACAAGTGATTGTATCATTTCTTTTTCGCTTTCTTTCCTATTTTCTTTTCGAATGTTGATCGTTAAACATTAGAAAGATTTGTTTATCTGTCGCTGAATGAAGTAGATGAAGAAAGAAAGAAAAAAGTAAAAGGTGATAATTAGAAAAATCAATGTGATGCGCTTATTCTGTTCAGGAGTTTAATTTGATAGTTCGTACTGTTCGGCCTATTTTATTAAACGTTAACACTCAGAGCTAAGTTTCAAACCACATGAGCTTCGAGAATGAAAGAAAGTAAATAATAATTAATTTTCTGATGCTATACAGGTTTTAGATACATAATTTCTAAAATTGAAGTAAGTAATGCATCATAATAGAGTTTATGTAACTATCGTAAACCAAGCCAATCTAACAGTTAAACACATCATCGAAGAATGTAATCCTCATAGAATCCACCTAAACCAGTTAGGGATACCAACAAATATCTCAATGGCGTTAAGAAACGATGACAAGCCGCCCTTAAATTCATCTATGACTCTAAGTTAATAGCGAGCCTCTAATAATTTTAATAATTAATTAAATTCAAACTACCAACGGGCGTTGATGATATAGCAGTTAAACGCCCTCTCAAACTAAATAAACAAACAAACAAACAAATGTTAAATATTGATAAGTATTCAGTACTTTTCAAACTTGTTTCCTCCCGTATATATGTATATCCTATATTTTTTTTTCACCAGCGGTTGCTCGAAAAGAATATTGAGAAGGTCGCGAATGCTCGGCATGAAATACCCATCATTGACATGGCGGAAATCCAAAAACCATTTGGTCGATTCCAGTACTAATTGGTGAAACTGGGAATGGTTGCTTGTCAGCCGGGATATCCCGAGGGTAGTTATTCTGGAATTGGGTTCCGTTCACTCGGTCAGTCGGATCTCTGGAGTGTTAAAACTTTCAATGTGATCAATCTGTGAGATCATCGGTTTTTGTTTCGATGTATTTTTACACTTAGTTGTAACTATTCGTAGAAATATCTTTATCCAGCATCTGATAAATAATAATAATTTACATAAAAACAAAATTATTATTAATGAACGAATAAATAAAACTTGTTAACCCTTAGGGCTGAAATGTTGCGACATTGTGTCATCATCTTCCACACCTCATTCGTCATCCTGGCCCTTGATGACAACTAATCGCCCAAAATTAAAGCTATTCCGATAAACGATTGGGATAATTGGAGGTTAATCAATACTTTGTCCTAATTGTTCTGATTCATTTGAATAATTCAGGAGCAAACTGATTGGCTGTTATATTTGTTATTAACAAGCCTCAGTTATTAAATAATTTAAACTGCTTCTATATATAATATCGAAGAAAGGCGATAATGTCTTACGTAAGAAATAGAAGAGAAAAGACAAGTTACTTTTTTTTAAATATATATCTAGGTGAAGATTTAGTATAGTGTCTAAACTGCTGGCTTGAATCTATTCGATTTACATCCATGTTTTTACTAACGATTGCTCCAATATTTAAGGTTCTACCTCTTAAGAGAACAAGGGGTAAACAAGTCTTTTACAAGCAGCCTATCTAAAGGGCAAAGAGTAATATGGATAACAATGAATCCATTCATACAATATGTAAAATGAAAGTAATAAAAATTAAAATAATGATATAAAGTTAAAAAATAAGTAAACAGCTTTTAACTATAAAAGAAATTAAAAAAAAATGTGTTATTAAAGTTAATATAAAAGAAATTAGGATTATAATTGTAGGAACATATAAAGTAAAATAGAGAAAGGAAGAATACAGCCATTCTATATATACAATAATTACAATTATCCCGGAGAAACCCAGAACTATGAAAGGGCAAGCCAGGCTCAAAGATATCCCAGGACTATGTTTTCAGGCTCCCATTCAGCTGTGTTATTAGTGTCAAAAGCCAGTGGAGGCTAAGTAAGAAAGCTATGGCACAGTTGCTCAAGCCATGACAGCAGAAACTGCCCATTATCAGAACTACAACATAAATTCATATTAGCAAAAGGTCTCGAGGTGGCTACTATTTTAATCTGTGTGGTGCGTTGTCAGAATGTGTAGAACTGGATTATGATTGAGAGGTTTGAGATGGAAGCTATATCTAGCTCATTACGTAGAGTTTTGTTGCAGACATAATACGGATCATTCACTTTAGCTTTTGGATTGGAGGGATTGAATGTTTTTGATATTTAACTTATTTTTTGTCCTCCACAGTTTATGTCCATAAGTTCAAATAGATTTAATGGTGGTTTTGTATATGAGAAGTCTTCTGACAAAGAAAAGATGAGACGTTCTATTTAGTAGTGTATACAGTTGGCTGAAGCGTCTGTTCTTACCTTTCGAGTCGAGTATGAGGGGTGAAACAGATATGACAGGATTTACGGCAGAGGATAAAGGTTAAGTAGGCGCATTTAGATTCATTTACTATATACGCCTATCATCGCACCGCACTTCAATTTGGGATAAGGGATTTGTATGAAATGTTAGCAGTATCATCAGCTGATTTTGCTGGGCAAGTATTAGGAGTAGTTGGGATGTCTGTAGTATAGAAAAGAAAACAAGTGAGGAAGGGTCTTAAAAATCTTGGATGACAACGGTAGAAAACCATTGATAATTTTTTTTTTTCAGCAAATACTAATCTCCATGACACCAACATTTGGTATCTAGTCCCTTTTTTTTTAAACACTAGAATAACTCCAGTTGGACGTTCATGAGAGTGCAGCGGCCGACTCAGAAAGCCCCCCCCCCCTTCGTTAAATATTAACCGCCGGCGAAGAAGAGGCGCAATGTCGCCAAGGAGGCTCAATTACTGAACAATTCGACTCCAGTAAACGGCCATCAGCGAGGAATTATTCACACCGGCAATTTACAGCTCGCGACAATTGTTCGCTTTTTATCGTTCCTTCGACGATTTCGGCCTTGGACATGTTTAATGTAAACACGCCATGTCCAAGTTTCCCCCCAATTCATCGTGAAAGTTCCCTTCCATTAAGACAAATTATACATACCCAGCAAGGACAGTTATTGTCAAGCGCTAAATATTTAACTTTTCACAGAATCTTGTATTCAATTGCGAGCGAGGATGAGGAACGATTTACGGATAATAAATTCAAGGAGGACGCTCAACTGTTTTCACATCATTTGTTTCCAAATGAACTGCTTTTACAGCTCAACTTTTCCCGTCCAGAACTACTTAGTAAACAAACCGAATTTCTTTTCGTGAATTAAACATGAGATGGCAGATCAGTAATCGACACCTAATGACTGATCTTGATCACTAAAGCAAACAACGTCTTTCGATCTTTTCATTGGTGGCATGATGATGGTATTCCATGGCTGACTCAGTAATGGATAGCTTCGAATTTTCTGCAAAACAACGACTAATGCCATGGTTTTACGATAAGACCAGAAGATCAATAGCTGGGGAGGGGGTTTGATTCGAATGTTGTATTTTGAAAACTATTCAAACTTGTTTTCTTTTTCGTATATTCTTTCTTCTTAAGCTTCTTTTGAGATGCTTCTTTCTCAATCTTAAATTACACCGCCAGCAGAGTGTTCTCCACACTCATCATATAGAAGGAGTACCATCAAGCGACTAAGAACATCCAGATATGGCTCAGAAGATAGACTTTCAAATATCGAAAAGCAAAACAACACCTGTGTTACTTGTTATTGCTCGATTTTCAATAAAGTCGGAAGTTTGTAACAAAAATCTTTAATTACTTATTTCGTTAATTGATTACTTGAAAAAAGTCGAAAGTAGAATAACTGATATAAAGAATTTTGATTCGAAATCAAAATCTTCCAATACAAAAGAAGTTGTACATCATAATTCAACGCCTTGATGAAGAATCAATAAGAGATTGTAAATCACTCTTCAAAATGTTTTATTAGCAATCAGTCAATGTTAAAGTATTTGTATAATTTTTTTTCCTTCCATAGTAATTCTATTAAAGGATAAATTATTGGAAAATATTATGCATGGCGTATGAAAGCTTCTTAAGAATAAATTCTACATTTAAACTGAAATTCAAATATAAGCTAATTAATCGACAGATATGAAATTGAACAATTAAATAGAACTTAATTTTGTAAGCAGTATATGAAATTCGGATATATTGCACTAGAGTTAATGTTCCTTTTAATAGAAGAGAAAAAAGAACAGTCTATAACTGATTTCTTTGAAATTCGTAAAGAGTGAAGTTATCCACTTTTTAAGGTCTTCGTCAGTTTTTCAAAACATAAACTTAAGTCACATGTGACGATATATATTAATGTAAAACATTGTAGATACACTAAATATATATTTAAATAGAGTTTCAATTATCGTAAGATAACACGGTGATAACATTAAATAAAACAATAATAGTGAATACAATGAAAAGATGAATTATGAAACTATGATATTGGGTTAATATGTTACGAAAAAATAATATAAAAATAAAGTATACTAAACAAACTTCTAGAAATTTATCAGCATAATTATATCAAATAGATCATTATGTCTAAACTGGTAATTATTTTAAGTGAAATCTTTAAATGTGTATGTATTTCTTCTAATAAATTTTCAATAATAACGCAAAATCAGAGGAATTGCTCAATTCAGTTAAGATACCTTACACTACATGGGGTTGAATATATGTTGCTTATTGCCCTTGATTGTAGCAGAATGTAAAATTCATCAAAAAGTTTCAATGGAAAACCAAAAATATTATATGCGTACTATAGTTGTAAAGCGTTCTATGATTTCATTGAACAGTATCAACAAGGAACGATAAGGCTTAGTCTGTGCTAACACTAACATTTAACTTGTGCTTGAATATTCTTTTAAAATAGGCTTAACGAAAGACACATTATTAATTCCAAAGTATCAATTCAATCAATCTCGTAAATGGCTATGAAGAAACACGCAATCCACAGCTCCATCTTGGCTTGCTCTCGGGGCGATGTAATTACTTAGCAATAATAGCATGTGCCCTTTTACTTGAAATCGGTGACAGCTTAAGTGCGGAAAGTATTATAACGATAGGGAACTTGCTGTTCACAGCTTATGTTGTTTTGTTTTTTTTAGTAAAAAAAAATTAAGGAAAAAAGAAACCGATGCAACAATAAAAAATAGTTCCTACAAGTTTGGTTATATAATGAATGTTTTCTTTGTGAAACCAACTATTTAGGCCATAGTGCTCGTTTAAAATATATTCAGTCAAAAACATTTCTTGCTCAATATTCGCAAAGCAAAAACATAACTGTAAATATAACTAAAATACGCCTTTCATTATTCACCTGATAATAGTTCAGGAATCCATAAAACTCACATTATACTTGGACGATAAGTTACCTCTTTTAATAATGATGAACTTTAATATTTATGCTTCTTATTGACAGATAAAAATCATTTAAACACTTTTTTAATGTTTCAACTACTTCAACTGAATATCGTACTTTATTTGAACTCTTTTGAACATTAAAAAAAAAAAAAAAAAATTATAGGGTTCATTAAAAATTTTTTTGAGCTAGTTCTTTTTACTTAAAATTTATTTTAAGCGATTACACTGGGTAAAACCAAAAATTCTATGGGCTCAAAAATAGTTTATTATGAAATATTTTGGCCCGGTAGACACGAAGATCACCAAAAAACTTCAGATTAGCCCTTGTTTTCATAATCTTTGTGATGTTCATTTTAGTGGGTAGATGGAAGCACTTGCCTCAGGATCGATTTTTAACTCCTCATTGTTTCTTGAAACGTGACTTATTATATTTAATTTATTAGTTAGTAATGTTTCTTCAAATTTACCCATACATTGATTAATGCGCTGTAGTATATTTTAAAAACCAGAACTAGGAAATAAATGTAATTTACATATATGTTTTTTTCAACTCAAAATATGTAAGAATAGGCTATTTCTGTATGACATTTTTCGTCTGTTGTAGGATGCGTTTGAAATTCAATCAATTCTATGCCACTAGTATATAAACTATTATGAGATCTCACACATTCATTCTAAAAAGCCCCAGAAAAGAAGGGGATAGAAAAAAAAATAAAAAGTCCGAAAATCGAAGTGAAAAGGTCTGGGTTTTTTATTTCTAAGGAAACGTCTTGGTTTTAAAATATCGATTTCTTTCCATTGAGAAATCCTTTAAAATCCGTACTTGAGATATAGAAGATTCGACTGTCAAAAATATATTGTATAGGACAAATTATAAAGTATCAGTGGTTAGAAAAGAATCATTTTGCAATTTGTATATATTTTTTCGCTGATTCAGAAATATATTGAAATGTTCATTTGAACAATGTTCTCATTTCGCTGATTAAACACATCAAACGACGCATTTTTTTTTCCTGGTCCTCCAACTTTATTAATTTATAAATAAACACAACTAAAGTACCTATAGATAATGAAGGAACTGGTTTTGCCTTCTCGGCATTTAAAGATTGGTTTCTTTCCGTATCCTGGTGCTTTATTTGACAGGATGTCCTTCGATTTCATGTCAAGTGAGGAGGAATTACTCTGCTGGACAAAAAACAAGAAAAATTAAAGGATCGTTTCTTAAAATTATTTCACTTGGGATCAATCGCATTAGTTGAGCTAGAACTTAATTAAACTATTTATAATTTATGAAATAATTATTAGTTGTTGATAAATATATTTTTTAATATATTTTTTATTTTGAAGAGAAAAGATTTGCCAGGTTGGATTCGAACCCCAAATTTAAATTGGAGACTTGGGTTCGAATCCCAACCTGGCAAATCTTTTCTCTTCAAAAATAAAAAATATATTTATAATTTAGTTTAGTTTTAATATTAATCAATCAAAATTAACATTTTAATTTACAGTAATGTTTAATTTTTCAGACGGATGTTTCCTACACTGAGAGTGTCATTCCGGGATTTACGCCCCGAACAGAGGTACGCAGTGCTGATGGACATCGTACCGGTGGACAACAAGCGGTACAGGTACGCGTACCACAGGAGCTCCTGGCTGGTGGCGGGCAAGGCTGACCCTCCAGCACCTTCCAGGCTCTACCTCCATCCAGATTCCCCCTTCACTGGAGAACAGCTCATGAAGCAGGTCGTCACCTTCGAGAAAGTTAAACTCACCAATAATGAATTGGATAAGCACGGCCATGTAAGTCCTAAAATATATCAACTCTCAATTCATTAAAAAAAAAATATCCATTTAATCAAAAATTTATTTAAAATTATTAGCTAGTAACTCTGCTAACATGATAGGGTCAAATCGATAGGTTGTCTTCCCAAAACTTATTAAATCATTCTGATCAGCTTTTAAATTAGCTTTCTAACGAAGGAATTAACTTATTAACGAACGATGCTTAATGTTATAACATTTTTTTTTTTTTTTTAACAACTTTTATTGAGTAATTATTACAATCTGCCACAAATGTAGGTAATAAGTCATATAAATGGCTTTATGATTACATTCACATATTATGTACTAAATGAAAAAAAAAAAAAAAAAAAAAAAAAAACAGAAAGGAACTGTGCTATACACAAATATAATAAAATGTACAATTTACTTTTAAGTGGAATATATAAATTACTATATCCACTTATTACAAGTGCAATATATACAATAATAAAATTAATATATAAAAATTAAATAGTTGTAATAATAAAAATAAAACACCATTAAATTAAACCACATTAAACACCATTAAATTTTAAAATACATTTGTATTTGTATTTAAAAATCCAATTGAGGCGGAGTGAGAGCACTATTGTACAGTAGCTCAGTGAATGAGTGAAGCTGGCCATTTCCAGAACTCCAACATACATAAGATTTTACAAATAGTCTCGGGGCCAATGCTGTTTTAATCAGCGTGAGTAGTTATCAGAATGTGTGGAAATGTATAGTGCATTGAGCCAGAGGGTTGAGATTGTTGGATAGGTTGCGATGGAATTAAAAAAAAAATAAGGGATATGAGGTCGAGGATGTGTGGTATATTGAGATCATTATGTAGGGTTTACATGTTGGAGACATGGTAAGAAGCATTTACTATTTTGGATTTGAAGGATTGGATGTGTTGGATATTCGACGTTTTTGCTGTCCTCCAGAGTATCACACCGCTTCTTAAAAAAAAATATTAATGGCCTTATCATATGCGATGCAATGTAATATCCAATTAGCATTAGATTAACAGTAATTGCATTAGCAGCGGTTGCAATAATTGATCTCTTGGTAATTGACAATGGCCTGCGGAAGGCTGGGATGTTGGACTAATGAGGACCCCCGAGTACTGAGGAACTAATAGCCTTAATGATACTCCACCTTGTGAATACATTAATAGCAGCTCTCATTGCAGCCGGGCCAGCTCCTCAGGTAGCCATCATCGCCTCGTTCCACCCCTAGCGGATAATTTTATTCAATTAAATTAGTTTTATAAAATTGTTAATTGCCAACCTTCTGCGTGAAGACCACAACTGACTATTACTCTGGATAAGAGTTTCAGATCCGGCAACTTGATTAATAATTAGCCATTATTAACCATAAACACCACTTTAAGTTAATTTATTAATTTCATTTCCTCTAGTGTGGAACCTAGAAATTTTTTTAAAGCTATTTATTTATATTTACAAAAGTATACATTACAAACAAGAAATAAATTTGTGGAAACTGATCACAATAACATGTAAAGAACTTCTCACGGGTTTCACTTCAATAAATGTTCTACACTAGAAGGTCTCTTGGCCATCTTCATTTCAGACGCCTCGGAGGATTATGTTAATTAAGTGTGAGGCTCGTTGGGAGACTAGTGGATTCGAGTGTGTATGGAGTTTACTATGAAATGGTAGGTATTTGGTTTGGTTAAATCAACAACATAATATTAAGATCTTTACTGATAAGTTTGTTTGTGACATAACGTTTTTGCGAAAGTTCTTGGATTGTAAGGATCGTAAAAAAGAAGAATTGGGGTTTTAGTGGAGCCCCAAAGCTAAACTCCGTGTGTCCGTGGGTATTATTATTGCTATGTACATAAGTTTTTTGTAATTTAATGGGAGCTTTGAACGCTTGTTTAGTAAATATTGAAGTAGTCAAAAACGATGAGCAGTTTCTTTTCTTTTAAATCTCGTATGTGAAGAAATTAAAAAATGAATAATCGTTTCCTGTTAACAGTATTACACTGTAAAAATAACATACTTTTGTTCCATTGCATCCTAGGTGATGTGGGAAAAATTGAGGAAGGATAGAAAAATTGACTGGTCTTTGGTGGATACGAATCAATGAATTTAATTTTTCAATTAAATTTCCTCAAATCTACAGAGATATAAAAGATCAGGATTTTTATATGTGTTTTTTAAAAAAAAATATGGAGTTTCCAATAAATTAATAGCTTATCTATTTGATAGTTTTTAAATATTGGAGGCCAGTACCCATACGCCGGGCAATACATTAATTATCTTCTTGGCTGAAAAAGTATGTTGATTACCAGAAAGACGAGGTGCAGTTGGATGTAAGCTCTTTCTCTAGCCTCTCTTTCTTTTTATTTCTTATTTATGTCCATCAAGTCTGTGACCTTCATTTATCAAGGACACATCCATGAATTACATTACCAGCAATCAATATATGTTACATGTCGTATGAAAAAGTAAACCCTCATACGCTTGTTGACATCCATAAGACGGAGAGGAGGACGAGGGCGATATAGGTGGAGAGGACTACGGACCTGGAGGAAACTGGATATGAAAGAGGTCCGTGGCACCGAGGGATACATCTTCTTAACTGGAGCACATCTGCCCCCTGATGCCAAAAATATGAAAGCCCCGCCTCAAACGAGAATGTTACCCTTTAGACATAAAAGTTTACTGTTGCTCCATATGTATGACTTGTGGATGCTCCCAAGTGGCTCTGACCCGATCAAATATTGCAGCTCCCCTCATGTTTTATACCGTTCTGTTTTGGGTCCTAACGTGGAGCAGTCAGCGGCCACAATCTATTTTTTTCACGGCCCGCCTTGCCGATAACATAAATTTCCTCGTCCGGGTATAAAACGGAGACCCCTCTCCCTGGGAGTCGTTCTTTAACTGCTTCCAATATCGGGATGGCACTGGAATGATCTCCTTCACTTAGGAATTAAGACAACAGGAAAAAAAAAAAGACTTTAGAGAAAGTTAACTCTCAATGTAGTCGTTATAATCGACGTTAATGGAAGCTGCAAGACTGAATAGAATAAAGGCGATGTTTTTACCCTTAGAAAAAAAAGGATAAACGACAAGTCGAACAATATCGTTTAGCAACGGCTCAAAAAAGCAAGCATAAAAATTAGCCGTTTTGAAAGGCCCTGAGTACTTTCAACGAACTAAACTAACGTTACAAATTTTTTTTAAATTCTTACTGATAAAAAAATACTGACATATTAGAAAAAAAATGAATGAAAGAAATATACGTGACCCATTCATTAACAAAATTAAAATGAGTTTTCATAATTGTAAAAATGAGGGAACCTCAATTAAACTACATGCTGGATTTAAGGAACTGAACTTGAAATGAAATTCTTACTCTTATGAAATTCTTAAAAAAATATTCATTTACAATACATTTTTAACATTTCATAGACGAGTATATAACTTAAACATGATGATAAATCAAAAATACAGATTTTAAAGTTGTGTCACTTAAGAAATACATGTGTGATATATCAAGAAAAGTTTATGAAACGATACAATTAGATACTTGAACACAACAAAGGAACAAACAAACAAAGGATAAACGACCACTTCGCAAATTTATACCTGACGTTAATCCAGAAATCTATAACAAATTGATCTTATAAATATTAATTTAAACGTTTTAACCTCTCAGAGAACGAAGCATGTCACTACAACGTACAAACAACACTAGCAATGAATCATATTTTATATAAATGCCCTCTTTTTGAAAAAAAATGACCAATTCAAAAAAAAAAAAAAAAAGAAACTATTCAAAAACTACAATTCTAAAATGAGGAAATTCGTTCAAAATGTCGAACATTAACAGAAAAATAGTTTTGCACCTACTGACTTTGACTTTTTGTGTGAATTGTTTATTTCATTTTCATTGTTTGTTTTCTTTTTTAAATATTTTTATTGTGCCTATTGTATAATTCACTGATATTCTTTTATTATATATATCATGCAATTATCAAAGCAAATAATAAACTTGCATGGATGGAATGTGCTCACTTTTCTAATTTACGATTCTTTCGAAGGTTATTTTGGAAGAGAAAAAGACAATGAAACGAAGTATTCTGATGTAGGCAAGAACAATATTTTTTAAATGTTTTACTTTAGAACAGTATTTTACTCCGATGTGTTATATTTCGGTTCACCACACATCTTAAAACAGAATGAAACCCATCGGCAGTCAGGAATCTCAGAATGAAGCGAGATGGATTTACTTTTAGAAAACTTGGTGGTCAAAACGTCGGAACGTAATATAAAATGTATGAAAGATGTTGGAAATAAGTTTTATCAAATGCGAATTCAATTAGTACAGTTCTTGTTTTTTTATTTTACTTTTTAATTTCTCAACTCATAATGGAACCCTTTGAATACGCTGTAATTTTAAAAATTTATTATTGTTCAAAACTAAATATCTGTACAAGGCAAATTCATTATAATTTTGTAGGTTATGAAACATTATTTTTTCTACAATCACACTGGCTTCTATGCTTCTTTCACCTTATGCAATTAGAATAAAATTGAGATTGACTTTTATTTTAAAGTTTAGGAAAGGCTTGTAAATTTCAGTAAAATATGTTCTTTAAAATTTGCAAAACATAAAAACTAATTGAAAATAAATTTGTAAATTTTATACTTGATTTCTGGACAATATCCAACTCTATGCTGACTCTTCTTCGTGCGATTTTATTTTTTGTTGGAACAGTGATATTTAATGTTTAATAATTGCTCTAGTAGGTATTAAAAAAATATAAAACATAAAAAAAATAAACTGATTACCGCTAATGCATATTAGAAACGACAATAGAGTGATAGGTGTTACGGATTGGATTAGTTCTGGAGCAGTTACTGTTAAAGTACTGTAAAACAGTTGATGCAAAACTATAAAATAAGTTATACTCCTAAATAAATTTATAGTTTATAACGAGCATCACTAATTAGAAATTGCTTTTACGCTCACGATTATGATATTTAATAGTCTTTTTATTAATTGAATGTGACGACATTAAAGTTATAATTACTAATAGTAGGGTAATCTTTAGAACGATAACAATACAGCAGAAAATAAAGTCGAGTGACTTTGCTTTTTAACGTCATATTTTTTTATTAGAAACTATTGTTTTATTGTTTCTTTATAAAAATATAACATGATTTTATGTCATCGAAAACTGCGAATTACATCTAATTCTTCAACATTCCAGAGCTATGTCGAGTGTTATTGAATTGGCATTAGAATACATAGAAATATGAAATACCGACGAAAACTAATACTTAACCAGCCCTGACTCTCTTTCGGCTATATAATATTTGCATTTGAGGTACGCATAATGTTATAGAAGGATCAATACAATTAGGATTGATGAATTAAGTGTCACTTCTAATGAGATGATTTTATTTGAAAACTAGTTTCGAATGCTAAACATTCATCTTCAGTATACATACAAAATATTTTTTTCAACACATCAGTACTATGTTACATAGATTATATATACTAAAGTTTTTTAAAAAGATAAGACAAGAAATCAAGCATAGGCACTCACCTTCGAGGTATCTAAAACACTGAATTTGTGAGAAGTATAAGGGGGAGGCAGGTAGGTTAAGTTTTAGATTTACAATGGGGTTTCCCTTATGACTCATTGGGTTTTTCCGTTCCTATGGGAAAAAAATTTAAAATGGGGCTATTGGATATGTTAATCTGATTATTAAAACAAAAACCTGGATCGGTTTTAAACGATTTTATTATTTCTAGTGATTCAAAAGTATTATCTATGTCTAGTAAAAGTATTATCTGTTAAAAATGTCTTATATGTATGTAACATAGTACTGATGTGTTGAAAAAAAATTTGTATGTTTTAGAACTGAAGATGAATGTTTAGCATTCGAAACTAGTTTTCAAATAAAATAATCTCCATAGAAGTGGCACTTAATTCATCAATCCTAATAATATAATATTTGAAGTAACTAACCTAATTTATTCAATACAAAATTAAAAATTATTTATTCCATGTGGATTCCGGGTTATTCAAGTGTAGAAGGTAAAGTTCAGGCAGAGACAGCTATAGATGGTTAATGTTGCCATATATAAACGTAATATTAATACATATTAACACGAAATATGGGGTCAATATTTATAGGTTTGCGATTTTCTTTTTTCACACAATTTTTAGAAGTATATAATTATTAAAAAAATTATGTTTATAAATTCATTTTACTAATATAATTGAGGATATCACTATTACTCATTTCAAAAGTTAAAGTTGCTGTATATGTTTAGTATAAGCTAAGAGATGGGAAAAGCAACACTGGGGTGGGCGAGATCGTTTTTCTTCCTGTCACAGAGACATAACGACTCTTGAAATACAGGATCTGGTCTTCTAGCATCTTCCCTTGGGGATATGTGATACATAGCATGTGTTTACACTTGGAGGGTATATATATATGTATATATATATATATATATATATATATATATATATATATATATATACATATATATAATATAAACAGGTACCCATTAATTTATTTTTAAATCGTTTTCAAAATAATTAATAATTGGAGAAAAAAGTTTAAAAATAATATCGCTGAAGTAAGAGAAACGTTTTAAAATATATGGTAACAGAAACAACATTTAGCGTTAATCCAACGAATAAACTCCCGACATGTATAGAAAGACGTAGGTGGGACATTTATATTAGAGGATTTTTTTGTAGTTCTAATGAAAAATGTACTAAAAAAACTTGGATTTCACAAAAGTACGGGTTTTTAGCGTACTAGTATGTGTTTTTGGCCACTTAATCTCTTTAACTCTAAAAATATAGGTCCAATCCAAATTCTTTTATTCATAGTAATGCTAGTTAAATTTATTATCAGATCCTATGTATAAAAAACTACCTTTCTGATTGAAAAAAAATACATTTTGAATCGGACAAATACTTTCGGAGTTGAATGAAAAATGTGCCAAAAACCATGGATTACAGTTTACACAATTACAGTTTTAACTGTCTATTATTAGTTATACTACTTATATTCTTTCTATCGTTATATAATAATACATATTATTATCCATATCGTGATTCTTAACGTACTATTGTTATTCAATAATATGAAAATATACATATAAAACATATATAAAATATATATATAATTGTTTTATATATATTATGGTTTTTTTTTTTTTGTTTTTTTTTTTTTTTTTTTTTTCACCTTTTTTGTTTTTTCGTTATTATTTTTTTTGTAATTGTCATCAGTTTTACGGGTGATTAGCCCAGTGTTAGTTGTTAGTGATGTTATTACAATAAAATATATGTTATGTTATTATAATAAACATGAACTAAAGATCAGTTTTTATTCATTACTACCAACTCCTTGTACCAGCTGTACCTGACAGAGTGGGGTCAGAAAATCTTCACTGACGCTCGGCGTGATCAAAAGTGATCAATTATACAGTCATTTCTATAGCAACTAGATTTGATTTTTCGTTGAGATTCGAGAAAGGGAGTCCTTGAAAAATACCAATAGGTGAGTTTATAAAATATTTTTAACATGCATATTATCGTATTTATTATATACTACATTCCTGAAAACGGCCTTTTATTTTACTGTACATTGTTCGGAAATAATTTCATGAACGATTTTATACATAGGATCTGATAATAAATTTAACTAGCATTAATATGAATAAAAGAATTTGGGTTGGACCTATGCAGTGTTTAGAGAATTCATGGCAGAGAGTACTGGTTTCGGCATTGAATCTTATTTATTTGTAAAGTTATATCTTTTTTTTGTTTTATAAGGAAGATAGTTGGAGTGTATAATCATATACGCTATAATAAAATTGCATTCATTTATTGTACCAACGTTTCGTCTTACAATACAAGCCCCCATTAGGGCTAGAAGAAAATATATGAAATGAAATGAAAAGTAAACTTTATTCTGTGGAATGCAATCCCCTAAGAATAGTAATAATTTACAATTACTGGTACAAAAGTCTGGCCGTATTACTTACAATTCAATGAATCAGTAATTACAAGACAATTTGTCGACAGGAGACAAAATAGAATACAATCATATATGAAAAGATAAATCAAATTTATGTACAAATGTAAAAGTAAATGATGTTCAAAAGAAGTTAGTGACGAAGTTTTACGAATAGGAATGGGTAATGAATTCCAGAAGGAGGCAGCACAAATGATTAAGGATTTTTCAAAAGAAGTAGTCCTATATAAGGGGGTAAATAGGTTAAAAGGTTGGGTCTTGGGCTGAGGAGGTGGATAGAAAAACGCAGAGGTATTAGATCTGGAATATAGGAAGGTTATTTTTTTTTTTTCGGTTTTAGTGGTTTAAATAGGAATGTTCCCAGGAAGTATTGCTGTAGGAAATCATGAAAAAGCTCAGAATATCGGCAAGTAACGTGTGACCGCCTGGGGATCCCGAAGACGAATCTAATGAAACAGCTCATTAGTCTTCTCTATTTCATCTAGAGATCACCAGACAACCCCATAAACCCAGCAACCATATCCAAAGCAAGGGAAAATAAGACGGGTCACTACAAGTTGACAGGGTACTTTGGAGAAAGAAATCTCGAAGTCTATTAAGCTGTTTAAGATAGATTTTTTTTTTTTTTTTTTTTTTTTTTTAAAGATTTGGGCGATATGGTTATTCCAGGATAGGCATTGATTGAAGGTAACTCTCAGGTTTTAATAGAGTTTTGGAACTGAATGGAAAGGGTATGGAGATAATGAATTGGGTAGGAAGGGCATTATGAATATTGATATAAAAAAAAAAAAAAAAAAAAAAAAAAAATCCAAAATGTATAAAAATTAAAAATAAATAAATATATAAATTAGTTTAAAATGCAATAAAATTTGAATGGATACAGTAGCTAACAGAAATTGATATATAAAGTATAATTAATAACTGATACTGTCAAAATAGAAAAAGTAAACATTTTAAAATATGTACTTAATATCTTATTTTGTGGTATGCTTTGGGGTTGTCCCACACAGAATGATCGTTTTTGGGAATAGGGAATAAATTAAAAAAAAAATAACGAATAAATAAATTATATTTAATTCAAAATATATCCCATTTATATTAACACACTTCCCTGAACGATTAAACAAGTTCTCAATGCCAGGTTTGAAAAAAGTGTGAGTAACATGTTGGAACGAAATCGCAAATGCAATTTTTAATTTCTAAATGATTAGTTAAAAATTTCTCCAGGTATAAAATGGTAAACGAAAGTGGTGGTCTGAAGAGGAATGATAATGAGAATGGTAGTTAAGGACTTCATAACCAATTCCAATTATTTATTGCCTGTATCGAAATATGAGGTCGAGCGTCATGCAACAGTATAGGTCTTTTTCTGTTTCTTTTTCATGCATGCTGTTCTTTGATAAAATTTTGATACACTCGTTCAATTTCTTAGATCCTTTAATGTAAGATTTGAAGATCCTCCCTTAGCTAAAAAAGAAAAATGGATAACCCGTCTACCAGATACAGTAACCATTTATTTCAGAAGAAAACTCTGATTTAGCTAGTGACCAGAGGCTGATGATTGATATCTAACCATTGATCAGATCGGTGTCCATTTTCATTCACAACCCATAATTATTACCATGTTTAAACTCTTTTATTCGTTATTCTATAAACGTTATTATATAAACTATTCGTTCTTATTCATAATTGAGAATATAATTATTTTTCTGGGGATCCGCATTCAACGCTTTAAATCCTCCATAAACATTAACATTTAAAAAATATGACTTTTATGTGGGACGATCCAATATAACAGCATAATCCAACCTTCTTTTTAATCATTTATTATTGCAGTTAACAATATTACACCAGTTTCATTTATGTTAAAAATGACCATTATTCGTTTTCTAAAATATTGATTTTGAATTGAATGTTTAACTTTATTATTATAACTTGAATAAAAGTAAGTTATTTTTTGCTCAAGGCTTATTCTGAAATTGCCCATTGCTATGTCATTTTCTTCTTAAACGATAAATTAAATAATAAAGTCTCGAGTTTAACCCTTAATATAAAGATTATAATGTTCCATAGTTTGTATTCAGCAAAATGTATAATTGCAATGCACCCGGTTTGATTATTACAGAAACGATTGATAATATCAGCATCGTATATAAAAAAAAAAAATCTTTCCGAAAAAATAATAATTATTTTCTGATTCTGTAATGTTACTCTTCTCTGATAATACTAACTCTGCTTGACACTTTTTTTACATACTATGTAAGAAGAGAGGACATTAAGGAGAAATATAAATTTTCATTTTTATTCGGCCGTTACCTTTTTTTCGTATAAAATTTACAGTTACTGAAAGTCTTCGGCCATGTTAACTGTAGAGTTATGCTCAATAAAACTTAGTCCAACATCCACTTAGTTTCGAATAAGCGACCTGAATTGCCATCGAGCAGCAAACGTTATGACGAAAATGGGTTAATCTTTGTACAGCCATCAAGAAGGCATTCTCCTGTAATCTAATTGAAAGCCCTATTGCGAGATATTAGTGCGAATCGCCTTGTGTAAGTTCCAGAGCGGCTTTCATAAAGATAATTTGGTGTGTGATCTCGCAAACCCCATCAACTGTTCCTATATGAAATTAGTTTCTCCAGCCTTTTTCTCTTACAGTTCTGATAGGTTTTAGTGATATTAGTCAAAGCAGTGACAGGAACAATAAAATAAAAGCAGATTGGTGGCAGGATCCAGAAGTTTTTGCGTCCTACAAATTCTATTCGCTCCAAATATTTTTCTACTTAAGCAAAGACTTTCATATATGAACCAGTAGTAAAACTAGCAGTTATGTGTGGCAGAGATGTGGTGCCTGGCCAAGGAGACAGAACGAGCTTTGCTAGGGAAACAAGAATCAGGGTTAGGAGCTAACTAAACCAATTGTATGATGAGTCGGATACCCTTAGTTCTTTTAAGAACAATAGGTTGAGGTAGTTACGACAAGTTGAAATAATGGTGTAGACTAACGAAAATAATGATGAATAATGTACTAGCAGGAAAAAGAAAGAAAGGAGACCCAGACGACGATTCCTGGACGATCTGAAGGAGGAATTGCGATGGCTGGATACCATAGCATGAGAACATGAGGAAAAGAGACCAATAATAGCAGAAATCCAGGTTTTAACAGTACTGACAGCAGATAGTGAGTTAGGAAGGCAGAATGAGTTTTGGTATATATATGATATAATTACGGATGAGCATTTATATATATATATATATATATATATATATATATATATATATATATATATATATATATATATATATATATCGATCCTGCGCCGCCATCCAATTCCTCACACCCAACATGGACCTAGCATCACTAGCCACACCATTACACTATCGTAGCCGAGGTCTTCCTCTGCGCCTAGTTCCATACATAACCTCTATCATAATTTCCATTGCAGGCAACTCGCAGCTTATTTTTTCACTTTATCCAGAGGTATAGAATACTATGTCGTAGACCAATTACTTGTAAGGTGAGTTAAACCAAATTTAATTAAAAGTTGAAGAAATAGAGTCTTTTAAAAATAAAACCGATTCAAACTGCTCTCCTGTGGAGATTGTTAATATTAGATGTTTAATATGGTTCAGTCAATAATGATGAATCTCAGGAACCATATTAAACATATATATATATATATATATATATATATATATATATAGAGAGAGAGAGAGAGAGAGAGAGAGAGAGAGAGAGAGAGAGAGAGAGAGGAGAGAGAGAGAGAGAGAGAGAGAGAGAGAGAGAGAGAGAGAGAGAGAGAGAGAGAGAGAGAGAGAGAGAGAGAGAGAGAGAGAGAGAGAGGGAGAGAGAGAGAGAGAGAGAGAGAGAGAGAGAGAGAGAGAGAGAGAGAGAGTGAGAGAGAGAATCAGAAAGTGACAAGGGTCAGAGAAAAGAGAGAAAAATAATTAGATATATTGCTACAGATATAAATAAATCGAAACTCATTTATCATATTCGATTATTGGATTCAAATTAAATGTAATATTAAAAGGTTTTTCTACAGGTAATGTTATTTATAATATCCTCCCCTACACGTCATTTAGTAAAATAGGTAGGATAGTCCTGTAGGTAGAATAGTCCCCAGTAATGAAGTCATGACATGCCACATTATTTGCTCCAACGTTTACCTCTCCTTTCATCACAACGTTCAACAATCATACCGTTTGCAAAATTTTTATTTGTATTGACTTTAACAAAATTAACTGATCGCCATCTTTACTAATGATCGGTTATTAACCTTTATCGGGGAACAATACCTTTTAAATATTTCCGTTCAGTTAAATTATAATTATGGTTGAGTATTTTTCCATGTATACCTAACCAGCGGGGAACCATTAAGATGGATTCAATGGGCCAAGATAAGTTTAATAACGGTCCCTAACAGTCCCAACGGCCCTTTTGTGATGTCCGCGCTGAAGGGGACAGCGTAAATAAACGCTTCGGACAAATGATGATGGCTGGCGAATTAGCATCAAGTTTGCAACGATTATCAATGCCGGAAAAAAATCAAACGATATCAGGGCTAACTGCTACCTTACAGCCATTTCCTATTCCGGTATCAAGCTGCTCTTATTGAGCTTCCACTCTTTTGTCGATGAAATTGGCATATATTATTGAGCAGGTGGAAACGAATTTAGGCGTCCAGTTGCAAAAAGTAGCACCAGAAGCCAAAAACCATAGCAATATGATGCCCAATTAATATGAATGTAATTTTTCTTGTATAATTATCAGAAAAATAGATGGTTTTAGTTGGGCAAGCGTAATAAGGGCCCCTGTTGACCAGTTTTTTTAAAAATTGTTTTTGTTCTGTACTTACTCCGTTTTGCAACAGTTTGAGACTTACTCCTTTTTGATAATGAAATAAATACATGTCCTGAGTTGATTTATAGAATTCAAATGATGGATAAAAAAATGATTTTACCTTCAAAAATGTTAACTTATTAGCTTGGTGAACAATAAAAACGGATAGTAAAATAATAAACGATATATGTAAATACATGGACTAGTCTATGTAATCACAATACACATTTTTCTAAAAAAATATTCTTCTTCCTCATCTTACTTCTAGACAGACTTTTAGTAAAACCTCTTTGAAAATGGCTAAAAACAATTTATCATTAAAAAATATTGGGATACATAAATGCGATTATTTTTTAGAATATTGAGGAACAAAATAAAAAACAATAAAGTATTAAACTATATGTAGCAGTATCAAAATATTATTGACTGTATTTTTTAGTAGGTAACTTAAAAATTCGAAACAAATAACTATCTATCTAATATCTAAATAACTTTTTTTATAATGTTTAAAAACATTTATTAGTTTAGTTTAACAAAAAAAAAAAAAAAAAAAAAAAAAAAAATATAATTTAAAAAATGGACTAGTCAATAGTAATTACGATCACAATAACAGGTAACTTTTCTAAACAGCTAATTGTGTTTTTTGCACCTCGTTTGTGTCTCCTAAATCTGACAAATAATATGCATAATATGGCAGCCATATTGTGAGATACTCAGTTTTGGTACTGTGATAGGCATGGTTTTACTCCCTTTTGCAACAGTATGTAATTTTTAATTGTAAATTTGAAGAGCTTTTCCTTCGTTTTTAAACCTAAAACCTAGTCAGATTCTGCGTGGCAAGGAGCTGGATCGAACGGCATATAGAACTCAATTTCGATTTTCGGAGGGTTTGCTACGTTTTGAATTAGGCACCTCAATTATAGAATTATAAATAATATATTTTTTTAAAATTAAGATTTATCAAACAGGTTTTCTAGAAATTCAGTTGAACCTTTTTTGTTTTCAAAAGTTAAAAAAAAAACAAGTACCATATTTATAATTCTTGTGGCGATCCTTAAGTATTAAATGAAACCTAAAAATGTTATTTTAATTTATCAAGTTATTTAACATCGATATAGACTCTAGAGATGTTCCGACTAGTCAGTCATTTTCCTCATTTATATTTCTAAACTTAAAAATTGGTCGATTAATTTTTATTTTAGTTTCTTCTTTACAATTTATTAATTCTAGGAATAGGAACACTTTTTTTTTATTATCAATAATAGAACTTAAGAAAGATCATGAAACTGACAGAAAACCAATTTGATAACTTTTATAATACCGAATGAAAAACATCAGTAACCTAATTTATAATTTTTTTCATCACAGCTTTGGTTTTGTATTATAATTAAAAAATTCTAATTCTTAATTGAAATGTAATATAAAGATTGGACCACGAAACGAAAATTGCTATTTTAGCAATTCACATAAACATGATCTCTTTTTCGGCACGATTCAATTCTGAATTCAACAATTAACGATCTAAGCTAAGTAAAGTAAATTACTGTATTGTGCTTTATTTTTATAACAAAAAAAACAATCCATTACACATTAGCTCGTTAGTAAAAATCGTTAATAAATAGTTAACAGAATAAAACAAAAATTATATAATTATTTTTGAGAGGAAGAGAATAAAAGTTATATCGAAAAAATATTTTAATCAGCCATTCTATTATAACGTAATAATTATGGAAAATGCCTGGATTTTCTACATCACTTATATCTTCTTGGAAAAGAATAATGATAACATAGTATATTATATATAAAAAATTGAATAAATATTATAAATAAAAATTACTACAAAAGATGAATGGATATAGTTGATAAAGAGAAAAACATATAAATAAACGTAATAGATAAATAGTTCATAGTAAAATAAGGATAATTAAAATCCTTGTTTAACTATGTACTACTATTGGAATGCTGTCTTATTTTTTAAACTCACAATATTTATTTTTTAAAATATAATTATTATTCTTCGTCATGATTATTTCTACTATGATAATAAACCTTCTGGTATGCATAAAATTATGGTGCATGGAATTATTTTTTGGAGGGGGTTATGCTATTAATATTCAGGTTAAAAAAATATAACCCTATGTTTTATAGTTTTTTATATAGGTTTTTATAAAGAATTACCTCGTAAGGAAATTATTCTCCTTACCTCGTAGCTAACATAGTCTTATTTCCGAAGCAATAAAAAATCATGCGGCCATCTTGAATCCAGATTCTATTCTTCGCCCAATCTATTACGACACCCTCTTGAACCTAAATATATGCTCTCTTGAATTTAAAAATACTTTCTTACTCTGTGAAATGCCCCTCTTTCTATATTTATGAAATCACATCTGTTGACAGATACTAGAGTGTTAAAAAATAAATTAGTATACTTTTTGTTTGGGTTTTTACTATCTTATTATCTCCCATCTTATACCACAAATCACGAGGGAAAAGGATAAAACGAAATCGACTTAGAAATTTAAAGCAATAAAATTACTTTCTTTTGATCATAGATTCTCTTTAAGTATACCCATTAATTCTACTATATTGTCTTCAAATGCTTCATTACTAACCAATAGTGCCTTATTTCCAGCTTATCCTGAACTCGATGCACAAGTACCAGCCGAGGATACACTTGGTGAAGAGACCGGAAGGTGGTGCGACAGCCCCTATCACAGATCTCGAACAAGAGCAGTACAAGACATTCGTCTTCCCTGAGGCTGTCTTCACAGCGGTCACAGCATACCAGAATCAGCTGGTGAGTTGGATCATTTATTATTTACTCATTAATTTGTCTTTTGTCTTCCCCTCAAGAGTAGGGATAAGTATCGATACGTGATATATCAAAAATATCAATTTTTTGTAGCGATACGAACATTACGATGTATCTTTTTCTCTATATTATACAAATTCTACATAAAACAATATATGCTTAATACGGTTTTTTCAGTCAATAAAATAACAACTATATTTTGGCGACGTTTCGAGACCCTATTGTTCTTATAATTAACAGGAACAAACAGGTTAAAATAAAATTATATAAGTTACACAAGACAATATAAATAATTAAGCTAGCAACAATATAAATATATAAAATACATACGATAGAATATATAAATGTAACTAATTAATGTGTAATTACACAGCAACGAAAATTCCATCTGCCTGTAAAAATCTGGAAATATCATTCCAGCACGAAACGGCTTCGGGGTTAGGGATCACAAACGGAAAATGGCTTGTCTTTTTATATAATAGTATAGATATACGTATATTTATATATTTATATTGTTGCTAAATTTATTCTTTAAATTGCCTTGTGTAACTTATATAATTTTATTGTAACCTGTATTGTAAACTGTAGGCCATGATATTGAGAACAATATAGTCTCGAAACGTCGCACGCAGTTGTTATTGTATTGGCTGAACCTCAAGAACCGCATTAAACATATTATATTAAACATTCAAAAAAATATATCCATATAAAACTATGTATATATTATAAATAAAAGTAGCAAAACCTTATAAAATTGGTTTTAAAAAAAAATGGATAATTTTTAATATTAGAGGCAGGGGGCAGTTAGCTATTGCCTACTGTTTAATAATAAACCACTATTAAATTTTTTACTTTTGAAATAATTTTGTTCCTATATTAGTGGTGAAATTAATTAACTATAACGATAAAATAAAAAAAATGATAGAAATATTTAAAACGGCATTTTATAAAAAAATAAAATGAAACAATAATAATAAAAAAATTAAAATAAAAAAATCACATCATAGCTTCGTAATGATTTTTGTGGTCAACCCGAAAAATGTATATGGAATATCGATATTTTTCTTCCAATAACCGTTCCTACTCAAGAATCCTCCGAGCTCATTTTGATAATAAATCGAGTATCGTAAATCTATTAGTTATTATACTGTTATTTGAGAAAAATAATCTTAGGCATTGGAGGTTAATAGTTCTTAGAGTTAGGTTTGTTAGATTTATTTATATTATATAGGTGCTTATAATTAATAATACAAATTTTGTTCAAATGTTTTATTAATAGTTTCTCTAGCATTACGCTTTTTAGTGTGAATATTCTTCTACAGAAAAAGTGAATGACGGATGTTAAAAAGGTGGAAAGTTAATAGTATCGGAGGAAGGCAGCCATAAGTTTATGAGCCCTGTTATCATCACGTGCTTCCTATTGAGATAATGAATTAATGGCTGGAACTCATCTAGGAATCATCACTTCTAAGAAACCTCATTAGGACGAGGCGAATTACAATATAACATGTTAGGGAAATAGCCTGGCTAGGTTGTAACAAAATTATATTGATTTCAGTAATAATATTCGTTAGTAATGTATATTTAGGATTGATGAACTATTTGCCATTTCTATTGGAAGACTAGTTCCGAATGTTAAACATAATAAATTAAGACATATTCCAAACTTTCTCATTCTCACTTTTCATAACTTAATTTCATAGATGTCCACCTGACATCTCTTTAATAGGATACAAAAAATATTACACCATTTTACGTACAGATATGCAACAAAAACATTGATTTGTTATTTATGAGATATGAATTAATTTAATCATGAGCTATTATTACAAATTTGTTCTAAAAAGTGTTGTATAAAATAAATTACTAATTAAATATACATAAAACCTTTCTTTTCGTATTAATAATTAATAAGAGAAGGTGTTCGGAGTCTGCGAAAGATGCTGATTAGTTGAAGATAAAACATAGTTTGCAATTAAAAGATTTTTTACTGTGTTTCCAAAAATAGTTCAAAATTTAATATAAGTTAAACATATAACAAAGAACAGAAATAACCCTACTAGGGTAATAGTCATTAATATATAGTTGCGAACTTGTTTAACTTTTATAGAGAAGAACAGGAGGGTACACTAACAAGACAAGAGGGGACACACTCAGCCTCTCACGGATCTAGTTGGCAATTTTTTTGGAGGTTCCTGGTCAAAAAATATTAGACATGTATTTCTCCGTTCCGACCAATGTGCCCTAGAAGCCGAGAAAAAAAAAGAAGAAGCATAAACTAATTTATTTGGTATCTCGAGTTTAAAAAATGATATCGACATGATTCTATTTTTTTTAACTTTACTCTGCAATTCCTTAGCAGTTTTAGTGTGCAGCTTGTATAGTTTAGAGAATTTACGCGGGGAATTTTAATTAATTGCGAATTTTATTAGTTGATTTGTGACATAGTAAGGTGCATTCAGAATTCTAAGCCTTTTTGTAGTGCTTTGCGAGATTAGAAAATTGTCTTGTATTGACACCTGGAGTGGTCGAAAACGACGGGCGGCTTCTTGTTATTCGATCTCGAATGAGAGTGAAGGACTCCTTTAACTTTTAATAAACTTTATTTACAAAAAGATATATTTTATATTTTCCTTATAAATAGCCTCGATACAGTTTGCTTAGTCATCGCGTGAGTAGTTCTATTTTAAGTGCTGTAAGTAGAAATCAAGACACCATACTTGGTTCATACATACCTCAAAGAGATTATGGAGATTTCTTTAACGACTCCGATCAACCCAGCATTAAGTGACGGATATAGTTCCAATAGAAAATGTGGTGATCTAGCTCATATTGTCTTTATTCCAGCTCTCTATTAGAATTTGAAATTCTAGCAGGTTCTCGGACCCATTGTCCTGCTAATACTCACCACTAGTGTCCCTTTCCTTTGTTTACAAATGATGCTAATACTGGAACATGTGAGAGTACTCTTTCCAGCTCATGTCCCGGTGGGGACCATTGTCAATGATTCGTTCCCGTCAATGAAAGGACATGATTATCATGTGGACTATGGAATTACACTAAGAGACCCTCTCAATTACAGATAAACCTTTCCAACAGACAATGGCTATACCAAAGGACATGGAGAAGAGATGGCGATAAATTACTTAATGGCCACTTCACAAGATCTTTTCATCCACCGATCCTCAATGGGTCCTCAAATTAAAACGTTTATAAGAACTATCAATTACAGTGAGAGGCATTTTTACTTTGGTGAACAGTTGTTTCTATGAAGTCTGAATGTATTGTTTCTGAACAGGAATGTTGTTGGAATGTCTCATGTAAATGTAGAGAAATAATTATCGATCCCCTTAATTTCTACATACATTTAAATTCAATCTCAGGCTTGATAGATGAAGACAAAAAAATTAATTAAAATTAAAAAAGTATTTTTACCAATGATTTTCCAGCGAACTGAATTCTTTTCATGCCTATGTAAATATTTTAAGTAGAATCAATATTATTTGAATCTTAGTAATTAAATTGCCTATAATGAATTGTTTTAATTGAACACCATACATGATAATTGGACAAACAAAAAAAAAAATAAATAAAAATAAAAAATAAATAAATAAATAATATATATATATATATATATATATATATATATATATATATATATATATATATATATATATATATATATATATATGAAATGAAGGAGTTCTATAGTTAGAGAAACTTTTGCATTTTCCATTGCATGAATAACACATCAAATCCCTCTTCAGCCAATTCCTCTTTTTACACCTCAAAGAATACATCCAAGAAAAAAAAATATTAAAATAATAAATAAAGGCTAAATGAACCCGAAGGTTTTACTCCTCGGATGTTTACTCGACGGCTTGAAACCGAGTACCATTTTTGAAAACCGGTCACTATTAAATAAACGACTTTACATGCCCATTTTGACCGTTGCACTGCTATTAACGGAACGAGATTTATATGTAGTAAGCGCGAATAAGTAGTTTTGAGATAGAGAAATAACAAACTCTTCCGGTTTCTAATATATATTTCCTTTGCTGCCTCTTGAATTTCACCCCTCCTAGATATTTGAATCTCCATTGCCGAAATTTATACCGTTTCTATTACATCGTACTTTGGGAACTGTTTTCTTAAATAAGCTTCTGTAAGCTAAACATTAGAATGAGAAAAAAAATTCAGATTTTTCATACATTGACAAAATAGAAATGACTATGAAAAAAATAAAATAAAATAAAAATAATTCGTTGAAGCCACTCATATAGGGGAAGGAAGTTGACATAAGAGAAAAAAATTGTTGAGAATAAGGCATCTTCACAGTGCCACTTCCGGGAGAAATATTTCCCGATTTCTGATAATTTTGTTCCATTCTGTTCCGGGATGAATGTAGTAATAGTGATTATTCTACTATCATGTTCGATCGAATGATTTGAACATATAATAACATTATAAGTGAAGAAATAGGTCAATCGGATTATAAATTTAATGAAATTCTTATGAAATATACCTCTCCGTAGTAGATCCGATAGAATTTCTTTACTGTGCTGCTTTCTCATGCCCGAGTTCGTGTTGCCGGTATTTAGGGCATATATAGGGTATATAATAGGGCCATATATAGGGCATATACAGGCTATATAATAGGGCATATATGGGTATATAATAGGGCATATATAGGGCATGTAATTAGGCATATAAAGGGCATATAATAGAGCAACATGTGTGGTGACGGGTTTGTTTCAATTCTATTTTGTTGAAATCGCCCTCGACGTTGTCGTACGGACTGAACTGGGCATATAATCTTCCAATGTTTGCATTTCATTTATGTGCATTAAATAATAATCCGAAAATACTGCTAAAATATGAGAAATAAATTACACTTAAAAAGTATTTGTTCTGGTTAAGGGTATTAGTATTGGTGGGTATTCCTAAAAAAACAAAACAAAAAAAAAACAGTATTTTCAATGGTAATATTTGTTCGAGTTATACACTGCATCAATATTAAGTAACAAGTATGGTATACACATTCATATTCCATTTTTGACGTTTTTTTCTAAAGCTTTGCCACATAATTAAAGAGATAAATAATCTGTAATATAATCACGTTTTAGTTTTATTCTTTGCTCTCAGTCAAGATAGAGAAATTGTAGTTTTGTATGCTATCTCTTTACCACAGCCAAAACCCGTTGTTCGGAAATTAATGCAGGATTTCATGTTTAAATCAAAAACTGATACTATTATTAATGTAAATTATTTTTCAGATTTTGGTTGTGGTAAAGATATAGCATACAAACCTACAATTTTACGTGAACATATTATTTCTTCATCTTGACTGACAGCTGAGAAAAATAAAATAAAACGTTATTTTTTCTCGGCTTTCAATGTTCATTGCCGGCAATACCTGTAGTTCTGCTCTATTATAGATCCCTACCATCCACACAAAAATCAGGATTCAAATCTTTGAGTTACAAGTCAAAACGTCTCCTTTTAAGATGAAACTAAGATATCACACTTATGAGATCTGGGTAATGGGATCTTATCTAATAGGACTTTTGGGCAGAAACTACGATGTAGAGTAAAAGTAATGTATCAGGTTTTAGTTGTGATAAAGAGATAAATAATCTATTTAATAATACTATCAGTTTTTGGTTTAAACTTGTAATCCTGCATTAATTTCCGGACAACCCAATAAATCTGCATTGGCCTTAGCTTTATTGGAATTTTTGCTTACTTATTTTCCTCAATCTTTTACTGCCATGATTTTCGCTTTACTCTGTTACTTAGACCAAGCTAAGACGCCCACGTTTGACTGGTGTGAAAGATCGACGTATCCCGTTGACAGAGAAGGCCGATGGCTGGGGTCCAAGAAGGAGAGATGGTCGGTTAACGATAGTTAGGGCTACCTGAAATAGCCCCCCCCCTCCCCCACCTGTCCTGGCTCACTAATTATCTTTATCATCAGTCCCCGGGGTCGCCTCGTTTCCTCCAATTAAAGCACTCTCTGCTCACTATTTGTATTCCACGTCCTTCCTCTGAAATATAGTGAGTAGAGGAAGTACTCCGCTATAATTATGATCTCTTTGGATATTTCTTGGGAACCAAAAACATTTTTAATGAATTCAAACTATATAATAGCTGAGATCTGATATTTAGATATGATATTCCCTGACGATAACTAACCAACAAAACACAAATAACCGATAATTTATCATGAACAAGGACCGTAATTTCTGCTTGTTAATAAAAATGGCAGAGTAGATATCGTTAATAAGATTTTAAATTTTAAATTATATTCACAAAGGAGCACCAGAACTCTGCCCTGCCATAGAGAAAAGCAGTAACTCAAAAATTGTGAGATAAAGACCTCTTGTACTTATTTGACTTATTGTTTGATTCTTTATGAAATTTTCGATTCGATGCTCCGCAGAAAAGCGATTAAAAGTCTAATTACCGTCTTCTACGGAGCATTGAATGGAATATTTCACCACAAATCCATCGATAAATCTAATGAGTCGTTATCTCACAATATTTCAGTTACTGCTTTTCTCCTTGGCAGGGCAAAACTATACATATAAGACTAATTCAACTAACAAGGGGAGGACACACTCAGTCTCTCACGGCTCTTGTTGGCAATTTTTTTGGAGGTTCCTGGTCAAAAAATATTAGACACGTATTTTGCCGTTCCGACCAATGGGCCCTAGAAGCCGAGAAAAACAATAAAATAGCATCAAACTAATTTATTTTTTATCTCGAGTTTAAAAAATGATATCGACATGATTCTTACACCAAGATTTTTAGTTTAAATGAGAATTTAAGGAAAATACAGTCGCTCCATAGATTTTGGTTTAGATTAATTAAATTACAAACAAATGATTAGTTTTTCAAACAAACAACCTCTATAGATTTTTTGACACAAAAATTGACGTCAGATTCTAATTCAGCACCCTCAAAAACATTAAAAAACGCTTATTCAACAAAATCAAAAAATATCATTTTTTTCACCCTCTTCGAGGAAAATGTAATTTTTAAACCGATTATTGGTTGCATAACTTTAAATCGCCATTACTTTGTCACACAATTCACTGGTTGGTATCGCTGGAAAGATGAGGTTCTCAGCCTTCTTTTGATGTATATTTGTATAATTGGTATATATATATATATATATATATATATATATATATATATATATATATATATATACCTTTCCTGAGTTTTGAGGGTGCTGAAATGGAATTCTAGGGCTAAAAAAATTGTCTACCACATTTTACAGTGTAAAAGCTAATTTTTTTCAAATGAAGTACGTTCAATATTTTTTTTTTCACAAGAACCGACATCGCATTCGAATTCAGCATTCAAAAGAGCTCTTAAATACGAAATTTCATCCAAATAGAAAAATAAAAATTTTTAAGCTTCAAAATTTGCCTTACCAAATGGTAGGCAACTTTTATTTAAATTGATAAAAACATTAATTACGCTTAGACGGTTTAACGCAGGGGTGCTCAAACTTGAACTGCTGGCGATCTACCTCAATATTTTTAGACTACTTACGATCGACTCTGAGACTGCAAGTGTGTGTGATGCAGGGTTGTCGTACATACACGATACACCCTACCTACCTAGGTAGGGTGTACCGTAGCATATATAGATATTAGCTTTCTGCACAATATAGGTACATTATTTTAGTCAAGGTTTGGGTTAGGTTTAGTTAGGTTCTTCTCTACAATATCAATGAAAAAACTCATAGTTATTCAAAATTGCGAGTTTATTTGTTGTTACAAAACAAAAGAGTTACATATGGTGTTAAACTTAACTAAGGAGTGGCTTTGGATGTTGAAGCGTGGCACTGCATGTCCTCAGCATACTTTTCATAAGATGGTACGTAACCACTGAGTGCTAATCTCAAGCATGATGACATATGATCGTCAGTTAGTCGATTGCGATATTTTGACTTAATTATCTTCATTTCAGAAAATGCAGACTCGCACAAGTAAGTTGACCCGAAAAATGCCGTCAGTTGAAGGGCGATTTGCCTTACATTCGGATATTTATCTTCAGATATAAAACACCAGAAATTTGTATCAGATGCTGTAGCTTTGAGATGTATATCTGATATAATCTGCACCAACTCATTTTCAACAGAACATGAGTTCATATTAAACTGACTTGCTATTTCAGTAGCTAATTCCTCAATGTTTTTACATGAAAAAGGATAACTCATAAATGATGCTATATTTTCCAATTTACTGCAATCATAAAAACGCATTTCGAATTGTCCCAAAATATTTGATAATTCAGCCTCATACGTATCATAATTCAACTGAGGAATCCTTGCTTTCAAAGACGGAAAATGTTTCAGATCCTTTCTTTTCAGTTGATCTATCATAAGTTGCAATTTACTTTTGAATGCGTTTACTGCGCTAATCATCTCAATAATAGTTTTTCCTTTACCTTGAAGCTCCAAGTTAACGGTGTTTAAGTGCATTGTGATGTCAGTCAAAAATGCCAAATCATTTAGCCATTTTTCGTTTTTCAAAATCTGAGTGTCATCACCTCTTTCGTCTAGAAAAGCTGTTATTTCGGGCAATAATTCTTGAAACCTTTCTAGGAATTTTCCGCGACTCAACCACCTGACGTCCGTGTGAAGAACTAAATCAGTGTGTTCAGCTGACTCCCTATCTTCCAACTGCAACTGAAAGAGCCGCCGTTGCAAGCTACGTGCACGGATGGAATTCACAATTTTTGTTGCAATGCCCATAATTTCCTCCGTGTTTAAAACTTTTGAACACAAAACTTGTTGATGTATAATGCAATGGAATGAAAAAAAATGAAGGGAATTCTTCATTAGCTCGACACAATGCCACAAAACCGTTTTTGTTTCCAGTCATTGCTGGTGCTCCATCGGTTGTAATGCACACTAATTTATATATTGGTAGCTCGTAGTTTTTTACAAAATTGAAGAAAACGTCATATATATCTTCGCCACGGGCCTTCCCCTTCAGAGGAATGATTGTCAAAAATTCTTCCTTAGCCAACATGTCATTGAATACCATCCGAATAAAAATACACAGCTGGGCAGTGTCTGTCATATCGATGGATTCGTCGAACTGTAAAGAAAAGTATGTACATTCCATGATATCATGTTTTAGTTTATCTGCGATGTCCTGACTCATGACTTCAATACGCCTTGTGACAGTCGGACGAGATAACTGAAGTTCTCTAATAGCAGACATGATTTCTGTTTTATTTTTAAAATCTCCAAATAAAGTCTCACCCGCTTCAATAAATGCTTCCTTCACCACCGATCCATCTTCAAATGGTTTCTTGTGTTTCGCCAAAATATGAGATATTTTAAATGACGCGATCGTAGCAGCTTTTGATTGTTTGGCTGGTCTTGTGAACATGGATTGTTCTTTTTTCAAACAAGATATCAAATCACTTACTTTTCGTTTTCTTAATTCACTCGGTAGCGGAAAATCCTTTTCATAGTTTTTATGAACCGTTTTATGATGCCTCTCTAAGTTACCACGCTTAGGTATTGCAACTGACGCACGACAAATAACACAAATGCACTTACCCTTCACCATACAAAAGAAAAAATCTTCCTCCCAATCCTTATTAAAATGATACGTTTTAGATTTCTTCACTGCACTCATTTTCCACTATTTAATAATAAACTTTGTATCGACGTAGGATCGCCATCAAGTTACAATTCAGAATGACTCCAATTCCTGCAGGCGCAACATTTATATCGGCGTGAACGAAAGTCTCGAATGTTCCCGTCAAACGCGCCGCCCGAAACTAGACTGTACTGTCTCTCGTCTAGAAACAACACGGCTTTTCTTTGACAAGTGCCGCGCGTTCCTTTGATAAAGCCACCTTTTGCCGCAAGCAGTGTTATTTTATTACGTAATACATTTTTGTAGTTTAGTTACCTACCTACTTATTAAAATTTTTTTTCTTCTCGAGATCTACCCAAAAAGCACTCGCGATCGACTAGTCGATCGCGATCGACCGTTTGAGCACCCCTGGTTTAACGTATCAACTTTATTTTTTTACACAAAATATAGGGCTTAAAATTTTTATTTTCCTCGAAGAGGGTGAAAAAAATGATATTTTTTGATTTTGTCGAATAAGCGTTTTTTAATGTTTTTGGGGGTGCTGAATGAGAATCTGACGTCAATTTTTGTGTCAAAAAATCTATAGAGGTAGTTTGCTTGAAAAACTAATCATTTGTTTGGAATTTAATTAATCTAAACCAAAATCTTTGGTGCAACTGTATTTTTCCTGAAATCTGCAATCAAAACTAAAAATCTTGGTGCAAGAATCATGTCGATATAATTTTTTAAACTCGAGATAAAAAATAAATTAGTTTAATGCTATTTTATTTTATTTTTCTCGGCTCCTAGGGCCCATTGGTCGAAACGGCAAAATACGTGTCTGATATTGCCAACAAGATCCGTGAGAGACTGAGTGTGTCCTCCCCTTGTAAGTCATATACACATAAAAAACGGTGAGCATTATAACCTAAATGTAATTTGAACACTATTAACCAATGAAAGAAATTACAATTGATAAAATATAACTCCTAAAAGGAATAAGAAGCAGAAAGAAGATAATGTGCAAAATTTTGTATTACATTACCATAAGAAGAAATCTGAAAACGCATAGAACTACATCTATGATACAAAATTATAGACTGAAAACTATTTGAACTTACAGACCACAGATATATGGAACACCTAAAATGTCACATATCAACGCACTCCAAAATTTTCAAGCAAAGCCATTGTGAAATATCATGAAAGCCACCTTAAACAACATAATTCTACACACTGAATATCGCATAGCAACAGTTAATGAACAAATATGGGCTCTCTACAAAGGATTCCACGAAAAATTACATGAACATCACAACACATTCATAAACTACATGGCCACAACTTCTGTTCCAGACTCAGAGAAGGCTGAAAAGGAGTTGGATAAGGGATCTCCTGAGCTAAGTTAGAAAAATAAATCAAGTTAGGTTGTTAATCATTTTGTAAAGAATGAATAAAGTTTCAAAATTACAACAAAAAAAAAATTAAGGGGCTATGAAAAAAACATCAAAATTCAACACACAAAAATGATACCTTATTGTTTTCATCAGCTACTTAAAAAAAAAGAAGAAAAAAAACGGAATTCACTTCTTTGGACTTACATTAAACAAATAGATGATCAAACTAAAACAATTAGACGTAAAATAAACTTGTCAAGTTTAAATAAAGAAATTGAGACTTCTGCACCTTACCTTTCAAAATCTATCGACACTAAAAAACCAAAACCTACAGTTAATGAACATATAGGTACGTATTCTGGACATACGGTTTCATGACTATAATAGGATATTGATACTTGTTAGTTAATAATAAGTATTCCTATGTTATACTCTTTCAGTCTCTAAAGAGACTATTGTCTTAGAGTGCTCAATAGGTTTATTTATGAATTTGGACTCCTTGAATTATTTTATTTTATATTTATAAATCGATATAACTTGTAAGTGTATAAAGAAAAACATCTGAGCAAATGTGAGGGGTAATGTATATAGTACATGTCTCAGTATTCTAAAGCAACTAGCCATTGCTAACACTTCAATTCAAATTTTATATTAGATGACCCCTAGACCATCTTCTTTTCAGACAACTTAGAAGGACGTCGGGAATCGAATGTGATTCTGAATAATGAATTAAAAACCAAAATAACAAATTAGTATTCGGGGATTAACTAGTAGCTGAGGCACGCAAGCACAGAGTTTTTGTAAATGTTAATTCGAGGTGAACTAACAAAAATGTGAATTAGGTTAGTTATAGATTCTCAGCTGTAATTGAATGTAGAGTTTGAGCTAATTGAATATAGACCTCAAACTATCATTAGCAATAGACTGTTGAATAAAGAATTTTTATCAGGCCGGAAGGAGAACTGGCGGGGAGTCAATCGAAAAGCGATTAGCCTGTAATAAATACGAGATGCGGGGGTGGAACTAAGAAATGGCTCCTAATTCTTCCTTAAATAAACGATCAATTATAGATAGCATCGCTTGATGAATAGAAATGAAACAATCAGTCTAAAACCGAACGTCCAGGCGTCATGATTTTGTGTGGTTATCAGTTTTGGATTTATTTGTAAATTAATCATTTTTGATTTCTCAAATTGCTTGGTAAGGTTTGTACTTAATACCATAAAAGTATTACATTTGATTGGTTCTTAGATATCTATCATTTTTAGTTAAAGGAAACGCTTAAACTACCATTTAAATTAACAAACTAGATTTCTTTATTTTTGAAACGCAGCTGTCTAAAATTTCTGCGCGTTGTTTAAAATTTTAAAAAACTATGAGTTAATAATATATTCAAGTAATTAACATACAAAGTAAAGGGGCTTATCCAGCTGGTAGATTTTTTTGGAAATAGTGCCTGCCTACTTGCAACCTGTCTTTGGTGTTTTCAAAATAAAACAAGTCTACAATCTATTATTTAACAGCAGGGCTTCACGAAGGGGGAGGGGTTGTGGGGTTCTTCGACTCCCCAATAATTTGCTAACGACTAAAACATAGGAAATTCGGAATTAAAAAAATATGTCAGTTGGGAACATTATTAATGTATATAAAATGACAGGGAAAACAAAAAAAATATTGACAATTAAAAACTTTGAATTTCTCAACTTTTCCCAATTCAATAAGAGTGGTAGGGCAGGGGCAGAGGGTACTTATATAAAGTAGGGGAATTTATATTTATAATAAGTAGAGAAAAATATATTAGTGAAATTTTTAACTCAAAATAACGTTTTCAACAACGGGCAAGTTTGAAGAAAAACGTATTAGCATTAGATAGACTTATAATAAGTCTTATTATTATTGTTGTTCTAGTTCAATAATCGATTCAACCATACAAAATTCATCCCTTTTATCGTTTTTCCTTTGGGACTTGGTGTACTTTTTATGACATTTTTTTTAAATATCTATAAGTGTGATAGTTGTCTGTAAAAAGCATAAGGCATAATACGTAATACTAGTAATAAACTTTTTTTTAAATGTGTGTTGATTTGATAATTTAAAGTTGGGATATGTTCATCTTGATATGTTTATCTTATTTATTTATTTGATATCTTTGTTGAGGGGTTTTAAAAACGATCCGGTAACGGTTTTAACATGTGAAAATAAATCGTTGAGTTTGTATAAAAGGAAGATTTTTGTTTCTGGTATCTTTACGTATATTTAATATTAAATATTAGGTATTTCCGTATCGTGTTATAGTTGTAATTGTTAACATACCAGCAAAGTTTTAATATGTTTAACTTTAATTTAACAATGTTTAAGGACATCGAGAAGGTAAGTAATCTCGTAAATACTGAAAACCTAACTAATCAGGTTTATTTATACATTAAAAATAAATATTGCTTGAAAATATATTTGCAATTCGTTGACACTAACCGGGTTTCCCATGCCAATATCTGGGAACTTCCTTAGTAACTGAATAAGAAATTAATTAGAACTTAATTTTTAAAAATTATAGGCAATAGTAAAAAGTATAATACTAATTGAATATATCAATTTTGCTCATGAACAATAAATATTCATAAAAAATGTTGAAACAGAAAGATTGATTAAAATGTATGCAAGTTACAGTAAAAAATCTGAAAACATTTTATTTAACTATTAATAACTGGTACACTTACCCTAATTAATCTTTATTAGGATATTTACGTTTCGAAATTCATTTTAAAAATTAGAATTGAAGTATACTTAATATTTTTTCAAATGTTTCGCTAATGAAATTGCAGTAGAGGTGAATTATTAATTGTTCATAACTGAATTTTATTAAAACTATTCATTATCTGGATATGCAAGTATTGTTCATCACTCATAGGTATATTGTTTATATATATTATGTGATATAATCATTATTATTTAATTTTGGAAAGTTATCCGCCTTGTTTACTTATGTAGCTATTTATTCTACAGTTTTGAATATTATACAGTTTTCAAAGCTTTGTTTTCCGTAAAAACAAATTATGGGGTTAAACCCTATTTTTTAAAATTTAACATGATCTTATTTTTTTTTTTTTAATTATTATATATTAAGATTTTTGGCTTATATATTAACGCTCATATTTATTACGTATAAATGTTCAATTCCAATTATTAGTTTTTGTTACGCAACTATTTAATGTAACATAACGTTTCACGGCCCAATGAGTCTATTGTAAAAGTAAATATAATTTAATCATTAGGACAGCTATTAGCATTATTTAGTAAATGAAGTAATTACTAACTATATTCCTTTATTAACTCGGAATAAAATTAACACTAATTACGAACTAATACATATTACTGAAGCACGTTAGTTTGTTCTACAACTGAATTACAACATATGATTAACAAATTTATTCAGTGCGCATACATTGTCGGTTACTGCTTAAAGGTTAAATATCTAGAGAATATTTACCGTAATATGTATTTATCTATTAATAATTATTGTGGATTAGCATGATAAATATAAATCTAGAATTTAAGAACAACTATATTAGTTATAGGCATTGTTAATAAATATACTTATCCAGCGTCCCATGTCGCGGCTTCGCTCGCTCTCGTAAGTAAAGAAATTAAATAATTTTAACTAATAATTGAATTATTTGCTTATCGATCAAAATCTTGTATTGAAGTATGCAATTGAGCATTATTTATTCTATGATATTTTTAATTTAGAGACTATTAAGAAACTATTGCAAATAATGGACTGCATTATCAGTTCCTTCAACTAAAGGCCCTTGGATCATATTTTTATACACTCACTATGACTCAACATTGTACATTTAAATTGTTAATATCATAAATTTAATTATAGCCAAACCTTCCTAGAACTATGAAGACAACGAAGTTAAAATTTGGTTAAGGTGGGTTCAGTAGTTTACCATTGTGAACTCTTTACTGGCATGGTTCCAACCACTTATGGGTCGATTTTCAAACTCCACTCAGATCCACATGTCGCACCATATATTAAAATCTTTTTTTAATAATTTAATTGAATATTTGAAGGTGAACATACCTTTTTAACCTCTAGAACGGCACTCACCACCTATCGGTCAATATTCAAACTCTGTTAGCCACATATCATTGCATTTTTAAAAACAAGTTTATAAAAAGACAGTAGGTTTTATTATTGCTATACCTTCCTGGAACTATAAAGATGATGTGGTTACAATTTGGTACAGATTGACTCAGTAGTCTTCGTTGTACGTGATCGCAAACGAAAAATGGCTTGTCTTTTTATATAATAGTATATATTATATTTGGACTGTATCATAAAACTTTGAAGAAAGGATAAAAAAATTTTTTTATCAATGTATTAATTAACCTAATGTCAAGAAATTAAACATTTATAGAAAATAAGCTAGAACATTTAAAGCACTTTGACACTACAAAAACTTTTGTGAGTTAATTGAAAGAAGAATTGGTTAGGTGTACGGTTACTTTAAGTAATTGCTTAAACTAATAATTATAATATCAATGATTGTGTAAATCAATACGAGTTTCATGTATTTCGATTTTCTTTTAAAATATTTAGCATGTTATGTTTTTTTTTTGTTAAATAATAATTTTCCGAAGTCGCTAGATTTAATAATGACCGAATCCCAAAACAGGTAATTAGTATAATCCGTTGGCTAAACATCCGAAAGATAGACCGAGACGTAGATGGAAAGATTGCCTCAGTCCTGATCTTGGGGATATGGGTTTTATAGTCTTCAGACAATTAAAGTTAAAATTAATGTAAGCTTAGTCTAAATCGAGAATGATTTTCAATAAATTTCATGTTCCTGAAGATATATAATTTTCGTTGATCAATTTTCAAAGTTTTTCATATTTTTTTCCTATCTTGCCATGTGTCCTTCCTTTAAAATATTTGCTTACATATATTTTCACATTCTAATTTAAGCCTTGGATTCTAATGGTGAAAATATTTAAATCTTTTGTAATACGGAATCATTCACAACAGAATTAAGATTGTAATAAAAATAAGATATGTATCAACAATCTACATATAGAAAAATATTCCATAAAATTCGTAGAAATAATAAAGTATTGAATTCCTAAAAAAAAAAAAAAAAAAAAAAAAAAAAAAAAGAAAAAAAAAAAAAAAAAAAAAAAAAAAAAAAAAAAAAAAAAAAAAAAAAAAAATAATATAAACGATATTGAAAAAAAAAAAAATAAATAAAAAAGATTAATATATTGGGAATTAATAGTTGAATTAATCAGAGAATTTATAGTTTGAAAATCATTACTTTTCCACATGCATGTGTGTGTGTTGGCTTATAGCTATCAGCATATAGAGGGTTAAAGCTTCGAAACCGACATTATTTATTTAAAAATCCCTTTGATAAATGATTCGTGGCTATATTTTTAAAATAAATAATCGTCGACCCCAAGTCAATACGATGAATATTTTATCCATATATTTATATTTTCCCCATTTCATCACTTTACTATAAAAGTTTAACATTGCAATTAGCAATTTAAAACAAGGACACGTTTCTTCTCTTTAATATTCATAACTACGTGAATAACAAAATTATAATTCTTAAGTCACTCATTAATACAACCTTCGAATATAAAACTGCTATTTAAAAAAAAATCTCTCTAAGCTTCAGTGACGACCTATTGCATCATACGCTAGTTTGCGATTCGAAAGTTTACTTTTAGAATATCTTTAATATGATTCTATTCTAAAGGGACATGAGAACATTATGAAACCGCATAAGACAAATGAATCGATTTATCATGCCTTTAAATAAAATTATTTGATCTTCCAACCAATTCCTTTTCGGTCTCTTCCTTGTATTTATGTGTATATAAATCCATTAAATATTTAAAATAATTTAAGTTCAATTTTATAAATTTCCATTTCGGAAATGATAATTTTGTTTTCACTAGACAGCTATAGTTAATGAGAAAAAAAAGTATTTCTTTAAAAAAAAAAAAAAAAAAAAAAAAAAAAAAAAAAAAAAAAAAAAAAAAAATCGTATGCATTAAATAAATACACATAAAATATATCTTGGCAATAGAACTTCACTATTATAAAATATCAATGCAGAAATTTATGATTAGGAAAATTATTATTAAAAAAAAATGAAAATATTTTTAATTCTAATTATCAATTTGTATTTGATTTCTCTCACTCAAATATATATTTTCTTATAATATTTAATTTTCAAATAGTTTTGTATTTACATGGCATTGGTATATGAATAGCCATGAGTGGTTAGTTAACCCCAAAAATGTTTGTGATAAATAAGGAGCTGGAAGACGTACGAGTATTAACTGAGAACTTGACAGATGGCTTTCCCGCCCAGTCTATTTCCAGCGGACCAATGAGTGCTTGAGGACAATCTTCTCGATATTCCATTGGGTGGCTGCTTTTTTTCTTTTCTTTTACATTCTTCCACAGTGATTAGGTGGTACTTTAGGGCTCCTACATCTTATATCGGTTTTGATTTCATGATTGAATTGTACGTTCATTTATTTTGAATTAAATTACTCAGAGATTATAAACAATATTAGATAATTAATTGCTGCCAACGCTACATTTAAATTCCAATGATCAGTCATATTTATTTAGTTGTTAAAATATATATACTCACTCATTGTAATCAGTTTGATTTACGGGTGTAATAATGATTCCAAGTTAAAAAAAAATAAATAAAATAAATGTATATTATTAGTTCATATCTTTGACCGTACAATTCGAATCTAACATGTAAGTCTTAAACGACTAGGACTTTAGCACCACTGCTCTTACTATCAAAGTTGTTTGACAACCAATCACCACTAAATTAACAAAAAACTATTACAATGAATACGAAACTATTAGTACAAATCTACACGCATTGAGTGAGTATATTTCACGCACATCCGAACCCCATTGTACTTCAATCTTAAGTTTGCGATTTTTGCCTGGAAACTCTTCTTACTTCTATTTTATTTTTTATTTATTTATATTATTTAGTTGTTCGTGGCCTTATTACTTTCAACAAATCCAGGCCTAAGCAACCTCATTTCAGATTCCAAAAATATAAATTAAATTATAATTTGATTTAAAATAAAAAAAAATCGGTCATCATTTCATCATTAATACAGTTACCACGGATATTGGTAAAATTAAATTTTATATTTTTATTTTTTAAATAAAATTTTAGTAGCAACATTTGTCATATTAAAAATCATAGATTATTTAGCAAAATAGTGTTTCGGAGCCAACAATGGTTCTATTTCTAATATGAAAAAGAACAAAAATGTATACAAGATTCAAACAAATAAATATTTATTTAGTTAAACTCTTTCATTTACATACGAGTACAAATTCTAAATCCATGTTCTAACTAATTTTCATTTCTGTTATACCTTCTGATATTAAAATGGGAAATAGAAAATATTTAAGTGGAAATAAGAAAATATCAAAATATAAACACTAAATCTATGCTGAATTAATATTATACTAAATCAGGATTAATATAATGCTAAACCACAATTGTGAAAGTTTAACAAAAGTTACAATTCTAACTTCTGATAAACGTTTTCATTTTAGGGAAGTGAAAATAACAAATTATAAATACATAAAAAATAATCAATCATGAAAGTTATGTTGTTAATTTCTACTATATTTTCTCACATTAGGGAAGTGGAAATAAAAAAATTTGAAACTTCTGATTTACTTTCTCACATTAAATTTTTGATCTATGTGTTTTATTGAATTAATAATACAATCTATCTCACCTTAGGGCAATAACTGATATGGACGGCAAAGAATCCATTTACAAAATATGTAAACTGAAACTTTCTCACATATGTTTATATAACAAAGATAAATATAAAAAACACCAGAAACATGTAGAAATTAATCTTATTACTTTTGTTACACTTTCATACATTAGGGGAGAGGAAATAAGTAAACATCAATATATAACATTAAATGAATTATGAAACTCATGTTGCTAACTTCTCTTTCACCTTTTTAGATTTAAGAAGACTAAATCAATACTATTATATAAAAGGACAAGCTATTTTTCGTTTGTGATCACTAACCGGAAAAAATACTGAGCCAATCTCCACCAAATTTTAACCTCATCATCCTTATAGTTTCAGAAAGGTTTAGCAATAATAAAACATTCAGATTTTCAAATAAATTGTTATAATACGATAATAAACCACGTAAATAAGTGGTACGCAGTGAAATTTGAAAATCGACCGATAGGTGGCGAGCACCATTGAAGAGAGGTTACAAAGGTATATCAAGTGAGCAAATCTATAACAGAATTAACTTATTTTCAATTAAATTGTTATTAATCAAGCTATAAATATTTGTGGCGGTATTGGAAACAGAATTTGCAATGGTAAAACTATTGAACCCATTTGTACCAAATTTTAACTATATTATCTTCATAGTTCTTGGAAGTTTACAATAGTCAAGTTTACTATAATAATAATTTAAATGTACAGCGTTGAATAGCAGAAACGCGGTTCGCCACATTGTTTTTATGGTTCGAATTTAAAATACAAGCAGTTGAAATCTATATAATCGATTTGCCCAAAAAAAAGTTATAACCAAATCAAAATGTCGATCCTTTGCTTTTTGATATTATGAGTAAAAAGTGATTCATGGGCTTTCTTTGTAAGCACTGATGATGTAGGCTATTATCTGCACGAGTTTCTTAACAGTCAATGTCCATTTGGATTACCAACTCATACATAATAATAAATAAATTAAGGCTTAGCGAACCCGAAGGTTCGATGCCGACACCACCAACCGTCGACTGCACACTTCCCTCCAATCCACTCCTCCAAAACCCAAATCCCCCAGGTCGGCCCTGACGCAATCCTCCCATCTTCGTCTCGGTCTACCCCTCGGTCTTTTACCCGACAGCTCATAACTGGTTAACTTTTTTGGAATTCGATTATTTTTAAATCCAACGACTTTACATGCCCATTTTAAGCGTCGCGCCGCTATTACTTGAACTATATTTACCGGATATAATTCTCGCAATTCCGCATTGTGAAGCCTTCTAAATTCTCCTGTTTCTTCATCCTTTTTTGGGCCAAACATTCTACGTAGTGCTTTATTTTCGAAAACTTTAAGGCGTTGTTCCTCCCTTAACGTCAGCGGCCATGTTTCGCATCCTTAGAGAACTGTTGGTAGTATAATAGTTTTGTATATTTTAATTTTTAAATTTTTGGAGAGTAAACGCGAACTGAGTAATTTTGCGACCGAGAAATAACAAGCATTACCGGCTTTTAACCAAGCCTTTATTTCTTCTTGAATTTCATTTTTTTTTCGATACAATATACCCTATATATCTGAATTGCTCAACGTGTTCAAACTTTATCCCGGAAATATCTACATTACTAAAATGTCCACCGTTTCTGCTACTAACCATATATTTCGGTTTATTGGTATTAGTTACTAAACCAATTTCGTTACCGGTTTTCATGAGCATAGTAGCGTTTAGCTTTATAGTTTCCTCGTTTTCACCCAACTCATACAATGAAATAAAAAACTATATATCTAATTATGATTTTACGTAATCTTTAATCGCCTAATCAGGGCAATTTTAACCAGGTTAAAAATTACAGCTATGCATGAAAATGTTATTGAAGAAATAGAGCTCAATTGCATACATAAAAACAAGATTTTTTATCGATAAACAAATAATACTTCAATTATTAGTTAAAATTATTTAAGTTCATTACTTATGAGAGCCGACGAAGCCGCGACTTGGGACGATAGTTAAGTATATTTATCAACAATCACTATAAAGAATATAGTTTTTCTTAAATTCACTCATATTAAACCAAAATAATTATTAATAGATAAATACATATTATGGGGAATGGTTATATCAATATAAAACACTAAACAGCACAATTCAATATATGAAAATGCAGAAGAGTATGTTTACATGTGAGGTTATAGTAAAGACCAATCGATAAATGTAAATCTGACAGGTGCATCGCTGTTCGGGCCGGTTTGGAGCGCCTCTTCGATAGTAGTACCGAAAATGTTGAATAACGTCTAAATAACGTCTAAACCTATTTAAACGTTTGCGGAGTAAAATATATATTTATATATATGTGTTATAAATGCTTAAATGTCTCTATATAGAGATATATATCTAAACAATCTACATATATTAGTTTTAATAGCAGTAATTAACTGGCGTGTTAGAGCTTATGAAAAATAAGCGCCGCAGCCCGGCGGGAGGAGGGAGGGGACCTATAAAATTTGCCGGGCGGGCCGTGGATAATGAGAGACTACCGTGTAGAACAAAAGGGCCGCCTTCACCCGCAATATATGGTCCCTCCAGTTATAAATCTATAATATCTTCTAGCCTCCACGCTAGGTATCATCTCCTATCTCCCCCTCTCTTCTCATCCTCCTTTCGTCCTCAGCTTTCTCTAGGGTCCAAATGGATTGTCCAAGTAAATGTTCGTTTGTGATAATCAGTTCACAAAAAAAAAAATGTTTCTTTTTTTTAATTTTTTGATATTTACAACTGTACAAAATAATATACATCAAGTAAATATGTTGATAATGAATACAATGACATGGAATAACTTGTGAAGAACTACTGAGTAGTAGCACTTCAATAAAAAAATCTACACTAAAAGGTCTTTAGGCCATCTTTATTTAAGACGCCTGGGAGGACTATCGGGAATGGAGTGGGAAGCATGTTGGGAGACTAGTGGATTGGAATGGTTAGGGAGCTTACTATGAAAAGATAGGTACTTGCTGATTTAGACCAAACCAGGTACCTATGGTTTGGGCTAAATCAGCAACATTCAGTTCTTTATGGATAAGTTTATTGGTCGCAAAGTAAGGAGCATTGAGGATTTTTTGAAGGATTTTGGATTGTAAGGATTGAATATGAGATGAATTGGATGGTTTGGATGTAGTGGAGTCCCAAAGCTCATCTCCGTACGTCCAAATAGATGTAATCACAGTCATGTAAATAAGTCTTTTGTAATTAATTGGGAGCTTTGAACTTTTGTCTAGTAAATGTTGAAGTAGTAACAACGGGCAGTTTCTTGCCGTTTTTGTCTTTTATGTGGATTTCAAGTAAGACGTTTATCCGAATGGAGTCCTAGGTAGCGGATCTGTCCAACAGGGATTAGCGGAATATCATTAAAAGATACTATAGGACAGGAGGTCCAAGGTTTACGATGAAGGGTAAACGTTATTTCATAAGAATTGTTTGGATTTATTTTATTTCTCTAATTTCGATACCATTCTTAAATGTTAGTAATATGAGATTGTAGAGATTGGAATGCAATGAAATGATTATTATTTACTGATAGCACACATGTGTCATTAGAGTAAGTGGTAGGTTGAGTCGACATGGCAGCTGTATACACCGTGTAGAGGATGGGACCAAGGGTACTACCTTAAGGAACACCGGCAGATTGGGTGAAAAGGGTTGAATAGGAAAATTTGTTTACTTTGAAAGTTTTACCACTGAGATAGGATCGAATAACAAAGAAATATGCAGAAGGTAGGAATTGACGGAGCTTATACAAGAATAAAAAGCTTATACAGGAAAATGATCTAGGATGCTGTGAGGAGAAAGTAAAACCCTTTTTATGAAGCGCCGAGGTTCCGAATTGGCTTGTAGGACTTTTACAGGGCTAATGTTAACAAAAAACTAGATACGGCCATATAACAATTATTCTCAGATAGACTAAATTACAAAGGGGGTATTAAGAGGGATAGTAACATAATTAAGTATAATATAAATTATTATAAAAAATTATTGAAAAAAACAAAAACCGACTTTAAAATTAGACCTATACAAGATTGAACTAAAAAATTAAATAACGATGTTTTAATTACTTCAAAAGAAAGAGTATTAAAGGGCAATGAACGAAATCATCAACAGTTATATACATGTTTACAATTTATGATCAATTATTTTTGGAGCCAAGAAGAGCACTTTATTCCTGCCTTTGCAACTAGCTTTTTGCACTTCTTTACAATTATCAATCAGCTTTCTTTCAATTTCTGTTTGTTTTGGCTGGCACCGCCTCCTAAAATAACTAATCATAAATTGTGAATAGGCATATAAGTATCGACAATTTAGTGCTGCCTTTACAACTAAATTTTTGCACTTCTTTACAATTATCAGCTTTATTTCCATTTCTGTTTGTTTTGGCGTGGCACCGCCTCCTAAAATAACTAATCATAAATTGTGAATAGGCATATAAGTTTCGACAATTTCGTTGATTGTCCTTTAATGCTCTTTGTTTTGAAGTAGTTAAACTATTATTTTTTACTTTTCAATTCATGTTGGTCCATATTGGTGTATCCTTGAAGTCGGTTTTTTTTTTTCTTTTTTTTAAGCTAACTTTATTTTTCTGTTTTTAGTAAAATAAAGAAATTATAATTAAATAAAAGGTACCTTTCCGTGCCTCGTTCGTTTTTCATTTTAATTTATGTTTATTTACTGTCATTAATAGTTGTTTTTTTGTTATTTTAATCTTTTTATTTATAATTATCAGATTTTCTATTCATTCTATTTCCTCTATTATCTTTATTATCTTTTCCTTGTTCTTACCGTAAATTTTTGCATGTACACTGTTTATTTTAATAGCAATTATGACACTATCATAGAATTTTTTTAATTATATTTTTAATCTATTTTATGCTTAATTATGTTAATAACCCTTTTGCTGTCTATTTGTAATTTAGTTTATCTGTCAATTTTTGTTGTAATGTGGTCAAATCTATTTTAGTCCTGAAAAAGTCCTGCAAGGCTACAAAAAATTGTTTTTCTTACTTCTGGCTGTATTCCAGATCATTATTATTGTAATTCAGTTGGTATATAAAATTTCAATGGAACTAAATTCACGATCAGATTATATATATGCATTTTTAGAGTGTATTAAGTAAATATTTCAATTTTTATTTATAATTTAAATGAAATTAAAACAACAAAGTTGATATCTCATGAAATCCACATAAAATTACTATTAAATCAAATATTTCATTAAAAGTTACATTTTTTTAGTTATAATATTTGACATTAATATAAGATAATATTTAAATGTACCGTCAAATTTTGATAATAGTTTTATAAACAAAATTAGTATTGTATTCAAATTCAGTACATATTTAATAGTTTCATGAAATGAAAAAAAATTGAATTTTGCAATATATTTAATTTATAATCTTCGGTTTACTATTTTTTTGATTTACAAATTAACTGTATTACTTAACTTAAACAAAAGATTATGTTAGTATAATCTTTTCTAGTAAAAAGTTTAGCTTTTAAGATTATTTTCACTGAAAGGCCTTAATATCTGGAGACATAACCTTCCCTGAGTGGCAGTTGACGAGGACATAAACCCTTGCTATTAACCAAAAAAGTAGTAAACATTTTTTTTGGTATAAAGCCGAAGCAGTTTCCGGACCGGGCAGAAGAGCATTTTTTGCTCGGAGGGATAAGTCAACCTCTCGGTAGTTAACCAAAATGAGGCATGAATTACGTTTTAAGAAAACCAACATCATTTTTTTACTTTTTTTTTTTTTTAATTTTATGGTTTGACAAATTTATACTCCATCCATGTGGTGTAGGCTTCGCTAGCTTCATTCTGTAAAGAATTATTTTAACTATTTCATCGACTCAAGCTATTAACATTTTCCAAGCGTATATCTCGGAAACGGTACCGAATATGAAAAAATATGTATATTGTAAGAGTTGTAGAGAATTTAATTAAAATTAATTTAGTAAATAGTCATATTGCATACGACGCACAGTTTTCAAGATATTAGCGCAAAACCAAAAAAAAAGGGACCTCTTCATGTTCCCAGGCTCTGCACTCTATAATCCTTTATTGACTGGGCTATTGGCCAGGATTTGATTTAGTTTAAGATTACTCTAATGATTACCTATCTATTTGTATTGAAATAAGAGAAAAAGCGAATTTCCAAATAATGTTAACTTACTTTACTGATTAGGAAGAGGCAATACATTATTTTTAGTCTTTGAATTGTAAAATCCTAGGTAAGGAAAATCCTAAAGTAGGCCTACAGATTAGTGAGAAGATCAATCATTGGGGAGTAAATAGATTGTACTATTTATTCAAATAGAGTTTCCATGGTTACCTATGATTGTAACGGTGCATACTTAATTGAATTAATAATATACAATTGCAAAGATTCTAATTTCTTATTATTTAATATTTTGGCGACGACGCTGAAGGATTTTATGAAATTGAAACGCTCACAATCCACCTTACGAGGTGTTTTAACGAAAACGCTTAATTTTTTCAAAACCAGATTTACATACATTTGAAGAGCTTCAAACCCGAATACGTACTTTATAGAATTTATACGATTCATTAGACGTATTGCAAAACCGCATTGAGGAAGAAACAGGGGATGAACAATTTGAAACAGAAATTCAATACAGATACGAAGTTATAAAAATGAATAAATGAAACATACACCGAACTACACTCGAAACGAAACATTTGTTTAAACAAATTGAAACCTCGATAGAATTTTTTTAACTGCGTCTTCCATTATACAAAACACCACAGACCCCATATCTTGAAGTAAGCGTCAACAAAAACTCATTTTTCACGGTCTAACATCTGGAACAATTACTCCTGTATCCCTTAATTCCTTGATTCAAGGTGGAGCCATGTCATATATTCAAATAGAGCTTCCCTAGTTACATAAATACATATGTCATTGAATTAATTATACACAAATGCAGATACTCTAATTTCATATTATTTAATAGATTTCATATATAATAGTTAGTTTTTTATAACTTATTGTGTGTTGCTTAAGTGGCCTGATTTTATCGCCTATCGCAAAAGTATCAATAATAAATAATAAATTACGAATATCAATATGTAATATATAAGATAAATTACGCAATAATTAATAATGATTAATTAAAAAAATTAACATAAATCATTTTTTATCTTATAACATTATTGATATAATTAAATGTTTAAGAAAATAAATAGATAGGATGTATTATTTAGTGTGAGGTGGTGAAGGGATTTCATAAGCGAGTTAACAATCGTCGGATCTTATAAATTTATGACAATTTAGTTTATTAATGACTCGACCCGACCTCATTTTTCGTTCAGTAATCAAACTCCTAGTTTCCAACTAGGAAAGAAACCGTTAATTACACCTTATAAGCTAGAATTAGTGGCAGTGATATCGGAGTTGTCGGATGATGAAACAATATCTGTCAATGGCGCGGTCCTTGTTATAATTAATAAGTTAGCTATTCCGGAATGATTAAACAAATAATAAGCGACCAAAATATAATTAGACTAATCAGCTAATGATGGCTTGTCTCAACTATGAAGTGAGGTCTGCTTGGAAATATTTATTCCCAGGCCCAACCGGCTAATTTTATCGACCCACTTAAAAAAATGGATATATAATTTATATATTTCCACTACAAACTGAATTCTGAAAGATCAATAAATTTATTATCTTATTTGTTCAACAACAATATAGAGTTAGGTACTTACATAACTTTGAATTGAGTCACTAAAATCTTAAATTTGAAGTATTTTTGTAATAAAAAAAAGGTATTTCTAAAGAGGTTATGATATTATAATGAAAAACTATCGCAGATTGACATCATATTTGGAAGTGTTACAATTTATAATGTTAGTTTAATAAACATACTATTTATAAGTACTTCAATTCAGTTTAAACATATCACTAATGCTTTTGTTTATCTAATATAAGGACTATTTAATCAATTTTCTATCAGTAGAAATACGTATAGGTATAAATGTTAAGATGAACATTTACACTTACAATTTGTAATAAATACTTTAGAGTTAACAATGTTTAACAATACCCATAGTCTCATGCGGTCCACGTATCAAGAAATACCTCAACCTAATGAAAAGACTTTTATACTCACTTTTCTCTAAAAAAATCAACTCTACAACTTAAACCAGCAATGTATACTCAAACATATATGAATACCTAAACCTATTTGGACACACGCTCCGCAGATAAACGAAACAACTAACACATATTAACAAATTGCTAATTTTCCAGGCAAAAACACTCAAGACTATTACAAAAGCACCCTGGTAAGTATACCTGGTCAGATATATTGGCAAAAAACGGGGGGCTCAGAAGAAAGTTTCGCTATAGTTTTGATTTTCTCATTCTTTATGCTAATTGGGTCGCTGAAAACGAATTTGAAGTTTGCAGGAATAAATCATTAGAAAAGATTTCCTACATTTTTGATTATTAATGTTTTTTTTAAAGACCAACCGTTTGTCGCAATAGCAATATATGCATATATACATGAATTATATATATACATATGAGTTGTATATATGTAGCTATTATTATATTTATTTCATGCCTGAATTTATTTCAATGATTTCAACATTATTTGCGGCCCAAAGTGTCGAAAATCCTGGAATTTCCGCAGTTCGGCAATTTTACCCATATTTTGACGTATTCTAGTGGCAAAACGGTTGGTCTTATAAAAAAACTTTAACAATCAAAAATGCAGGAAAGGTTTTCTAATTTAATTGTGTAAACAGAAACGCTTACTTTTCGAGATATAGTCGAATTAGTGCCAAAAAAAAACAAAGTTTCTGGCAAAACTTTTGCCCACAAGCTTCAAATTTGTGTTCAGCAACCCAATAAACATGAAGTTTGAGAAAATCAAAACTATAGCAAAACTTTCCTCTGAAAATCCTACTATGCCTGGACCAGTAGGCAACATAAATTTAAATACTCACCTTCGCATGCAAACAGCTAATGAACAAATACGGATTCACTAAAAACGATTCCGCAAAAAATTACATAGTCATTCTTACTCATTTCATTCATTCATACTCATACAACGACATGGCCAAAACTCACGTCCCAGTCAACACCCAGAGGGGCCTGAAAAAGAGCTGGATGAGAGACTTCCTAGACTCTATGGGGGCTGTATTTGCCGTTTTGAGAAGATTCAATCAATGATTCCTACTATTTACCGGATTAACAATACACCAAAAGCGATTAATGATTCAATTCTTTACAATCTTCTTAGGAATACACATTACATACAACAATTCCTCATTATAATATATATATATATATAATATATATATATATATATATATATATATATATATATATATATATATATATATATATATATATATATATATAAGATATATAAATGTTATTATCATTATTATTACATTGAGCACTATAGCTCTAGTTGGGCTTTGCCTGACAAAGAATCACTCTTTGCCTTTAAATATTTTCTTCTGGGATAAAAATTTCCTGTTTGTTCACGACTTCTTCTGAAATACCCTATTTCGAATACCATTATTATCTATAAACATTATAAGGGCTTATCCTATAGTCTTATTCTTCACTTTTATGAGCACAAAACAAAACATAATAATTTTTTTTTTTAAGTGATGAAATGGTCAGAGGTGCAGTCAACTAAATAAACACGTCAAGTTTTTAAATGAAAAACTTTATATTGGCGTGTTGACGTTTCGACCTGCCTTTCAGGTCTTCATCAGGGCTAAAATAACAAAAAAATGGATGTGCACGCCAATATAAGGTTTTTCATTTAAAAACTTGACGTGTTTATTTACCTGACTGCACCCCTGACCATTTCATCACTTAAATTACAACTAAGAGTCAACAATAGAATCATCATCATGAATTTTTTTTGTTATCATATAACTGAATGGTATGGTAAGGTTAAAAACATAACAACTCACAAATACTCTGATGTACTTACAGAGCGCTAGTTAAAATCCAGATGAGGCTTCGAAATGGTTAGATTAAACTGGACTATTGGAATGAGGGGCCGAGCACTGACCGTAGGATTTCCTCAAACGACTTCTGATCAACAAGCCCTCCCCCAGCAGTCGGATAAAAATTAGTTGAACTGATTGAGCGACAGTGTGATTTCACGGAGTCGGATTCGGAGGCCATCTGCCACATCTAGAGATAGCTGTATATAAATGGACTATTGAGGGGGCCAGCTCTCGGATTTGTCAAATGGCCCGTGAAACTGATTAGCATAGCAGAGTCATGATAAATCAGCCACAACGACTCGGGATAAGATAGAACCGGATCAGTATAATTTAATGGCCAACCCTCTGGAGATAGCTCTTATTAATTACGCCCTTCGGAAAATAATCGCTCAGGAAAATCCGGCGGGGAAAGCACTTTTCCCCGATCTGTTTGTATTCCATCTTTGATCTGATCCTTCCTAGTATCTTATTCCTTTAGCCTTTACGACCGTTTTTTCAAGTCTTATCTTAGCTACCTCAATAATAGAATGACCACCCAGATTTTCCTGTGGATAGGATACGCAATATATATATTGAGTGACTTCCAGGATCGGACTGCATATTAAATTACTGAACTAAAAAAGTTCTCCAATTTACATAATTAAATATGGATTTTTCCTTTATTTTGTCTTCGTCTAATGATAACAATGGAAGGCGCAGTACGCTTATTTAGTAAGGTATTGGACTCTTTGGCTTAGGTAGATCATTATTTTTTTTTTTTCACAAGCCGTGGATCGATTCTGGAGTCCAGATCTGAGAAAATCCAGGCTCGATATTGTGAGCACCTATAATGACTGACTGGAAAAAGGAAACAATTGACATTTTTATAGATATAAAATTTTATCCCGGGGAATGTTTCTTATCCTGAACCACGTCTATTGAGAGGAATAATAAAAAAAATTTCATCAGCTAAAAGCTTAAAAAAAAATGAGACAAATTATAATTAAGCGGGAAACGGTATCAATTTCATAAAATATGAAATTTCATAAATGTGTCCAGATTATCCGTTTATAAACATATATGTATATGCAAAGTTATTATAATATGAATATTAACACAAAAAAAGAAAAATAAGTATCGGTAGTTATGAAGAAGTCAAAAAGTTCAATTACTATTGATAATAATTTTAAGAAGTTTAATAATTTTAAGAGTAGACTATTCAAATTTTTAATATTACCGTTGAGTTTTGCTTCTGAATAAGACCTTAAACAATTTATTTTGGTGCAAATGATATTTTCAAAGCAATTCCAAGATTTTTGAAAATCATCTTATATTCCGCACTGAAAAGTGCACAGTTTTCACTTATCGACTTCTTCACAATAGCCAGGGATATAATATCTTTGTTTATTTTTGTATTAATCAAAATTTACACTCTCATCAAAAAATCTTCGACATGAATTTTATGCTCGTCACAATTTCGTATTATATAGTCTACATTTGATTTTACATCGATGTTCAAATTTGAATATTAAATTGAAAGTAGAAGATATTGCAAAATATCTTCACTAGTTCATGTTGAAGAAATTTTCCAACTTCTCTTGGTTTTTCATTGCTATCTCGAATAAAAGTTAAGAGTGGATCATTCATTAACGAGGCTGAACCAGGGGTACAAAGATAGAACTGAGACATAATATCAAGGCAATAATGACTAAATCTTCATTAGCTCCTAGAAACGGACAAACAGCACATAGAATGTGCTAGGTGTGCTGAGATATGCGCTTCCACTTCAGCTACTAAATATACTGACATATTTATAGTCATTGCAGGCTCTATCCTTAGCGTTCCCTGTCCCCTTGCAGTTATTGATCGGCCCTTGAAGAAATTCTACGAATGCACCGACCTGGCCAACTTAGTCAATTATCTGCTAAAGGTCTCAGCTTGTCGTCCAATATATCTCACCTCCCTGTTATACTGTTACAGATAACCAAGCTGAAGATAGACAGCAACCCCTTCGCCAAAGGCTTCAGGGATTCATCCAGGCTCACCGAGTTCGAGAGGTAAATATAAAACATCGTTAATTTTATCTTATCATGATTCTCTTTAACATTACATAGTAGAGCTACAGTTAATTCTAGAATTCTAAATCGATAAATTATACCTTGGTTTGTTATGGTATACTAGTCCTGAGTACTTGAAAAAATAATAGGATACGTACCTTCAATCATTCTCCAAGATAAGTAGATATCAAAACTTTCCATTAAATCATAGTATAATTGGAGGTTTTCTTTGAAAAAATGAGCAATCCCCTTTTCAGGGAAAGTTGGAGCTTGTATAAAATCTTATGGTGGAAATAATTGTAATTATTTAAAAATAATGTAGTTCCAAGTTAACTCCCTTTTGATTAATAAGAGTTAGTTAGTTAATTTTTTTTTAATGATTTTCCAGTCACTACGATTTATTATTATTATTATCGCAACAAGCGATTTGATTCTTGTTATTATACTGTTTTTATAAATCTAGATAAAAATATCAACATACCTTTGGGGCATTTTCGTACATTCTGGATATTAAAAATGATATGTTATTTGCGATTATGTTGAAGGAGATTAGTTAATAATAAATTTTTTGTCATTATATTACTTTAATAAAAAAATATTTCACATATTTTGGGTTCTATTGGTATATAGTGGTTATTGTCGGTTTTTTACCTATAACAACACAACGAATGTTTTTAAAGAATGTCTTTATTTAATAAATTGTAGCTGGATCCAGTATCTACGAAATAAAAAAAAAAATCCGAAATAGGACTATTTTTTTGCGATGCTATGGTCTTGGGAACATTGTAGAGATTGGCTAACTTGCGGTCAGTCCCACTTTTCCGCGAAAACACGTTTATCGGTACTCTTTTGATTATAAGTCAGAGTCTATTTGTCCGATCCAAAATTTCTTTTATGCACCTTAAAGCAGGTTAAATTTATTATAAGACTATGTATATGAAATATTAATCAAGTCCCTTGAAATACCTAAAGACCCTGTACAGTTGTGAAATCCAAGTTTATTTGGCACATTTGTCCAATCCAAAATTTATTTTCTTCATTCAATCAATCGATATTTTTATTTATTTGCAAAAGACATTTCTCGTACAAATAAAATACGAAATAAAACAATTTTCTTTTTCTAGAAGCGCTAGGACTTTGTATAAATATAATTTCATTTATTTAGATTCAATTATATAAGTACTACAGACATATTTTAAATATAAAAAATAGTTTAGACACTTTTGCATTAAAAATAAAATAATTAGCCACTTAATAACAAGATCAATGCAATAACAAGGTATACATATTTACAGCTTTATAACTTCCCACCAAGTCATATTTAGCCATTATTACCTTTAATTAATGATTAAGAGAATTAATGACCTAATTATTGAGAGAAGAACATAATAAAACCATAGTAAGAACCCTATTCCAAAGAATAAAAACACGTTCAGTTTTTCAATCAATGGCACAACATATTACAAAATAATATAGTCTATTTAATTTTTGAATACTATTTACATTTTAGATTTCCTCTATAGTCAATGATTCAGAAATATATGTTAATAAGAATTTGTTTCTCTGCTCTTCAAATTGCACTGAGTAAGAAAATGGCTCAAGGGGTTCGACACCAAACTACCACAAGCCTGGATTTAATAATTAGTGTTGTTTCCGTTATAAACACTTTTAGGTAATCCCCGTTTGAGACTGATAGACGACACACAACTCTGATTTTCTTAAACATTTTCTGAAACTGCATGTAATCTTCTTATTGGTAGAATTTTTATTTTCTTCATTCAAAGCAGGTAACATTTATTATTAGATTCCATATATGAAACTTTGATTAAATCTCGTAAAATACCCACACCAGCACGCTATATCTGTATGTTTTGGGACAATATGACAATTTTGTCGTACGTGTTCAGGGGGCTAGAGTGTGTGTTTCACGGGATTTAATATAAATTAAAATGTGAGTTCTAAAAGGTACTAATCGCCATTTATCAGAAATAGAAATAAAATTGAATTTTTAAAAGTTGTTTTATGAAAAACTTGACAATATTTAACCAACCGATCATATAGTATTATTTCTAGCAAATCTACCACTGCAGGCTTAGAATCTTTTGGAACTCTTTTAGATTAAAATTTACAGAGCCTTCTTGAGGCGGATAAGTAAAATACGTTTGCAGTTATTCCAGGGAGACGATGGAGTCGATGCTGGGGGAGCAGCAGCTTCTTCGCGGGCACCTCCTGGACGGTAGCAGCCTGAGCCCCGAAGAGAGGGCCATCCTGGCGGCCAGGTCCCAGCTGTTCCTGAGGACAGTGGCGGTACCCTACGGGCTCTACGGGGCCGCTGGGGGCAGTGGTGCTCCGCCCCTCTGGCCCCCTTGGCCCTTCCTCCGCCCCTGCCCGCCCCTCAGGTTCACACCCTATCCCCTGCCCAGGAGTCCCAGCCCGGACCCCGAAGAGGAGTCTCACCAATGAATCTTGTTCCTTATTATCACCTGTTTGTTCGTCCTATCTTTTGTTGACTTCTTGTATAGATATATATTGTTTTTCGTCGTTTAGCATTAAACTGTTTTGAATTAAATCAGTCAATATTTTAAAGATAAATTTGGGGGTTGTCGTGAAGAAGTGGATATGCCAAATTATCATGATAACGAGTTAGCTAAAAGATTAATCTTCAAAACAAAATTTTTGTTAAATGCGTTGTGCAAAAATTGGTTAAGTTAAGCTTTTAATAAGGACTTAAAATATCTATTTTGGCACGGATGTTACTTTTAGAGTAATTCTGTGCCATTTGTGAAAATCTAGGTAAATTCACTTTTGTCCAGAATGAGATAAATACTTTGGGCAATCCATATTGGAGTCCTACACATCTTGTAAAAGTAGGCAAGTTGTAATGTCAATTGTATTAAAGGATACCGTTACCATTACAACTTGCCTACTTATACATGATGAGTAGGACTCCAATATGTGTTGCTCAAAATATTTGTCTTATTTTGGACAAAAATTAACTTATCTAGTTTTTCCCAAATGATACTGAATTACAGGATTTTGAAAAGCGATAACAAAGTTTACTTACTTTCTAACTTATCAACTTCTTCACAACAGCAAAGAAATTAATTAAAAAAATTAAGCAATCTTCTTGACTATTCATGTGGACATCGCAAGGCCAACGAATAATATAAAAATTGTTTCATTAATGTATTTACTTTGCTCAGTGTAAACCAAGGTAAGAGAGGACCCGTTTATCAAAATGCTCTACATTATTTATTTATTACACTGAGAACTGTTATTATTGATGAGAAAAATAAAAATGTAATGAACAAATTTAAACTATTCCAAATTAATATTGATGTTACATAGTTTACTGTAGATATTTACAATGAAGTAGGTAGTTGGGTTGTGCAGTCAAGGAAACACAATTAAATAGTTTAATTTTATTGTGCAGATGTTTCGGCCTTTTATGACAAAGAAAAAAATCAGTTTAAAAGAGATAAGACAAGTAGAGATGGGCTGGCTAGTCGGCTGTTTTTATAGTCGGCAATGAATCAGCAAAAATCGCCGACTTGTCGGCATGATTCAATTCTAAATTTCACAATTGACTATATAAGCTAAATAGAGTAAATTACTGACTTTTGCTACATTTTTATTACATATGCAAAAACCTGTAGCTATATGTACTGACAGCTATAAAACTATAAACTCGAACATTGCTGATGTCATTCGAATTCCAACGAACGCAATGATCGGCTTGGCCGACTAATCCACCTTTTGGCAAGACATCTTTAAAGATAAGATATGACAATTAAAAACTAAAGGCTAAAAACAAAACAAAAATTAAATTAAGAATAAATTAAAAAAAAAAAAAAACAACTATTCAATTGTGTTTCCTTGATTGAAACACCTAAATATCTATTTCACAGTATTCATAATTAAAATTCTATTTATATAATATTAAAGGTGTTAAATTAAAAAAAAAACTATTACTACAGAAATTCTAAATCAACTCTATAGATATATTTTCAATAATAATAATAATAATCACAAAACAGGCAAATCTTGTAACCCACGTCAGTTATAGGGAACTATAAAAAATATTTACTGAAACCTACAATACTGGCTCATCTGATGTGGTATTTCCTTATTTTAACTTCCGAATATATTAAAAGTATTGAAACGGGTTCCATCTTTAAATCATATTGTATGTTTTATCATTATTTATTTCCAATATCTTAGTGTTGGGCATCCTTAACATTTAAATTTATGCAATAATAATTGAAATTAAACCAGTCTTGTATGTGGGTTAGTAGACAAAGTTATTTTGAATTCTTTGAATTTGAGTTAGATATGTCGTGGTAGGGTTTCCTGTAAATATTCCGTTGTCGTGAAGAAGGAAATAAGTCATATTACCTTTGCAACGAGTTAACTATTAACTTTCAGAGCAGAATTTTCGCTATCCGCTTTATGATAAATAATTAATTCTTGCCTCTTAATAAGGCCTTAAAGTAATTCTTTTCGACGCAAATGGGATTTCTAGAGTAATTACAGGATTTTGCAAGGCGAACAAAAATACCTTTCTGAATTTCACAATTTCGATTTGTCGACTTCTTCACGGCAACCAGGGATTTTTCCTACAAAGCAATTTGTAACAAATATAATTATATACCCATGTAAAAATAATTTATATATATATTTATATTTGGACTGGTTAGATTCAAAATTTTCCACAAGGTCAAAAAAACAAACCTACAAAAAATATACATATCGTAAATATTGAATCTTTTATAGAATCAAGGCTTTAAAGTTTTCTCTATTGAGATATTAAATAAAGCAGTGTAAAAATCGTACATACGTCCTGACTTATATACTTATAAATCAAAAATTGCGTGAACCCGAGATGTTTCTTTATTGTATGGCAAGAAACGCCCAAAAGTTCTCTCTCAGTTTTAAAAATTTTGGGTCTCAAAAATAAAAAAAAAGTATATTCAATTGATTTTTTTATTCGAACAATACATAGCAGTAATTAATTCATTAATTAAATTGATAGTATTGATTATTCAGCATTATTTATTGCCCAACACAATTTAAATTTTATTTATTACCTAATTTTAATTTTTTTAAATTCGTGTTTTATGAAAGTATTGCTTATTGAGTAGAGTATTGTTACAGTTATTAATTGTGATTTATTTTGGGATGAACTATTATAAAGAGATGTACATTCATTTTTTGAACCAAAATGTATTTAATCAGTTTATGGACATAAGATATTTAAACAATTATATGGGTAACTCACCAGCACTGTATTGTATTGTATTTATTAGTTGCTAATTGACACAATGTAATAATTGCCTAATGGTATTTTTATCGTTTCTTTTTTTTTAATGGCAATATAATTTGCAATAGATTCAAGAACCATGAACAAATAACGAAAATTACAGGATAAATCTAAAGAATAAATCTTATGTGGTCATATATTAATATAATAAAGGGGACATGCGAACAAGACCCACACAACCATTCAATATTTTTCCAAAAACTTATTAATTATAAATTAAACTTGGATAAGTTATTGTTATTTATAAATTTTCATTGTTCTTAACTTTTACAATATGAAAAAAGACTATTATTTTGACACTTGCATATAATTTTATTTTTGCATTATCAAAAATTGAGAAGTTTCAGATTATTAAAATTTTACATTTTAAAAAAGTGCTTCTTTTATGGAGAGAATTTCTTTTAAATACTGTATTTAAAAATCTCTAAAAAAACATGTACCTCTTATTATTAAATGCAGTTCCATAATATACACATGAAAAACGAGAATAAAAAAAAAGAAACATTATTACATATTTTAAAAAGTTTTTGGATCTTTATTTTATCCGAGGACAGTGTCAAATCAGTACTGATATTTATGAGCAAAGATATTTAAAAAAATAATTATCAATTTAAAATTAAACAATTTGAAATACATTTATAAATTGTTTTCTGAAATTTCGAATTTCTAACTAAAGATATGATTTTGAATAAACATTAAAGAGTGTGAAGCAACTATGGGGTCATTTATAAGACATATCCATTTGCCTTTTTACTTTCAAAGCTTATGTAATAAATTGTATTATAGTATATATTATTTATTATTAGTAGTGCTACATACATATTATGTTGATAGATGGTGCTAATGTATGATTTATGTTGATTTGATAATTAATTATCCTTTATTTACTTATTATAATTATGGCACCTTTGATGAAGGGCCGGTTGTTGAAGCTGCCTGATAGGCTTTGTTAAAATTTTCAATGTATATAAAATTAATATTGGAGGTTTTAAACCTTATTAAAGGTCATGTATTTATAAATGTTTATATAATAATGGAATTTATCTTACACTTTGGATTAATGTATCTCTTATATAATAACATTGTCAACTAAATTTTCATCCTATTTTTATCAATGGAAAAGTTTAAAATAAAGGGACTTTATTTAATCCTTGTATTCAGATTATAGAATGTTAATGTGGTAAATACATGTATAATTAAAAATGGTGATATGAACCTGTTAATAAATTCGAACATATTAAGCTTTCATATATATATACATATTTATGGATTAGTTATTAAATTTATAAATTAATATGTATATAAACCTTATTCAATGTATTGTAAATCATTATAAAGTTTTAACTTAAATATAAATAAAGAATTACAGTATTTATTGATCCCATTACCCTTTTTTATATTTATGTCAGGGACTCTTTATCCCTTCCTCGATTCCAGTCACATTATTCCTGACCACCAGTTTGGATTTCGTCAGTTTCACTGCACTACCCAACAGTGCCATCGTGTGGTGGATGTTATCTCATCTGCATTGGAGCGCAAGATGTATTGCACGGGTGTCTTTCTTGACGTTGAACAAACCTTCGGTCGGGTATGGCATCCAGGACTGCTTTATAAACTTCGCCAATTCCTTCCATCTACATATTTCCTCATCCTCCGTTCCTACCTTTCTGATAGAGTATTTAGAGTTAACCACAATTCTAAATACTCATCCATCTTCCCCCAGACCGCTGGTATTCCTCAAGGTAGTATCCTGGGCCCCATTCTTTATACCGTTTATACAGCTGATATTTATACAACTCATCCTCATACTATCCTCACAACCTTTGCTGATGACACCAGCGTGTTATCAGTCAATGATGATCCATTTTCTGCATCCCATACACTCCAGTCACATATTACTTCCCTTGAAGAATGGTGTCATAACTGGAGAGTCAAGATAAATCCTAGCAAATCCCAACAAATAACCTTTACCCTCCGTCGAAAACCTACCTCATCCTGTCCTCCAGTATCCTTTAATGGTGTACCGCTAACTAATGTGGAACAAATACGATACCTTGGATTTCATCTGGACAAGAGACTTACTTGGAACCCTCATACAAGATTGAAAAGACAAGAAGCTGCACGTAGATTTCGAATGCTACAACACTTACTTGACAAACGTTCAAATCTCCCGATTCACTATAAGAAACTTGTATATATGACGATTATCAGACCTATTTGGACTTACGGTATAGAGTTGTGGGGATCCACTAAACCATCGAATTCTTCCCGCATCCAATCACTCCAATCCAAAATCCTTCGAAAAATCCTTAATGCTCCTTACTTTGTCACAAATGAATTAATCCATAATGACCTTAATATCCCATATGTCTCCGATTTAGCCCGAACCAGATACCTCTCCTTTCATAATAAACTTAACACTCATCCAAATCCACTTGTTGCACAGCTAGCTTCCCATTCCATCCCTGGCAATCCTCCGAGGCGTCTGAAAAGAAGATGGCCTCGTAATCTACTTTTGTAAATATCCATTAGAGTACTACCAATGGGTAGTTCCTCTACAAGTTTTATTCATGTCATTATATCTCACATATACCGCCTATTTACTAGATGTGTTTTCTAATACAGTTGTAAATTTCTATTAATAAAAGAATAAAAAAAAAAAAAAAAAAAAATATCAGGGACTAGATTAGTCGTCAAAAAGCGCCGACTTGTCGGTCATTTTATTCCTTTATATTTCTTCGCTTAAAAATAGGTTGGTCGAAATAAAAACATGGGCTTCTATTGATTATAATTTTCATTTTAGATTTATCTTTTCAGGTTGTTATTTATTCTTGGAAAATAAACTTTTGTTTTTTTTTTGTTTTTTCGTAACCACATATCGAAATTTAAGAATGTTCGTGATATTAACAAAAATAAATTCGATAACTTCTACAATGCTGAATTAAGACCATACGTAACCTACTACTTCTTTTTTTATTTTATTTTTATTACAGTTTTGTTTTTGTGTTATAAATAAAAAACATTAAATCTTAATTGAAATGTAATATAAAGTTTGGAGAACGAAAAGAAAACTACTATTTTAGCAATTTACATGCGTGTTTATTTACATACATGTAAGATATTTGTATGTTATATGTATGTAAGTCCATAAACACGAAATGATTTTCGGCGTGACTGAATTACAATTTTCATAATTAACTATCTAAGTTAAGTTTAGCTGATTTTTCTAAAAAACATTCCGGTATGAACCATTAGAAAACAGAAATAACAGTATAAGATAAACATAAGCCTCTTGCTACATGTACATACGGCTACAAAGCTAAAGAAGTGCCTAGAACATTTCCGATATCAGACGAATTTCAACGAAAGCAATGTTCGGCTTGGCCGACTATTCTGCCAGTGCTAGTCGGCCAAAGTCATAGTCAGCCTACACTTGTATAAACTTGTATTCACGACTGCGGGGTACGCATCTTGTGAAATCGATGGACTGTGTACTTTAAGATGGTATATTTGTATATTTATAGCCTAGATATTTAGTTCTGGAGGGCATGTGAACCATTGGGAATTTTATCGACCGGAGGAAGAGAAGTTGCAGAAAATGGTGCAAAGGTATTCATTGATATTGGAGTTTTTTGAGAAGATAACCAAGAACCTGGCAAGATAAAAGGATTGAATAGTTAAAAAGTAAGTGGAAGGTTTATAAGGTTCTCTTTTTCATAGAGTACCAAACTCTATCAAAAGCTATTCAACGTCAAAAAACACCTAGTAGTATTCCTTTTTCCGGAACCGAAAAAGATTTTGTAATTTTGTTAACTTTATGGGATGTCATGAACGATTATTATATCAGAAACATATCACTGACATGAAAAACAAATGAAGGGATTTAGTTTATGGAAAAAACGATCGTAGTCCAGTATTGTCTGCTTAATTTTGCATTGCGGATTGTATAAAATGAAAAGTTATTTTTCGTTTGGGATCACTAACTGCGAAAACTACTAAACCAATCTGTACCAAATTTGGACCACATCATCCATATAGTTCAAGGTTGGTTTAGCAATCATAAAATCAACAGATTTTCTATCAATCCGTTAAAAAAGCGATAGTAACAGTGAAGTTTGAAAATTGACCGATAGGTGACTTCGCTATTCTACAGTAGAGGTTACAATGCTACCGTGTTATCTAGAGCTTGGAATTGATAATAAAATTGTTATTCAAAAACTTATAAATATGTAGCCAACGTTTTGATCTTAAGAAAGTTTTAAAGTCAACCAATATATAGTAAATATTATTTGTCCATCTGACATGAGTTTGCAAATTATTCCTCAAAATTAAAAAATGAATTTCCAATCATGATTTTATGTACTCTTCAACTACTTGGTGTAACGGTGCCTGATATATAGAAATATCATTGAGGCTATAATTCTTACTGTAACAATGATGAGACTAAAAGAACTCTCATTTAATCCTAGAAACCCGAATATTGCTACTAATCTTACATTTCTATTCAAATTATTAACATTTCTAATAAAAGTTTCTTTTGATATTACAATTAACTAACATATCGCACGGGTAGGCTTATAAATACGTTGTTAGTGGATCTTTGGACTGACAATCAAATCATTCTCTTAACATTGGGAGAGAAAATTCGAAATATAGTTTATTTGGATTTCTTATGAGTTTATTTTATTTTTTTTTTTTTCCCATTTTTCATGCTTTCTAGAATACAAGATTATTATTGATAAATAAATAAAACTTAAATTATTAGTTGAAATTATGTAAGTTCTTTACTTATGAGAGCGGGCGAAGCCGCAAAGGGAAATGCTTGTATTTTTAAAATATTTTCATCCTGCGCATAGTGAGCAAAAAATCCATTTTGGCGGCCAAAATGATTTTATTGCAGAAATATGTTTTAAATGACCTCCGATTAACGAGAAAATATTTTAAAACTTCATGAAAATGGAAAAATTCATATTAAATAACTGAATTTTCGACCTAAAATCCAAGGTGTACGGTTAAATGAGATGGCTGTAAAGCCTTATTTGATGGTGCTGTTTCGTTAATATAATTTGATACGAATGAGGTGTATCTTTATAATCCATACAGAAATTATTACAAATAATAGTGTTTCTGTTTCATATTAATACATGTCTTCAAAAATTAAAAGTAAAATTTTTGGAAAAATAGGCAGCACTTCCACTTTCCACTTTCATGAAATTTTTTAAAATATTTTCCCGTTAATCGGACTTCATATAAAACATATAAAATAATTTTGGCCGCCGAAGTGGATTTTCTGCCCACTGTTCAGCGGGCCATAAGAGCTAAGAAGAAAAATCGTGTTGAAAATCTTATTTAATGTCTCGAATTTCACTAAAACATTTCTATTCTCAAGTTGATTAAGCGTATAATGTAAAAAAATCATTTTTGTAAGGCCAAAACATTAATAAAATAATTCAAATCATCAAGTAAACAAGGCCTTTCGATTTTTTCATACCAAAAGTCATGTCAGATTTTGATTCAACATACAAAAAAACTCCTAATGTCTAAAGAATCATCGAAAACAAAAAACTTATATTTTCTAGCTGTTTTGAGGAGGATCGAAATTTTAAGAACGTGAACATACGTTTCATATTGAGGCTCTGTATATTTAGATTCAGACATTAGCAGAATAAAAATAAGAGATCTTCCTCTTTTTATTCACATTAATATTCATTGCATTACCTTTAAAATCCTGTGTAAAAAATGTAATTAAAAAATAAAAATTAAACCGTGGTGTTTCGATAGTCACTTATGTTGTAAGACACGTAGATCCACTCATGTTGAAGTGAATCGTGCAGAATAGAACCTATTGCCTACAATATAAATGTAGTGTGAATTGGTTAAGAGATGATAGAACTATGTTAAAATTTCAAAAATAATTTGGTCTTCCCATTGTGTGTGATGGGTTTTCTGAGGTGCTAAAAGCAAATATGGCACCAGTTTTACAACAAAAAAAATTGAGATACTTTCAGTAAGAGGTATTATGATTTCCTGATATGCCAAATTCAATGGACTATCGATGTACTGGATCACTCAAAAATTAATTTTTCTTAAAACTGTGGAAAGTTAATTAGAATTCACTGATTTAAAATCTTGAACACTTTTTTAAAAAATATTTTCCATTACGTTGATGTAGAATCACCAAAAATATTTTAATCAAATTCGATATCGGATAGTCAGAAAGGTCCCCTGGTAAGCGACTTTTATTGTTCATTTCCTTAACCCCTTTAGATCACTAAAGTCAACTGGAGGTAAGTGATATATAAATTATTTACACTTGTATTCTGGGTCTCAGCGCGCTCGTAACCAGAAGGTCGTGGGTTCGAATCCCACCTTGGCGTGTTAAAATTTATTTCGTGGTGAACTCACGAATAAATTTTGACCTTCCCATCCTGGCTAGAATAGGTTGGTAATCTGTTGGTTAACCCGTCCTTCCTGGCATAATTGGAGTACATAAGGATCAAAAAAACAAACACTATATATAATATAGTGTTAAATATTATATAGTGCTATATAATATACGTATATTCTTTTGTCTATTTTTCTGAATATTCTCAGTCAGTGTTAATCTTATTGGCTTTAGACGCTAAACAAAGTTGTATGTTCGTTGATAGAAATTAGTTTTATTGGAGGGCTTACAAGATCCTCAGCCTGGTCGTAACCACTTCTCTTCTAATACCTCATATGGCGCTTGCCCACTGCTTTGTACTTTTATATTATTATTATGAATATTATGTTGTATTTTTTTTATAGGTCATTCCAACCTGAATCGTGGTTATTTAATCGCAAAAGAGGCCCATCCACATTGTGGAACATGTAAACCTGGAATTAATATCAAACACATAATAGAAAATTGTACATTACTGCAAAAATCCTTAGAAAATAATAAAATTACCAACAAATACAAATATAATTAAAATTCTAACAATAAGCTGAAAAGGGCGTAATTGCCTACATGTTGATCGGCTGTAGAAAATCCACATTTACATCTTACAAGCAGAAATGTTTTTTACATGATCGTCTGTTTAGAAATGAATTGCCGAGTCAGACAAAATATCTACATTGAAGGGGAGAATTTGTTGACTGGAGAATATTCACTGAACTACGAAAATGCCAATTGGTTTTTTTATTTTTTTGGGGGGTAAAAGTTGGATTTCGTTTACGACCCCATATACCTTAGCCAGGGCATATAAAATGTATAAGGATTATTAAAACTATTAATTAAATAAAATACAGCAGAATTTAAAAATATAACCATGGAATTTGCAGTTTACGGAAATTTAAATTGATAAGGTTTATAGTCACTCTTTGCGTTCAATATGTTATAGGTCTAATATTTTTGAGTAAATTATAGATTTTGAGTAAATTCTTGAGAGATATGCCCGTCTGAAAGTTATGAGAGATTAAGTAAAACTGCATCATTTATAAATTTCGTATCTTTTATTTATTTCAAATACTGCTTGCTTTTAATTAAACCACATTTTTAATAATCCTGAACAATTTCAAATAATGAAAATGGAAAAATCAATTAGTTGGAAGTTTTCGCCTGTCAGTATAAATCTTGTTGAGCTATCAATAATTTTGAACCATTACATTTTCAATTCTAATTCTTGAATTTTCACTTATTTTATTTTCTATAAAATGCGATGGCGTAATATGTTCTGTATATCTCTGTAACAAAATATCACTGGATTGTTTACAAGTATCCTCATTAACATCCTTTAATAGAGGCATTAAAAATTAAACGGTCTTTAGCATATTGCTCCTCAAAAAAGGTTGTAAGCATTTTCATTCTTTAACGATATTTCCCAGTATACAAATATTGTAGGATGCTTATTTTTCGGCTAATTTAAATCAAAAAACCAATGTATGCCAGTTAGAAGGAAGGAATACGAGAAATGCAATCCGAAAACGTTTAGCAGAAATGAGAACACTTTTATTGTTTTTGCTTCTAGGTTGATTTTATAATTATTTACTTAGTTAATCTCTAGTTCTACAGGTCAGTGGGACCCTTGGCCTTCCATATTATTTCCTTCCATTTCTTCCAGTCGTCCGCAGCGAGTATCCAGTTTCGAACTCCCAACTTCACCGCATCTATCTCCAATTCATCCTTCCAACGCCTTCTTGGTCTCCCCTTCTTCTCTTCCTCTAACATACAGCGTTTTCATTGAGGTCCTTTTATCCTCCATTCTCTTCAAATTGCCGGTCTACTTGCTTTTATATAGGTTACAATATCCTTATTTTTCAGTATATCAGCGCTTTCTGCATTCATTTTTGTCCTCTACCTTCCATCAACCGTTGTTAAACCATATGTTCTTAATATTTTTCTTTCAAGAACCTTCAATCGTTAGTGAACCGCTGCAGATAAACACCAAGGTTCCGAATATATGTGGTCACTTACACAGGTCTGATGAGGGAGTGATGAAAGTGATTAACTTTTGTTCTCCATGAGAGGTGTGCTGTTCGCAAAGTACGCTCTATATCCAGCTATTATTCTACATTGTATTTCAGGGCTAATTTTCTCACTTTTTAGAGAAGAACCCAAGCAAGTAAAAATCCGTTAACTTTCACAGCTGAAATCAACAAAAGATATGTTTGATTTTCTTTTACTTGCGTCTGGTGACTCTAACATATATTTTTTTTTTTTGTGGTTCAGGTTAAGACCTACCCTCTTGCCATTTATAATAATTGATTTAAGCGTTCATTCAGAGCTGCTTCACTTTTGGCCATTTTCCACCTCATTCTTTACGGTTAAGTGTACATCCAGGTTGAAAAGTATGTCAGACAACGCATCTCCTAGCATTACTCTCTTACCACATCAAATGGTCCGTCGATCTTTTTACCTATCATTACTTAAGTCTTGGTGTTTTCCATAAGTTTATGATTTTATCATACATATTTAATCGTGTAGTATTAGCACCTGCATTATAAAATTTAGTATCTTCATTATCTTAGTTAGTGAATATTATATTATCAGTCAACAACTAAAAAATAAATAAAAAATAAAATAAATATACTTACTCCTTTGTAACATTCCTTTTACTTTTATTCGATTTTTATTATACAGTAATATTTATCTTATTTTTGTTTTAATGCTTATATTTTGGGTACGGTCAACCTCCGTGTCATTCTTTCGTACCATGAAAATCAATAGGATCCGTAACACCACCCAAGAAAATGAAAAAAGGTTATTTTATCTATTATCGAGTATAAGATTGGAGAGTTTTTCATGAAAAGAATTTTCTATTCATTCGTAAGAGGCACTAACAATTTACTTAAGAATTGTTCTCACTAATAACACTTTGTATTTGTAGCTATTGAACTGTTGAATAACATTAAATGGACATTAAAAAAAAAAAAAAAAAAAAAAAAAAAAAAAAAAAAAAAAAAAAAAAAAAAAAAAAAAAAAAAAAAAAAATACAACTCTCCTCATAGTGTATCTACATAGGTTTTTTTTGCAGTTCATCATAAACCTAATACGAAGGGGGGAAGTCCGGGAATCCTAGTTCTGAGTAAATTGCAAAATTAAATTACAAAGCCACTTAAATTACATAGACTTTCTCATTAAGAAGGAGTTTGTAAACTTCAAAACATGTGAAAATCCTCTTTTTATTCTCCATAAGACCATCTTAGGTGATAGTATTTGTGACAAGCTAACAGGTGATGATGAAATCTCAGTTTCGATTTTTTTGGACATTCCCCTCATATTTTACCGTTATTAATAAAAAATATATGCTTGAAAAATCTCAAAAAGTTTTTCTATCCTTCTCACAAAACCGTTATTTTAAATCAAATATTATTGCCTTATATTATGCTGTGCAGGGCTGACATCGTTGAGGAATTGTAAAGTACATAAGTAAAGATTTTTTTTTTTTATAAATCTGTTTGTTGAAAACTAGAACAATATATACATCAAGTAAATGTGTTGTTAACGATTGCAATAGAAAGAACTGCTTATCAATAGCACTTCTACACAAGAAGATCTCTAGACCAATTTCTTTTCAGACACTGTGACAATTTCTGTGAATTATCGGGAAGTTGAGAAACTAGTGTATTCGAGTTGTTATGGAGCTTACTATCAAAGGATAGGTATTTGGTTTCTGCTAAATCAGCAACATATGGAACATTAAGACCTTAATAGATAAGTTTATTGGTGACAAAGTAAGGAGCATTGAGGATTTTTGAACGATTTTGGATTGTAAAGATTTGGTACGACATTAATTGGATGGTTTAGTGGAGCCCCAAAACTCAACTCTTCATGCCCAAATAGGTCTGATCACAGTCATGTAAATAAGTCTTTTGTAATTATTTAGGAGCTTTGAACGATTGGTTACTAAAGGTTGAAGTAGTCAGTAACGATTAAATTAATTTTTTTAAACTGTTGAAAAACTGATTTTTTTTTAAAGACTTCTCTTCTATCATAAATATCTTAAGAGGTTAAACTGAAATAGGTTTCAGTGAGTAGTTATACTTATCCGTACAAATTTCTTTGTAATTACGTAGTAATGTAATTATGTACGTAGTGTTTATTATAAAGTTGACTGATTAATAAAATACAGTATGTGAGAACTTTTCAAATAACCCTATCCGTATCTTCCACAACCATTTTTTTTTATTTCTTCTCCCACATCAAGAAATTTATTTTGTATGGCTAACTTTCGAACTCCTACCCTACGAGAAAGGTATCCGATATCGTTCGGAAGTAGTTCAAAAGTGTCGTAGGATTTTATGACAACTCCTGAGCCTAGAGATATCTAAGAATTGCCGGTAGGGAGATAGTGTGGTGACCAAGCGCACTAGAAGCGGAGATAGGGTGCAAAGTTGAAGCCATTACCTTGCCTTATCTGCAGAGGCTGGGAGCAGGCCATATTTCTCCTGAGGTGGGGTATCGGCCCGGCGGATCGGGCCCCAGGCACCCTAGGCCGGGGGGCCCAGATAGCCATGGAGCAGTTGCGAACGGCGCCCCGATAAGGGTTGTCCCCTCCCAGCTTCCCGATATCACAAAGATTCAAGATCTTATGGCTCCATCTTGCGGCACTGTTTTTCTCTAATTTACTCCACTTAATTAGTAACAATAGTTAATTACATATTTTATAATTAACTGAAGCTTTATAGCGCATTTATGGTAAACAATAAACCACTAAGCCAATTTCCAAAGCTGATAAATTGAATAACATTACTAATAATCACATTCAGAATGGAAGAGGCACAACTCTTAAGATCTATTATTTGTAGTAGTTTTTTTTAATTTTTTTATTTGGGTCTTTATCTTCGAGACAGACATCTCACAATTATTAGTTTAAAAAGATTAATACAGCTACTTATAGAATTAAACTACTGATCTAATAAAAAAAAATCTAGTAGGGTTCTAAATATGTATTAAGTATAGTTTATCTAATTTAAGTAAATATAATGCTAAATTTATATTATGTTGTATAGAACGTAATATATGAAACTAGCATCTCCCGTCGCGGCTTCGCCTATTCTTATGAGTAAAGAACTTACAATTAGATAATTTTAACTATTAATTAAAGTTTTATTTGTTTTAAAAAAAATCTTGTATTGAAGTATGAAATTCAACATTATTTCTTCAATGATATTATTTTACATAGCAGTAATTTTTAACCTGGTTAAAATTAAACAGATAAGGTGAATGAAAATTACGTATCAGCATAATTTGACGTCCAATTTTTATTTTGAAGGTATGAGTTGGTTATCCAGCTAGACAGAGACTATTAACAAACTCTTGCAGATAGTGGACTGCATTAATAATCAAAGGATTGACATTTTAGTTTAGTAATAATTTTATCGATTCCATCTGGTTGGATTTTAATTTCCAACTATGAAAGTATACGACCGTGTGGTTAACCACGTTTTTGCCACTCAAAATTTTACATTTAATTTTTTATTATTAAACCTTTCCAGGGTTGTAGTTTTACAAAACTCTATTCTGATTAAAAAAAAGAAAGTATTTTGTCAAGTTAGAATATTTTTTTTAAGCGCCCATTTAAAAGTATTTGATGGGAAGAGAGTGCCTTTTAAAAAAACGAAACAATTTTGAAAACGACGGCAATGGCAGAATATCATCCAGACGTCAAAAATCGTTGGATTATGGTGGATATAAAAATGATATCCTATGTCTATGGAGATATAATTTATAACTTTTTTTTTTTTTTAATTTCCAGGTACGGCCTAAAGCCTTACAGTAGATGTAATGGTATAGTCTCATGCAAGAGACACCTGTAACAGATACGTTTGCTAATGGTTTTGGAGTAATAGTAACTATAGATATGAATATGTAACGATTAATTAAAGTGAAAAAACAAATAAAATAAAAGGAAAAAAAAAAAGGTATTGAAAAGGAAGTACTTAACATAAAGTTAATAATAATTATAACAGAAACAAGTCAAATAATAATAAATAAATAATAAAATCAAACAGTAGTAATACAAACAATAATTGGTGTAGTTACAAAGAATGGATAGCATAATAATAATAATTATTATTATTTTATGGTTTACAAGTCGGTGATGAATCCTGACCAGCTTCCTCCAGTTTTCTCTGATTTGTGCAGCCGCCATCCAGTTCCTTATTCCCAGGATATTTCTGGCGTCTTCGGATACGCCATCCGACCACCTCAGCTTCGGTCTTCCCCTTGTGCCTTACAGAGGTTCCACTAATAGCCTCATCCTTCATTCTAGCCACATGGCCAGCCCATCGTAGCATTCTAATCTACAATGACTGAACTACATTTACTTCGTCGTACTTTTATGGTTCATGCATCCATCTATACAACAAAACTGGGCGGATTACTGATTTGTATAAATGGATCTTGGGTCGTCGGGGTAGAATGCGAGAGGATAGTTCCTTGCGTAGCAGTAGCACCTGTTAGCCATCCCAATTGTTTTCTTCACTTCCATCTCAGGTGCATTATCTTCGGTTACTATTGAACCCAAATAGGTGAATTGGGACATTTTCGAAGTGAAAGTGGCCAATATCACAATAATATAAGGAGACAAAATAATAATGATCTTTGTATCAGGACGTCTTGCATGGGTCTTGGTTTCAATTTCAAGGTCTTGGATGTTGTTTGAGCTCCTATATTGAAAGCTACTGCAGCTTTAACCGCTGATAACTGGTAATCAAACCTGGTGAAGCTTTTTTTAATGGAATCGACAATTGTTTCTATTTCTAATTCACGATGTAATTGACTATTTCTTACAAATGAGGAAAGTTCGTATTTTTTTCCGTTTAGAAAAGAATGCAGCTCCCCACATTTCTCAACCGTACATCAGTAATGGCCTGAGTATTGTTTTGTTAACTAAAACCGTTGTAAAACCTCACGAAACTACCAAATTCATGAGAAGTGTTCCGCTAAAGGGAACGGGGAAGATAAGGCAGCCGAGACTAAGCGACAGGAGGTTGGGAGGGGGGGGGGGGGGGTAGGCAATGATCCGAAGAGGACAAGCACATTGTCGAACTGATTGCTCTCTAAGGGTCACCACCCCCAGCAACAAATTGACCCCGCCACCCACCACCACCCCCGGACGATAAATAATCCAGGATTTGATGGAGTATTAGCTCACCCTCCAAGATTATCTCTAACTGCGGGGGTGTCAGTCTTCCCTCCTCCCTCCTCTCCTTCAATTATCGGAGCCCAGCTCCTCTCCGCTTTCGGATTTCTTTTTAATTGTTCAACCATTTTATCCCATGTCTGATAACCTTAAAACGATGATGGATCGCTTGTCCTGTATAAAATTAATTGTATGTAGCTGACTGGTATTGAAGCCCAAACGGTTTTTAAAATTGAATGATGTTTCCCCTTCTCAATTTACCTGAATAACTGAAAACCTCAAGGCCAGGAATATTAAAGTACTTAAGCTCTCAAAATAAGAATGCATTTATGTACTAACAATCATATAACATGTATTTTTAAACAAGGTTATGCTATGGATACAAAAAATTAAAGGCACCTTGAGACTGTCTACAAAAGAAGCAATAGCATGGAACATTTTTTAGATGCTGTCCCTTGGCCGTCGGTGACTTTTTTTCATTCAACTAATATAGCTCTTAAATAGTAGGCCTTAGCGATAATGTTGCATGATAAAAAGTGTTCTCCATTTAATTTCTGGTAGGTAAACAGCTAATAATTTTTCAACTCAAGTAACACTAACAGAGATAGAACGTATCAAACGCCCTCGCCTTCCTCAAAAACCCATCAATTTTGACTAGGCCACGAGTAGAACATGTTCCATTGTAAAAATCCTAGGATATTATATATGTAGTCTCGATAAATAATTAATCTGTTATAGATTTGAATTTCACATTCTACAAACTAATTCCCAAGAAAAAAAAACGAATTACGAGAAAACTTAGCAATAATATGTTTGAAAGTTGTCTCCTTTGTAGCTAATATTTGTCAAATTTTTAAGAACTGCTTTTTAAAAGAAATAGAATGACGACCCTTCATTATATCTGAGAGTTTAATGATTTGTAAAAACGTGTTAGTAAGCATATACTTAAGATTATTTCCATACTTGGGCTATATATCTCTTATCCTAGAGGATTCTTATTCTCTATAATTCTCGCTTGCATGAGAATAGTTGAGTAGCTATGGCAATAAAAATCTATACAGAAAGCATCTCTTGTTATTCAAGTTAAAACAGTAATAGCAAGGATGTTCTTAAGAAGTAATTCTGTAAGACGGAATTGTATTTAAGTTGAAGGTTGTTATTAATAATTGTTCGTATAAGATTTATTCTGATGATAGATGAACGGACTGACTGGTTTCCAGATATTTATAAATTCGAGCATCAATCAGATTTCACGTAGGACGGTTAAATGATTATAATAAATCCTGCATTTTTTTTTCCAATTCTAGGAGTGGACAATGGTAAAGTATTTTATGTTTGTAAGCATTATTTTTGCTTCTAACCAAGCGTGATAAACAATTTATTTAATTTAGTTTTTTTTTTAGGTCTAAAATTACATCTAAATTGGTCCTCTGAACTTCCCCATAGACAATCCTATAGCTATAAATTTATCGATTTAATCCAATCACTGTCATGAAAGTTATTATAACTGACATGAAACTCATGACAGTTGATGTTGGAGTCAAGTTTTTGGCTTGTTGGGCTGAGACCACCCAGCAAGGCACCAGTAATCCTTCACTCATTCACTGCCACTCTATCAATGCCTATGAGAGGATTAACATTTGAGGAACTAAAGTGTGTGGAATGCATTGATACCGATTAGAAAACAGATGCTTGCATTGGTGATGTAAAATATATCAACCCTTTATCCAGAATATATCATTAAAACTGTTCCAACCTTTTTACTTTTTTTTTAAAACGTATTTATTCGAGGATATTAGGTGCATATTTTTCTGAAAATCGTTCAGTTATCAGTCAGCTGGAATCACTGAAACGCTAGGTTTTTTCCATTCATAGAATAGATGATGGGTGCTTTCCTGCTGGGTCTTCAGAACCAGGTTCTATCCTTGGCTGATATAAAAGAATAATTCCGCTGAATCCCAGTCCTATCCTCGAGTCTGACCAATGTCCTGGAGTCAAAAGATTGGTGACTTACCTACGGAGCTACCGAACCTCCATAGCAGGAATTCATAAATAAATAAATAATTTATTTACTTATTGAGCAATCATTTTACGAATTGTAAGTAATAAAGTAATAAATGTTTCATTGAGCTATCAGACCCTATCTTTATCCGTGAAATATTTTGCATTTGATAAGCTTTTCTTGATAAAACAAAGAATATTCACATTTTATAAAAAAAACAAGTCAGATCATATTACAAAATTAGACCGCCTGGGATAATTATCAACGCAGATGGCTAATTGCATTCGTCTAAGAGGGTATAGAAAAATTCATAAAGTGTGCTTTCCTTGTACCATCCAGAATGGGTGAAAAATTTCTGACCCAGGCAAGAATAGAACTCCAACAGTTCTGAACTGTAGGCCCTGGATTCCTTGGCCATGGAAGCCTCATTGGTTAAAGCAGTCTTTAAAACTAATTTTAAAAAAACAAACTATTTATTGATATTTACAACTGTACACAATACATACAACAAGTAAATGTGTGGAATATGATTACAAAATAATATGCCACTGAAATCGTAGCATTTTAATAAAAGTTCTACATTAGAAGAATTCTTGGTTATCTTCTTTTCAGATGTCTTGGAGGGTTATCGGGAATCGAGTATGAAGCAATTTGGGAGACTAGGGGATTCGAGTAAGTATGGATTTTACAATGAAGGATAGGTATTTGGCTTTGGAGAAATCAAGAACATATAGTGAGAGCTTTATGATCTTTATGGATAAGTTTATTTGTGGCATAATAAGAAGAATTGAGGATTTTTCGTATGATTGGATGCAAAAAGAATTCGAACGAACTCCAAAGTTCAACTTTCTGTCCAAATAGGTTTTTTGTACTGTCAATGAGTCTTTTGTAGTTTTGAACGATTGTCTGGTTTTGTTGGAGTAATCTATGATCCATTTTGTTTTAGTCTTCTATGTGGATTCCACTTATGACGTTTTTTCAAATGGATTCTTAAATAGTGTATCTGTTCAACAAGAATCAATGGAACAGTTTTAACCCATTTTCTGGCATGGAGTTAAATTTTTGTCAATTAATTAAATTAAACTAACAGATAACACCTGTTGAAAGCCTTCCAACAGAGCTTACAACCGTTTACTAATATTTAATATCCGCCAGATTTTAAAATAATTGCTAAATTCAAGTCAAGTGGGAGACAATAAGGGTTAAAGAATGGTTTAGGAGAGGAAGGCGTTGTTGCAAGATGCAATGAAGGGATCATTATTTACGGATAACAAATATGTAGGTGTCATCAAGGTACGTGGTGAGGACGGTGCTACGATTACCCGGGAAGTCTGGTTTTTGAAATGTTATTTTCTGTCTTTGAAGTGTTAATAGACTATAAGACACTTCAACACCAAACCGAATTCCTATTTATGAAGGGGATCACATTACACCGTAGTTTACTCTATTTCCCCAAATTTAAAGCCCACATACGGTTCATAAGAACCAACGAAAAAACTGCTCGGGCACTAAAAAGGCATTAAAATTTACGATAAGTATCCGGAATGGTAGCTGTTGAACTTGTCAAGCGGATCTCGGAACCTAATGAATCACAATCCATCGCCGGGCCGTTTTTGTCGTCCTCGTAAAAAGATTTTTTGCCCTGGCCGTCCTAAGCCCCCTGATCCGGACCAAATATTAAGTTAATAAAAGGAGATGTGAGTGAGGTCGCTAAGCCGCTACTGGCTGACGTAAAGCCACATTAAGTCTCTTTTTAATGCTTGATAATTCCTGAGGCTGCCTTTCAACGAGGGACCACCGGGAGGTCCTTCTTCAACGCCTCTTTCGCCCTTTGTCATGCTACTCTTATCAAATGGGTTATTAATCACCCATCAACTAGGAGCTCTTTTGTGGCCGGTGTCAGCGCTGCGTCGCCTCTTTAAAGGCGTTTGTTCATCTAAGTCTGTGTCGGATAGTTGTTTTCATAGATCGTCTCGGATCACTTCACAGTACAACCATTTAGCTTTTGTAAAAGGCGGTCATTGATCCTGTTTTTGAATGTGATTTTTTTTTAATAACATCTACTAATTTGAGTCATTAGCAGCTAAATATACACATATATATATTTTTTTAAATGTACATTAATATATTGTATCTTGTTCTTGCGTCTGAGTATAGTGCACATGTTGTTTCAATGTGCTTTAATTCTGTCTAGCATGTTTCACATCCATGGTTCCAGGCCTTTCATCGGGTAAACCTGAGTGAAAGCTGTATGCTGAAGTTTCATTTTCTTCAAGATTATTTTTTCCTGTACCACTTAAATTCATGGTATTGGGTTCAGTATTCGGTAAGGAAGTATTGTTTCTCGACAAACGGTTATACAAGGAGCTGATGTGGTCAGCAATCACGTTCAACCGCCAGGTTTTTCCCCAATTAAGAGTACCCACTTTATTTACGCTGGTTGTGTCCTATAAGGATCTCCAGATCCCGAAGTTGATTCACGGCCGAAGAAACAGAAATGAAAATGTCTGCCTTCATTCAGTCTCGAACTCGTGCCCCGAGCAAGGAGTTAATCAAATTACCAAATGAACTACTCGGCTCCCTTCAAGATTACTTAATTAAATTCGTATGTATATATAATTAATTAGTCAATGTAATGATGAAACTATAATTTTTATAATGTATACCTTCTTGCTAAAACATAAACATAAATTATTTAAAAAATGAATTGTTCAGTCATTTTCATTGACTAATTATTACCTAAAACGGTCTATTATCTCATCTAATATCAGTAACATTCTTTATACTTTAGAATAATGTATAAGTATACGGAAACAATATCAGCATGATTATGTTTCAATTTGATAACTCCAAAAACAATTAATAATGAAAAACAAAAATTAAGCTCTCCTATAATCTACTTAACTACATACATACCTATGCAAGACATACTATGTATAGTATGCAATTACATTAAACCATCTTAATGTAAAAAGAAAAGAAACGTTGGTAACACGACACGACAGATGGCGAGGGGAATTCAGTTGTGGTTATCAATCACCAACTGCCCCCTCCCCCCTTAACCACTAACAACGTACGCATTGGTCTAGTTTCGCTGATAATTTTAGTAGATGTAATTAATATGCTTCATAATTGTATAATACCACTTTTGTTGTATTAAGCATATACTATTTATCAACACTAACAATATAAAAGGACAAGCCATTTTTCGTTTATGATCACTAAACACAAAAAATGTTAAGCCAATCTGTACCAAATATTAACTACATTATCTTCATTGGTCAGGGAAGAAATTTTAAAACACTGATTTTAAAATGAAATGATTTTTTAATGTTTATTAAAATGCGATAAATATGTGGATTCCAGATAAGTTAGAAAATCGACCGATAGACGGCGAGCGCCATTTAGCATGAAAGGTTACAATGATACGGTGTTATCTAGGCCATGAAATAGGTAATAAAACTTGCTTGTTTTCCATTAGATTAATATTCTATAGAGAAAAATATATGGTGAGACTTAATTTAGTATTTGTGAGACTTAGTTTGAAAATCGATCGACATAATATTTTCTGTCCATGTGGATTACCAATCTTCTAATCAATGCTTAGAAAGGTTAAAAATTACAGTAATGCGTGTTAATATCATTGAGGATATAATTCTCACAGGATGATGAAAGTATGGTTGACTGGTATGATGAATGGAGAAGAAGATAATCAGGGATGCAGTCAAAGTAACACTACGTTTAAGAAGGAATTCTTTAATACATGCCAACGTTTCGACCTGCGTTGCAGGTCATATTGCAGTCACATTGCAGGTCACATTCATTCTTGACTCATTCATGGATCATCAGAGGATCCATGACTCATCGTCCTTCTCACAAGTGTGGTTCGGTGGCCCTGAAGAAGACCTGCAACGCAGGTCGAAACGTTGGCACGTATTAAAGAATTCCTTCTTAAACGTGGTGTTACTTTGACTTCATCTCTGATTATCTTCTTCTCCACTAATTCTCACTGGATATCACATTTATTCCTACAATCCAAATGATTCCTACCATTCCACTTCAAACGACTACAATTTCCAATTTATGTTTCTTTTGCTTTTATAATTAACATTTATATTCAAGTTCAGATTTACGAAAACGTTGTAGTGGATCTTTGGACTGACCATCACTCTCTCCCTGACAATAATATTTGGAGGGGAGGGGGGAGTAGTTCTTCAGGTATGGATACCCAACTAATCAAATCATTCTCGTAATATCATCTTATAGTCTCGTAAAATACATGAAGTGATTTGCTCGGATGTCTCAAGAATACATGTTTTAATTTTTGCATGCTTTCTAGCATATAAAATTTTTGCTGAAAAATAAATAAAAATGTAATTAATAGTTAAAAATAATTTCAGTTCTGTGCTAGTGAGAGCGGAAGAATCTGCGACGGGCAATGTTGGTGCAATGTATTTTCCTTATGTGATCTCTCATTGATGAGAAAATCATTTCAATGAGATCTTCATCGGTTCATCCAGGTATTTTTTTTTCAATCTTATGATATTCCCCTGAGAAGCGTCCATTTCATCTATAAACTTATTCGGACGTCAATATAATAAATTAAGAAACAGCTTCTAATTTTCTAATTTGCCCATTTGAAGCTTGGAAATGCAAAAAGGTATAAATTGCCAAAAAAATGAAAAAAATTTTAATTTACCAAAGCCATTCTTACGAGATGTTATTTTCTGTTGTTAGAAAGTAGTTCATTGACCGAAAGTTCACTCTAGTGGGTATTAGTTTAAAGTTAAACATAAAATTTTCTCGAAGGAATGAATACTCTTTTACATGCACCATTTGTGTTAATCGGTTGTGGTGTGTAATTTGAGTGAAAGATTTTTTTGTTAAAGTACCATGGTGGGTGATCTGTTAGAGTGTTGGTTTGATAAGTTCGTAATGGGTTTATTGGTGGTTGTTTAGAACGTATATTGGTGATGCTGAAGTCATAAAAGTTTTTTTTTTTTTAATTTATATTTATTTTCGAATAGTAAGTGTTGTATTCGGTTATTGATTCCACAGATAGCTATTGACACGCTGACTTAGAAATTGAAAAATAAAACATTAATTACGAAAACGCAATATATTCCTTTTAAACCCTACAACTTAGCTGTGTTAAAATACTTTCAATTCCGTCCGTATTTTAAAAAATATCCTTATAGGTAGTCAATAACTGATTTTGCATTAGTTATTGTCTCTATCTTGCAAAATACATTCCAGTAAAAATGTTTGGTGTGAACTTTCTTGTTTAGCTTAAAGCATAGTAATTAAGGGACAATAACTGTAAATTTCAACTTTATATTCATTCTATAATTATAATATGAATATTTCCTTAAGGGTGTGAATAACTGTCTGGTTTACCCAACGTATAAATTTACAGTCAACCTATAAAATAAAATAAATATAGGGTTATATAGTTATTTTGTTGAAACTTTATGGATATTAATTTCAAAATAAAGAATAAAAATAAATTATGACGGATTTATACTTTAACTAGCATACCAGTCGCGGCTTCACCCGCTCTCGTAAATACAGAAGTTACATAATTTTAACCAATAATTAAGATTTATTTGTTTATCAATAAAAATCTTGTATTGATGTATGCTATTGAGCATTATTTCTTAACTAATACTTTGGCGTATAGTAGCAATCTTTAACCTGGTTAAAATTTTACTGATGAGGTGTTAGATGATTACATAATAGCATAATTAGATTTAAGACTGATAAAACATAAGGTCCATGAATCATATTCATCGACATGTCATACCACAACTTTTTTAATAATTTAAATGTATATAAGTAAATTTTATCATCACTTCCCAGCTCTAAATAACACCGCACCATTGTAACCTCTCTTGCAAAATGGGGCTCGCCACCACTGGAATCCACTTATAGATCGCATTTTTAATAAATATTTAATTGAAAACCAGTATATTTTATTATTGCTAAACCCTTCTTGAACTATGAAGACGGTGTAGAAGAAATTTGGTAAAGATTGGTTCAGTAGTTTTCGTAATTAGTGATCACAAACTGTATAATGTGATGTTTGTGTTGAGAATAAAACTTAAGATATTGTTAGGTCGGGATATTTTTAGTACGGAGTGGTGGCGATCTCCTTTTCCCTGTCAATGGGACACGCGAGAGATGGAGTGTGTGATAAAGGACAGTTTGATAGGAGGGAAGATGACGGTGTAAGAAAGAAGACAGAGAGTGATGTATGGCTTTCTGATTGGCCTATTGTGCGGGTGTCGTCAGGAACTGACTAACGAGCCAACATCGTTAGGACCTTAGCCAAATATCTGCTACTGCTACTGGTTCTTTTGGCAAGGCGTCTCTCAAGGAGTAGCTTTTGTCTCATCCTCTGTCAGCCTCCTTTCCCTAAACAATTGACTTGTTAATGATCTGCTCTTCGGAATACCTCTGGGTAGGGATGGGTTTCGTAAGAAAAATTTCGACAATCCTTATCGGTGATATTTTGAGCTCTGATTATCGATGCAGGATGTGTCGGTAACCAAAAATATGGATATATGGATAAATATATACATATATATCTGTACCTCGGAGGTATAGAACACTATACCACATTTCTATAACTTTACAGAAGAGAAATTGGAATCGGTTTCATTTTTATAAGATTTCAATTCCTGAACTGTTTAATATATTTATGTGTATGAAACGAATCACTCAGGCTAGAATTATGGTAACCCGTCCTTCTGCCCTAATTTGAGTACATAAGGATGTTCCATAAAAGCTGTAAAAGCTGTATTTTGTTTAAATATTTTTCAATTATTGACCACATTTTCGGATTTAGCATTAAATTTGCTATAACAGCAAAGTAGCTGTAACCTTGAATTTTACAAACTTGAGATCTAAAGAACAGCTTGGTCTTTACCTTATTGGAGGGAGTCACAATGTCTTAATTACTTCAACGCTCACTGTTTTTCAAAAAAACTATCGACAAAACTGCAAATATCACAAAAACTTGCAAATTTAATAAGCTTTTGAATGATATGTTAAACGTAATGATTTTGTATCGATTTCAGGGAGAAATTTACTTTTGAAACCGAAAAAACATTTGGCATACAAATCAGTTACTTGTGTAAATAAAACATTATGTCAACCCTTAATGGAAATGTGCATTTAAACATAATAAACTCTTCATTGAAAAAAAAGCAAAGAAAAAAATTATTGTTTAATAGAAAATAAGGAAAACTGTCAATAAAGCGACATCAGATCAGAGGATCTTATGTTATTACATTTTTATTATTATTGAGGATTTATTTTATTAGATTTTCAAACCAAAGATACCCTACATCAGGGGTTTTATTATTATTATTTATTTTTATTTTATTAGATTTTCAAACCAAAGATACCCTACATGGAACGGTAGAAATGCCTTCCCCTGTAAAAACAGACTCATCTACCCATAAATTCACAGCAAAAAATGGCATACTTTTATATCATCTGCATTCAGGAGCTAGCGGCAAAATTGATATCTATGTTATTATCATTGGATTTTAAACATTAGATTGAAAATCTAATAAAATAATTCCTCAATAATAATAATAAATAAATAAATGTAATAACATAAGATCCTCTGGTAAGGTGTCGCTTTGTTGACAGTTTTCCTTTATTTTCTGTTAAACAATAATTTTTCTTTGCTTTTTAATCAAATGAAGAGTTTATTATGTTTAAATTGCACATTTCCATTAAGGGGTTGTCATAATGTTTTATTTACACAAGTAACTGATTTGTATGCCAAATGAGAATCACCAAGTTTTTTCGGTTTCAAAAGTAAATTTCTCCCTGAAATCGAAACAAAATCATTACGTTTAACATATAATTCAAAAGTGTATTAAATTTGCAAGTTTTTGTGAGATTTGCAGTTTTGTCGATAGTTTTTTCGAAAAACAGTGAGCGTTGAAGTAATTAAGAAATTGTGACTCCCTCCAATAAAGTAAAGATCAAGCTGTTCTTTAGATCTCAAGTTTTCAAAATTCAAGGTTACAGATACTTTGCTTTTATAGAAAATTTAATGCTAAATCCGAAAATGTGGTCCAAAAGTGAAAAATATTTAAACAAAATGGAGATATTACAGCTTTTATGGAAAAAACGTGGTCTTCTCAAAAAAGCCTTTGATTTATCGTATTTCTGCAACGGATTGGAACAGAAAGGTGCAATTGCAGCATTTTGCTACATTTTCGAATTAGTTTCAACCAACCTGTATATATATATATATATATATATATATATATATATATATATATATATATATATATATATATATTTTTTTTTTTTTTTTTTTTTTTTTGAAATATTATTATGGTACCAATTTACTTATTGCCTTGAGGTGAGGCAGGTTGTAATAGTAATTCAATAAAACACATTTACCTAAAAAAATAAATGTAAGAAAGTTATTCACCAGTTAAGAACATAACTTTAAACATATCTTCAGCGTTTTAAATATGGATATACTTTTTTTTATTTCCATTTCCTAACGTGAAAAAGTTTATCAGAAGTTAACATGACTTTCAATATTGATTTAGTGTTTTATATCTTGGTATGTATGATGTATTTTGGGTGGTTGAGTTGGTATTATGGGCAGTGGTTGGTTCAGTGTCGTTACATTAGTTTATTTTGCTACATAAATAGGAACAAAATTATTTCAAATGTTTAAAATATATTGAATTATTATGAATAATTATTATTATGGATTAAACAGTAGGCAGTAGGTATATAGGCTCAGATAATAATTAATATTATAAGGTAAATTTAATACGAACATATCGCCATGAGTAATTATTAGGAAATGAAACTATCCCTAACTTTTTCTACTTAATTTATTCCTTATTGGTTACAGTTTGACCTGATCAATAAAATAATAGCTCTGCTGGCACTGAAGTGGAAACTTTAGCAACATATTTTAAAGACAACTTACATAACATTGGAAAAGTTGCAATAAAAAACTTAAACACTAAAAACTTTCCATTAACTAAACCACTTTTATAATGTTTTGTTACATTTTATAGATATATGTAGTTGTATATTGTATTTTTATAATATAGAGAAAACGAGATATTGTAAGATAAGTATCGATGTATCGATATAGCGTATGATAAAATATCGATATGAAAATATTTGATTAATGAAAGAAAAAAGATCGATATATCGTGAATCGGTACCCACCCCTTCCTGTGAGGGAGTATCATTGAAATAGCATGTTAGGAACAGAGAATAAAAAAATACAAACAAAAAATATTCGATTATTTTTAAATGAAAAATATTCCTTCACTGAAATTTCTCACACAAATACAATTATATCTGCATGTAAACAATACACTATTTACATACTCAATATATATTATTTATTTAATGAGTGGCACATCCCTGTACACAAAATTTAATAGCTTTCCAGCCTGGAATTGTTATTTCTTCACGCATTTTTCCCGTTATTCAAATTGTTTATAATTGAAACATACTCACTAGTGAAAATCTGAGCATGATTGTTAACATCATCGATTTGTTTTTGTTTAATGACTTTATTAATAAAGTAGGAGGATCGGAATAAAAACAAAAAGTAGTTAATAAACGTTAAAAAGTTGGTTGTGATCAAATCAAGTTGTTTGAATAGTTAAAGTATTTATATACTTGGACTTCCGTTTCAATCTCATTTTTAAATCAACTAAATTTTATTTTCATCGATATTAATCCTATAAAATATTAATAAATTGTGTATAAATTAATTCTTTAATTTAATCAATTAAATACATATAAATATTAATTTATTTTATTTTTTTAATTTATGCTCATTAAGTTGTATGGTTAATAGATACTATAAATAGATTATAATATAAAGAAAGAATATAGAATATATAGAAAAAAAAATTTTACGAAACTTTAGAGTCGACATTGCTACAACAATGAGGGAGATGGGGGAAGCAATATCTAGATTTTTCTTAGTTTTTAAGAAAACTAAGAAAAATCTAGTTTTTTTTAGTTCTATAGCAAATTATGTTAATAGCAACTAATGATTTTGTATTTTGTTTGATATTAAAAATATTTTAATACCCCACATAATCATCTCACTATACTTTTTGCCCGTGACCTCTTACCCCTAAATTCTCGAAATTCCATCAAAACCTTTTAACCACCCCAACCCGCTGGTTCATTCATTTCATTTCATTTATTTATTTATTTTTTTTCAGAACTCAACATCCCACTCCAAATGTCTCCTCCCCCTAAAGCATTCCATCCTTCAGAAATATTAAGCATAATTCACAGATTACCTTCAAACAAAGCTCCCGGACACGACCTAATTACATTCCACATCCTTAAACTCCTTCCTTGTAAAGCCATCCTATTCCCAACATACATATATAATGCTGTACTCCGCAACACATATTTCCTTGATTGCTGGAAATTATCTATAGTTAAAATGATACCTAAACCCAAAAAGCCATTTGAGCTCCCATGCTCATACCGTCCTATTTCTCTCTTGCCATTCATGGGTAAAATCCTAGAAAAACTCATTTTAAAACGTAATCCTATCCTATCCTAGAATCCCATCATGTAATCCCAGATCACCAGTTTGGATTCCGAACATCACACTCAACAATCCAGCAATGTCATCGTGTGGTGGGCGCTGTCTCCTCTGCATTGGAGTCCGAAATGTAGTGCACGGAAGCCTTTCTTGATGTAGAACAAGCGTTTGACCGAGTCTGGCACTCGGAACTGCTGTATAAACTCCGTCAGTTCCTACCTTCTACATGTTTCCTTATTATTAGATCCTATCTCAGTGACCGAACCATCAAAGTAAACTATAAATTTTCCTATTCTCCCCTCTTTACCCAATCTGCCGGAGTTCCTCAAGGTAGTATCCTAGGTCCTATCCTCTACACAGTGTACACAGCTGATATCCCAACTCATCCTACCACTGTCCTCACCACTTTCGCTGATGACACATGTGTGTTATCAGTAAACAATGATCCCTTTATTGCCTTTCAAACAATCCAATCCCATATCCTAAACCTTCAAGAATGGTGTCAAAAATGGAGAATCAAAATAAATCCAAACAAATCACACCAAATAACATTTACCCTACGTCGTAAACCTACGACTTCCTGTCCTACAGTATCCTTTAATGATATTCCACTAATCCCTGTTGAACAGATCCGCTACATAGGACTCCACTTGGACAAACGTCTAACTTGGAATCCACATACAAGACTAAAACGACAAGAAACTGCCTGTCGTTGCAAACTACTTCAACATTTACGAGACAAACGTTCAAAGCTCCCAACTAGTTACAAAAGACTCATTTACATGACTGTGATTAGACCTATTTGGACGTACGGTGTTGAGCTTTGGGGCTCTACTAAACCATCCAATTCATCTCGTATCCAATCCTTACAATCCAAAATCCTTCGAAAAATCCTCAATGCTCCTTACTTTGTGAACAATAAACTTATCCATAAAGATCTTAATGTTCCATATGTTTCTGATTTAGCCCAAAACAGATACCTATCCTTCCATAGTAAGCTCCATATCCACTCCAATCTACTAGTATCCCATCTTGCTTCCTCCTCCATCCCTGATAATCCTCCGAGGCGTCTGAAAAGAAGATGGCCTAGAGACCTTTTAGTGTAGATTTTAATGAAGTGCTACTAGTGAGCAGTTCTTCACAAGTTATTTACATGCCATTGTATTCACTGTCAACACATTTACTTGTATATTATTTTGTACAGATATTTACAATCAGTAAACGAAAAAAAAAAAAATATATTTTTTTCATGTATTAACATTTTTATTTTTCTATTTTAGTTTATTTGTTTCTACAATTATTATTCTAATTTATTTCATATTATCATTTTATATTTAAATTAGTTAATTTCTTGCATTGTTAGAACTGTTTTATATTTATTTTTTACATTATTTCATTTTATTTTTTTTACTTTGATCAGAGCAAAGAGAAGAGCTCGGAACATATGGTAGATTGACAAATTGCCCTCAGATAAACGAACTTTTAGTAGACTCAATAACGAACTCAAGCGACAGATAGTAAAATTTAAAAGAGCGAATTACGACAATTGCATTAGTAACCTTAAATCTGATAATGGAAGCTTATGGAGGCGTACTAAAAATCTTACTGGGCATCGTGAAGTCCAAGCACCCCTCCGAAAGGAGGATGGCTCTTGGGCCGTGACTGATCCAGAAAGATCAGAACTTTTTGCTAAACATCTTTCAACTGTGTTTACACCACATACCAACTGCAATAACATTGAACATGACAAACATATACACAGCACTTTAGTTGTACCCCTTCAACTGACATTACCTCCACCTCCCTTCACACCAGCTCAAGTTGCCGAACAAATAAAAAAGTTACCGTTATAATTTTATGATTAATATAAAGAAATGAATGGAAGAAACTTGATTTTCAAACATGCTGAAAGTTTGAATAATTAGGTTAGGAGCCATGAAAGTATTGCTTTCGTATATTTTGCCAATCAAGGCATTCTTAATCCTAGGTAGGGTCATTGTTCACTCAAATATGAGTTCAGGAAACGGAAAATAGTAACTTATATTTTAACACGTTATCGTAATTAAGTAATGAAAAAACGGACGACTTGTTAAGGAAATACGATGGCCTAGACCCCACAATGCAACAATCAATAAAATGTTACTCAACTAAAGTTGGAAATTGAAACCAAATGTCAAGGAGGGCATTGAATGAGTAAGGCGCGACTCATCAGTCTAAGTCTAAATACTCATCAGTCATGCCTTTCAGTCTCCTAATGATTGTTTGGATTGACGTATGGGCTTTAAGATATTTGTATTTCATCTTTCTTCATTACATTCCCTTCACAGCGCTTCAGTCTCTTTTTAAGGCCCGAGGCTAATTATAGATTTCTCGCACTTCAGAGCCACTCAACGATTCTTCGCCCCAAGGGCATGTATTTTGTGTGAACTTAGAATGGTGAATTTGTTTTTTTTTAATATAATAATAAAAAAATGCATTTCATACAATTACTATAGTATATGTAAGCCTAAATTTTTAAATATTATAAGAATTAGGATTACTCAGGATTGATGAATTATTTGCAATTTTCAAGTTATTATTTGCAAAGACTAGTTTCGAATGTTAAACATTAAATCATCAGTTCTAAAAACATTTAAACAAATTTAAAACATGAGTACTTTGGTACACAGATTATATACAGTGAGCAAAAAATGTTTTCATACACCTACTAAATTTACTAAAATATCATTCCATTGTCATATTTTATAGATTACCTTACATTATTATTAAATATTACTGATAATCGTTAAGGGCATAAATTAATAAGGATTTGAGAATAGATTTCAGGATAAAGAACGTAGTTCAACATTTAAAACAAGTATTTGGAGGAGTCTGATCCCTACCTCTTTTCTCTTGGGGTCATTTGACGAGAACACATCTCTACTTTCTCAACAACTTCAAAATAAAAAAGTGATGTTATTGTAAAAAATATTTGTATTAAAATGCCAGTAAAATTTTAAATATATATCTACATAACATTCAGTTGTTATGCAATTTAATTTGATAGCATTTATTATTATTAGTTTTTAGAATCAGAAGTTTTATATATTTTTTTAAAATTTTATTCTTCCCAAAGACTTACATAAAAATTAATTTACACTGTTTTCATGCCTACTTTGCCTCACTAAAACCATATATGTAAGGTTAAGCAACCTTCAATCATCTGTTAATTATTTATCATCTGTTTATTATTTGTCATCTGTGTTTATTACTTTATCTTAACCTTCATTAACCTATTTTAATTGTTGTTTGCTTTAACTTACTATTGTATTTACGTGTAATTTAATTCTTTACTTTCATTGAATAAATCACGTTTTAACGATCTTAAAAATTAAATTAAAAGATCTCAATAAGTAAGAAAATGGCCCAACTATTTGTTCAAATTGTAAAAAGAAGTGACCAAGACTTTGTGATTCAGTGTATTTCCATCGACAAGAAAAATTGGTACTTATTACCTGAAGAATCGAAAGACTCAAAGTTCCACTCCTTTCTTTCAGGTAAGAAACCTATAATAAATGCTATGAATGCTATCAAAAGCATTAATGGTTACAGAACCGTAGCTGTTAAGATGGATGATGATATTCAAAGAGAATATTTTGATGAATCTTCTAATATTTGTTTTCGGGAGTTACCATTAGAGGAATGGGTTTCAAAAACAGTTCCTTCTAGACCTGTAGAGAATCAGACAGGATTAGAAGATCGTATCTAACAGTTAGAAACACAATTAAAATAGGTTAATGAAGGTTAAGATAAAGTAATAAACACAGATGACAAATAATTAACAAACAGATGATTGAAGGTTGCTTAACCTTACATATACTTTTGAATTAAATTGTAAGAAAAATAAATAACTTCCCAACCAAGCAACATTAAAAAAATTATCATCTTCTCATTACAGGTTAGGCCTGAACCAGATCTGATATAGAGAAATTACTATTCGTTCAATGCAAAATCCTTCATGAAATATCTAGAAATACTCAATAAATCACAAATGTACTTATCCAAAATGTGGTATTTTAATTATCGGGTTTTATCATACACCTCTCTTCCCACAGCAAACTATATACCCCTCAAACATACTAGGACCTATGCATTTCCCCTGCATTCCCGATTGATTCCACTCAATTGATTTTCTTCATTTTCTCAGCTTAATATTTCATTCCTTTTTAGATGCTTAGGTCTTATTGTATTTTAGATGTCTTAGCTATATACTTATAAAAGTGTGGGTTTTTTTTCTTCACAATTCTACATGTTTTTACTAACATTGTAGCTACCTAAAAAAAGCTAATTTCTCGAACTTTTTGTTTCAGTTCTTCGATTGTATATCTTTAACGCATTTTTAGATTATAAGGTGTTTTTCAGAAAACTCTAATGCTGATACAACTCAATTGAAAATGAAAATAGTTTGGTACTTTTGTCTAAGCTTCTTGCAGATGGTGATGGCTTCGAATCCTTCCTGGGCAGGTTGAAATATATTTCGTAGCGGACCCATAGATATAAATTTTGATCTTCCCGATCTGTCTAAAATAGGTTGGTAACCTGTAGGTAACCTAAATAAAAGCTAATTTTTCGAACTGTTTGTTTCAGTTCTTCGGTTGTATATCATTAACGCATTTTTAGATTATAAGGTGTTTTTCAGAAAACTCTAATGCTGATACAACTCGATTGAAAATGAAAATAGTTTGGTACTTTTGCTAAGCTTCTTGCAGATGGTGATGGCTTCGAATCCTTCCTGGGCAGGTTGAAATATATTTCGTAGCGGACCCATAGATATAAATCTTGATCTTCCCGATCTGTCTAAAATAGGTTGGTAACCTATAGGATAACTCGTCCTTCCTGCCCTAGTTGCAATACATAAGGACGTTGAGTTTGATAAATAAACAGTTCAATCCTTCTTTAAATGTTGCTATTAAGATAGGATAATATTTAGAGCATATGTTATGTTCCTAGGAAGGAGAATTATTTTCTCCTATGGCTAATAAATTAAAAAGATAGACAAATCCTCTGTTTGCTAGATTAATGCCCGTGACCCGTTAATGCCTAAGATCGTTATGTTGACCTTATCTGTAAATGACCGGTATAAGCCGAAGGAAGGAGGTGGGCTGAGTGGTTGTGACAGAGCTGAGGAGGAGAGGTCGCTTCTAATCCCGACGAAATCAATCTCGACCAGTTACTGCCACTGACGGCTCCCAGTCTTTTATTTTGTGCTCCTTTAATCAGGAGAGCCCCTGGCTGCCTGGGGGGTCCAGGTATCACCTCGCATCTTCTGTCTGTCTGTCCGCCATCCTCCTCTCTCTCTCTCTCTCTCTCTCTCTCTCTCTCTCTCTCTCTCTCTCTCTCTCTCTCTCTCTCTCTCTCTCTCTCTCTCTCTCTCTCTCTCTCTCTCTCTCTCTCTCTCTCTCTCTCTCTCTCTCTCTCTCTCTCTCTCTCTCTCTCTCTCTCTCTCTCTCTCTCTCTCTCTCTCTCTCTCTCTCTCTCTCTACTTCTCATCATGTCGACGGCTCGGAATTATTGTTCTACGCAATCATAACGGCTGCTACAAAAATTGAAACATTCGGTGAATTAATTAAAAACTAGTGCTGCAACTTCAGTATTTGTTAGTCATCACCTCGTTTAGTTTGATTAAAAATGTAGTTATGACTATCTCTGTATTTTTATCTAGAGTTTTCTGAGTTTGTAGCTATAACTCCACTTTTGGTGTTATTAAAGCCAAGAAACAACTGTTCTCCTATTGTTACAACTTCCTTATTTTAAGTCTGAAGATAGGCACACTAAAATTTTGTAAGTTGTCACTCGACTTCACGAAGACGATGATTATGCAAGTATGCTTTTGAATAGGTGCAAGGAATCGATGCCTTTATAATCATAGAATAATGATTTTTTAACAACAGAATTTCTGCAACATATTGATGAAACTTATGGAAATGAACGCCCTCTAAGACAGTGTTATACAGCTAATTCCAGATTTTAGAGGGTAGTAATAATAGAAATTAGATTGGACCACTCGATAGTTTGTAAAAACATTTGATTAAAAACACTTGATCAACTGTAATAGAACGATGCTGAGAACTGGATTAACTTTGTTTGATTTTTCGTTCCCTGTCGCTTTTACGTTTATCTTCTTTTTCACTATGGATTTCATGTATTGTAACATTTTTGAAATTTCGGGGAGGGGGGGGGGTGTATCTAGAGTTCCAGTTTTTCGGGAATAATCGTTATACAACTTTCTTCTTCTCAAATATAATTTTGGATACCTTGGATTTCTCCTGTATTACTACGTTTTCTGACATCAGTTTTATGGAAAAAAGTCCTATCTGTAAAGTTTTCGATGGTAGCAACCTCTTCTGACGCACTCTAAAATTTCTAACAGTAAACGTAAAACCGGGCAAACGTACGTACGGCTAACACTCCACTTGAAAACTGACGACTTACACGAGGATAGAACATTTTTGGGAGAGCAAAGTGGAAATTGTAAGGAAGTGGAGTTGTATCTATCCCCAGACGTTTCCTCAGTTTTTCCAGAACGCGGTAGTTATAAATACTAATTATTAGCATATTTTTTATGACTCCCCTTTGGGATAACGCTAATATTTCACTGTAGTGTCTACTGAGTTGTGGCTTTGTTTTAATCACTTCACCTAATATATTGTAGAGGATAACCTTTGATATAATGTCTTTATATATCAAAAATCCTATACATCGGAAGATACTTTCAATTGGTAAATGCTATTTACCTTCCTTTAATCGAAGAGGCCGTGACGGCAGATCACGTTGAATCAGAGCCTTCAGTGAGACCGATCGATTCTATTTCGATAGTTTATACACTGACAGATAAAAAGTTCTACCAAATTGATTTTTTCATTTTCTTGTCTAAAAATGTCTTTCTTTTATAGGCGTGTACGTTATTTTTATCTGTTTTAATCAATATTTTTCATCAATTGTAACGCTACCGAATGATCTGTCATTTACAAATTCCATTCTCTCTTGGATTTTACATTTCTTTATAATCAGTGATATGATCTATCGTTCATACTTAATTCAAATGAATATTTTTAAAAATAAAATTTAATTACATTATTATGAAATGACTGTTCTTTTCTCTGTTTGAAATATATGTTCCGGGTTTTCTGGATGTTTGCTTTGACAGGGATGTCATTTGGCTAGGGTTTATATACTTTTTTGGTGTAAGGTTTATTTCACACTCAAAAATGTAACATTTTTTACTCGCTCTAGCTCTGTTGGTGTTGCTTGTATGAAACATTTAACGACGATTTCCTCATCAGAGATTTAATGGAGATTTTTTTTTAAAATATAGTTTGAATGAAAATAGGAGTCAGGAATTCACGTTTGATTCCGCTATTTTCTCTCAACTTCATTATTATTTCGAATAATCATTCATTGTTAATTTAACTTAATCATTAATTTATATAATCCTCTTAATTATAAAATGGATATTGGGAAAATCTGTAGATTATAGATAGACATGTCCTATTGTTTTTCCTAGGAAGGGTTCGACTGCTCCAACATTTACTAGATAAGCGTTTAAAGCTCCTAATCAGTTACAAAAGACTTATTTACTTAAATGTAATTAGACCAAATTGGACATACAGAGTTAATTTTTGGGGCTTCACTAAAGCATCTAATTCGTTTCGTATCCAATCTTTACGATTCGTTTCGTATCCATAATATAAGTATGTTCGGAGTTGAGCTTTGGGGCTATACTTTAAAACTCTTTTCGTATCCGATCCTTACAATCCTAAATCCTTTGAAAATCCTCAAGGCTTCTTATTACGTCCAAAATAAAATTATTCATAAAGATCTTAATGTGCAATAAGTTGTTGATTTAGCTCAAACCAGATAACTGTCCTTTCATATTAAACTTCATACCCAATCGAATCCACTATTCTCCCAACTTGCTTCACAGTATTCTTTATAATCCTCTGTGGCGTCTGAAAAGATGATGGTCCCGAGACCTGCTAATTTATTTTATTATTTTTATTGAAATAAATGTAAAATCTGTCTCAGTAAAGGCCAATAAGTACTAGGTAATAATGTATTCATTCATACCATATATACAAATACACACATTATTAATAATACTAAAAAATAAAACAAATAATCTTCATTAATATAAAAATAATAATTATTTACAATTATCAAAAATAAAATGATATTAAAATTAAAATTGAAATACAAAAAATTATGATACATTCATATTCTATATGCAACACAAACACAGCTTGGGAAACCCCGAAGAGACCCCAACGCTGCTCTCTCAGATGCATCACAGTAAGTATTCAGTTGGGGCTAACGGGACCTTCTAATATAGTACTTTATTATATACGTTATAGGTTTATTATATACATACCTGGTATATTATATATACCAATGGGTAGTTGCTTTACAAGCAATTTGCATGCCATTTTTAGCATTATCATCACATTTACTTGGTGTATTGTATTTGTATTTGTGTATTTGTACAATTGTAAATTTCAATACATAGCTATAAAAACAAAATAAAAAACAATTATGTCACTTTTTTATTCTGAAGTTGTTGAGAAAGTAGAGATGTGTTCTTATCAAATGACTACAAGAAAAAAGAGGAAGGGAGTCTGATTAAATACCTGTTTTAAATGTTTAACTACGTTCTTTGTCCTGAATTCTATTCTCAAATCCTTGTTAATTTATGCCCTCAACGATTATCAGTAATATTTAATAATAATGTAAGGCGATCTATAAAATATGATAATGAAAGGAAATAAAAGTGATGCGAGCCGCTAGGGATGTAGCTGGGGAGGAACAAACAGTAGCTATCATTAAGAACGGCCCGGACAGGCAAATATCAATCTTGCTCTTCTAATCCCACGCCCTGGGGAGCCCTGCCTCAGCCTCCTATTAATAAAATAAAACAAACAAATCACTAAGGGCATCGCTATCCTTCATGTCCGGGGGTGAAAAAATTAACTCTCTCACTGCCATCGTTAGCTGGAATCCCGTGTCTCGTTTGTAAAACAGAACGGTTTGGGAAGCGGTGTCAAGTTGGACATTCTGATGGGATATCCTTCCAGGAAGCTAAGGGGGAAATAACAGTCATTAGCAGTTGTAATTGATAATCATTTAAATTTCAGCTTAATGATTATTTATTTTCATAAAAATGTTTTGATTCGTTGTAGTACTCTGTGATAAAACATCAATGATTGAGTATTAAATAAATTTGAGATGTGTCGATTCCTAGGAACCGATCGATACTACTGTCTTTGGTGATAGTTTAATAATAATTACTATACATATTTTCAACCTGTAAAACGATACATTTTCCTAATTTGTAAGAATACCATTTTTCATGTTATGACATTGCTTGATATCGAGTTTAATACAACTATCCTCAACTATAAACGATTGTCGAACGAAGTCAAATGTCTATGGGTTGAACATACTTATTTCCTGAAAGTAAATGAATAAATATAATTCAAACTTTAAATTTCGTATGCCTAGAGCACTAACGAAATCCAGCATCGTTTTATTATCCATTGTTGTTATTCTTAAGAGATTTTAGTTATCCCAGAATAGAGTTCTTTTTTCTATTCATTACATTACTGGTTTTCGAATTCTAAAACACTATTAAAACAATATATAAATATCAGTGCATTCTCTGATGTTCTTCGAAATGTTATACTAACATTTGCTCTAAGTAATAAATAAATAAATAACATTCTCTAAGTAATAAATGGATTTCAAAACTATTGGAATATTTATCTTTTTAAATTAAAATTTTTAAAATCGATCATTTTTTTAAAATTCTGATGTTATTGGTAATAAATACTGTTCGCTGTCACTAATTAATTCGGATAATAATTTTTTTAATTTATAATTTTTTTAAAATTTTATTTTTTTTTTTTTTTTTTTTTTTTTTTTAAAGCGATTTATTTACTTCTATGTATCGGTACCGAGAATCAAGAATAGAAAAATTTTGGCACTGACACATCACTAAAATAAATAAATAAAAAATCCAAAGGTTCGATGCCGACACCACCAACCCGCCCCAACAAAACCAAAAACCCCTAGAACAGCCCTGACCCCATCCTCCCATCAAAGTCACGGACTACTCTTTGGACATTTATCCGACTGCTAAAAAATTATTAACTTTTAGGAATTATTATTAAATTTAACTTCTTCACATTTCTATTTTGACTGTCGAACTGTTATTACCTGAACTGTACCCATTTTGCATTTCCATGTAGTTATAGAAATTTTTCTCATTTTGGTTATTTCTTACTTCTTTATTAGTCGGCTACTGGTCGGCCAGTTTATTGATTTATTTTTAAATAGTTTTTATTTTAGATTTATCTTTACAGTTTGTTATTAAATTTAGGAATAGCAACTCACTTTTAAAACATATTTTATACCTACTACAATGCATAGTACAGAACTTGAATTAGCTATATATATATATATATGTATATATATATATATATATATATATATATATATATATATATATATATATATGTATATCTCAGTTTCTTGAAATTATTACCGTCAATTTGACCATATGGGTGACAAATGGCTTTTTTCATAATTCAAAGGAAAGTCAACAAAGTTTTCGCTGTTTGCTTTATTGATAGGTTTTTATGAAAACATTTGAATATTTCTATATGTTCTATATACATTTTTTACATTTACCATTTTTTTTTTTAACATTTAAGGACTAAGAGAGTTGCACCCATTCAAAGTAAAATTGTCTTCTTCCTAAGCCTTGTGGTGTCACACCGCAGACCAAGAAGGGACCTGTTGAAGTCAGCTGTCATCCGTGCGAGGACCACCGATAACTACATAATGCCCCAGCCACTACTCTGTAATCTCCCATAAATTACTCTGGCATTAAGAGTTTTTGAACTGGAGGAAGTGGATGTCCCCTTAAATTTACATTTGTCATCCTTTGTTCTCGTCGCCGGGCCACTTAGGAGACACGTTCCCGTAATAGCCGCTCCTGTAGCCAGTTCAGGGGCTCCGGGAAGGAATTAAATATTAGCGATGCCCCTCACTTGATTAAAGAACGGATTATAAGGCTCGGTCAGTGTTTATAATCATTTCCATAATGGCATCTATCATTTACAATTATGATGATCACAGGACAGATGTCTTCAAGGTGGAAGGATCTGGGTAACGGTTTTGCCGATTCGAAAAAGCGGATAAAAGTACAAAGACAAAGGGCTATTTACTGTAACTACACATCATGATTTAATGATGTAATAATAATAAAAAGACGGATAAAGGACTACTTAAGTGTTCTTATAGAAGATCTACCCGGAATCATTTAGACTAGTCATCGAAAACTACATTTTTAACCAGTAGTCGAAACGAAAAATTGTAGTTTAGTTATAAAATTATTGAGAATAAAAAAAGAAATGAAAATATTTTTTATAATGGTTATTTAACATTTTTAAAAATTATTTTACTTGATAAATATTACAAGCTACCTCTCTGAAGTACAATAAATAATATGGAAGATTCCACTCATACATTATGTTCAATTAAATAAATGAAAGTCCTGTAACTGTACAGATACAATATATATTTAATATTAATATAAAATAAATCAGGAAATAAAAGTATAAACAATAGCAATAATAAAGCGGATCAATAAATAAATTAACACTAAAAAATATATAATAATAATAAAAAATTGAAAAAAAATCACACTTTATATACAATATACGCCGTTTAACATTAATTAAGTGATAGTAGTTTCTGTTTTCTCCTTAATAAATTTAGGTCACGTTTTAGGACATGTATGCGTTTTCCTCTTGTCACTTACAAGGGGAGGACACACTCAGTCTCTTACGGATCTTGTTGGCAATTTTTTTGGTTCCTGGTCAAAATATATTAGAGACGACCAACCAGTGAATTTCTTGACAAAGTAATGGCGATTTAAACGTACGTTACCAATAATTGGTTTAAAAATTTCATTTTCCTCGAAGAGGGTAAAAAAAAATGAAATTTTTTTATTTTGTTGAATAAGCGTTTTTCAATGTTTTTGAGGGTGCTGAATTAGAATCTGACGTCAATTCTTGTGTTAAAAAATCTATAGAGGTAGGTTGCTTGAAAATCTAATCATTTTTTTAGAATTTAATTAATCTAAACCAAAATATATGGAGCAGCTGTATTTTTCCATAAATTCGCAATCAAACCTATAAATTTTTGTGCAAGAATCATGTCGATATCATTTTTTAAACTCGAGATATAAAATAAATTAGTTTAATGCTATTTTATTTTTTTCTCGGCTTCTAGGGCCCATTGGTCGGAACGGCAAAATACATGTCTAATATTTTTTGAACAGGAACCTACAAAAAAATTGCCAACAATACCGTGAGAGACTGAGTGTGTCTTCCCCTTGTAAGTCAACTGAGTTGAATAAACAATATTCCTAATGTTTCCAAAAACGATTATATTTTTTGATTTTTTGTTTCTTGTAAATAACATTTATTTGCGTAGACAAAAGTTATTTTCAATTTATTGATATTATTTTAGAAAGATGTATATGGATATAAAAGTTGGCTATGCATATTATATATATATAAATATATATATATATATCAGATATTCTGAAAACACTTCTCTTATTTAGAAAATAATATATAATTTTATAATTTCCATCTTTATTCGAAAGTATACGTTTTGTTGTGTAAAGCGTTTTGAATTAATTTGTTTTAAATCTATATAAATTAATTATATGCATAAAATATGATTTTATGATAAAATTTTTTATATTTCTCCTGAGATAACATATGAAAGAGCCCTTAAATTATTAATCATTCATGAGCCATACCAGCAAGCATGTAACATGAATTAACCAATTCTTGTGGTTGCTGGTACCATTACAAAATTCATATATTAACAATAGGTAAAAATAAATCGTAGGGTTAATACAGAAAAAAATAGATTACAAAAAAAAAAAAAATAAGAAAAAAGTAAAAAGAAAAAGAAAAGAAAATATAGTAACGCAGAAAAAGTAAAGTTAATACGTTCACATATCTTATAAACGAAAACACCTTTCGTAATAGCCAAAGAATCGTTCTCAAAATAAAAATTTGTGGATAGATAAATATTGAATCTTTCATCAACTATCATAAAGTCACAATAGGAGTTGCCTTTAAAACTGAATATGTCTACTTTTGGCCGTAGCTTTTTTATTTTTTATATTCAGACGAACCCTTGCGAGCTGCAAACTCTACAATATGTTTTTTTATTATTATACATCTATCAAGGATTAAAATACTATAATTGTTTTAGTTTTAACAGCTGGGGGAGGACTGGTGTATGTTTTTTTCTCACTTTTTAACAATATTCTGAAGTGGACATGTTCAGTTTTCAAAGCTAACTCCCCATATGTTTTGACATTAAAGATTCTTAAAACTAATACGTTGGATAAATGTATTGAATTCCTTTATATAATTTTAATAAATAAAGTTTTAGGTAATGCCAGTTTACTTTTTGAGGAATAATTCTTTTCAGCGAAGACTGCTTGGGTCAAATGTAAAAAAAAAAAAAAAAAAAAAAAAAAAAAAAGTAAAATATAAAAAAAATTAAAAAATTAAAATTCTATTCATTTTCACGATATGAAAATTTATTCAATGTCAAAAATTTTCTGTCAAGCGTAAGTGGATTATTTTTATTTGAAAATTTAAATATGTTTTTTTAAAAAATGAACACAAATGTTGTTTTACATAATAGAATAATAAATATATTATTTCACGCAACTGTTTGAGACAAGTTCCATAGCCGTGGTCCTTCCTACCTTTGAGGCAATATATTAACACAAAGAATAAATGAAAAAAATTGAAGTTTAAAGTTGTCCGTTGTAAATGGATTAAATATTCATCGTTCCCCTCTAGTTATTACCGGTAATTCATAAAATGTCCGTTGAAAGGAATGTCTGCTAATAATAAATGAAAAGTTTGCATTTATTTTTTCGATACAGAAAATTTCCTTTTTCGCTATAAATTTGAATTAAAATTACTATCGGTATTACATTTGTACCAACTTATTAATCAGGTAATTAAACAATGTGTCTTTATTCACGAGCCATATAGAGACAAAATTGGCTAACAGTATATCAGACTTCTGTATCATTCATTCACTTTTTGGATCTCATAGTTTAAGTTAGGCTACTGATTCTATCAGTTGGACTATGGCTATAATTAAAGTATATATAGCAATAGTATTTCCTGTTTAATAATGTTTCCTGGATGTTGATACGAGTTATTCAACATTTGTTGCAAAAATCTGACTTCAATATATCCTGTTTCCGATAGATCTTCTTTCTAGTTTCATTATGAAGATAATATATGTAAATATTATTATTTTTACTGCAATCCGTTTTTGTTTTTTTTCTGGCCTTAATCATTTCCGGTATCTACTCTGTAATAAAAAATGGTAAAATAAATAACCCAATGATATATATGTACAGAAATGAAATGTATAGACATTATTTGAGAGGACTAATCTATAATTATCAAATATGAACGTTTAAGCCTCAAGCCTTAGAGTTGCATTGTCGCTCCTAGCTTTCTATTAAAAGTGTTTCAAAACTGCGGCAGTTATTGGCAAGACTCTAATTGGCATAACTGATAGCAGATGAGTGAAATAAAAATAAAATAATTTTCAAAAAGAGCTACAAGCAATAGATTACATATTTACTAAAACAGGCAGGTGCAGGCTTGCTGGTAAAAAAGGAAATACGACGTTGTGTGGAAAAAAAATCATTAAGTTCAACTTTTAAAACTTGGAACCCAAAACACATCTTTCAATATGAGTTCATCGAAGGCCTAAAATTTATCCAAGAACCAACGTACAGATCCCCTACCATGTTAGCATTTAATTCCCTTTACAATTCTCGAAGTGATTTCTTATCGTGAAATTCATTTAGCAGTAGCTTTTATTTATATATTTTGTAAAGCTTTTATATATTTTTGTGATAGTGTAAAATCGTCGGAGAGAAATTGAATTTATTTTAAATTAAATTTATAGTAAAATTTAAATTAAATTTGTATTGAAAACTAAAATCTTTGAATAGTAAATGTACAGTAAAACATTGTGTATTAATAAAAATATTAAGTATATCGTATCACACTATACTTTATTCTTCTGAAAAGGAAATTTAAAAATTTGTATTCACTTATTGTTTGCATGTGAAAGCTATGAATAGAGAAATAAATTGAAGAAAAAATTAAAACTTTTTGGTAATAATTATTATATTAAATATACAAAAATATACTTATTTAGGTTTACGAAAATAATTGATGAATTAATACAATTTTTTAATTTATTTACGAATTTGCTTAATAATAAGAATGTAACGCGGTTCCAAACAATAAGCCTTTTTAGTTTGTTCGAGAAGGTAAAGAAAAAAAAAATATAGAAATATCATTTCTAAATATTTAATGAAATTTTTAAAGTCTCTTAGTATCAAGTATTAAGAAGTACGTTTTTTAGGATACGGAATCTTTTTTAGCTCATTGTTACAAGATTTCAAATCCTAACTTCTCTAATACCACACACAATCACTTTTCGAGTGTTCAACTCATTTATATTGCTCCATGGAAACAAAATATTCTTTAGGAATCAGTTATATAATAGACTCTCCTATATTCGGATCATTCATAAGGTGATCGAGGTATGTGTAAGTGCCTAGCATATTTAAATAATTAAGAACAATTTAACTTCAGAACATAAGTTCAGAATTAAGAACATATATTCAGAATAAACTGCTCAATTTCACATCAATATATATGTTTGATTTTTCATTTTTTTTTTTGTCGGAATTTACATGCTGCTATGCATCATAAAATGTGCTTTTCCACAAATTTAAAAAAAAACCTTAAAAATAATAATAAATTATGTGTATATGTTTATATATTTATATATTGCTTATTTGTATATATGAATAAGAAAATAGTCCTATTTATGTTAAATCGGAGAAAGATATTTTTATCAAAACAACTAATATCTTACATAAAAAATTCTGGTAACAAAATTTAACTCATGTTTTAATAATTAATGCATATTTTGAAGCTAATGAGTAATTCTCATTTGCATTGTTAGAGCAAAATGACAGATGAATAAAAATACATAACTAAAAACTTATATTCAATTTTGCTATTGGGGTTCAGAGTAGAAATTTAAGAATTTTTGTTGTTTATATTTGACTATAACAGGGGAGAGCTGGTTTTGTGAGTACATTATTAGAATTGAGAAGGGGAATATTGAAAAAAATATGATCTAGCTATAGTCAAAGAAGTACAGAGTAGTATTTTCTGAAATATCATATTCCCCTAATATTAGGGTTTTCAAAGTATACGGGGGCACCAATTTCGGTATGGTAATGTTCCTTATCATCAGGGCTGTGAAATACATACAATAAAAACTCAAAACTATGCACATATATATGCTGATATATAGGGTAAAATATGCAATTAAATACCTAATACATTACCTATTTAGAAAAATAAAAAAAATGCAACACATACTTATACATAAGTACAAACTCAATTTTAAGCAACTAATTGTGTTGAAAGAGAAACAATCCGAAGAAGACTTTTAAAAAACAAAAAGACAAGACGAGTATTAAAAAGAAAACAAATGGAAGGGTATTTCAGCTGGACATAAATCAGTATCGAAACCAAAATTTTGTGAATCCAGTGGCAGTTTGTGTAAGAAAATTTTATTCAAATTTTTAATTCTTGTCTTTGTTTTATCAAACTTTATCAAAAGAAGCACAATATAAAATATCTCCATCGTACTTAAAAGTCTCAATTTTGAGAACTTACATTCTTTCCAACAAGATCTATTGTCTTGTAAAGTGACGCAATATTCCAAGTACTTGAGCAGAGCAAGAACAAGAAATTAATCTGATTAAACAATTCCAAGGGAAGCAAAAACGATCCAAAGGGGGGAATCAGCATCTGGATAAACACGATCTTATTCAATAGATAAAAAAAGAAAAAAGAATAGGAGTTCACGAAGCTATTTTTTGGTTTTTATTTATATTTTATTTCGTTGTCTGCTCAGAAACCTAAAAAAAATCAAACGTCAAGCTGATATGCCGGATATGTAATTAAATATGCAATTGCAGTCAAAAATATGTATTTTCCAGTGACAAAATAGGCACAAATATGGAAAATAAAAATGCCACATATGTAGATAAATATGCAGTTGAAGTTCAAAATATGCAAAATTATGTATTTATGGCAAAATATGCAAAATAAAAATAACTCAAATTGATTCCAAATGCCTCAAAACATTTTGACGATATTAGATGTTTTAGTGGGCTAAGAGAAATATGCAAATTTATTTATTTTTAATTAAATATTTAATTATCATATTCGCTTTTTTATATGGTGAATATTTTTTATTTTTATAATACTTTCTCGGAGCGAGCGTTATACTCTCTGATTGTTATATCACAGTATTTATTAAGAATTCAAAAGTTAATAATTATGTTGATTCATATTATTATTATATTACAAACAGTATTACATGTCAGTCCTTTGAAGCGCTAAAACTGATAGAAACTTATAATATTCCTCAGCAAATCATTTCCAGTAATAAAATCTAATAATTCTATTGTTCGTTTAATTAGTTATTTCTTAGTTAATTATTAATTGTTTATTAACGTATTTATGGTTTAATTGTTATTATTAACTTGAATAATGTAATAAGAAAAGTTGCTTTAAATAATTGTTTTCAGTATGTATTACTTTGCAATATATAAAATATATGAATACAAAAAATCTTGAGTAATCAGTAAAATTATCGAGTTGATAAAATAAGACAAAATGAAATATATATATTACTTAAGAGAAATTTCTTTCTATCTGTTAGTAAGATTCAAAATCATTTAGAAAAATTATTCAGGTATTTAAAAAAAAAAATAATGTTTTAAAAAATTTTCCGTTAAGTCGAAGGATTACAGATGTCTGCCGAGCTGAATACACTGGACGGTAGCGCTTTCTGTCGGCCGTTTCATGGAAACTCTTCTACGGCTTTTCCAGTAACCATCAAGTTTTTAAAACTAATATTATTCAAGAAAGTATTTCTAAATTTATATCAAATTTAAGAGTGAATGCTGATAATCAAAAAAGATTTTTCTGTACTTTTTAAATTGGTTTCCGAAATATTGAAAAATCAATTCTTCATGTTTATATTTTTACCAATTTTTATTTTTTGAACATTACAAAAATTAATTTTCCCAACAATAGCGATATTACTCTATAATTATAATTGAGTTTATTATCAAGCTTAGAATTTAAATCATACTATGATCCTGAAGGTACTTTTAAAGAAAAAAGTATTATAGGGCATTTTTTTATTTAATAATTAATTTCTTTTCATTTTCAGCAAATAAATTCTAAAAAATAAAACATTTTTCAAAGAAATACTTTAGGTATGTTGCTTTCACTAATTTTACTATTGTTAGACGAGCAAATATACTTCATTCAAAGGAACTTTTATTTATTTTTTTATTTGACTCAATTCAGCTTCAATACATCTACATTGCTGAAAAAAACAGTTAATTTGAGATACTTAGGTAGATAATTGAATGGGTCCGCCGAAAAACGTTCTAAGCGACAAACATAAAATTTTGAGAAATCAGTGAAAGAAAACCATAATCTAAAGTTTTTGTTTGTTTTTTGAGTAAGATTTTATGTTCACATATCAATTTGTTATATTTACATGTATAATAACATAATGGAGTACTATATCATACTATGACGTACTATTATACATTTTAAAAACTTTAAAATCGCCACTACGGAAATTTTGTCACTTGGAACGGTTTTTCGGCGGAGTCATTAAATTAGTCTACAATCTCTCAAGCCGTAAAAATTTACGAAAGAACCAATAAAATCAAAAACAAGAATTAATATCAACGATTTTTATAATTTATTATATTTTTACCTCATAATTTGCGAATTAATAAACAGATAAATGCTCAAATAAAATGTGTACCTAATTAGATAATAATAGTAAGAAGATACATGAAATTTAATCCAATAAATGAAGATATATTTTTTAGGAAATTTGCATGCCATATATCTTTGGTCGCAGGATTTAAGTCGCAAAATCGCCAAAATGAGTTTTTGTTAAGATTTCTGTAACGGTAGACAAGTTGTTAGGCCATAGCTTTAATTCTTGTTTGGTAAGTTACGTTGATAACAATAAAATAAATTGTTTTCAATAACTGGATAAAAAAATGTGTGTTAAAGAAGTCTGCCTTGAAAAGTAGGGATTTTTTAAGTTACTGAACAATTTATTCACTGTAACCACCGATACTCTTCTAAAATGATTCTGATGCGTATATAAAGATATTTCTAGTGAGGAGAATTATAATCGGGTTGTTCAATTAACGATGGTATTAGGCATTATTAACATATGTTTTTTTATTACGTAGTTTGGTTATTTAAAAATGTCTTTCAAAGTCTTTGTTGTTTGTACAAGAATTTTAAGATGTCTCATAAACAACTAAAAATGTATTTGTTTATCTTTCAGAAAACTATTGCAATGTAATTAAGAACAACTAAGAAAAATAACTAAAAATTTAGATCTATGGAAAATGTACGGGTTGTAATTCAATATAAGAAGAATGGATATATTTAGGAAGAATTCAAAATAATTTCATGGGCTTTAAGGACAAAGGTCAGAAACAAAATCTAATGATTAGAAATTATTTTAGTCTGTGATAAGCATTCATGATGGAAGTGCCAGTAGCTATTCACAAGTTAATTGTTTTCTTTTGAAATCAAGGCATTTCTGTGAGGGGAATTGGGAGGACTGTTAGTAAAAAACGTTGGTAAATTATCTAAAATTATATAAAGAATTAGGTTGTGTATCCAGCAGACCACGGAATGGGCGTCCACCAAAATAAATAAATTTATCAAGTGGGAAATTTTAAAAACTGTCCCTGATAAACCGTGCACTAGCGCTCCGAAAATTGCAACAAGTTTGCCTCGCGGCTATGGTGAATAAGTTACGGAAAAGTGGTTTATTTGGTCAAATCGCCAGGAAGAAACCATTCATTAGCAAGTTAAATGGTAGCGCCATTTGAAAATTGTTGAAGAGTATGTACAAAAGCCTCTATCGCTCTGGGAATTTATTTTTTTTTTAGACGAAAGTCGATTTAACATTTTTGGCTTAGATGACCATCAAAAGGTGTAGCGAAAAGCGAAAAAAAAAAATTGGAAACAAAAAAACTATAAGTGTAAGTGTGAAACTTTGGTGTCTTCAGACTTTTTTTGGCCAGTGTAAATGTTTCAACTTTTGTGTATAACAATTATTTTATGGATGACTTAAAAAAATGTTTCTTTCATATTTACCGATCATGTATCAAAAATAATATTATTTGGTAATAAAAACTCTATGACGAAACACATTAGACAACAATGGGTAATGGTTAGGCAATATACCACAATACATAAGTCCTCCGTCATGGTGGCCCACAATGACCGAACGCTAAGCTGTCAACCCTCGACACGGTTCCCTCACAAAAGGGTGCCACCCCGAGAGAGATATATACCCGGTGGCGTAAGGCGACGTTTCGGAAGGTACAAGTGATCCGGCGTCAGCAGATGTTCCGGGGACAATGAGGCATCCGTCAGAAGAAGTCACAGCAGAGGGAAATGTTAGCATCGACAATGATTGATCCAGTACACCACAATGACTGGAGGTTCTGTTTGCAAGATGGATCGCCCTCTTTGTGGTTACTCTTTGGAACGTACACTTATCGGCTAACCGGGGTAGGGGGGGGGGGGGGAGGGTAAACGTAAAATAGTCCACTTCATCTAACGGATCTGTGGTAATCGTTTATACTAAATGGATTAGTACAAGCTTATTATATCGTGTATGCAAATCTAGGGAGGGTGCGCTCAACCGAATCAGTCTTAGTTTGGCCTTATCTACTCTGCCAATCATAGCTCTCTACTAGTAGATTGTAATTACTATTATATTTTGAATACTGATTTACAATATAAATATAATGTAATCGTGCCTTGCAAAACTAGATTTAGCAAAGAAGAGTTAGCTTGCAGAGCGAATTCTTGCATAATGATTTCACTTTTAATGATACTATCTGGGGTAAAGATAATAAAGGTTCGGTATCAATACATATGTAGAGAAATCCACGACAGAGACATTTTGGTTAATCCGGCACCCTTCTGGTCCATTATATATCGGATTATCCAGATTGTACTGCATACACTTTTTATGACATTACTGTATAGTAAGTTATTTATGGCAGATTTTAACTTGCAGAGTTCTTTTTGGTTTTGATATAAAATATTGTTTTACAAAGAAGTACTTGAAATTATATTCCGATAATTATATAATTTCAACAAGTCATACACTAAGCGCAAAGAGAATTATAAAGCAGTTAGAGCCCTACCCCGGGTGCCCCGACCTTATAATCTCAGAAGTTGAAGCAGTTTCATCCTCTTGTCTTATTTTTGCGACGGGGCGTGCCATCTTGTTGCTACGTGACCCGCCGCTCCCGAGATTACAGAGCCACCCTCCCAAGCCTCTTTATTCCTTCGGTCCTCTGGGAGGTGTAAGCACAACTTCTCAGCCCCAGCTGTTATTCTACGAGGTTCTTACACGCAATTCCAAACTTCACGCTCTAATATTCGACCCAAACTTAAGTAAATTAATTCAAATGTTTTAGTGTTAAACATTACTATAAAAACACGTGTATTTTAATTTAGTTTTAAATAAATTTGATACATTAAATCCCTGATGAATAGGAGTGTTTTAATATTGACGTGAATACGTCTTTAAATTTACTGCCATATGAGGGCAATCCAAAAAACCTATTTACAAAATCGGGGGGATACAGACTGGCGTTGTAGTTTTGAATCTATCCTCTACATCCAAAATTAAATTATACCACTGGATAGCTAAAGGAATAAAGAATTCATTACAATAAGCGAGAACAGTGACGCATTGCAAGCGGTGGAGGGAGAAGCGCCGCAATTTTGAGGTTATTTTGCTGCGTTTAGAGATTTGAAATTAGTATAACCTTTGACTTAGAGTTTGTTTAAATTTTAATCGTTACCTGTCATCAACATCTATCGATTGTATATAAAACATTAGTTTAAAGTAGTGGCAATGAACATAATAAGGTGTTAGAATAACAAAATATTATAAAAACTTTTGTGGCAGTGTTCCTGATCAGTAATTGTTTTATTCTTATTACGATTGAAATCAATGAATCACAATCTAAAATAATATTTATTAAAAATGGTCAATAGTAATTTTAAAAATATGATTATTTTTTCTATAGTTTGCACCAATTAAAAATTAAAAACGATATCTCTCTCTTTTTTTCGAATCGGCCATCTAAAAAATACCACGATATTCAACTTTTTTGCTGTGAGTGGGCTTTTAGATGTTTGCCCAGTGCATGTGAATTCTTTGTACTGTTCTTCAAAAAAAAAAAAAAAAAAAAAAAAAAAAAAAAAAAAAAAAAAAAAAAAAAAAAAAAAAAAAAAAAAAAAAAAAAAAAAAAAAAAAAAAAAAAAAGTTTAAGAGTTAATTTTTTATTTGTTGAACATTTATATCAGGAATCAAAATAGTGATTAGAATTTTTACTTACTGATACATAAATCGGTTAGATTTAATATTTAAAAGAAAAATTTAATTCGTATCGGATTTAACATTGTTTAAGGTTCAGATATATTCTCTATCCGGATACCAAACTGGGTCATAAAAAAAGAGGATTTATAATTCATACAAATATAAATTTTATCATGTTTATTACCATATGGCCATACTTTACTGCTATTTATACCAAATATAGTTCTTTTAAATATCAAATGACTTTTAAACACGCTTTTCTGAAATATACAATAAATATATATATTAAAACATATTTTTATATTATTTTTCTAATGGTATTTTAAATAGATTTTAAATTACTTTTACATTAATAGACAGCTAAGAAATATATTTTTTATTTTATTGCACTGAGAATCAAAAATATTGATTATGATGTCGTTACTGAAAAGTGTTTTTTTTTTTTTGTTTGTTTGTTTTTACTTCCCTATATATGTTAACCAGAGCTTACGAAACCTATGAGAATTTTTCAAAATATAGATCAAATGAAAAACAGTAATATTTGAAAATATTAATAAGCAATTTTAAATGTTTAAAGTACCTATATGGGGATGTAAACACACACAAAAAAGAATTAAACATTTAGCCAAGAAAATACAAAAAAATCAATTCGGTGGAATGTTTTTGCCTGTCAGTGTATATGATGTAGTAAATTAAGTAAACCACTAGAACAGGACACTAATACAGCAAGTAAATTTGATTAATCTATATTAGAAATTGTTTTGCACTTTTATATTTACACATTTATTCATTCGCGGTTTTCTTAGATTTTCTTTTTTATTATAATCTAAATTTTAGAGAAATATTTTGCAGATAATAGATAAATATATTAGAAATGGACGAATGATAAAATAGTATAGAAAGCAGAACGCTATCTGTTGCCGGATAAGGTTGGAATACCCTGCGAATAAACTGGGAAACTCAATGGTGGCAGTAAAGTCAGCCCTGAGTTTTATTGTGACTACGTTTAGCGAATGCCCGGCAGAAAATATGTTACGGATATCTGTTGGCTAAATAACAAGAGCCCTTTATCTTTTACCTTTTATAGCCTCTTATCGAAAATGAACTCGGAACTAAAATACAAAACTGGACCTGTTTAGTGTTAATCAGGATAGAAGGTGTCATATACAAGTATATTTAACAGATATACGTGACTGTGAAACGCGCAATGGTGGGTATATTTCGATTTTATCTATGGGTAATTATTGAAAATAATAAGGAATGATCTAAAAGGAAATATTAAGATTAGCTACTGAGTCTTCAAATTTAAAATTTTGATATTTAGTGAAACATAAATCAATTTAAATAAAATTCAACACAGATACGAGTATATATCTTAGGCAAAGACCTTTTAAGTACATCTGCCTTTAAGGGAAAAATAACAATTAAGTTTTCAATACATAATTTAAAACGAACTGTTTTTTTTTTTGTTTTTTTATATTCATACCAACAATCTTGTTTGCCGACACCTTTGATTAAAATATTTCTATATCGAATTAAAAAAGAATCTTCTATAGGCATTAAATGAAGACAGCAGGATTTTTTGTTGAGCCATTTAAAAATAAAATTGATTTTTATGAAATAACTCCATTTTTTTCCAATATAGAATATCTCGGTAGTATTGTGGAGAATAATTCAAAAGATATAAAACATATTTTTACTTGTAAATAAAAAAACATATAGAGAGAGGGGAAGATAATAATGGTATTCAACTTTTAAATTTATCCATTTTGGTTCAGTGTGGTCTCAAACTTTTGACGAGCAGTATATATGAATATTATTTAGTCAATTTTGTTTTTCTTTTTTTTATAATAATGGTATTTCTTAATGAGAACAGAAATCGTACTATATCAATATTTACATAGATGATATTATATCATTACAAGAAGGTTGAAGAAACCTTAGGGGTGAAGAAACCTTTTCAGCAGCTAGGTATTTTTAAAATTAAAACTGGTATTTTTTCTTATGTTTTTTTCAGTGTTTAATAATCTGGCATGATTAATATAAATTAATACTCAAATTATAACCCATTGTAGTGCACTGCCATTTCCCTTCTTTCATACAGTTGTTTACCCTCTTTGGAATTGCCATAGAAAAATTCCTGGGCCGTTGTTCCGACCTCTTGAAATGTATTCAATTGTTACAGTTTCAAGAACTGGACCATGAACTATATGAACTAAATAAAATCTGATGGAGCAAGACCCATACTGTACGATGGGTGTGAAGACGTTAGATACCGTCAAGATTTTTTACCGTTTTCCTGGTCTTATAAAAAATAAGCGGCGCGCCTAACAAAGCTGGATTTTACGGTACATTCAATCCAACTGTTTGCAATAGAGGAAGAGATGGGATGCAATAGTGTGCACCTAGCAAATTCCAATCCGTGGTGGATAATAAAATATAATAATAATAAATAAATAATAAAAGTAGTGGTCTTCACATTGACTGATGGGTATGGGGCTTGCCTTTCCTGATAATTTTGGACACCTATTACTGGAAAGTCCTATTCGTCATCCTGGATACATCATCACTTAGGTCGTCATTTTCTTCTGGTGCAATATATAATCATAGAACCTTTTTTGGAGTTCTGCTGGTCATACATCGCTAGACCAATCTGTAGTTGCAGCTTTAAAAAATAAGCCTATGTCACAGGATACCTTTAGCTTGTACACTTCATTATTTTAACTAAGTCTCCATCCGCCCTGAATAACTACAGGGTATATATACGAAAAATGGGCATATATAAATAAATAGGGAAAAAAATATAACGTTTTTTCTAAGAATTATTATTTCGATTATTCGTTATGTATTCATTGTAGAGGCATATAAGGTCCGTGTTTCCAATAAATCTTATTGTTAGAAGATCTTATATAGGGTCTTTCATTAAAAATGATGGCATTTTACTTTTTTAAGGTTTATTGTATCAACTTAATTCTTGCTTTTTTTTAAAGCTTAGATAATGCAGTTATGCTTGGAATAAGATAATATCCCAATGTCCACACTGAGGCTCCCGATCACTCCAATTTATGATCACTCTGTGCAATAATTCCGGCTATATTTCGCTAGTAAATTAACGAATATTATCTTCTAAATGATCCAAAGGCTGTAGATTGTTGGCATTGACTTGTGCTTCAAATTGTCCTAAAGAAAATAATCCAGGGCTATCAAATCACATGGATCTAGGTGTCCAATCCACCTTATCCTCGTCGTGAGATGATCTAATCGCCAATATCCTTAGCGAAATGCAGTTCTCAAAGCGACATACTTTATTTATTGAGCCAATGCGACTTTATAAGTAAGCATCCCTAGATCCTTACGCAATTTCTCCAAGTTGACGTCTGAGATAAGCCCAGTTGTTGCGGTCGTTATGAAATCGACATATTTGGATCATCGCCAACACTGGCTGCTGCACCTGCAGAAGAGGAGCTGCATCAGGGAACTGCACACTATACTTATTATATTAACACTCACAATATATATATATATATATATATATATATATATATATATATATATATATATATATATATATACATATTAGAAACCGAGAAGTCTCTATTTGGAGAAACTATCACTCATATTAAATGATCCTATAGAACCTAATCTTTTTACAACAGAGATGACCCGAAAAGTTTCGAATTTGCAAAGTAGAACGTAATCATATAAAAGCCAAAAACAATTATATAAACTTAATTCGGTTTCTAGGGATAGATTTCAGATATTTTAAAATCATTTTTTTAATAAATATTTATTGAAATTTACAACTGCATATACAATATAAAAATATGCTACATAAAGTAAATATGCTGATAATGATAAAAATGACACGTTACTTGCTTTTAAAGCAACTACCCATTGGTAGCACTTACAAGGAGAGGACACACTCAGTCTCTCACGGATCTTGTTGGCAATTTTTTTGGAGGTTCCTGGTCAAAAAATATTAGACACGCATTTTGCCGTTCCGACCAATGGGCCCTAGAAGCCGAGAAAAAAAATAAAATACCATTAAACTAATTTATTTTTTATCTCGAGTTTAAAAAATGATATCGACATGATTCTTGCACCAAGATTTTCAGTTTTGATTGCGAATTAAAGGAAAAATACAGTCGCTCCATAGATTTTGGTTTAGGTTAATTAAATTCTAAAAAAATGATTAGTTTTTTTCAAGCAAACTACCTCTATAGATTTTTTCACACAAAAATTGAGGTCAGATTCTAATTTAGCACATTCAAAAACATTAAAAAACGGTTATTCAACAAAATCAAAAAATATCATTTTTTTTCACCCTCTTCCAGGAAAATGAAATTTTAAAACCGATTATTGGTGACATACCTTTAAATCGTCATTACTTTGTCATGCAATTCACTGGTTGGTATCGCTGGAAAGAGGAGGGTCTCAACTTTCTTTTGATGTATATAAATGTAAAATTCGATGAACAAAAACGTATTAAAAAAATTGGAAAATCCGAAAAACATTTTGATTTTTAACTTGAGTTTGAAACCAGATAGGATGATGAAACCAAATACATTTCAAGCGTATTACCATCCTATATTTTGTGTAAAAAAATAATGTTGATACGTTAAACCGTCTAAGCCTAATTAATGTTTTTATCAATTTAAACAAAAGTTGCCTACCATATTTGGTCAGGCAAACTTTGAAGCTTACAAACTTTTATTTTTCTATTTGGATGAGATTTCGTATTTAAGGGTTCTCTTGAATGCTGAATTCGAATCCGATATCGGTTCTTGTGAAAAAAATTATATTGAATATACTTCACTTGAAAAATTTTAGCTTTTACACTGTAAAATGTGATAGAAAATTCTTTTAGCCCTAGAATTCCATCTCAGCACCCTCAAAACTCAGGAAACGTATGTATATATATATATATGTATATATCTAATTGGGAGAAATAATTTGTTACTTTAATTATTATTAATTATAATTATTAATTATTTATTCTAATGATAACTTATTACAAATTAATATTTACATTATATACAGACAGAACCACATATTAGATTTGATTGTTAAGTATTTACGATTTTTATTTTATTCTTCAAACCCAGAACACATCTCTAACCCGTTTTGTAATCTCTGTTTACTGGGTTCTAATAACTGAAGCTTATTACATTACAATTTCATTTTCATTATATTCAACAAAATTCTGTCAGCAACGGAAGTGAGGCAATTATTGCTATAATGTTTTTATGTCAACTATCACAATCATATTTTTAACATGTTCAGCTGCAAAATAAAATAAAAATTGTAAATACTTGACAATCAAATCTAATATGTGGTTCTGTCTGTATATAATGTAAATATTAATTTGTAATAAGTTATCATTAGAATAAATAATTAATAATTATAATTAATAATAATTAAAGTAACAAATTATTTCTCCCAATTAGTTATATATATATATATATATATATATATATATATATATATATTTTTTTTTTTTTTTTTTTTTTTTTTATTGATTATATATATATATATATATATATATATATATATATATATATATATATATATATATATATATATATATATATATATATACGTTTACTAAGTTTTGAGGGTGCTGAGATGGAATTCTAGGGCTAAAAGAATTTTCTATCACATTTTACAGTGTAAAAGCTAAAATTTTTCAAGTGAAGTATATTCAATATAATTTTTTCACAAGAACCGATATCGGATTCGAATTCAGCATTCAAGAGAACCCTTAAATACGAAATCTCATCCAAATAGAAAAATAAAAGTTTGTAAGCTTCAAAGTTTGCCTTACCAAAATGGTAGGCAACTTTTGTTTAAATTGATAAAAACATGAATTACGCTTAGACGGTTTAACGTATCAACTTTATTTTTTTACACAAAATATAGGGTGGTAATACGCTTGAAATGTATTTGGTTTCATCATCCTATCTGGTTTCAAACTCAAGTTAAAAATCAAAATGTTTTTCGGATTTTCCAATTTTTTTAATAGGTTTTTGTTCATCGAATTTTACATTTATATACATCAAAAGAAAGCTGAGACCCTCCTCTTTCCAGCGATACCAACCAGTGAATTGCATGACAAAGTAATGACGATTTAAAGGTATGTCACCAATAATCGGTTTTAAAATTTCATTTTCCTGGAAGAGGGTGAAAAAAAATGATATTTTTTGATTTTGTTGAATAACCGTTTTTTAATGTTTTTGAATCTGCTAAATTAGAATCTGACCTCAATTTTTGCGTGGAAAAATCTATAGAGGTAGTTTGCTTGAAAAACTAATCATTTTTTTAGAATTTAATTAACCTAAACCAAAATCTATGGAGCGACTGTATTTTTCCTTTAATTCGCAATCAAAACTGAAAATCTTGGTGCAAAAATCATGTCGATATCATTTTTTAAACTCGAGATAAAAAATAAATTAGTTTAATGGTATTTTATTTTTTTTCTCGGCTTCTAGGGCCCATTGGTCGGAACGGCAAAATACGTGTCTAATATTTTTTGACCAGGAACCTCCAAACAAATTGCTAACAAGATCCGTGAGAGACTGAGTGTGTCCTCCCCTTGTTAGTATATTAATAGGTCCGAGGCAATCTTTTTTTCAGGCACCTCGGAGGGTGATCCGGAATGGAATGAGAAGCAAGTTGTGATACTAACGGATTTGAATGGCTGTGGGGTTTGCTATGAAAGGACAGATATCTGGCTTCAGCTAAGTCAGAAACGTAAGGTATATTAAGATCTTTGTGGATAAGTTTGTTTGTTACGAATTAAAGAGCATTTAGGAATTTTCTATGGATTTTGGATTGTAAGGATTGGATACGAGATGAATTGGATGGTTTAGTGGAGCCCCAAAGCTTAACTCCGTATGCCCAAATTGGCCTAATTACTGTTATTTAAATGAGTCTTTTGTAATTAATTGGAAGGTTTGAACGTTTGTCAAGTAAATGTTGAAGTAGTCGAAAACGGACGGAAAATTTCCAAGTAAGATGTTTGTCCGGATAGAGTCCTAGGTACCATACTTTTTTTAAAATTTATATGATTACATTAGCGATATCATTTATGATGCTTATAATATAAAATATTGTATTAATCCATATATGATGAAAAGTCTGATTGCCTAATAGTTTGACCCCACCAGTTGAGAGATGGGATTCCACTAGACGGCCCGAGGTAGGAGAAAAAGCAGCTAGATCCTGGAGGACGGGAAGAGGTTGGCGGAAATTAATAAGTTTTACTGCCACACGCGCCCGCGGTTTTTGCTGGCGCTCTGGGAGGTCCCTAGGCCATAAAATAGTTGCCTTTCTTTCTTATGCTTCCTTTTGTCATTTTACCATTATCAAGGGTGGCTTTTATTTATTTTAGAGCTCAATTGTCATTTAAATAAAAATGAGTTTTTTTTTTCATAGAAATTAATAAAGTTATTACTTTTGTCACTAAAACATTATGATGTCTAATGGCTTCTTTAGTGAATACAATAATTGAAAACGGTTAATTTCATGGGCTCAAAATATAATATGTCACTTTTATTTATTTGTAGTCGGTGATTGGTCGAAAATAAGCGCCACCTATTCGCCATTTTTTAAATTTATATTTCTACGCTTTAAAATAGGTTGATTTAAATGAAAACCAGGCCTTTATTAATTATAATTTTTATTTGAGATTCTTCTTTACTGTTTGTTGTTAATTCGAGGAACCTTTTTTTTGTAATCAATTATCCAACTTTAAGAAAGATCATGATGTTAACAAAAATTCGATAACTTCTAGAATACTGAATAAATAATTTAAGTAACCTACTATAATTTCTTCAATATAGGAGTAATTTATATTAATATATTCAATTCACTTTATTACAGCATTTACTCCTCTTTAAACAATCATCATTATGTGACCTGTTTATCACACATGGGTTGAGGTATTTTAAATGTAACTGTTAAATTGACTTGGTGGTTAACACCAAAAGAATAGATAGTCTGATCATGGGATGGAAGATCCCGTACAGGTCACATAAGAGGAGTAAATGCTACAATAAAGTGATTTGAATATAGCAACCTACAATTTTTTTTTTTTAATAACAGTTTTGGTTTTGTATCATATTTAAAATATATTAATTCTTAATTGAAATATAATATTGAGGTTGGAACACGAAAACGAAACTGCTATTTTATCAATTCCTGTATGTTTTTGTTGTTAGTTTGGGTTTTAAGGCGTAAAACCGCTAGATCGTCAACGCCTATGATTAATTTTTATTTAAATTAACAAACGTGAACTTAAATTGAAGAGGGGGGGGGAATTCTATATTTTTCGCATTATATTTACAGATTAAAAAAAAAATAAATATTGATTCAACTTTTGTCTCGGTGATAGAAGGGTGAAAATTTAATATTGTATGAATTTCTTAATGCCACATTATAGAAAAATAAAAATAAAAAGTTTTGTCCAAAAATTTAAAAAAAATAATGTTAGGGGTGGACAACCCTTATCACTTAGGAGTATGAAAAATAGATATCAGCCGATTCTCAGAGCTACTGAATATGCATATAAAATTTGGTAAAAATCGTAATTGCCATTTTGGAGGAGTATGGTAACTAACATTGTAACACGAGAATTTCATATATAAGATATAATTATTTTCTGGAGATGTTTTAATTTACTAATAAACTTGTTGGAGGCTTTAAAATGTTAATTTAATCAATAAAAAAAAATGCTTATTATGCACCAATCTTAAATTATATATTAACCATTTTAATCAAAATTATGGTTTTAAAAATAATCCAGTTGTTTTTATCATTAAATGTGTTATTTCCATTTTAAATTTTTTTAAAGATTGTCATTATCGGTATATTGTGTTTGTATGGCAATTTTCATATGCTCTGTATCTTTCAATAGTAGTAATACTATTTTTTTCTAAAAAATTTCTTTGTTTTTAGTTCTGTAATATAAAATGTTAAGAGTTTTTATTTTTATTTTTTATTTGTTTATCAATATTTACGACTGTATTGAATATATACTTCTTGTAAATGTGTTAGAAAATTATTACTATAATATATCAATAACTTTTAAGCATCAAGCCATTGATTGATGGCTTGATGCTTAAAAGCCATTTGTTGAATCTGAACTTGAATAAATGTTCAGATGCCTCGGAGGGTTGTTAGGATTAGGATGGGGATCAAGTTGAGAGACTAATGGGTTCGAGTGCTTATGGCTTGTACTATGAAAGATTAGGTATTTGGTTTGGGACAGATCAGCATTGGTGGAACATTAAGACCTGTATGGTTAAACTAATTTGTGGAGCATCTTGGATTTTTCGAAGTATTTTGGATTGTAAGGATTAAATACGTTTGTATAGTTTAGTTGAGACTCAAAGCTTGAATTCGTATTTGCAAATAGTTCTAATTAGTCATGTAAATGCGTTAAAAAAAAAAAAAAAAAAAAAAAAAATTGAACGCTTGCCTAGTAATTGTTTCAGTAATCTATAAAAGCGAGAAAATTAAAGACCATCTGCTTCCACTTATTTTTAGGATTTATTACTATTTAGCCATAGTTTTTCCATTTAGTTGAGATACTTGTTTACGATAATAAGATTTATAAATCTGATATACTGTTTTATGCAGTTTCTAAAGTAAACTTAATGATTAGGGATGGTTACTATTTTACCATATTCTTCATTTACTAATATTAATTTTTTGAAGGCAATGGAATTTATTATTCAAAATGATTTTGTTCAATATTTGATCTAGAAACTGCCAAGAGGGTCTGTTTGAAATTGGACAGTTTGAGAAATATATTGTTTTTAATTAAATATGCATACATATAAAATGTTTTCTTCGTAAAATTTATTGAAAAAAATAATATTAATAAGTAAATAAACAATAATTATGTGTTATTTCTTTAGGAAATGTTATTTAGGATTAGTTGAAGGTTATGATTAACCTTATTAAATTTAATTAGAAAATGTAATCTATATTTGATTTAAAGGTTTGTTTTTTAATTTGATATTTTTGAACCCTGTTATTAAATTTTAATTGGATTAATTAATTAATCACAAAGAAATTTCGCTGTAAAAGACATCACAATATTAAATACCTCTGAAATATTGAATGGAGGAACCCAGCTCTGGTAAACCTCATCAATTTTGCCGTGGCAAAATTATTGTTTATAAGGACTGAAAAAAAAACACTAGAAAAGTATATAAAACTGTCGGGAGGTTTCTCAAAGAGGATTAGAAAAAAAACAACTAAATCTCAGCCTGTTATTTGCGACTCATTTACGGTTTTATTAAGTGTTGGAAGAGAAGGGCCTTATAGAAAGATGTAATCTAACATCATCTAGGGAGAGAAAATTAGATGTAATTTGTGAGGGCATCCATGTGCCTATCTACTTCCTATTCGATCCTCACATTCACAACTGCCCTAATGTATGTTATAGTCTGAGGTCTATAGCAGTCATCGCATGGCGAATTATCACTCCTTAATAAAAATCTAACCAATTTTGTAAAGACGGAAGCTACACTTATTTTGTTGTATAACATGTATAGTTCGCCAGCTTTTTCTAAGCTATTAAACAGTTCAGGAAAAAAAAAAAAAAAAAAAAAAAAAAAAAAAAAATTTCGGCCCCTAGAAATTGTCCTAATTTTTATATTTTTATGTGTGCAGAATTCGAATCTGAAGGCAAAAAAAATCTTTTTAGCATTTTTTTGAGGAAATATACGTTATTTTTGAAAAACCTGGAATAGTGTATTTAAAAATAAAAAAAATCACTCCTATGAATATCTTTTGTGACTTTTATATTTACAAGTGTACTGAATTTGAACCAATAATAGAAAAATTCTACCCAACAACCATTTTTTACAGGTTGTAAGTTGTTTTTTTTTCTTCTCCATTGAAAGGATTTTTCTTCGCTTTCGAAGTTTCCTTCAACCCTCAGCCGGTTTCTCTATTCTCTCTATCTATCGGTTCTTCTTCCGTTAATCCTCGGCCAGCCATACATGCAGCCACAACATCTCTCTACCTGATGCGAGGCCTACCTCTCCTTCTGCTGCCCTCTGCTTCCCATTCATAAGTTATTTTGGGGATTCTTCTATTCTCCATTCTTTTAATATGGCCGAACCATCTCAGTTTCCTTCCCTCTATTTCCTCCAGAATGTTTCTTTTAACTTCCATTCTTTCTCTTATGATCTCATTCCGGATTCGTTGAATCCTTGAGAAAATCTTTGAGATTCTTGCCGACCTCCTCCGAAATCCATCTCCACGGCCAGAAATCTTTTGCCTTGCAATTTTTCTAGAGGCCATGTTTCTGAGCTGTATAGCATTATGCTTTCTAACACTTTTTGTTGGTGAAAACAGTAACATAATTAATGTTTGCATTTTCTCCTTTTGTACTCCATATCACTTGTCCCTCGTTGTAGTGTCCAACAGTAGTTGGACATCTCATTGGATTTACCTTTATACCTTTTTTACATTTGGGCTATCTCTAGATGAAATCGTTCTCCGCGTTCATCCAAAACAGATCCCAATTTGGTAGGGAAAAAATTCAAATGGGAATGCAAAAAATGAATGTTTCAGGACATATTGTAACCCATGTCCTTATATGAGAAAATCAATTCTTCAACGTCATTTCTGCAACAAAGCCAAATACTTGTGCTCTTCATTTTTTTTTATTTTGTAATACATAATAAAAGTTTCAAAATCAAATAGGTTTTTCAATGTTTTGTTAGAGCTTTCAATAAATAGAAATGCTCGAAATGTCAAAAAACAACTTATTTTTCGACCAAAAACACAAATATAATAATAAATGGTGCCTGATAGAGATGTTCTGCTTTTGGGATTCGTGTACACTTCAGAACATAATAAAACAACATATTTCAGACTGTCGTGAATAAGTGAATGTTAAAAGTTTAAACGTTGCACTTTCCATTGAGGCAATTTTGATCATTCCGCAGATGCTTTACGATATTTATATTGTTAAACTGTTTTCACTATCATTATTGTTTCTTTCATCTCCTTCCTTCGGCCATCTGTGGACCACGTTCAACAATTTATTTCTTACTCTTCTGTTCCTTACAATACTTCTTCATCACCTCTGCCTGATGTTTCCTCATTTTATCTCCCCACTTTCTATTAATTTGTGTTTTAACTACTTCTGGAAATTCGATCTTGTTGACTGCTGTCCGAAACTAGCCTCTGTCTCTAATTGAATCCTGTTGTATTTAAATTAGTATTTATTTTGTTTTTTTACTCTATTTGTTATATAATAGTTAGAGGTTCTTTATTTGGTTATTTTATTTTTCACTTTATTTATTGTATTATGTATTATTTATATAACTTACTTATTATTTATATATTTTTTCTTTTCATGTTATTTATTCTCATTGTATATATTTTGTGAATGGATACAGATTACTTATTGCCCTGCGTGAGGCATATTGTAATACTCTATCAATAAAAGATTTAAAAAAAAATTATATTGTTAAATAAGATCTCGTAAAATAAATTAGTTTTATACATTATCTGAATTGAAGAGTGTGGTGGATGAAGGGGCTATGTAAGAAAACACACTTATGAGTAATTACGTTTAAAGTTTTTTTTTTTTTACATTTTTCTTAAGCAGGAAATATTTAGATTATGCTACCAACAACTTTTGCTCATAAATTTTTTTTTTACTGAAGTAGATTCTATTTTTAAAAAATGTTTAGAAAAATATAATACCCTCTTCATCGACCAAACCCTTCAATTATAATTCTTTTTTTAAAATCTTTTATTGAGAAAGTAATATGGATGGCTATATGGATAAATTCACAAAATATTTACGATAAGATAAAAATGGGAAGAAGACGAAAAAACATATATAAATAGTCTCATATTATACAGGGTAATTATGTAATAATACCTCGATTTTGCCGTTGGCTACTGAATGCAGATAATATTGTATAATACCACTTTTTGATGTAAATTTTATGGTTAGATGAGTCTGTTTTTACAGGGGAATGCTTTTCTACAATATAGGTGCCTATTGTGGCAAAATTGAGGTGTATGTTCATTATCATTGGGTTCTAAACCTTGCATTGAAAATCGAATGAAATAAATCCTAAATAATAATAATAGATGAATAAAGGTATTAACATAAAATTCTTTGATCTGGAGTCGCTTTATTGACAGTCTTCCATTATTTTCAATTAAAAGATAAATTTTTTCTTTCCTTTTTATTCAAATAAAGAGTTTATTTTGTTTAAAATACAGATTTTCATTAAGCGATTATCATAATGTCTTATTTACAAAAGAAACTGATTTTTATGCCAAATGAAAACACCATGTTTTACCGGTTTTAAAAGTAAATTTCTCTATGAAATCGATAGGCAATCATTAATCTGATCATAATATAAACCCTGGTTAAGTTTGGAATTTTTTGGAAAAGTTGCAGTTTTGCAGATTGTTTTTCGAAAAACGGTGAACGTGAAGTATTTTAAGACGTATTTTTTCTGAATAAGGTGAATATCAAACTGATCTTTAGGTCCCAAGTTTGTAAATTTGTAAAAAGTTTACATGTACTCTGCTCTTATAGTAAATTTAATGCTAAATCTGAATATGTGGTCGAAATTCGAAAACTGTTTGGGCAAAGTGGAGATATTACAGATTTTATGACAAAAAACGTGGTTTCCTAAAAAATGTATTTAAATTTCGGTCTAGTTTCATTCAATTTTTTTTTTCAATAAGAGGCAATTACCTTGCATCATACAATAAATAAAGTTTAAAAAACAGATTTAATTAAAAAAAACAACAAATAAACAATAATAATAGTCAAAATAAAAATAGGATTCAATTAAAAGTTATAAATAAAGTCACAATTTATTAATAATGTACATAAAGATCCAACCTGGCTTGTCCCTCTATAACTAGTAGAATGTTACCACTTCATTCATATTTAATGAAAACAACCTTTTTCAGATTATGACACAAAAATTATTAAATTATCTCATTAAAAAAACTCAACAAAACAAGAAAAAAATATTACATCATAATATTCTCAGTATATATAATACCATCTTAGTAAATGCATGCAGGTATATACTTAGTTATATTAAGAAAATAAATAACACAAATATTTTAAAATATGTTACTCAAAACATAATTCAAACGCACTGAGATGAATTTTTGAGTTTTATGTAATTTTGTCCTTCAAGCAGAAATCCATTAACGATATCATATTAATTAAAAATAATTATCATATTATCTTAAGTAGCTATCACTGATAGGTCATTGAGGACGGCGATAATATTTAACAGATCACCAAATAGCTATCACTTCCCAAATTAACATGTCAGCCTGTCACAGTGACAGGCAGCGGCAGATGCCGCCGCGCGTGGCTCCTGAATTACACTTAATGACAGACGTCTCATATATTCTCCATTATATAAAAATTTGATATCTGTAAGGATAACATTTCTTGAATGATTACTTTTAAATCAAATAGTGATGGATCGGTACCAAAACTTTTTGATTCTCGGTGTAAATCTCATTGCTGCTACAAATTCAAGTATAATAATCCGTAGGAGATCTAAAAAAATATCCCACCTCAATTTAAAAATTAATTTTTCAAGAAATAAATTAATAAACTGCAAATAGCATTTATTATCTACAACCTATAATATACCTTAGCTTACCACGAATAAAAAAAAAAATTACAAAAGAATTTATTTTTAAGAAGAATGTGTAGAGATTTTAAAGGTTTTAAGTTCCGGAGAAATATATACTTATATAAGTATATATAACTAATTATCTATCTAATGAAAGATTAAAACATTCAAGTAAATATAATTAATAATATTTCCCTAACAGTCTTTACTTATCTCTTATTTTTTTTATTTATTTGTTCCCCTTTCAACACTTACTATTATTCCAGCTTAATATTTACATATGCACATACGAGTATAAACATGTAAACTACTAAAAGAAATAAAAAAAAATTAGTGAAAAATCGTCTGATTGGAGATAAACGTCAAATTCACTATATAACTATCTCAGAAAGAATTAATGAGTATATTCCTGTTTGAATATTGAAACGGAAAAATTTTGTTACTCAATGACTTTTACCTACAAGCAGACAAAATAGAAAGATCAGTCCATTTTAAACACCATACACGTGGTGGTGGTTAATGCCCACTGAGGCAAAGTTTGTATTTTCGGCCATTATCGCATTATCTCTCTACACTATGGACCTCCAAGAAGCTCCTTGTTTTGTTGGGTGTGCTGTAACTCCGCGAAATCCTAACCTTTCGTAAAGCTTTTTGTGGAGAATTATCTATTTCAAAATGTCTCGCGAAATTTCTCTTTTAAGTGGGTACAAGTTTATATATTCCCCTTTTCTCCCTTTCTACTTCAGTTGATAAATCGATGTTATTGTTTTCATGACTTACTGTAGGTTCCTGTGTAAGCGATGTCCGTCCTTAGGAAATACAACAATGTCTGCATAACTCGTGGATCCTTGGTATCGACACAGTAACCTTCGTCAAGGCAGGTAAAGTCTTCTATTTTTTATTTTTTTTATTTTTTTTTAGAAACCTCATTAGTTCATTCTAGACCGTGTGGTGTTGGCATGTGTTTAGGAGAGAGTTGTTGGAAAATTATGTTTCGAACTCTCTGCCACAATTGCGACAAAGGGACCCAACCTTTCTTATCTGTCTACTGGCACCAGGAACTCCACCCAGTGGTGCATAGTTAATATTGAGTTTTAGGACATTACTAAATCATTAATTTTCCAAAAGTGTTTGTTTATCACAAATATATCTATGGGCTTTTGGGATTTCCCTAAAATGACGAAAATCTATGTCCTGCCATCTGCTGATGACCCATTCTTGAATTTTCTCTTAATGACTGTCGTAGAGGTCTCTCACTTTGGTGGCTCTGATCCATATTCGGCGACCAGTGCTGTAGAAGAGCATCCCATTGACAACGGATCAGTCCTAATACGAGATAAGTAACCCTAGGAAGGCAGCTTATAAAGGAGGTTGGATGAAAAGTCATTGCATAATATATTCTTAAGAAAACAGATCTGCCCGTAAATTAATACAGAATAATACAGAACACTCTCCAAAGTATCATTTTTTCAGTATCTCTTGAATACATCGAAAAGGTAAAATTGGTATCAGGAAGGTTGTTCAGACAAACAAGCTACCTTTCCTACCGCGTATTCCTCAAAACAAGATGGCGTTAATATTTTCTTCCATGTTAAATCAAGTTTAATCGAATCGATTACATTTTATTTTGGTCAATATATTATATTGGGCTGAAGTTCTGATAAAAAAGATAAATTCGTTAGTATTAATACTAAGATAATTGGTACTATTCCTATCTTACTACTCATCATGAGGAAATGAAACTCTCATAGTAATTAAAAATGTATGATAGGAAAGTTATGTACTGCGTGTATTGCCCCACCCCACGCGAAGAAAATGAAGGACTAATTTGAATAGGATTATTGCTTTGGCAAGTTGTGTTCTCAGCCATAATGAATTATACATAGCCCGCTAAGAGCGCAATTATAAATGGGAGGAGTGGGACAGACATCTGCAATGATATAAAATTATCTTAGTAATATCCAGAAAGTGGAGGGCAATTAGAAGCCGAAGGAGGTTGGAATGGTCCTGCCTCCACTGATTATATCTTTCGGCACATCTGACCAATTACACGCTATCTCCTCTACTATCTATCCATTCGCACGGTCTCGAGGTAATTTGGTACTAGGAGACGTCTTTATATCGGCCCTAACACCACCTCCTCCAATACGTGTGTCCGGTGTACATGTCAAAGAAAATGGTTACAGATAGCTATCATGAGCCTCCCCTCTTAACTGTTCTATAATTGTTCGCCCGCTGACAGGTGAATACTTATTCTGTCTCATGTCCACATCAACTTAAATAGACTTTCATTTTTTTATTTTCGTTGGAATGTTACGACTCTAAGCTCCCTTGTTTTCTTTATGGAGTACCACTTATTTAAGCTAATATTTTTATTTATGGAGAATTAATGTAATTGCTTTCGTCCGGATTCACGATAACCCTCCAAGGCGTCTGACGAGAAAATGGCCATAGGTCCTTCAATCATTTATTAAAGTGCTCCTAATGAGTAGTTTTTTTACAGATTATATTGCCTTATCGTATGATTGGAGGTAAAAGTCATTGAGTAACAAAATCAATATTTTTTCCGTTTCAATATTCAAACGGGAAAATGCTCATTAAAAATTTCTCATATATTTATATAGTGAATTTTGTCATTCTCTAATATGCATATATAGCAGTTATATTCACTTGTTATACATATGGGAAATAATAATATCAATACACAATAATATTTTTCGAATTTGGAAAAAATGCACTTAGTGACTTATAGCTCATATCAGACAATATTATTGTATTAATTTTTCTACAAAATTACTTGATCTATATATTGGATACAGTTGTAAATATCAATAAACACAATAAATAAACCAAAATTGCAAGAAATACTGTATTTTGTTTACCCTTCCCGTCACTCGTACTCTTACACTGGTTTTGCATTAAATTAAGCTATTCAACTTTTCTACAGCCTGTTGCCTGCAGATTGCCCTTAGTGTAATTGATACCGTGTGACATGGAATAGACAATTTTCGCAGCTCTAGGGTCTGCGGCAAGTGGATGACATACGGAGTGCGGTGAGGTTAGTGGGAAATGGCTTGCTTTGCGGCATCCTCCAACTGTCGCACTTACGGCCACACAACTGTTTCCGAAAAAGCGACATTCACACGCTGGTAGCAGCCCCTTCGCCGACGTCAAACAAAGCATCAGTCATCATCAGGCCAAGACATTTGTACACCAGCCTGCGGCAATATGTCGGGGTGTCGTCCCTCATCACGTGGCTGTCTGTTGACTCATGCCGCCGCTTGGGTGGAGCCTAGTTAAAGTATCAAATCCATCATCATGCTACCTCTATAATTAATTGGGAAATATTAGTATAACACTAATAATGCCGAGTGCATGGAAATAGTGTCACTATAAACTGGAAGCTATTAAATACAAAATTAATGGTACATCTTTTATGTTTCTATTGAAGCAGCCGATTATAATAATCAAATTTAAATAGTCCATTAAATTACTTTATGAGAGCATAAATTATATTAAAACCAATGGCGCTGACAGAATCGTTATTATAAAATGATGAGAAGTAATTCTAAAAAGTTTAAAAATCTTTCTTTAATCGACAAAAATAATTTAAAAATTTTAATAGAAACATAAAATTTTAATAATAAAATAAACCGTTTAACAATGAAGTTAAAAACAAAACTAATAATATATAAATACTCTTCCGAGTATGCCTTTTTGCGCTGCAAAGTATTTTGAAAGATTTGAATACGCTTATTAGGGTATATGTTATTTCCTATAGCGACAAGTAATAATTAATAACTTTATGAGTCGATTTGTTAATTTTTAATATACGAATATAAAAAAATATATATATCCAATTTTTTGTTCGCTAATTAATGACTTTACCAAATAATGTCCGTATAATTAAACATTTAAAATTGAATTCAAATTGCAACGTAATCATATAAAATCAATAATTAAAATTAAACATTAGTTTAAAAAATATATATATATACTGAAATTAACAACGTCTCATGAAGGTTCTGAACTAAGAATCCACTATTATAGAACGTTACACCTATAGAGAAACTACCCATTGTTAACATTTCAACATGTCAAGTTCTATATTAGAGATCCCGAGGCCTTCTCCTTTTCAGACCCCTCACCGGATAATCGGGAATCGAGTGGGATCAAACTAAAGGGTCTTACTATTATTGAATAATAAGTTGAGATACGAGTTTATTATAAATCTATTTAAGATTTTAATTATACTTTTGGCAAAATAAATAACATATGGGACATGAAATAAAGGATATTAGTTCATTCCATAAATAATCAGGATAATTAAATATTTTCCAATATTTGATATTCATAAATACATTACAATGTATGTGTATTTTTCCAATTTTATAAGGAATACCATATAGACTCAATCTTGATAAATTCACTGATTTGGAACATTGGTGTATTTTGGAATATTGGTGGATATCCGGGTAGCAGCTTAAGGTATTACCAAATTTATGATACCCTACAAATCCGTAATCAATCTAAAGAATTCTAAATAACACGAACAGGAAATAATCAAAGATATAACTCCCGCAGTTTGTGCCTTCACGTAGGATACATAAACTTTCCTGTGCCATGAAAGTTTTAATCGTCTGTTTCTATTAATCCACTCTTTTCTGAAATTTTTATACGACCGTTAATTTTGTGATTTCAATTTTAGTTGAACTATTTGCTGAAACCAATGGGCTTCCAACTGTGGGTAGCCGCAAAATAACTGAATATCAATCATATTCAACGCTTCCACTCCAAATTCCTACTAACAGCAGTCAATGCTCAACACTATGCCTCCAGCGAAACCCACTATGATGATCTCGATATATCATTCGCCCTAGACTTTTCCAACCTTCTCTACTATCTGGCTCAAATATATTGCAGTTTTGCACACCCTCATAACTCTCCTCGCAGATGAAAACAGAAGTGGCCCCGAAACCTTTTGTAAATATGTAGTTACATTGATGTTCCGACAATGGCCAGATTCTTTGAGCCTCTTCGGTCGTAGGGTTTGCACCCTGAGAGGGTAGCGCTGAGATTTCTTTAGATTTTACCTTTCTCGTCATAAATGGGAGAACATGAATATTTTGAGATTACCCAGGAGTGTTTGTATATATTGTATGGATAGTATGACTGTTTTCAATTTATTTATTTTTTTATTTTATTCCAGATATTTATTTATTATTATGATTTACTTTATTTTATTTATTATAATTAAAGTTTTGATAGACAGCAGCGCTGAGATCTCTTCAGGTGGGGAATAGGATCGATCCGGGATTCCCCAGGCTAAAATTTTTTTGTATTTTAATTTTTGTAACTTAATTTTTATTATTTCATTTTATCTTATTGATGTGTGTAAGTAATTATTAGTTTTTTTTTATAATGATTATTTGTTTTATTTTTATCTTTTATTATTATTAATTTTGTATGTATGTTTACTTCTATATGTCGTGTAAATGAATACATCATTAGCACTGTTTTGCCTATTGCCCTACACTGAGGCAGATTGTACACACACAAACACACACACACACACACACACACACACACACACACACACACACACACACACACACACACACACACACACACACACACACACACACACACACACACACACACACACACACACACACACACACACACACACACGCACGCACACACACACACACACACACACACACACACACACACACACACAGACACAGACACACACACACACAGACACACACACACACACACACACACACACACACACACACACACACACACACACACACACACACACACACACACACACACACACATATATATATATATAATAATAAAAAATAATAATATAAAATTAAAAAAAAAACATTTAGGAGAAAATATATTTTTAATTATTTTCTGACCATTTATACATGTTTTCAGTTAAAATGTTATTAAAATGCAGATTTCTATGTAGTACCCTGACTTTCCATTACCATCCCAGGATTCAAAGATAATTTTCAGACAATCCCGAAATCTCAGGAGTAGAAAACATATTTTCTACATAGAATTTTATATTTGTGACGTACGATGCAATGTCTGCTGCTTCATCTCCTGAAGTTTGACAATGTGGGAGTACCCACATCAGTATGATCTCTCCATTCGTCTAACCATTTTATAATTAGCATATACAATTATATAAGACAATGAGTAAGTGCAACGCCCGAAGAATAAATGCTAGAAGTGGTTTAGCATGGTATTACATTAAATGAGAGTCTTTAATTGACAGGTTTATGGTTGAAGAAGAGTTTTAAATTTCCAAGAATAACATAAAGGGCTATAAAAGAGAAATACTAAAAATACAAAGTTGATGAAAAACAAAATTAAAAAGGAGAAAAATAAAAAGTTAATGGAGGTAAGTTGCAGACTGAACTAATCCTACATTTTGTTTTAATTGAACCTGAAAAAAGGCATTTCTTAATAAGTGCTTATCATTTTAAAAAAGTCCTTTATTTTTTAATTAACTTCAGTGCCCAATCTATTGTAACTTATAATTGATTTTTTATGCGAATTATTCATTTTATCCACTATGTTGTAATATTTTGATCCAGTAAAATATAAGAAAGAATATGGTATCTATCATTATATTGGATTTGCAGAATATTCTAATCAGGCGAGTGGGATAGTTGACTTAAAATATATTTTTAATTCCAAATAATGATTTCTAAGAAATTAATAATATTCTGTTCCATAAGAAATTAATAATATTCTGTTCCATTATCATCCATGAAGAACTTAATAGGCTAAACCTTGTTCTTACAATTAGAATTTATGAATTAATTGCCACTTTTATTGGAAATGTTTTATTTCAAAACTAGTTTCGAATGTTTTCATTTATCATCAGTTTTAAAACATATAAAATTCTCAAAACATTACCACTTTTTTACATAGATTTTATAAATAAAATTTAATAATACGACAAATATAATTATAATATTTTTACTGTGTAGTAACGAATGCAAATACAATTTTTTTTTTATTATCTATTTATTGAAATTTACAACTGTTCATAAAAAAACAAAACATACATCCAGTAAATGTGATAATAAGATAAAATAGTAAAATGGCAATGGCTTGTGAAGCAACTACCCTCTAGTAGAACTTCAATAAAAGTTCTATTTGAGAAGGTCCCGAGGCCATCTTCATTTCAGACGCCTCGGAGGGTTCTAAGGAATAGAATGGGAAGCGAGTTGAGAGACAAGTCGATTTGAATGGTTATGGAGTTTTCTATGAAAGGATAGGTATCTGGTTTGGGCAAAATCAGCAACATATGGAACATTGAGGTCTTTATGGGTAAGTTTATTTGTGACAAAATAAGGAGCGTTAAGGATTTTGGATTGCAAGGATCGAATACGAGATGAGTTAGATGGTTTAGTGGAACCCCAAAGCTCAATTCCAAACGTCCAAATAGGTCTGATAACTGTCATGTAAATAAGTCTTTCGTAGAAAATAGTAAGTTTTGAACGTTTGTCTAGTAAATTTTGAAGAAGTCGAAAACGACGAACAGTTTCTTGTCGTTTTAGTCTTGTATGTGGATTCCAAGTAAAATGTTTGTCCAGTTGGAGCCCTAGATAGCTGACCTGTTCAACAGGGATCAGTGGAATGTTATTAAAGGATACTGTTGGACAGGAAGTCGTTGGTTTACGACGAAAGGGTAAAGGTTATTTGATGAGATTTATTTGAATTTATTTTTATTCTCCAATTTCGACACCATTCTTGAAGGTTTATGATATAAATAATATTTTAAAAGATAAAAATATACCTATATGTAAAGCTGCATGGGCACTGACTTACTTCTATGAATTAGTTACAATACACTTTTTATCTTTAATTGTCTCCATCAATGATAGATAGAATGGTCCTCATCTCATTGCTGTTTAGATCTATAAACAGTTTCACAAGACACAACGATAACAAACTGCTCGTTGTTTTCTACTACTTCAATATTCTTTTTCTTTATATAGCTATGCTAGAATTCTAAATGAGAAATGGGGGGGTCCTCCAGGCTTCCATAGAGATTTCTTCTTATCTCAGTCGGACAGCCTATTCCTCTTGACTCAAAGAACAGTCTGCAAGTTTAATGTGTGTTTTCAGCGTCCTGCTCATTTCCCCTGCAGAGTGGACTGGAAAAATACACTTCATCAACTTATTAAACAAATTTTCAAAGTTTCCCATTAGGGACTACAGTATCCTTTGATAATATTCCACAAATCTTTGTTTAACAGATCTAGGACGCCTTTTGGACTAACGACCTACTTGGAATCCACATACGACCTAAGACAAGAAACTACTCGTCGTTTTGGACCACTCCAACGTTTGCTAGACAAGTGTTTAAAGCATCCCATTAATTTCAAAAGACTTTGCACGACAATAATAAAACCTATTTGGACTTACCGAAGCGTTAATTCGGGCTCCACTAAACCTTCCAATTCTTCTCCAAGTCCAATCCTTGCAATCCAAAATCCTTCGTAAAATCTTCAAACCTCCTTAATATGCCACAATTAAACTTCTTCATAATGATATAAATACCCCATGTAATGCAGAAATGGACCAAACCTAATACCTATCCTTCCATTATAAATTCTATACCCAATCGAATCCACTAGTCTCTTAATTTGCTACCCACTCAATTCCTGATAATCATCCGAGGTATCTGAAAAGAAGATACTCAAGCTTGTAATGCAAATTTTATTGCAGTGGTACCAACGGTTAGCTTCTTTACAAAGTATTAACATGTTAGTGTAATAATTATTTCGAGGCGTTTATTTGATTCATATATTGTATACAGTTGATAATATCAATATATAAAAAAATTATTTATGATACAGGTTAAGATAAACGAGAACAATATAGAGCACAGATTACTCGTGGAAGTGTCTGTTCTAATTATTTCTTATCTTTCGTTAAATTTCGCAATATTTCATTGGGCATATGGAGAGCAGAAGGACCACCGAAGTAGAGGATAATTAATTTTTTGCGGAAGGGAAACAAACGCGGAGATGTAACATTAGCCCCGGGTGTGAGGTCTATTATTGGCCGGGCTCGTTAGGCGGCGGAAGGGAAGCAGTGACACTGATCTTCGGGTGATGGATCGTCGGGCCAATCATCCTCAGGTAGTCCAATGTCATCCTCCCCTTCCCCTCCTTCCCCTCCTACCCTTTCTTATCTCTCTTCTCTATCTCATTCCTCCTGGCTTTAGGCCACCTTACTCCTGTACCGGCTCCTTTAGTATTGTCAGTAAAATATTCATTCCCTTTCCTTCTCATTAAAATTATTACGTTCTCATGTAAGAAGGATTAGGCTACCAGATGTGCTGCTAAGATGTGTCGGGTTTTCACCACATGGGCTAGTTGGGTATTTCGTTATTTTATTTTTAAAATCTTGGTACCAACTGACCAAGCGTGGAAAAAGATTAGCTGATTTCCTAATTTTAAATAGCTAGAATAATTTGTAACATAATATTTGTAAAGTTAACAAAAGAATATTTTCATAATCGTGATTACAATGACATGTCAATATCTTGCGAAGAAACTACTTATTAATAGCACTTTGATAAAACATGCGTAATAAGGTTCCTAGGACATCTTTTCAAACGTCTTGGAGGATTATCGGATGGAATGAAAGTTGGGAGACTAGTGGATTCGAATGGGTGTGGAGCTTATAATGGAAGGTTAGGTATCAGATTTGTGTCATTTCAGCATCACATGGGGATTTCGATCATTATTGATAATTTTATTTGTGACATAACAAGAAGCTTTCAGGATTTTATGATAGGAAGATTTAATAGTGCCCCAAAACTCTACTCCATGTGCCCAAATAGGTCTAATTGTCATTTGTCAGTTAACTGAGTTTCTTGTTAGGGCTAGCATTAATGCACTTAACGTGCAAAAAAAGTGCGTTACCCTAGCAACTGTGATAAACCAAAGATCTTATGTTCACACGTGGAGGATGGAATTAATTCCACGAGCTCATTCTCCCAGCCACGAAACCCCATGTTGCCGAGAAGGAAAAGAACGGGAGGCATAGAAAAAGCATTATTTTTTTTAATGTAGTGCATATTCTGTTTTTCGCACGATGCGGATAATGCACGATCGGATAACTGAAAATTTTCCGTCTAATTTTAAAGTAACATTAAATACTATCACATAATTCAATTGTTTATTTTAATCGCATTTTATTTTGGGTTGGAATATATAAAATAGTATTGTTTAACACTAAACCTGCCATGACGGGACAAATGACCCGTTCAGAGTATTTGGCCTTTGCTTTTTGACTACTTTTATTAAAAAATATATCAAAAGTTTTTTCAATATCCACTGCTTTCTCTTTATTGTTTTTCAACGATAGTTTTTTTTTAGAAATATGGATACATGAAATGTCGATAGGTTTAGTGATAAGATTTTAGGTGAGACTGTAAAATTTATTTTCCCGAAACATGTAGTGGAAAGTAATTAATTTATATAAGGGGTATATGCTGATCTAATGTGTTTATGATTGAACCTCCTTTGACATAATTGAAATTGAAATTGACACAGACATTTACGAGGCTAGTTTAAAATACTAGAAACTTGTCTTCAGTTGATAGAAGACTACTTTGAACTGTCTTGAATTCGTCTTCAGCATACCAATTAATCAATTTTGTATACCAGTATATCAAATTGTTGATGAATTTTTGAAGAATTTTGGAAATATTTGATATATATTTCCAAAATATATAAATATATATTCAATTCTGAAGAATTGACGAGTGATTTATTATTTCCTAATGATAATTTATAAGTATTATTTCAAATTCCATTATTTCATTACTTTTGAAATTGAGTTACCCGCCTGATTACTATATTTTAAGCCGATATGCATATTTATGGTGATTAATTTTGGGAGAATCAAATTTAAAAGAAAGTTATACATTCATTTACATTTCAGGCAAACAAAAGATTCTTTTACATTTGAACCTTCCAAAATTATTCACAATGAACAAAATAATTTGTAACAAAATGATAACCATAGAAAAATTTTAAAAACAAATACATAGACGTCCTAAATCTCAACACATGTTATGCCAATTTAATATATTCATACTGATAATATGTATATGACTGGTTTAGATGCAAAGGGGTACAAGTAACAAAACCTCATTGTAGAGTAAAAGCCAATCAAAGTATCCTTTTGCCACTAACACTTTCAGGATTTTCGGTAAGTAGTTAGATTTATTCTCTATAGATGGCATCACCTAACGGAATATTCACTTGTATCTCTTTGCCACAGAATTATTTGTAATTTTAAGTTTCAAAATATGCACTTACTCAATTTTTTCAAAATTTGCTACTTGTACCCCTTTGCATCTAAACCACATATATACTTATATATAATATATACACCATAATAAACCATTTATCCATTTACATGTTACAAAACAAACGGAAATTTCATCTCTACCTGGGAATACCACTGTTTTGGAAATACCCACATTAACCCTTATCCCTTACCTTTTTTTACCAAATTTTTCCAGATTAGTTTGTATACAACTATACAAAATATATACATCTAGTAAATGGGTTGATTATGATTACAATATCATGGCAAAACTTGAAAAGAACTATTCATCAGTAGAACTAAAAAAAAAAAAATCTACACTAGAAAGTCTCTAGGCCATTTTCTTTTCAGACGCCTCGTAGGGTTATCGGGAATACAATGGGAAGCGATTTGAAGGACTAGTGGATGTGTGTGTTTAAGATCTTTATGGATAAGTTTATTTGTAGCAAAGTAAGGAGCATTAAGGATTTTTTGAAGGATATTGGATTGTAAGGATTGGATACGCGTAGAATTAGAAGGTTTAGTTGAGACCCAAAGCTCAACTCCATATGTAAATAGATCTGATAACCGTCATGCAAATGAGTCTTTTGTAATAAATTCGATCGTTTGTTTAGTATGTGTTGAAGAAGTCGAAAATGACGAGCAGTTTCCTGTCGTTTTAGTCTCATATGTGAACTCCAACTTAAACGTTTGTCCAGTTGGAGTCCAAAATTGCGGATCTATTCAACAGGGATCAGTGGGATATTATTATTAATATTACTCTTTGGTGGGATTTGCTTGGATTTATTTTAATTCTCCAATGTTATAATTTAGTAGTATATAGCATATCCGCCATTAACTAGTTTCTTACTCCTCCATATATCGTGGTTATATATTCATTCTTACGCATGTTTTTGTTGCTAGCTTTAATTTTCAAATAATCTGCGTTACTTATATAAGTGTATTGTAACCTGTTGTTTCACTGTAGGGCACGATTATGAGAACAATATAGCCTCTAAGCGTATCCAAAATAAGTTGTTATTTTATTGACTGAACCTCAAGAACTTTATTAAATATATATATTTACTGTTCTACTTCTGTTACACGGTAACCTAAATCCAGGACTCAGGTTCCCCTGCACTGAAGAAGGTAGGAGAGGAAGCGATTATGATGTCAGGAGTAGTTTCAAGTTGATGTCAACTCATCACTTGACAGCGCTCTGCGTATCTGAGGCTCGGAAAGCTCAGGCCTTCTCAACTCCTCACATCCTATCAATATTTTTAGAAAGTATGCTCAGGGCTAAATATAAAAATGGCTGGCTGCCTCTTAAAGGATTCTTTTAATAAAAAAAAATTTAAAAGGTTTAACTTCGTCAATTGCCAATGATATAATTATTCTGTTAAAAAATAAATAAATTAAATAAATTAAAACATAAAATAACAAAACCTTTCGGCTTAAATAAGGGAATATTTTCAATGTTTAATGTTTGTATTCCAACTTTTCCAATTGTATGTAGGCTGGCTAGGGAATACATTGCTACCGTTTCCATGCACCAAAAATTCGATTATTTTCCCCCTTATAAGGAATACATTAAGAGAGAAATTTTAGGGAAAGTTACGTTTCCTACAATCCATTGATGATGATATTTAGGAATAGAATTGTTGACCACATAATTTTCATATCTGACTTAATATATGTACCTACTCTCTACTATTTAATAATAAACTACTTTTCAATTTTAAACCTCTGAAAAAGTTGTGTTCCTTTTTAAGTTGTGAAATAAATTAAGGCTACGACATCGAACCACTGATGCACCCCTGCTCCCACTCAAAATATCCTTATTTACCAAAATAGAAAACACTAAACCACTGTTGAGAGTAAAGTCGTTAACTTGTGATAAACTTACTCACGTTAGGGAATACAAATAACTAAATATCAATACGTTAAACACTAAATACATGTTGAAAGTCAACTTCTGGTAAATATTCTCGCATTAAGGAAATGTTTTTTTTTATTGATTTATTTATTTTTTAAGATTATATTTACAACTGTGCAAAATAATATACATCAAGTAAGTGTATTGACAATGATTATAATAACATGTTAAAACTTGAAAAGAACTACTCATTAGTAGCACTTTATTAAAAATTCTACACTAGAAGGTCTCTAGGCAATCTTCTTTTCAGAAAACTCGGAGGATTATCGGGAATGGAGTGGGAAGCAAGTTGGGAGACTAGTGGATTGGATTGGTTATGGAGCTTACTATGAAAGAATAGATATCTGGTTTGGGCTAAATCAGCAACATTTGTAAAATTAAGATCTTTGTGGATAAGTTTATTGGTCACAAAGTAAGAAGCATTGAGGATTTTTCGAAGAATTTCGGATACGGGATGATTTGGAAGGGTATGTAAAAACATTCCAATACCTTTTTTAGATATTTTTTAGATTGACATAATATCGAAACCAGCGTTAGCTTAAGGTAATAAGTGATATAGATGACAAAGAACCCATTCATACAATACATTCAATGAAAATTTCTTGCACTATGAAAGTGGAAACAACAAAACATCAATATATAAAACACTAAATTCATGTTGAAATTTATGTTGTTAACATTTGTTACATTTTCAAATCAGGAAAATGGAAATATCAATATGTAAATATCTAAATCTAGGTAGAAAACTGATGCTAACTTCTGATACATATTCTTACATATGACAGGCCCAAAAAAGAAAATACCAATATAACGTAGTAAATAATACAATCCAATTTAAAACTATAAAAATGAAAGCGTACAGTAGAAGTTATAGGAAAATTTATTAATTTATTTATTATGGCACTACGGTCCAACTTGAATCACAATTTTTACACATATCTAGAAATCAACATATTCCATAAGAACATTTCTTTTAGCACTAAATATCAATACACGATATATCGGAGACTAAAAACATTAATATAATTATATATCGTGATTTTTTATTTTATTTTATGAAATGACATTTTAAATATTCCTTTCACCATGCAATGGTATTCCTGTTTATTTTACAGTTGATTTAGGCAACTACATCAAACCACTGCTCATCAATTTAGTCAAACCTGCACCACTCTTACAGTTCGATTCCTATACTTCATTTTGAGTTGACATTTACCGATACCTTTTTCCTATGTGCAGGAGGTCGTTCGAGGACCGTAGACACCATAATAGAACTGTTCAGAAAAAGACGTATGAAATTCTATGGACACCTATACAGAATGAACGAAGATCGACTTACCAAAAAAATTTTATATATGATTTTATATTATTCAATATTAGACAAAGAATCGCTTATTGCGAAGAAAATCGAGCATCGTCCTTTAGATTGTAGACCAGTGATAGGCAAACTACGGCCCGCGGGCCAAGTGCGGCCCTTCGGGCTAGTCAATCCGGCCCGCCATGGTCACACACAATTATACATAAGACAAAATTTATTTTCTGCAAAGCTAGAATAGAATTATTGTTTTCTTCTCGTTGCGTTCCGGATCTTCTACCGTTGTACCATATAAGTTGAGTGTGATGAGATAAAGTCAAAAATAAAGTTTATTAGTTGTAAAACTTAGTTTTGTCCAATTTTGTCGGTCCGCCTAGATGTTTTTCTATTTCATCTGGCCCTCCCCTTAAAAAGTTTGCCCATCTCTGTTGTAGACTTAAGTATTATTTATCAGAGCAAACATTAAAATCAAAGTATCCATCCTGTTATTCCCTCCCTTTGACTATGACTGTTTTATTTACAATTTCCTTTCTATTGGGCAAGGTAAAAGATTAATGAATTATACTCATCGTGGGATATATTTGTACCCAACTTTGATGATTGGCAATTCATTTATACATAATTTTTATTTCTCCAATAATGCAAACTATTTTAGACGTTTTGCGGGCGTTAACATGTGCTATTTCAGGCTATTGAGTCAGTTGAGGAATACAATCAACGCAAAACTAGTTTGTCTATTGTTTGAAGAATTTATCACAGCATTCTGAAGTATCGATGAAGTGTTCCAGGTCACTTTAAGAGAGAAGACCTTTGCCCTCTTGTTAAGGAGTTCGAAAAGTTATAGCCCAAACTGCCGTAACTGGGAGTTTCTCACCTTATTAGGAAACTTTCTGGTTTTTGCGTTTAACAATATATGTTTTATTTTTTTCATTTTTCATCTCGACTGACGAATACCTCGTAAAATATTTCCTCAGATTTAATTGTAGATAGGAGCCGATATATGATAGCAAAAAACTGGAATAAAAGAAATGAAAGGGAAGGAAAACTAACCAAGGATATAAAGAGGCCGTGAAATAAGATAAAAAACTCGAGTGGCTCTGTGGTAGGTGCAGGGACATTTTCATCAGTTCTCGGCTTTTCTTTGTTTTTCGCCGAGCTGTCTTTATTGCCGTTTTCGTTTTTGCTCAGCACCTTTTAGAGTCCCTACCGCCGCCTGATTTTTTATTCATTAAACCCACCTTGCTCCTTCAGCCATCTGCTGTCACTTGAGGCGTCAACATGGCATCTTTATTAAGAATACAGGAGAAACAGGAACTTTACTCTAACAATATACCTTACAATTGTTTAACAACCATCTTGTATATTATAATCTGAATCTAATACTTACTGAACTTAATTATTAAATTTTAATTAAACTTTTATTGGCAAAATAGTTCAATCAGCCTCACTGAAGGACATAGAGGTGGCCATTGGTCTATTAATTATTTATGTAATAAAATATAAGCCTGAATATAAAAATAATAAATACTAATATAAAATAAATGTTTATTTTATTTAAAATAAAGGATATGAAATAAAAGCGTACTGTAAAGTAGACGTGCTTTAAGAAGGCGATATGTTGTAATAGTGATTTTGTACTAAACCTTTATAAGGAGACAAAATATTCAGAAAAAAAAAAAAAAATTACTGTGGTGTTAAAGAAAGCGTTGCATGAATATTTTTAGAATGGCGTTTCTGGTCACTTTTGAAAAGGTAGTAGCGTACCGACTCACCGCCTCGCCTTCTCATGCTGCGCCTTCTCTCTATATAAAATTTATAAAAGAGTTCCAGGGCCTAGCCTTATTTGGTATAATTACTATAACTTATAGGGTCTAGCCAGACCCAAGAATCAGCGTCACTAAATGGTGCAAACTGTAATAGTTGAAAATAAAAGCAGTCAAGGATAATCGAACACATGACAATAAAAACAGTAAATGATAATAATTTGAAAAACATTAATTATGATAATAACGATTGTTAGTCAAGTCTTCTACCAGACCACAATTACCCTGAAGAAGACCTGCATGGCAGGTCGAAACGTGGGCACTCCAAATATAATTTTTTTTTTATTTTCATAATTTTTTTCAACTAATTTTTATTATTTAATTTTGCTTCTTTTATTTAAAATAACAACGAATTTTATTTTGTTCAATTTAGTATTTTTGGGAAATAAAAAAAAAAAAAATGTTCTTAGATAATTCATGTAAAAACATTGAAAATTACTAAATAAAATGTAAAATCTACACAAAATAAAATCTACAGGTGTAAGGTTAACGTTCATTCTCAAATCAATATATTTGCTTCCTGTAGCCATATTAATAATGTTTCTTCAATTCTGTGCAATCTGATGCAATTTATTATGTAATGTAATACTAGTATGAAAAATGTCCACAAATTTTTCATCAAAAAAAGAAGGAGTAAATCCTCATCAAGGGCAAACACAAATGTCATTGAAATTTAAATTTTCGGGTATTAATTTATGGAACTCTTAGAATGTTAATAAAGTTACTATTTTGTTTACAATTATTATTGTGTAATTTTCTTAATTGGGCGGAAAACTTTACGAACTTATTAAAACATTTTGCAAAAATGCTTTTTACATCCGACATGTGACTTCCCTATGATCATCCGAAACCGGATTTTTCCTTACAGTAAACTTTCAAGTTTCCATAGAATTCGGGGGACCAACAAATTTACTCATGAGATAAATGGTTTAATCGCCGAAAAAGGAGAGGAATAAATATTTTTTAAACATTCTTTTATTGAAGTTAAAGGTCTAGAAATTAAGCTTAATGATAGTTCCAATTGATATAATAACTCGACTAATGGCAATAAAATTTTAAAAAATAAATAAAAAAAACATTTACGTATAATTTTATACGTATATAAACGTACATCACGCATACCATACAAAAGTATATCTAGTTTATTTAAGAACTCTAATAGGTCAGGGTTTTTCAAAAAATACAAAAACATTATGGCTCAGGAAAAGTTAACAAAAGCAAAATAATCAACTTTAAATTTATATGTTTTTTGCAAAATAGTAAAGTTTATTCTAAATATTTAAAATGAATGTATATTAATATTTTTATTTATGTCATTCATACCCTGGTCACCCTCCCATACACATATTTTTCTCATAACTACATTACTCTCCACTTCCTATTTTATATATTATATGTTATATCCTTCCAGATTCTCAACAAAATTATAGAAGAATAATATTACCATTTTGCCGTATATTGCCGAAAAGCAGAATGGTTTTCAGCTAGGTATGACTACAATAAATAATCTCTACTATAAATAAATTCAAAATCTATCAAATTGAACTCATTTAAAATCGAACTACCTCCATGATCTCATAGTCAACCAAAATTAAACCTCAGTATCTTAAAATATTTCAAATAGAACACAGAACCAGAAAATACTGAGAGAAATTCGACGAAATAATCTCCCCCTTAACTGAACATTTAATGATATTTACAGACAGGATCCAGATCCAATATATCAACAACATCTAACTTTGTTACTCCCAATTTAGCAGCTTTTGAACGGCTGATTAATGCCATCGCCATGGTTTACGTCACTCCTTGAGGTTTGGTTTGAAAATGTAGTGGTGTCTGATTCACTTAGCGCTTTATAATTCATGATAACATGTATTCAGATCACTAAGGAATTACATCCTATACCTTGCAAAAACGCTTTATAAAGCAGGAACATCGCTGTACTGAATATATTAAAGATAACGAAATGACCGATAAAGGACATGTCAAAACATTCCTAACAGCGTTAGAACACATACTTTCAGTTAGAGAGAAGATATTCAGAAATTAGCAGAAATAGAGGATACGCTCTAATAGAGAGCTAAAAACACTACGAAGACATCGACATAGTCACATACGTCAGAAAAGCAAGATTGGAGTGGCTCAGTCACGTTAAGAGGATGCCAGAGCTCCCAAGAGCTATTGTGTTATATGAGTTATACGGCAAACCTGACGGACAGCGACTAAGAGGGAGGACGAGGGTGACGTGGCTGCAAAATGTGAAAAAGGATCTGAAAAAAATGAGAATCATAAGAAGGAAAACAAAAGCCAAGGATCGTCAGGAGTGACTACGAATAGTGGAAGAGGCCAAGGTTCTTTAAGAGCTGAAGAGTCCATCAGTGAGTGAGTGAGTGAGCAGACATTGTGGAATCACATCCCAGCAATTAAATTATAATTATAACGAAGACCATGGAGCAGGTCCTGCCGTACTAGCCGCAGAGAACTGATCATACGGCGATTGATAATTACTTATAAAAGGCTTATGAACCTTTACCCAATAACCAAAGAAGTTCCTTCCCCCATATATTTAACCCCTATTTACATATATTTAACCCATATATTTAACCCCCTTAACTGCCAGAAGTTAAAAAACACCCTTTCTAAATGAAAAATTAAATAAATCGGGAATATCTCTAAATATATCTGTAGCGCGAGGAAACGATAAAAAATATTTTGAAAAGTTATAAACTTGTACAAAAAATAATTCTTTCATAATATTTAAGTAAATATTTACCTGTATTTTATATGGCGAAACAATTAAATATTTTGAAAGAAACATTTTTTCATAATATTTAAGTTTATTTTGTATTGATTGAGAAATTTATTTATTTATTATAGAGATTAAACAAACAATCAAAAATGTAAACTCACGAGATATTATATATATCACTTGTTATTTATTAATATTTTTATTTATTATTTATCGTCAAAATATAATTGAAGCAAACGTCAATAAATGTCATCTCAAGTTAAAAACAAGACTTAAACGACAAGAAACTGCCCGTCGTTTCAGACTACTTCAACATTTACTAGACAAACGTTCACAGCTCCCAATTAATTATAAAAGACTCATATACATGACTGTGATTAGACCTATTTTGACGTACGCAGTTGAGCTTTGGAGCTCCACTAAACCATCCAATTCATCTCGTATTCAATCCTTACAATCCAAAATCCTTCGAAAAATCCTCAATGTTCCTTACTTTTTCACCAATAAACTTATCCATTAAGATCTGAATGTTCCATATGTTGCTGCTTTATCCCACACCAGATACCTATCTTTTCATAGTAAGCTCCATAATCACTCAAATCCACTAGTCTTCCAACTTGTTTACCATTCCATTCCCGATAATCCTAGATAGACTTCATAATAAACTGCTACTGTTGATATGGAACAAATTAAATTAGTCGACAGAAGAATGATCAGAAGGATCCTGGGTCCAAAGAAGATCGAACAAGGCTGGAGGCACAAAAGCAACGAGGAAGTGTACGAGTTCTCAGAGAGCATCGTCTCCAAATTGCGGAAAAGACGTCTCGCCTTTTACGGACACTTGACGAGGATGGATCCGAACAGGCTGACCAAAAGGATATTCGACTATTTTGGTAAACTCAAGGCATATAATAATTCATGGATCATGGAGTGCAGAGCTGACCTGCAACGTTGCGGAATACAGGAAAGCACAATACACAACTAAGCACAGTACAAGAGGGAAGTGGAGGAGAGGGGGCGGATTCAGTGCGGAAGGGTGAGCAGACCGAGCACGCGCGTGTGGTCGCAGGAGAGGAGGAAGGAGCACAGTGAGAGGATGAAGGCGAGATGGGCGGAGGCTAGAGCGGGAAAGAGATCCTGGAGAAGATGACTGCCGGGTTTCCGTCATGACGAATAAAATTGTAGCGTGATCCACAGAGGTCTTAACAAGAAAAAAAAAAAAAAAAAAAAAAAAAGTGCTACAGTTGAGTAGTTCTTTTCAAGTTTTAATATGTTATTATAATCGTTGTCAATACATTTACTTGATGTATTTATTTTGTACAGTTGTGAATTTCAATAAATGCATATAAAAGAAAAAAAAGAAGTTAAAAACGGTTTAATTTATATATTTTTATTTCAACGATAACATCACAATAACCAGGAAACCCCCTTCCTTGATTGTAAATAATTGTAGAGCGGAAATATATTCAATTACAGTAGGTTAATATGTGGTCGGCCGTGTAGGAGATAAGTCAGCTTCAGGTTGGGCCCCTCGGCCGGTGGATCCTAACAAATCGAAGTGATTAACATAATATAGAATAATGAGCAACATTTGTCACTCCTAAGTCAACAACATTTGTTGATGTTGTTGGTAATCAGATTGTGTTGCTGGTTCCCTCTAGTGCTCTATTAACATGCTAATGAGTTGTCCGACCAGCCTCCCTTTGGCTAGTTCCTTTTTATGGCCTTTGTCAGATAGCTATATAAATTTTTTAAATTGCCGTCATTAAAATGGCTGTTGAAATGTTTTTGGTAAGGAAATGAAAGTTATTCACGAAGAACAACAAAATCTATATCTATACTATTATATATAAGGACAAGCCATTTTTCGTTTGTGTTCACTTACCAAGAAAACTACTAAACCAGTCTGTACCACACTGTCTTTATAGTTCCAGCAATATTTAGAATGATAAAATCTACTGATTTACAATTAATTTGCTATTAAAAAGGAGACAATATGTGGATAACAGTGAAGTTTGAAAATTGACCGACAGATGGCGAGCGCCATTCTACATGAGAGGTAAAAAAGGCACCTGTGTTATGTAGAGCTTAAATTTATTAGGTTTACTAATATTTAACTAATTTATTAAACAGAAACCTTGCATTATTTTTTTTATTTTCCAAATTAAAGAAGAATATTAATGAACAGCACGCACACACAAGGAATAATTAATGAACCTTAGCGTATAATGAAAAATGAGCTTTATTTCCCAGGAACTAAAATATACTCGAACGCAGAAAAAATATGAAAGCTGTTATAAAATACAGTTTTTAAAATTTAGTGTGAAACAGGAAACAACTTCAAATTAACCTGAAGTTAGACCATCTCAGAAATGGTAAATAATTAAAATAACCTAGTATTTTTTTGTAGTATAGTATTTTCAAGTGCACAATTTTCAAACATTTGAAGATGTAATAAAAACACATGATGTAATCACCCAAAAATTGCATTTTAATACATTTGCATCTCTGCTTAAAGAGAGTTCAGGCGCCTCCTGTTCTCGGTGATTATTTCTCAACCTTCTGAAAATATCCTCTCACATGATAGGGAGGTAGCATGAATACATTTTTTTTTTTTTTTTTTTTTTTTTTTTTTTTTTTTTTTTTTTTTTTTTTTTTTTTGCGATTAAACCGAATGGCAAATATTTAACCCTTTAGTGCATGATTTTTTCTTTATCATTCTAATAAATTTTATTGAATATATTCTGGTCAGGTTATTAACAGAAAATACTGAAAAAAATATTTTTCACCTACAAACCATTTTAATTAATAATAAAAATTATGTTGCACATAACTAAAAAGTGATTTATCTCGATAATACAAAACATGAATTTTATCTTCATTGATATTTTACAAACTACATACGTTGGGAAAAGCCACAGAAATTTTATTTGACAATGGATGTTATAAAAAGAAATAAGAACACTTTACTGGAAGGAAGGAGGAGTCTCCACAACTGAGGACTTCAAGATGTAAGCGACAATTAGAGACATGTCTGGTCCAGTTAGGGCATACAAAGTCCTCTCATGCCTAGAGGGATGATGTAGCATCTCTACAACAAGATTTAGTTCCAGAAAACGCAAAGAGAGTTTGCTGCCATAAGTATAAATATAATGTTGCAGATATGCTGCACTATGCGCTAGAGGGTTAAACTAGTTTTGTTTTCAGTATTCGAGAACATTTACTTGTTTTGCTAACGCAAGTTCCTCCAAGTAGCGCGTAACAGCGAAGAAGCAGTCCACAGATGCAGTAGATTTCTGTTGAATGCTTATCCTGTAGTTTGCGGATAAATTACTCTGTTTTTTTGCTGATCATGAATTGTACTCGATTAAGGTTGTTCAAGTTTCAGACTGCAAACAATTATGTTGAATCAAAAAATGCCACCCTCAAACCCTAGGAACCATCGATTACTTGAAAAACAATCCATAGACAATCGATAATTCTTAACAATCGATTGATCAAATACAACAATCGACAACTGGTCACTTCTAGTACAACGTAGCGGCGATTGAAAGTAATCAGGCAGAAAATAGATCTAGAGCTGGAAAAGAAGATATTTGAAAACAAAGCTCAGTCAACCTTACTTTATTTCATATATAGTCACCTAAAGGGCTGAACTTTATTTTCAAGAGGTTGTTTTCATTTTTCAAAAGTAAGCACTAATGTACTCTTGAGTGCCTTTTTATGATAATTTCATCAAGAACTGCTAATACATATCCATCGGTGCTCACAAAAGCTGTCATTATATCTCTTAAGCTTATTTCCATCCAAATTAAACTTATAACGACACACCTACATGACACGCTATGACAAGGCTCAGCGCCACAAGGACACTGCAGTTGTAATGCCAGTATTTGGCTCAATGATTGTAATCGGTCCGATAATTATTCGTCCCCAATTCCTATATTATTTCAATTAACAGCCGAGAGGAAGACTCCCATTAAATACATGCCGATGAGAAAACACCTTTTCCAGGCAATTTCCTTAATGGCTACCAGATATTATTCTGACCATTAAGAGCATTAATACCCTTCATTTATACCTTGCCGCATTCAGATGGGTAACATGTTATTACGAATTCGGTTTAATATGGAAATTACACGGGTAAAATTCGTTTTACGATTTTGATAAACCTACGCTAATGTGCAAAAATTTAGATAAATTAGAGATAATGGTGAGGTAATAGGGATAAGAAATGCACTGGAGGTATATTTTCTTAGATCACGACTTGCGATGGAGTTATGGAGAAACGTGAATGTTTTCAATTCTTTAGGCAGGTGAAGAAATATATTTAGTAGGCGCGTCGTTTATCATTAAAATTATTACATATTTGGCATTTCAAACCAAAGGTCTCCCTGGAAATTAGGAATAGTTTAATTCCTTTCCTGTTGTGCCAATAAGCCACTTATATGTTAAAGGTAATATTTTTATTTACTAAGGTAAAAAAAGCCAATCCCCCAGTTAAAAATGGGGGGAAAATAAAAGGCGTGCGCTTTTGGGTGTGAGCAGAGCACCTAATGAAGAAGGTGTGGGTTCGATCCTCATCTAGGTCGATGAGTATTTATTTCGTGGTGAATATGAATCACCTCAAAATGAATCACAGAGTTCCCACCTTTGCCGTAAACCTACTGCTCCCTGTGATACAGTATCCTTTAGTAATATTCCTCTGATTCCTGTTGACCTGGTCCGCTACCTAGAACACCATCTGGACAGACGACTTACTTCGAATCCACACATAAGGCTTAAAAGATAAGAAACTGCTCGTCGTTTTCGACTACCTCAACGTTTACTAGACATGTGTTCAAATTCTTTTCTTATCCAATCTTCACTTATTATATCACTAATAATATTTTCCATTAGATGTCCCCTATATTGCAGATATAGTCCAAAAAAGATAACTATCTTTCCATGACAAGCTACCAGCCCACTAGAAGCCATTAGTCTCCCAACATGCTTCTCACTCAATTCCCGATAGCCCTTCGAGGCAACTGAAAAAAATATGGTCTAGGGCAGTGATAGGCAAACTACGGCCCTCGGGCCAAATGCGGCCCTTCGGGCTAGTCAATCCGGCCCGCGACATGGTCACACGCAATTATACATAAGACAAAATTTATTTTCTGCAAAGCTAGAATAGAAATTTTTTTTTCTTCTCGTTGAGTTCCGGATCTTCTACCTTTGTACCATGTAAGTTGAGTGTAAAGTATATTAGTTGCAAAACTTCGTTTTGTCCAATTTTTTCGGCCCGCCTAGATGTTTTTCTATTTCATCCGGTCCTCCCCTTAAAAAGTTTGCCCATCTCTGGTCTATGGGCTTTCTAATGTAGAACAGTTATAACTACTCATTAGTAGTTCTTCACAATTTATTGACATGTCATTATAATCATTTAACACATATTTACTTCTTGTATATTTTGTATACAGTTGTAAATGTCAATAAACTATAAACATACATATATATGCATTTGCCTTTTCTTTAATGTATACATATAACTATATGTACATATATATACATATACATACAAAAGAAAAAAGATTTCCCACAATCTAGAAGAAGTTGGTAACCTGTAGATTACCTCGTCCTTCCAGCCCTGATTGGAGTTATGCCCCGACAAAAAAACAACTTAACGTGAAAAAAGTAAATTGAAGTATTAATTTTGAAGAAAAGCTCTAGACGTTAACATGCTACTATTATAATTAGAACTTTTTATTTTTGTGTAATAAAAGTTTCATTGTCCTTGTGTATATTGTTCAAACGCAATATTTTCTGCCGTCATTATAGCTCTACAAAAAAAACAACAAAAAAAAAACTAATTTTTCTTTAAATTAACCAACTTTAAAAATTCATTGGAGATAAATCAAAACTTTCAACTAATAATAACCTTGGTCTAAATTAGTTCATAGGAGTTAGTAGTTATCATCCCTAAAACAGAGATTTATTAATTAATATAATGTCAAAGAACTTTACATGAGTTTCAAAGATTCAAACTCTTTAATCCAAGGCGTTAACACATACTCACAGATAGAATTTCCATCAACAGACCACAAAAAAAAAAAAACTATATTACTAGTGATTACTAGAGGAGGAACACTAAGATAAGAAGATAGAAGACAAGGGACAGACCATTACCAATGGTAATGAGCACTAATGGAGAGAACTTTGGAAAGCGACCTCTATCCCAAACGGCGATCTGGACAAATTGGGACCAGCCGTGTCCTTTTTTTTGTCCTGCTGAGGAACAAATTAAACTCATTGGCCAATTAATTCAAAGGTTGTGTTACCACTTTTTTTTTGTTTTTCTATCACCCTCTTGCCCGTATTCGGTCTTCCTTTTTCGTCAGGGGTCCCGACTTCCGAAACGAGATAGCATCGATTTATTCAAAGCCGCTCTGTCCCTTTCCTTTGACAACGGCTTTTTTGCTTTTTCATCTTCTTCACAACTCCTTTAGGACGCATTACGATCCTTCATGGCTCAGGAGACACCTTTTAATGGCTTAAAAAAGAAATGAAAGAATAAAAGAAGGAACCGGTACCAAATAAGTGGAAGACGAATGTCCAATTATTTTTTACTAGAATTATTTTATTCTTATATAATATTTTAAGAAACACCCATTGATACATAATTTCTTTTGTTTTTTACTTATTATGACCTTTATGGATGACACTTTGTAATAAACTTTATCGTTTTCTTGGCATGGTGCTGTAGAAGGATAAATACAATTAGTCCAGTCAAGGAGTGCTGAAATGAGGGGTGTAGAATGCATGAAATATGCGATAATTTATTTATGACTTCGCAGTTTCGTTAGGACTTTTTAGTAGGTAAAGAAACTAAAAGTCCCTGCCACTGGGAGGGGGGGGGGCGGGAGCTTACGATGGTGGAGAGGGAGGAAGGGCTTAATTTGGGGTTTTTCGATTATATCTCGAAAATGGTGGAATCTAGAAAAATGTTTCATATCAAAATTGAAAAAAAAAAAAAAAAATTTCTATAAAATTGATCGTACACATATTTGCCATACCTTCATCGCTTTCCGAGATATACGCTACTGAAAATCGATAATCTTCGAATAAAAATATTTTTTTGTTTACTTTTTGTCAAACATTTGCTCCAAGAGCCAAAAACATATATAAAAAATTAAAGTAAATTTTAATGCTCTACAACATTAATTTTGACATTTTTTCTGGGAAACGACTGTGGAAGGCACTAGGCATAAAGTTAGGTAAAATTACCTTAAAATTTTTAATTATTTAATTATTTAAGAATTAGGTAAAATTTTTTTTGTTGGAAATTTATCGATTTACAACAACGTATATCTCGGAAACCGTAAGAAGTTGGAAGTTGTGTGGAATCAACTTTATAGTAAATTTAATTATTTTTAATTTTGATTTGCAACATACTTTTTTTTGAGTCTGCTATTTTCGAGAAATAACCGAAAAACCCGGCGGGGACGTTTAGTATGTTGTCTACCGAAGCCATGAATTAAAAAATTATCTCAAATTCACGCACTCTACAGTATGTTTATTGACTGGGCTAAACTAGGATTGATGAATTATTTACCACTTCTATTGGTATTTTTAAATTTGAAAACTAGTTTCAAATGTTAAACATTTATCATTCTAAAACACACATAATACAAATTATTTATTATATTTTTAATTTTGCCCCCCCCAAAAAAAATAATAATTTTTTCGTGTAATTAAAATTATGTTGTTTTCATAAAAAATTATAATAATTTTGTTTGATTTTCTAACTTCCGAATTAGAATTTAATTGCCAGTTGATGTAAGTTCTTTGAAAATGGAAAAATCTCTAAATAAACCAAATTTAAAATTTCGAAATTTTTTACAACTAATGATGAATCAATCAATTGTTTCATTAATTAATGTGACCATGCGAGAATATTACAGTTGTAAGAAACTGAAGATGGAGCAAATGAGCTCTGAAACATGTAGAAATGAATGAATAAAGAATAATGGGGAGTTGTGCTTTTTAAAAAATGAAAAAATAATGACGAATGTTTTATATTTGAAACTTAAAATTTTTGTATATTTTTAGAATTTTAGCATGTCTAACGTTAGAAACTAGCCTCCAAATTAAAAAAAAATCTACAGAAGTGGCAAATAACTTTCTAGTAATTTCTACTTTCTTCTACCTATTTTGCTCCAGCTTTTAATATCGATAACCAACTTTTCAATTAAAAAATATGTTTCCACAATATATCTCTTATATATAATACATATTTACTCATGAAGATTTTTGTGTAGCAGTATTCTTTCCGTTCAGCAGTATCCGGTTTTACACACTATAGTCCAGTCAATAAACATCTTCGTTAGGAGTTGTAAGAAGGTAAACATACTAAAAGTCCCCGCTCTTGGGGGATGATCTTACGGTAGGGGAGGGGAGAAGGTCCCATCTATGGTTTTTTTTTTTTTTTATTATATCTCGAAAAAGGTGGACTCTAGGAAAATATTCAACAGATCAAAATTAAAGCTAATTAATTTACTATAAAATTTTGTAATACATATTTGTCGAACTTTCAACGGATTTCGAGAAATACCTAAATAAACTCGGTAATTATTGAAAAAAAAAATAAAATGTTTACCTCACTTTTTGTCAAACATTTGCTCAAGTGCCAAAAACGTATATATTAAATTAAAGTAAATTTAATGTTTTACAACTTTAATTCTAACAATTTTTCTGAGAAACGATTGTGGAAAGCACTGGAAGCAAATGTTTGACAAAATGTGAGGTAAAAGCTATTTGTTTGCGAAAATTATCGATTTTCAATAACGTATATCTCGAAAACGGTTGGAAGTCCGACAAATATGTATATAATTAATTTTATAGGAACATTGATTAGCATTAATTTTTATTTGAACATATTTTTCTAGAGTCTTTTTCTAGATATAATCGTAAAACCCAAAAATGGGACCTTCTCGCCTCGCCCTCTTCGTTAGCTCAGCTCCCAGGGACGGAGACTTTTCGTATGTTTATCTTCTGACTACTCCAACATAGCTATGAAGTTAAAATTTTCGCATATTCCATGGACTCTACACCCACACTGACTGGACATGCGAAATATTTTTCATCTTCAGTTTATCATGAAAAGATTTTTATTTAATTTTTATAAGTATAATTTGTTTTCTATTATATATTTATATTCCGTTATTTAAGCCATGGATCAAATTCGAAATCGGTAGATCCTCCTGGTGCACACCCAGCCTCAGTAAAGTGGATACTTTTAATTATGGGAAAACCTGGCGGTTGAGCAATATTTTGGCCAAATTTCCTTTTTCCACAATAGTTGGTCTAGTAACCGTATTTCCTTACCAAAGTACTAAATCCAAGATCCTCATGGATATTTGTATACTGAAGCAGTCAGAGAATATTACTTTGAAATTACTTTAAAAAAATATGAGGGCCATTTGATATTTATTTTTATTATTTTTTTGTTTCTTTTTGGGAGAAGGCGACCCCCACTGTCGTGTACGGGCCTTTTCTGTTATTGTTTTACCGATGTAATTTTAAGCATATCGATTTCGATTTGTCATTTTGACCCGTCTTAGAGAGCCTTGGTCACTTGTTAATATCCTGAAGGGAAACATCATGGATATATTTGATTTTAATTCCAGAAATATCGGAAAACTGTTGAGATTGGCTATTAGAGGCATAGAAATCAGGCTAGCCAAACATTTCTTAACTCAATCAATAAATGATCATTCTAGTCAATTGAAAATTTAGAAATAGTTTTTGTTAATTTTCAGTCACAAGAATGTTTAAACACTAAAACATATTTTACCAATAGTTTTCATTAAGCCTTTCTTTTACAGATAAAAGAGTAAAAAGTGTTTAAAAACAATGCAATTTAAATTTAATGTTTTGTCTTTTGGCTTTATTTTTTTATAATTGGGTGATATTATTGAGGATGGATGTGTAGAAATATATTATTGGATTGTTATGCGCACATAATTTGATACAGATGTCTATAAGCGTTTTATATTCTGCTTTATTCTTTACTGTAAATTCACGTGTAAAGACAGATCCTTGCCTGGAAGCACCTGTAAGTCAGGAAGGGAGTATCAAATCATCGTTTGTTTTTTCTATTCTTTCACAATATTATCCTGACCTTGCCCTTCTAGGGATAATATTATTTAATCAGTTGATTTGTTGCATTTCATTTAAATTAATCGAACATCCCGAAATTCTCAACAGCCACTCAACAGCATTTTAAATGAACTTAACTGTTTTTTCAACCCAACTGCTTAATGTACGTCTGTTAATAAACTAGGGCTTTTGGTTATCTCTATCAGATCAGGAGCTGTTTAAAAGGTATTTACATATGCAGGCTATGTATATCGGCTAGATCAATCTACATATGTAAATTCAAAACATTTACATTAGCTTAGCCTTTAGCACACAGAAATAAACAATGTTTAATGAATATCATTTAATTAATTATTTAAGTTGCGCTGTTTTATAGTCTAGCTCATTGCCATCATAGCTCATCTAAGTTAGTATTAAAGTTATATTCATTTTACTTCTATGGATATGTTGTAAATTGTTTATTAATAGTTAAGATAAACGGAACTTGTAAATGGAAATTACTTCTTAGTATGCCTTACCTTATGTAAATTTATTTCGATGTTGGTTTTTAAAACAAGCCCTGTTGAAGAGGTGTTATTGAAATAGGTTGTTAATGAGCGTGTTATCGTCAGACTGTAGTTCCTATTTAGGTTTGTTAATTTAACGAATTTTTTTATGCATTGAAGTAACACGTCATAATTTAAGATAAACATCACAATAATGAATTAATTAAAAAAAATATTAATTACAATTTTATTTAGAATTTTTAGACACCTAAAGTGGGTAAAAAATAGAAAAGGGATAAAAACATTTTGGGAAAAACCCACATAGATAATACAATAATAATAAATGTTTACGAAAAGAATGATAATGTCCGAAACGAAAAACCCGCCTTGGCCTCCAGAAAATAGACTGTATGGGAAAATATGAAAACGAGGTTTTGCACCTGTGGGGAGATTTTATTTAGAAGGTAGCATAAACAAATAGTACATAAGAAACTTCTTACCTTATTACTGCCGCTGACGGTCTGTCCGGGGGCCCCCGAAATCCTTACGGTCTGGCAAATGCTTCTCCTAAGCTGCAATATTTGTCTAGGCTCTCCTCCTCTTATATCACCACTCATTAGGGGAAGAACTAAATCTTTAATGAACGTCACAGGAAATAAGATCACTTTTAAAAGAGGAATAGGGTCCTGGAAAGCGATTTCACCTTGGTCATAAAAGCGATGGAAGACCATGAGGTCTTGGGTAATTTTAATAGGTGCGTACTGGAGCACAGATGCTAGAAGAAAGAGGAATATTCTAGTAAGGATTAACGCAGATAAGGGCTAGTTGCCCAGAAAGCCGTAGAGTGCGTCAATGAACAGTATATTAAAGTTTTCTCCTTTCCCCCCCTCACAAAAGCGCCGATTGGCGCGAACAATAAATAAAAATTTGAACTTAATAAAATTATCTTATTTATCTCTCATTTTATATGTGTATGCATTCCTTTACTTCTTTCCTTAAATTTTTAGTTAGGCACATTCCTCAGGGTGAATACATAAAAGCTTTAAATTAGATGCCTTATTTATTTCCATAAATATTTTGGAATTACTAAAAAGTTTTAAAAATTTTGTTGCAAAAATCGTCCAAGACACTTTTTCTCAGATGTGTATTTTAATATCGTATAATTGGAGGTAAAAGTCATTAATAAATTAAGTAACAAAATCAATTTTCAAATTTCAAATTCAAACGGGAATATACTCATTAAAAATTTCTCAGATAGTTATATAGTGAATTTTCTCATTCCCTAATGTACATATATATACTTGTATGGTATATAATTTAATATGATAATATACAAACAATGCCTTTTTGCCGAATATGGAAAAAATTGCACACTGACTTTTTCCTCCAAGCAGACCATATTTGTTATGCATATCTTTACCATTGTATGTTTATGTTGACTATTATTGTTTCAGTTGTATTACTATTTTTACTAAAAATTGAATATTTTTAGTTTTGTTTTTTTAGTTTTAGTACTGATTGACTACTTGCGTGAATTATATTAAAATTTAAACTTAAAGTTTACATTAAGTAACATTTAATTTGTTTATCTACCCAGAAGAAATAATTTAACTAAGAATCTTGACTTATGGATGTCACAAGGCAGAGAGAGGTAAGTACAGAACACCTTAATATTTAACTGCACCTTCATTTAACATATTTATTTTTATTTTTTTTTTTAATTCTAAAAGTTTTATTGAATAAATATTACAAGCTGCCTCTTAAAGGGCAATGAATAATATGGATGACAGATAATACATACATACACTATGTACAATTAAATAAAATAAAAATAAGAATAAAAGTCCTCTAATAATATGAGATATTAATACAAAAAAAATAAATAAAAAATAATTAAATAATTAAATAAATCGTGAAATACAAGTATAAACAATAGTAATAATAAAGGAGCAGAGAAAAAAAATTAAATAAATTAATAAGCACAGTCACACTATATATACAATCTACACAAACATCCCACAAAACCCCAGACCAAGCTTGTCCCCCAACTTATGGGAGGGCAAGCCAGGCCCCCAGTAATCCTAGCGCTCTTCTCTCAGCCGCATCACCAGTGTAAAATCTAGTGGAAGTTGAGAGGGAGCGCCACAGTCGCTCAGGACTTGTTTTAACATATTAACGAACTAAATTTGTACTGTGGAAAATTATTTATATGTCATATTCATCTATTAATGAATCTATAATGATGGATCTGTGAATCTATTGATGAAATAATGATCAATTATTTTCAGTCAATCTTATGAATTATATTGCTAAGTATTGTTAATGAACAGCTCTACAAACGATTTCAAGAAATATTGTACTTACATCTCTACACAAACATAAGTGATACAACTCACATCCCAGGCACTGGGTGTTGTCTGGGGGAAGGCTAAAAAGAAGCTGGATGAGGAATCTTCTGAGCTTATGTAAAAAAAAAAAGTTAGGTACCACAAAATTCTACTCTCCCTCATTCCTTTAACGCCTAGTATTCGGTGTTTCATCAATTTCACTGATTATTAATCACTTCAACACTAACACTACCGACATTTCATGTTTTCTTTTTTCTTCCACAATATCTCAGTAAGCAACAACAGTAAGAGAGACGTAGATATTGAATAAACACTTTTGATATGTTTTTAAATAAAACATTAATTTCTATCTGACTGGGAAAAGGAATATCATGTATGTATCAAACTATAATCTACTTCTTTTTCCAATTTCCAATTAAGAATTAAATGAATCAAATCACTAAAATTAATAATTATATTTCATTGACAATTAATGATTATTTGAAATAAATATTGTTGGGAGAAAATAGGTGGTTTTTCATTCAAACCAATTTAGCTCCTAAGCGGTGACATATGTTACATGTGTTATGTAACAAAAAATATTCTCCATTAAATTTCTGAAAAGGGAGTCGTCATTTTTCTAACCAAGAGCTTGAGCGTTTCAAAAAAGCCCCAACACTTTTTTCATTCAAACCAATATAACTCTTAGGTAGGGCCTAGCGACAATTGTTATATAACAATAAATATTTTCCATTAAATTTCTAATCAGTAAACTGTTGGTAGGTTTTCGATCAGAGCAACAATAACAGAGCTAGAGCGTATTAAAATGTATGCAATCACCATAGTTTTAGTGTTTAAAGGATGTGAATAATGTTAATACTTCTTAAATTGGAAAAGAACAAACAGCAAGGAAATGTAAAAAAAAAAAAAAAAAAAAAAAAAAAAAAAAAAAAAAAAAAAAAAAAAAAAACAAAAAAAAAAAAAAAAAAAAAAAAAAACAAAGTGTGAGAAATTTCATATTAAATAGTTTTTGAAATGAAGAGTTTAATTAAAACACTGCCTTCATTAGTAAATTGTAATACAGTGTTGGTTAGGTCCTTTTTCTTTCAATTATTAATGTTGCTCAAGGTATCCTTAAAGCTGTATTCAAAATGTTTAAATATAATCTTCACTTAAACATTAACTGGGAGCTGCCATAATTATTGCTAATACCCTTTCTAACAACCTATCAGCCTACAATGATGGATTTGGCGCTGCCGATCACAAGCAGGTGCAACCACCACACCTGCCTCAATTATCTTATTATCAGTACATGAGCGATTTGTTTCCTCATCTTCTTCTGCGGTGGCCCGACTCCTGTCATCGATGTCTCATGGTATCCTTGCAGCCCCACCACATTCGTCATCTTCCAACAGGTGTCCTATCCGCCTGCAGGCCAAAAACCTATGTTAATTCGAAATTTTTACATCGATCAAAGCATATTTGTTTTTCTTTTGAACTCATCACCTGCTGGAACATTCATAAATATTTAATCTGAAATTATGTTCCAACGATCGTGGCAGTAGTACAATAAGGCATATTTTTGCAGTAACGTGCGTTGCGGTTTATCTTGCAGATCATAAATTAGAATAAATTATCAAGTTACCATTATGCTTCGATAATTATTTAAATTTGTCTAAATATTTAGACAAAAGCTAATTTAAATTAGTATTCTGATAAGGTTATATTTCTAATGATCAATTGTTTATATTATATTCAGCCGAAATGAAAACATGAATATTTACTGCAACAGTCATTTTTCATTCATCTAACATTTGGCGCGGTTTCTATAACGCTTCCTCCTCGCCACTTGCCGGCATGACGCCAAGTTTATTACCCAACATTTCCCCCCAAAGTGATGAAACTACAACTCGGCGAGGAGTAGATGTAGAAGAGTGGGTACAAGTGGAGTCAGTGTTTCCCAGATAACAGTGAACTCGAGGCATCTGCTCCCCCCTTCCGAGCCGGGGCAATTTTCCAAATTGCAGGGGCCCCCGCACCAGTGAGGGGGTGACCCCAGGGGGATGTTCATCTGTCATAGCTAATGTAATGCTGATTACTACATCGTGTGGTACGCCCTGTTCTACATGCCCGATAACTGCTAGTGTATAAGTAATGGCTCAAAAACGTAATTGTTATGTAATAACGTTTACATGCCCAAAAGTGATTGCTTCTGTTTATATGGATAGCATAGTGCTATTATAATTTTGAAAATTTAATTCTTTTAATTTTTTAAAAATTATAAATGAAATTAAAATAAATTTTACTCAGGAGCCATTGCCTTTAAGAATAATTCCAATGAACAATATAATGGTGTCTCAGCTTTAAATAAAATTAAGGGCATAATACAATCAAGAGAAAATAAATAAAAATAATTTAAATAAAATTATGGTATAAAAAGTAAGATTGCAAACGTTATAAACATTACATAAAAACAAAAAATATCTTAAGGTAAAAAAATTAAAACAAAGCAAGAAAAAAAAAAAAAGAAAAAAAAATAATAAAATAAGTTACGACAAATAAATAAAGAAACAAAATGGAAATTATATGTGAATATTCATATTTAATTGTGACAAATATTTTCTTCTTCTACATAGCTGTTAGATTGAATGTCTACGAAGTAGAGGAAGAGTCCTGATTTAAAGCAATCAAAGAGAGTGGAGGAATAGCGAATGTTGAATGGGAAGGAGTTCCAGAAATTATATGTTCTGGAAATAAAAGATCGTTTAAAGGATGCTCTGTTTAGGGAATCAGGTGTAGGTCAGAGGGACGGGAACTAACGTAATTTTAGGGGAGGGAACTCACTTATGACTTTACTAATGCTTTGACAATATAGGAAGGTGGCTGAGAGGAAAGAGATTTGTAAAGAAACGAACCAATGAATTGTTGCCGTTGGAAGGAAGGAAATAACCATTTTAATATGGTGTAGTGGCGAGAACAATGGTCACGACGCACAGTGGTCTGAGAGAAAAGAGATTTGTAAAGAAACGAACCAATGAAGTATTGCTGTTGGGAAGGAAGGAAATGAGGAAAGAACAGCAGCGCAGGTGGAAGTGCCAAACGTTCACGTGGACGTCTGAGGAACTGCATGGCTTTCATCTCCTTGCTTGTCGTTGAGGTCAGACTGATGATGTCTAGTAAGAGATATTGGAATAACCATTTTAATATGGCGTAGTGGTGAGAACAATGGTCACAACGTGGTATCCCTGGATACTGGTCAAATTAAGATTTTATATTTCTTAGCAATACTTTCAAAGAGCTGCGACAATACTTTTCAGGAACTTCGTTTGCAAAGTATGCTTAGTTGGATGCCATTGTATGCTAGAATCTCAAATATTCAACTTTTTAATTTTTCAAAAGAATAAAAACCGACATCCACAGTTGTACTTCCCTGGTCTAGCCAATGCCTTAGAATCAGATTTTTAATACCTTACATAGAAATTTCTGAAATCCAATGTAGCTATGGACAAGAACTGAGTTGACTAACGCAGAAATGGAATATCATATTTAATAGTTTTTATCGAATTTCCTTCTTTGGAAGGATTTTCATCGCTATTTTCCTGAAATTTCCTTCAACCAAACTCCTCCCTCAGATGGTTCCTCCACTCCTCTCTGTCCATCGCTTCTTCTTCCGTTAGTCCTCAGCCGGCCAGAGGGGAGGAGAAGGAGAGATAGGCCTCGCATCAGGTTGAGAGATGTGGCTGAAAGTAAAAGCTCTATATCATGTTACTAAAAGTACCCTTCATAATAATTTTAATATTACTTCTTATACATTCTTTAACTATATTACAATTTTTGCAATGATATAGTTCAATCGTTAACCCATTCCACATATCTTTATCATTGTAATTTGTTTCAGCCTTTGGAGAATATATTCTTGGCAATGGCGTGATTTCTACTAAAGTCCTAAGCTTTTTCTGACGGGAGCGCTCTCACACAATCTGATACCAGATTTACGCTCGAGCAGCGCTAGGATCTCTAATCTCATAATCCTCCTTAAAGAAGAGACAGGTTTGGTTCTTAGTTACTCGCGCTGAGTGATTGTAGAATGGCTGTATAGATAATTATTTCACTCTAATATTAATTTTGTTTCTTTAAATCATTTTATTAATGTTTATATTTCCTAAAATAAATAAATTCTTCTAAAAGCTATCAGGACCTACTGTAGGCTGAGTGTAATAAAACGAAAGGGGGTGCTGGGTATGAAGATGTAAATACATTTTGATCCCTACATTTATTAGACTGGTAAACAGACAATATCTTTGACTACTAGGTTTTTTCTGTTGGTGCTAGAAACAAATGTAAAATGGGATTTTGGAAACATTTATCTGGTCGATCAAACAAAACTCAGAATTTGGTTTTATATGATTTTATTATTTCTAATGATTCTTAAATATTCAATTCTACATTAATTTGTTGGGGATGTAATATTTCCACGTATGTATTTATTTAGTTTATGGTTTTGAATACTTTTTTTTTTATGATGAATCCTTACAACTTTAATAGCATGATTTATAGTCTTTTAAACATACAGCTAATTGAAAAAAATATAATAATGAAATACAAACCATATACACCATAGCCAGCCAGCAATTATGGATACATTAAAAACGTTGATCAACCGCATATCATGAGTCATAACCTTAATTTCATGTTTCTTGGTCTGTTATTCTGTTGTTTACAATCTTTTGTTTAAGAAAGGTATTCATGGGCCCCATAAATAAAATTTGTCTGTAGTTTTGTATGAATAAGCTAGGTTTATATGCATTTTGATTTATAACAAGGTTCTCTGTCGGATAGCTATCACCAGAAATGAGATGTGCAGTGCGGGTTTGTCAAGCCGCGCCCTTTCTCAGGATTGTATTTTTTCACATGTCCGTTTGATTTTTCCCGATTGGAGAAAAATACAAAACTAATGAGGATTCCATGAAGTTTTCTTCTATCGATGCATTGGAAGGAGGTTCTGAAAAAGGTAATGATAAGAAATAGGAACTTAATAGATAGAAAATTTCTGGCTATTTCGAATAGAATGAGCTCTTGAATTAATATCCTTACTTGTTCCTCCTGAGATAGGAAGAACATGTGATTCTAAAGTTTACCAACCAAAATGATTTTTTTATCCATCTTCTAATAAACCTTAATCCAACATCTTTAAACAGGGTACCAAAAGTTGTTCTTGGTTGCCTTAAACCATTCGGTAAAAGCTTGTATGTTATGAGCTACTATAGTTTTACAAAATACTCATTTAAAAGACAGCCCTATTAATTAAACTTGTTTTAAGACTTTATTTTATTTAATCTAATGATTAGTATGTATTTTATGATAGACTATGTTCTTGGGGTTGTATTATTTTCAATAAGTATTTATTTTATGTTTTTAACTATTTTTTTTATGGTTAATGCTTGATATTCGAAAATAATATTTAAATAAAAAATCTATACTATTATATATAATAACAAGCCATTTTTCGTTTGTGTTCACTAGCCACGAAAACTATTGAGCCAATCTGTACCACATTTTCATCACATCATCTTTATAGTTCGAGGAAGGTTTAGCTATAATGAAATCTACTGTTTTTCAATTAATATGTTATTAAAAAAGCAATAATATGTGGATAACAATGAAAATTTACCGACAGGTGGCGAGCGCCATTCTACATGAGAGGTAACAAAGGTACGGTGTCATAATAGAGCTTGAAATTGACAATAAAATTTACTTATATCCAATTAAATTATTATAAAAGATTTAAATATTTCAGTACGACATGTGGATCTCAGTGAAGTAAAAATCGACCGATATTCGGTTGACACCATTCCGTGATATAACTTAGAATAGTAAAACTACTAAACCCATCTGTACCAAATTTCAGCTATATCATCGTCATAGTTCGAGAAAGGTTTAGCGATAGAAAAATTGACAATAATAAATATTTGAATGAACATTATTGAGAGGCAGGAACAAGGATTACTAAACCTTCATATCCCGATATGGTTAAAAAATAAAATCCAGATGAAATCAATAAAACAGTTTAAAAATCAATATTTCATTTCTTTGCTCTTTACTATTGTGTTTTTCGTCGTAAACCTACGACATCCTGCCTTACAGTATCCTTTAATAATATTCCACTAATCCCTGTTGAACAAATCCGCTACCTAGGACTCCACTTCGACAAACGTCTAACTTGGAATCCACATACAAGACTAAAACGACAAGAAACTGCCCGTCGTTACAGACTACTTCAACATTTACTAGACAAACGTTCAAAGCTCCCAATTAATTAAAAAAGACTCATTTACATGACAGTGATTAGACCTATTTGGACGTACGGAGTTGAGCTTTGGGGCTCTACTAAACCATCCAATTCATCTCGTATCCAATTCTTCGAAAAATCCTCAATGCTCCTTACTATGTGACCAATAAACTTATCCATAAAGATCTTAATGTTCCATATGTTTCTGATTTAGCCCAAACCAGATACCTATTCTTCCATAGTAAGCTCCATAACCACTCCAATCCACTAGTCTCCCAACTTGCTTCCTCCCCCATCCCTGATAATCCTCCGAGGCGTCTGAAAAGAAGATGACCTAGAGACCTTTTAGTGTAGATTTTATTGAAGTGTTGCTAGTGAGTAGTTCTTCACAAGTTATTTACATGCCATTGTATTCACTGTCAACACATTTACTTGTATATTATTTTGTACAGTTGTAAATATCAATAAATGGAAAAAAAAACAAAAAAAACTATTGTATTTAAAAATATGATTCATGGGCCTTTAGTTGTAAGCACTGATAATGCAGTTCATTATCCCTAAAAGTTTCTTGATATTCTTTTTCTGGATTACCAACTCATAAAATATTAGTAATCATATGTAACATCTAATCAGGTTAAAAATTACTGCTATGCGTGAAAATATCGTTAAAGAAATATTGTTCAACTTGATACCTGAATACAAGATTTTCATCAATAAACAAATAAAACTTTAATTATTATTTAAAATTATATGAGCGGGAGCACCTTTACTTATGTGAGCGGGCAAGGCCGCGACTGGTTAGCTCTAATATAAGTGGCAAATAACTCATCAATCCTAATTCATCATGATATTTAAAAACTGGAGATAAGCATTTATAAGTTCATACTAGTTATTTAAAATAAAATACTTCACCTGAAGCCTTTTAGATTGATGGTGAAATAGTATTGAAAAGTCTACGGAAGCCGGTACAATCTGAACTAGGGAGCTGGTGGAACGAGGGACATGGAATGAAGCTAATAGAGAATTGATATGATGAGGACAGAGGCAGGGATAGAGAGAGAGAGAGAGAGTGTGTGTGTGTGAGAGAGAGAGAGAGAGAGAGAGAGAGAGAGAGAGAGAGAGAGAGAGAGAGAGAGAGAGAGAGAGAGAGAGAGAGAGAGAGAGAGAGAGAGAGAGAGAGAGAGAGAGAGAGAGAGAAAAAGAGAGAGAGAGAGCGAGAGAGGTGTGACGGAGGCGGCGATTAGGCGAGATCTGATTCTATTTTCCGGCCCCTGGCCACCCCAAGCTATAAATCCCACCGCCCCCTCTAATCCGCCCGCTTTAACAGCTCTATAACAAATGTTTTGGAGGGGGGGGGGAGGCAATGGCTTTTGATGATATCATCTCGCCCAGCCACACTCACACACGTTCAGTTCCTTCTACAACTATTTCCTCGATAGCTACGTACTTACTCTCCACCACCAAATATCTCTCTTCATATTAATATTTTTAAATGTGTGCTTCTTTTTACTCTTCTGCGGGTCCTGTTTATAAAGGTTCTACAATTAAAACCCTGATTCGGAGGTTTGTTGTTTTAGCAATGTTACTTCCTTTCGATCAATTACGGATTTATTGATGACCCACTAAGTTGAAATTACGCTTTGTCGTTAAATTACTCTTATTCATTTTGTCCAAAGTGCAGCCAATTTTTATTTTTGTTTAAGCTATTGTGTACTCCATCTTTGGTAAAAAAAGACAGGTTATTACAAACGATACTATGATCAAAGAGAGGAAATCTCTGGAAGGATTCTCCAAAAAATAAAATTTATCCTTTCAGACCGAATTAGGACTGGTCTCTTAACATTAATTTGTGGAATTAATGTGCTCTTCCACTGCCAAAACTAGGAATACAGGGTTCATAATTAAAAATAATAAATGCTTTAATCTAGGAAAGGCTCCACGAGTGGAGATCTAATAGAAAGAGGGTTCAACTTTGAGAGTGTCAAAACGATTTTTCGGTACAATTGTAACCAAAGATAACAAATGGATGATGAGACAAAGACGAGAATCGAAAATGGAAACAAGTGCTACTTGCCGATCAGAAATTTTTTTAAAACTCGAGAGATACCAATTAAACTGAATATAAGGGTATATGAGATGGTCTTTTGTCCAGTTGTAATTTACATTAGTGAGGTAAGGACACTAACAGAAGAGCAAGAGGGACAACTGAGTACGTGCGAGGAAAGATTGACATTTCTGGCTAAGTTATTTGCACATAAGAATGTTTCCTATGTCTTAAGTAATGTTCAATCGTTTCAAAAATGAAAAACTTAAGTAATATTATCAGTTACATGTTATCAGTTGAATTACATGTTATTGTAGACTAGTGATGTGTCGATGCCAAAATTATTTGATTCTCGTTGATACCATGAAATCGATTCTTGTTTCTCGTTACCAAGAATTAGATTCTCTTATTCGGTTCTCTCTCTCGTAAAATAAATTATTACAAAAAAAAGAAAAGTATCTATCTAAGAGCTATAAATCTAAACAAATCAATTCCTCCTCGCTCAACATAGAAGAAGGAAGACCATCCGTCAACAGAGTGGATCCAGCAGCTGCCGAGGACACCCATCTTCAAATGCCGCAAGGCAATCCAAGATCCTAACCCTAAATTCCTTTCAATTCCTATTGTATATATTGTAAATCAATGGAGGATTAGAAAAAAAAATAATAAAAAAAAAATCTAAAGAGTACATTAGTAAACAGGAAATATAGAAAGAAATAATTCGTTTTACAAATTCTAGTTTGAGAAGATAAATATAATAAAGGTTCAGGGTTTCATTGATTACGAAAGTAATCAAAATAAACCTTAGCATTCAATACTGTAGATGGGAGAACGCACTTATATTTCACTGAATGTTTAATTTAGTTATGTATTAAGACTGAATAACCAGTATTAACATTTAACAAAATAAAAAAAATATCGTTATTCTGGGGCATATCAACCCTCAAAGAATAACAAAATGCTGCTATTGTCTTGATTAATTTATATCGTTAGGGTGAAATCATACTTCATTATTTTCCAATAGCAAATACATACCTTCAACAATCTTATTTTTGGCTAGCAGTAGCAATGTTTGATCTTTGATTACACAAAAAAATTGAGCTCATATTAAAAATAAAAAAAAAATGTTGTTTTTATTTTTAATACATACTTATCCTCCTTCATTCCAGCTAATGCTGGATGTTCACTAAGCCTCTTCAACTGGAGGGTAGAACATTGTTCTTATACTCTCCGCCACTTTATTCCTCGTCTTTCTAAATCTCTTCACTCATCATCAGCCCATCGTCTTTCTCTTAGCCTTCTACGAATTAAAATTTTATTTTTAATATTAGGCAGAGAAATGTAGGTATAATAATGAGATTTCACTAAAATAACGTCAACGTTAGCGGTATTGATTGGATCCCAGGAATCGACTTTGTATCATCGATTCTGGATACCGATTCTTTACTAGGGAATCGGTGGAACCGAGAATCGACACATACCTATTATATACATTCCAATGTTCCAGAACATTCTTTTAAGAATGGGAATGTTTTGAAGATTTACTGAAGCTCACGACATTACCTCGCGATGAATATAATGCTTGCGAATCACTGAATTATTCGGACACTTGATGCTTCTTGTTCTTGTACTGTGAAAGAGCCCACTACCCCCTGTTCCTTTCTACTCACTGTTCAATAATACCGCCGTGCTCTTCTTCATCTCTGCTAACGCTCACGGTATTGCTGCCCTCGCATGTGGACACGCAAGGTCATCGTCCAGACGACTGTTTAGACTTCGCTGATGAGATAGTGTGCACTTGATGTTTATCAACCGCCCGGGAAGAAGAGGTCCCGGCTCATTAGCCGTAAGTACGATCCGGAGTGACCATAAAGTCGAGGAGAAGTCACGAACGCTGACCCAGACGCCGGTACACTTTGAAATAGTTTTTGCCCTGGCGAACGCTGACTGCCGAACAGCAGCGTGGCTAATGGATCGCTGACAAGGTGTGAACTGTCCCCGGCACGGCTCTTTGTCGGCCTCCACCATCCTCCTCTTTGTCTTAGTTCTTTTCTGCATGTCCGTGTCTTCGTCGTATCTTTCCTCGTTGCACAGATAGGAGTATCTTTACCATTGTTTTGACGGTTACAAAAAGAATCGTTTCTACCTTGTCTCGAAAAAAGAAATTATAAAATCACTACTATATCATTATATTTTAATTACAGAAAAACGTGGTGGGTATTTAATAGCTTATAATTTCTATTCTTAGGAAACAGCTTTCCTATCTTTTGCCCGTAATCCTGACCTGTATCATACCATCATTATAAGTCTATTAATTTAAAATCATACGGATATTTAAAAACTTTTAATTTTGTACCAGACTTAAAAGACAAGAAATCGCTAGTCGTTTCCGACCACTCCACCATTTACTAGACAAGTGTTCACAACTCCCAATAAATTACATAAGACAAAATCACTTGGGTTTTAGCCAACCAAAAAATAATTGGTTACATTCGTTTTGTTTTCAATTCGAAACCGAATAATTGTCCATTTAAAAAAAAAAAAAAAAAAAAAAAAAATTAACTCAAAGGGATATGTAGCTTAAAAAAATGATAATAATATTCCTAATCCTTGTGTTTAATATTTTATTATTTCATTAATCAATTTTTTAAAGAAAGAGTGGAACGATTGATTACATTTTGTTATAAAAATGAAAATTTCTTTTTAATTTTGAAATTCATTTTTTTTTTTTTAGTTATATTTATTTATTTAAACATAAAACCATTTTTTTTTTTTTTTTTTTTTTTTTTTTTTTTTTTTTTTTTTTTTTTTTTATATATGTGGACAATTACCCAGTTTCCACGACTTTCTGTAACGAGCGCGATGAAACCTTCATCCCAACTCGCCCGGGCATCGAATTTTTCTTTTGATTGTTGCTCTTAACATTAATTCCGAAGTCTGCAAGGTGTACTATTTATAGCCTGCTGTTTCAATATTTAATTTATTTATCCAATTTTCTTAATATTCATACAAACGAATTGTATAACCATTTGATTACTTAAATTATCATAAAACAAAACAAAAAAATATTTTAATTTTATTTCTGTGGTGTGAAACTAACTAGATGATGGTTATCTTTCTCTTGCACACTTTTATCTACACTAAAGATAAGTAGCAATGTTAAGTTGACTGCTAAGCATCGCTAAGTAGATAAATTAACATAGTGCGATGGAGAACCTCTTCTGTGGTTCTGACTAATAATAACTGAAACCATCTGCCTAGCCATTCGTGTCTACATTAACATCTTTTATTGTTCCAATTCCATTCTAGGTCTATAAATGTTCTGCTGGAGCTACTTATCATTTTAAAAGCGGAATAAATAAATCTATAATGTGTTTCAAGTAGAAGTATACGAGTGATTCTTAAACAAAGCTAACTACTTATTTCTCTCATGTACTTCCCTTACTGTTTTGGGGTTACGATTAACCGAGGATTTAGTTATCCGAGCCTATCGCGGTTCTAACCATATCGATTAATCGAGTCCGAATTATATATTGAATTTTAATTTTTCCATTTTTTCTGAGCAAGTCGAATATCAAACGCATTCAATCCTTACAATCCAAAATCCTCCGAGCTATAGTAAATGCTCCTTACTATGTTTCCAAAAAAACACTAAATAATGATCTCAATGTACGTCCTCAACCTTATACCCCTTAAATTTTCGAAATTCCATCGCAACCTTTCTTTTCATCCTAACCCACTAGCTCAATCATAATCCGCTTCCACTCGTTCTGATAACCCCCTAAACTAAAGAGATCTTTTTTTTTTTTTTTTTTTTCAAAACATCTTTATTCAAAAAAATAGTACATTGATACATATATTATTAAAATATAATGTATCTAGACAAAGTTTTACAAAATATCATCCTTTTGGATGTTTTAATGTGATGGAGTGTTAGTTAAAAACATAGTGTTACAGTTAAATAGCGACATTCAGTGGCGATGTTACACTGAGATTATAAAAATAATAAAAAATAAAATTTAAATAAATAAATAAACAGAAATTAAAAGAGAGTTTTAAGACGAGAATTCGTCCTTCCATTCCAGTTGGTTGGCTTTGAAGGAGGATTTAAAGAAGAAAAAAGAGGATTGGACAGGGTAGGAAGCATGTCGTAAAATTTGAACAACGTTTTATGTACTGAACAGGGTTTTCTAGATTAAATCGAGATGCAAAATCAGCAGTCGGTCTGTACGCCAAGGGGACAACTTCTCTTATTCATGGAAATGGCCAGCTGCCCTGAGTGAATGTTATAGCACTCTCACGCAGCTGAGAGAGAAAAGGTCTGGTGGGGGATGAGTGTATATTGTAAATAGAGTATGATTGTATTTTTACCTTTGTTTTATCTTTTACTAGCATCCCCGTCGCGGCTTCGCCCGCCCTTCATAAGTAAAGCTAATTTCAACTAAAAATTAATGTTTTATTTGTTTATCGATAAGATTCTTGTATTTTAGCATGTGGTTCAGCATTATTTCTTCAATGATTTTTTCACGCATATCAGTAATTATTAATCTAGTTATAATCGCACTGATTAGGCAGTTGGAGATTGCGTAAAAGCACCATTAGACATAAAATTTTTTATTTTAATGTATGAATTGGTAATCAAGTTGGATAAAGACTATTAAAAAACTCTTGCGGAAAATAAACTGCATTATCAGTGCTTACGGCAGAAGGCCCGTGTATCATATTTTTACACACAATATAAAAAAGTAAAGGATCGACATTTTGATTTAGTAATAATTTGTATTCGGCAGAAATAACTTTATTGATTTCATCTGGTTGGATGTTGATTTCGAACTATAAAAGTATATGACAGTGTGGCAAACCTCAGTCCTGCCTCTCAACATTGTACGTTTAAATTTTAGTTATTGTAAATTTTACCATTGCGAAACCGTCCTAGAATTATAAAAATTATTTATTTAGATGTCGGTACAGATAGGTTCAGTTTACCATTGTTAACTCTATTGTGGGATGGCGCTATACACAATCGTTCGATTTTCAAGCTTCACTGGGATCCACATATCGCACACCATATTTAAATCTTTTTTAATAATTTTCTTTATAGTTTAATAAGTAAATTTTATCATCGATTTCAAGCTCTTTTGTAACCTCTCGCGTAGAACCTCTCCACCTATCGGTCAATTTTCAAACTTCACTGTTGTCCACATATTTTCTTTTTTTAATAAAAAATAAATGAAAAATCAGTAGATTTTAATATCGATAAACCTTCTTGGATTTAGCACAGATATTTAGCATATTTAGCACAGATTGGTTCAGTAGTATTCGTGGTTAGTGATCACAAACGTAAAATGGCTTGTCCTTTTATATAATAGTATAAGTTATTATTATGGTTAACTTTCTAATTTTAGATCTTTCAAGAACTATCAAGATGATGTAGTTAAAATTTGGTTCAGATAGGTTCATTAGTTTTACTAAAACGCTATTGTCGCTTGCCACATATTTGTAGCTTTTTGGATTACAATTAATTGAATTAAGTAACTTTATTATCAATTTCTAGCTATATTTAACACCGGATCATTGTAACCTCTCTTAAATGGCGCTCGCTTTACTGCACTCCACATATTTATCGCTTTTTAAACAGTTATTTAATAGAAAATATATAAATTTTATTATTGCTAAACCTTCCTTGAACTATGAAGATGATATACATAGTTATATTTGGTACAGAATAGTTCTGTAGTTTTCGCGGTTAGTGATAACGAACGAAAATGGCTTGTCCTTTTATATATAACTTCATCATCCCCCGTCGAGGCTTCGCCCGCTCTCATAAGTGAAGATCTTAGATAATTTTAACTAATAATTAATTTTTTTAAAATATTTATCGATAAAAATCTTGTATTAAAGTGAAGAATTGAAAATTTTATTTTTGATGATAGCAGCCATTATTAACTGGGTTAAATTTAGATTGATTAGGTGTTTGAAGATAACATAAAGCATAATTAGACATCCAATTTTCAATTTTAATATATGAGTTGGTAATCCAGATGGACAGAGACTATTAAGAAACTGCAATATCAGTGCTCACAACTAAAGGTTCAAAGTTCATATTTTTACACACAATATTAAACAGCTGAGGATCGGCATTTTGATTTTTAATAATTTTCATTCGACAGAAATAATTTTATTGATTTGATCTGGTTGGATTTTAATTTCTAACCATAAAAGTATGTGATAGTGTGGCAAAACCCGTTTCTAACACTCAACATTGTACATTTAAAATTTTATTGTTGCTAAACCTAGAATTATGAACATGATGTAGTTAAACTTTGGTATATTTCACTCCATATACCTGTTTTTATTATCAATGTTCACCTCTATGTAACACTGTACATTTTAACCTTTCATGTAGATTGCAATTGCCGCCATTTTTGAACTTCACTGTTATCCACTTATTATTCATTTTCCAATAAAGAATTAGTTGAAAATCATTAGATTTTACTATCGCTAAACTATCCTATAAAGATGATGTAGTCAAAATTTGGTAGAGATTGGTTCAGTAGTTTTTGGCGGTTAGTGAACACAAACGAAACATTGCTTGTCCTTTTATATAATAGTATAACCTTATACCGCCATATGTTAGAATCGTATAAAGCTAACAGATAATTGTGACTTACAGATAATATACAAATAATATTGCGACTATAAATTAAGATATAAGGTATCCTATCTTTTTTGTTGGATCAAACTGCACACGGTGTGGAAATTTGATTAAAATCGGTTCAGTAGTTTAGGTGTTAGCCGGCCCCTAGGCGGCGACACGTAATTTATATATATTAAGACTAGCATTCCCGTCGCGGCTTCGCCCGCCCTCATAACTAAAGATAATTTCAACTAAAAATTAAAGTTTTATTTCAGCATGTGGTTGAGCATTATTTCGTCAATGATTTTTTAGCAGTAATTATTAATCTAGTTATAATTGCACTAATTAGGTGGTTGAAGATTACATATAAGCACCATTAGACATAAAAATTTTTATTTTAATGTATGAATTGGTGATCAAGATGGATAAAGACTATTAAGAAACTCTTGCGGAAAATAAACTGCATTATCAGTGCTTACGACAAAAGGCCCGTGAATCATATTTTTACACACGATATAAAAAAGCAAAGGATCTACATTTTGAGTTAGTAATAATTTGTATTCGGCAGAAATAACTTTATTGATTTCATCTGGTTATATGTTGATTTTGAACTATAAAAGTATATGACAGTGTGGCAAACCTCGTTCCTGCCTCTCAAAATTGTACATTTAAATTTTAGTTATTCTAAATTTTACCATTGCAAAACCTTCCTAGAATTATAAAAATTATTTATTTAGATGTCGGTACAGATAGGTTTAGTTTACCATTGTTAACTCTATTGTGGAATGGCGCTATACACAATCGGTCGATTTTCAAGCTTCACTGGGATCCACATATCGCACACCATATTTAAATATTTTTTAATAATTTTCTTTATAGTTTAATAAATAAATTTTATCATCGATTTCAAGCTGTTTTGTAACCTCTTGTGTAGAATGGCACTCCCCACCTATCGGTCAATTTTCATACTGCACTGTTGTCCACATATTAACCTTTTTTAATAAAATATAAATTAAAAATCAGTAGATTTTAATATTGCTAAACCTTCTTAGAACTATGAAAATGTTGTAGTTAATATTTAGTACAGATTGGCTCAGTAATATTCGCGGTTAGTGATCACAAACGAAAAATGGCTTGTCCTTTTATATAATAGTATAAGTTATTATTATAGTAAAATTTCTAATTGTAAATCTTTCAAGAACTATGAAGATGATGTAGTTAAAATTTGGTTCATATAGGTTCATTAGTTTTACTAAAATGCTATTGTCGCTTGCCACATATTCGATTTTTAAATTTCACTGGAATCCACATGTCACACCACATATTTATAGCTTTTTGGATAACAAATTAATTTAATTTAGTAATTTTATTATCATTTCTAGCTATAATTAACACTGGATCATTGTAACCTCTCTTGAATGGCGCTCGCTTTACTACCCACTACATATTTATCGCTTTATAAACAGTAATTTAAGAGAAAATATGTAAATTTTATTATTGCTAAACCTTCCTTGAACTATGAAGATGATGTAGTTATATTTGGTACAGAATAGTTCTATAGTTTTCGCGGTTAGTGATCACGAACGGAAATGGCTTGTCCTTTTATATATAACTTCATCATCCCCCCGTCGAGGAATTTTAACTAATAATTGATTTTTTGTTTATCGATAAAAATCTTGTATTAAAGTGAACAATTGAAAATTATATTTTTGATAATATTTTCATGCATAGCAGCCATTATTAACTTGGTTAATTTTAGATTGATTAGGTATTTGAAGATAACATAAAGCATAATTAGACATCCAATTTTCAATTTTAATATATGAGTTGGTAATCCAGAAGGGACAGAGACTATTAAGAAACTGCATTATCAGTGCTTACAACTAAAGGTTCAAAATTCATATTTTTACAAACAATATTAAACAGCTGAGGATTGGCATTTTGATTTGTAATAATTTTCATTCGACAGAAATAATTTTATTGATTTGATCTGGTTGGATTTTAATTTCTAACCATAAAAGTATGTGGTAATGTGGCGAAACCCGTTTCTAACACTCAACATTGTACATTTAAATTTTCATTGTTGCTAAACCTAGAACTATGAACATGATGTAGTTAACTCCATATAGCTTTTTTTATAACAATTTAATTGAAAATAAGTAAATTTTATTATCAATGTTCACCTCTATGTAACACTGTACCTTTTAAGCTTCATGTAGATGGCAATTGCCGCCATTTTTGAACTTCACTGTTATCCACTTATTATTCCTTTTCAAAAAAGAATTAGTTGAAAACATTCGATGTTATTATTGCTAAACCTTCCTTGAACTATAAGAATGATGTAGTCAAAATATGGTTGAGATTAGTTCAGTAGTTTTTGGCGGTTAGTGATCACAAACGAAAAATGGCTTGTCCTTTTATATAATAGTATAACCTTATACCGCCATATGTTAGAATCGTATAGAGCTAACAGATAATTGTGACTTACAGATAATATACAAATAATATTGCGACTATAAATTAAGATATAAGGTATCCTATCTTTTTTGTTGGATCAAACTGCACACGGTATGCAAATTTGATTAAAATCGGTTCAGTAGTTTAGGTGTTAGCCGGCCCCTAGGCGGCGACACGTAATTTATATATATTAAGATTATTAATATTATTTATTTGTTATTTTATTTTATTTTACTTTTTTTTTCTCTTTAAATTTTACTATTTCATTTTGTTGTATACTTTATGTTGTTTATGTAACTTTACTTTTTTTTTTTTTTTTTTTTTTTTTTTTTTTAATTACTTATTTACTTTTTTTTCTCATTGTACGTAATGTGTGAATATAATCATACGTCATCTATAGTACTTATTGCCCACAAAAAAATAATTATGGCACATAATAATAATAATAACTCAATAAAAGGTTTAAATAAAAAAAAAATTAAAAAAATTCTGTGGAGTTCGTTAACAATGTTGTTTCTGTTCTGAAGAGAGTTCGTTGTGCTCCAGTATTATAAATTTAAATATATATAAATTATAGTTGAAGAATAAGGATAAATTATGAAGTATCTCCAATCGATAACAATTACAGTCCTTTACGAACCGTGCTTTTAGTTCGCCTGATGGAGCCGATGTCACAACAGAATGTATCGCGTGACTCGGCTAATGTATTGGTCTCCAATAGCCTGAATTTGTCGTCACATAGGATCGACAGTCAGGCAATACCTTTCTCTTGTCACCTCGGATTAACAAATCACGAAAGGTTGTCGGGAATGATTGTAAATGTCACAAGCTGTCGGTTATCTGTATTGAACCATCGTCAATCTGACATACTTCTGATAATAGACATAAAAATTGGAAACCTTCTTTATAATATACATTCGTTCGATAAGTATAGGCGTATTTTTATAAGGTAAACTAATAACTTTAAACTATCGGAATTGTATTAATGTAATAAGGATTGTCAGTTACAGTAATACAGATGAAAATTGATAAAACTGATGAATGTTGATATGTTTGCGAAAATTAATATATTGTGCACTATTTATTTATTTTATAACTTGTAAGACACAATTCCTGCTAATTAGAAAATATTTAAAAAAATAAAATAATTATATATAAAAATAATAGTTTTTCATTTTTGTTTATGTATGGTATAATATAATGGTTGATACTTTCTAAAATTAAATAGAAAAAAATCATATTATCCCAATTTGTTTTTTAAAGAATACTGAAAATAAAATACCTTTAAAAGAATAGTTATAAATATTTTTTTTTTCTCATTTTATTGAAATTTACAAATGTACAATATATACATCTAGTAAATAGGTTGATTATGATTACAACAACATGCCTAAACTTGAAAAGGACTACTCATCAGTAGCACTTCAATATAAATCTACACTAGAAGGTCTCTAGGCCATCTTCTTTTCAGACGCCTCGGAGGATTATCGGGAATGGAGTGGGAAGAAAGTTGAGAGACTAGTGGATTTGAGTGGTTATGAAGCTTACTATGGAAGGATAGGTATCTGGTCTGGGCTAAATCAGCAACAAATGGGACATTAAGATCTTTATGGATAATTTTTTTTTTTAACAAAGTAGGGAGCATTAAGGATTTTTCGAAGGATTTTGGATTGTAAGGATTGGATACGGGAAGAATTAGAAGGTTTAGTTGAGCCCTAAAGCTCAACTCCATATGTCCAAATAGGTCTGATAACTGTCATGTAAATGAGTCTTTTGTAGTAAATCGGAAGGTTTGAACGTTTGTCTAATAAATGTTGTAGATGTCGAAAACGACGAGCGGTTTCCTGTCGTTTTAGTCTTGTATGTGGATTCCAAGTCAGACGTTTGTCTAATTGGAGTCTTAGGCTACACCTACATTGGATCCATGTCCCGACCGTCGCAGTTTTTCCGAGAACTCCTAATTCGCAAACCGCCGGGCGGTCGAAAACAAGTGCCTACATTGGTTCGGGTTAAGCTGGCGGTCTAGAGAAAATTTTAAATCATTTCAATCGAGTCGAAGCTGTTCCACGACAATAAGAACGCATATAGCATCAAAATTAATAATTACTGCTAATGTTAATAGTAATTATTACGTTCATTATAATTTATTACTTTAATTATTCGTTTTATTGTTGTTTTTTTGTGGTACACGCCATTATTATTATATAATATAGTATATATAATATAATATATAATAATATAATAGCTGTTTCATGGCAATATTAAGGAATATAGCACTAACGTTAATAACTAGCATTTCCCGTCGCTGCTTCGCATAATTTAACTAATATATAATATATATATAATTTTAACTAATTGATGATTTTAACTTATTTAAACTTATAAATTTAAGTAATTGAAGGTTTTTTTTTTGGGTTTTTTTATCGAAAAAAATCTTGGCATTATTTTTTCAATTATATTTTCACGCATAGTAGTAATTTTAACCTGGTTAAAATTGTATTCATTAGGTGTTTGAAGATTGCGTAAAATCGTAAATCGAAATCCAATTATTAATTTTAATGATTTTATCTGGTTAGGTTTTAGTATAATTAAATTATCTATCCATATAAGTTAATTTAATTTTAATTATTTTAAATTTAATTATTGCTAAATCTTCTTATTACCAACAATGTTGGTTAAAATTTAGTATAATTAGTAATTACAGGGGTTACTGATCTCAAACGAAAAATGGCTTGTCCTTTTATATAATAGCATAGACTACTGCTAATGCTCAATTAATATGCCATTGTCTATTGCCATTTAAACGCCCTGACGGCCGAAAACTGGAATAAAACCAAACAGGTTTGGTTCTGAACTGGCAGACGGTCGCTGACTGACTGAGGATTAAGAGACGGTCGCTGACTGACTGGAGATTATCGGGCCCAATGTAGGCACTTCCTATATAAGCCTCGTGTTTGTTTGAATTTCCTCTGCTGGTTTGCGAATTAAGAGTTCTTCGAATATCTGGGACGGTCGGGACATGGATCCAATGTAGATGTAGCCTTAGATAGCGGATCTGTTCAACAAGGGTAAGTGGGATATTATGAAAGGATACGGTTGGACAGGAAGTCGTAGTTTTACGGCGAAGGGATTTGCTTTATTTGATGGTTATTTGATGAGATTTATTTGGATTTATTTTAATTCTCCAATTTTGACACCATTCTTGAAGGTTGATGAGATGAAATTGGAGTGTTTGTGAGGCATTGAAGGGATCATTATTTACTGATAACACACATGTGTCATCAGCATACGTGGTGAGGACGGTGCAAGGATGGATCGGGATTTCTGCTGTATACACCGTGTAGAGGATGGGACCTAGGATACTACCTTGAGGAACACCGGCAGTTTGGACAAAGAGGGAAGAATAGGAAAAGTTATGATTAACTTTGAACTGTCTGTCACTGAGATAGGAGCGGATAATAAGGAAGTATGTAGGAGGAAGAAATTTACGGAGTTTGTAAAGCAGTCCCTGGTGCCAGACTCGGTCAAAAGCTTGTTCTACGTCGAGAAAGGCTCCAGTGCAGTACATTCCGCGCTCCAATGCAGACGAGACAACGTCCACCACACGATGGCATTGCTGGATAGTGGAGTGTGACGTTCGGAAACCAAACTGGTGGTCTGGGATAATATGATTGGAATCTAGGATAGGATACAAGCGTTTCAGAATGAGTTTTTCCAGGATTTTGCCCATAATGGGCAAGAGTGATATTGGACGATATGTTGATGGGAGTTCAAGTGGCTTTTTGGGTTTAGGAATCATCTTTACTATTGACAATTTCCAAGGATCAGGGAAATAAGTGGTGCGGAGAACAGCATTATATATGTGAGGAATAGGATTGCTTTCTGAGGAAGGAGTTTTAGGATATGGGCTGTAATAAGGTCATGTCCAGGTGCTTTGTTGGAAGGTAATCTGAGGATAATGTTCGATACTTCTGAAGGGTGGAAAGCTTTAGGAGGAGGAGTCATTTGAAGCGGAATGTTTAGTTCTGCTTCAATATATTCAACGTGAGCAGGATTGATGACGTCAGGATGGAGGTTAAACGTTTTAAAGAGGTGAAGACCGAAAATTTGGGATTTGTCCTCGTCCGATCTTGTCCAGGTTTGAGAGTCTATTAGGAGTGGGTGATTAACATTTTTGTAACCAAGGAGTTTTTTCGTCGTTATCCATAATGACTTGTCTAAAGTATTGAGATTTTGAGTATGGTTATGTAGGTTTTGGGTTTTAAACTTTCTGATTTCTGTCTTTAGTTTGTTCGTTAACTTATTGTAATTATGTTTGTCTGATGGGTATCTTGTACGATGCCACTTCGCCCTCGCTCTGCGTTTTTCTGTTATTAAGGAGCGAATATGCTGTGGTAAGGTATACTGATGACTACGAGGATATTTTGGAGGCAAGGTGTTTTCAGTTATACTATTTTGTATTGATGATGTAAGTTTGTCAATTGCTGTGTTAATATCTTCTTTTGTTTTAAGGGGAACTTTCAGGTTTAATTTATTTCCTAGATCGAATCGAAATCCGTCCCAGTCTACACGTCCTTTAATCAGTCTAGGAAGGGAGGGTTTAAGAACGGGATTTGAATGCAAGAGAAGCAAAACAGGGCTGAGGAAAGGTCGTCCAGGGATTTGATGATGGTTTGAGAAGTGGAAATTTGGGAAGAAATGAAGATATCGAGGATATCAGGACGTTTTTGGGGGGATGTAGGCCAATAAGTAGGATTTAAGGGTGAGAGGACAGAATAACATTTGGATGTTGTAATGCGGGATAAGATGCTGCCATGGCAGTTGGATGTTCGACAACCCCATCGCTGGTGTTTGGCGTTGTAGTCTCCTCCAGCAATAAAATGCGGTCCGAGGGATCGGAATAAGGATTCAAGATGGTTGCATGAAAGGGAATTGCCAGGAGGGCAGTATACAGCTGAAAATGTTATGAGAAAAGGGCGAGTAGAAATGGATACTGAGGTGGATTGAATGGTGTCAGTTGGAGTAGAAGGAATAAGAGAATGGGATATTCATTTGTGAATAAGGATACAGGTTCCACTATCTGTAATATCACTATATGCCAAATATTAAAGCGATACTTCGGCTTTTACGCACTAGAAATAGTCAGAAAGACGGAGCGCTACTAGACATGTAGTGCAGTTGCGGCCATCTTGACTGGACTAGTTATAAATATAAATAACAATTTATTAATACTCTGTAATATTTATATACAATTTACATTTTATCTGACTTTCTATTACGGAAAATAAAAACAGCTAATGAATTTTTTAAAACCATCTCTTCATCATCCAAAACATATATATCTAATTCGATAAGGTATGAGAGCCAGAATCAGACAAAATATTCATTAAAATCGTTATTGCATTAATGGAAGAAGCGATCCAAAACAAAAATATTGCCAAACAAATGCGTTTTGGCATTTTTATACGGGAACAATTTCACAGACAGAAGTAAATTTAAACAACAATTACTCTTAATATTTCAGCTAATAAATAAACATTAATAGAAATAAACATTCTTCCGAACTTAATACAGATTTTTCAAAATTTATTTTGGAATCTATACAACCAATGGACATAACCAGCAGATGTTGGGGTCTACAAAGTATACCTAAGAGTGACTTGAATGAAATACTTGATAGAGGAGTATCCTACAGTGAAAATTTCCCTTGACTTGATATTTTTAATGATTCAGAACGAAGAGAAAATAATCAAATAAAAAAAGTCTCTAGTGCAGTTTATATCTGTAGAAATGAGTAATTTTCGTTGTGAACATATTATTGGATTGGAAAGTATTTAAATAGATAATCAAGAATTGTATGCTGTTTTCAGGTGGAAGAAGCTGTAGATTTTGTTTATGAGCCAATGTAATAATCAATGTTAAGTTAATATTATTTTAAAACAAAATTAAAATAATATGTAATTAATTCAACATTGATTTAGTGTTTTGCACTTAATTATTTACTTATTTCTCATTTTAATATTAGAGGGTAAATAGAATTTAATAGTAGTTTTAACATGGATTTAGAGTTTGGGCGTAAATGAAGCAGTATAATCTTTCCCCTCAAAAAGTAGCGACTAGAAAATCGAAATAAATCGGAAAAAGGATAGAATCGATAAAAGGTATTCAGGGTGCGTGAAGGGGCTGGAGCGCCTCTTATGGACCGGTACCAAATAAGAAATCAAATTATAAAAAAATGTAATTTTAAGCTAACATTTTTCATGTAAATCATAGTCCTTTATTATAATTAACTAATATTAATATTTATAAATTGTAGAAATAAAATATTAAAACTTCTAAAGAGCAACCCCTAACCTGAAAAAACAAACAAAAGTGGTTTAACGTGACTACGTGTTCGCGGATCTAACGAGGATCCAACAATTCGTATTCCATGCGAAAATCCCAAGGGCCCGTGGAATGGGAAAGGAACAAATAATAAAAAAAAAAAAAAATAATAAAAATATAATCGGTGGCTATTGAGCACGAATCTGAATTACGCGCACCCCCTAACGGCATCAAATTCTGGTTTTTGTGTACGTTTTTTCAGCATCACCCTCATTCCACCTGGCGGATTTATTATGCATTCGCGGTTGAGGGGCGTGGGTTGGCAAGCCTGCAGACTTTTTAATCCGGATATTAGTGGATAATTTTTAATAAATCCTGAACCTGTCAGAGAGTTGGGGCCTTAACCGTACAGAGATTTTTTTCGGCAAATTTACATACGCTCGATGGGATTTGCATGCATACACCGATTGCTCTGAATCCGGGATTCGTTTATTTTTTAATTATCCGCTTTGCTAGGGGATTAGATTCGAACTTGGTGAGGATGAACACCGAATCAGTTTTGAGAGGATGTTAATAAGGGTAAGAGAGATTTTACATCTCAACAGATACCTAAGATATCAATAGATATCTCAGATCAAACTAAGAAGCTTAAGAAAATCTGAATTGTATCTGGAGGCTTATGGTATGAAGAAGTCACATTATAATAAGCGATAATAAATTAATGAATTTTAAATTAGTAACTCCCTTATCATTCTGTTAAAAATAGGTGATCTTACCACTAAGCCAACAACCCCCCCCCCCCCCCCCCACAAAAAACAAACAAAAAAACAGCCAAAACTTTAGATGGATAATTTTAAATCATACATAATAAATAATGATAATTAAACTCACTTGATCATTATAGATATCTTGAAATAAATATTACGTTGTTTAAGTTTTAAAATATGTTTTAGTGATTTGGAAGAGAGGAAAACTTCTTCGACTAACGAAACCACACAAAGACACACAAATCAAAAATAGCTTAGGTTATAGGCCAATTAAGATTGTTTTATAAATCCAAAATCATTTATATATATTTTTTTGTTTCAATAAATTACCAATTCAAACTCCATCATACACACTCTTTTATATAGTTATGGCTATTTCTAATAAACAATTTATAACTAATAACATAAATTTCCGTCTCTGTGACACCATAGTTGACACCCTGTGGAACTCCTGATCGGACTACCCCTGAATAGGTGTCGTATTTATAATTTATTCTACTTAATCAATTTCAATTATTGATTAAGTAGAATTAAAACAAAACCATGTGTTAACCATCCTTCGTAAGCATGGCTGGTTTGAGTTCATATTTCTTTTAAATACCAACCAAGCTGGTGTTCTTCAAGGATTTATCGTAGGTCCAACCCTTATCATTCTTATTATTAATGAGTGCACGTGACCACCTCTTTATCACTATATCAAAATATTCGAAAACAAAAAGCCAAAATTAAAAATAAAAACGCTAAAAGACAGTTTTGTAAGAATCAATGAAAATCTTAGAGTTTTGTCTGACTATGTCAATTACTTTTTATTAGATTCTAGGTTAATATTTACTGAAATAAATATAGAAATATATTAGGGTAATGCAAAAAAAACCCCCCAAAAAAACCTTATTAGCCTTTAAATAAATGAGGAAATAATGGTTTCAGTTCTATAAGGTGATGTCTGTATTGTTTAAATTGGATATCTGCCAACTAACCTCTAGCCATAATTTCGCAATTACATATTAATAGAATTAGGATGGATGAATTAATTGCCACTTCTTTGGAATCTTTGTATTTGAAAACTATTTTCTAATCTTAAACATCCTTCATCTGTTATAAGTAGACAAAACAAAAGGACTTCGGAAAGATATCCTCCTTAGAACTGATGATGAATGTTTACTGAGAAAATAGTTTTCAAATAAAAGGATTTCCAATAGAAGTGGCAATTAATTCATCCATCCTAATTCTGTTAGTATGGAATTTCGAAATTATGGCTAGAGGTTAGTTGGCAGATATCCAATTTAAACAATACAGGGTGAGTATCTCTTAGTGTAAAAAAAAAAAAAAAAATGGGTGAAACCAGATCAAAAATGTAGCGAAATGCCGCAGACCTCACCTTTCTATTTCAATCCGTTGCAGATTTACGATAAATCAAAGACTTTTTTGAGGAAATCACGTTTTTTTCCATAAAAGCTGTAATCTCTCCATTTTCTTTAAATATTTTTCAAATTTAGACCAGATTTTTGGATTTAGCATTAAAGTTTCTATAATAGCTGAGTACCTGTAACCTTGAATTTTGCAAACTTGATATCTAAAAAACAGATTGATCTTCACCTTATTTGGGGAAGTTACAATGTCTTATATTACTTCAAGGCTCACCGTTTTTCGAAAAAAAACTATCTACAAAACGTCAAACCTCACAAAAACTTGCAAATTTAATTAGCTTTCGAATGATATGTTGAACCTAACGACTTTATGTCAATTTCATGGAGAAATTCACTGTTTAAACCGAGAAAACATGGTGTTCTCATTTGGCATACAAATCAGTTACTTGTGTAAATAAAACATTATGACAATCCCTCAATGAAAATGTGCATTTTAAACATAATAAACTATTCATTGGAATAAAAAGCAAAGAAAAAAATTATTGTTTAATAGAAAATAAAGGAAAACTTTCAATAAAGCGTCACCAGATCAGAGGATCTTATGTAATTACATTTATTTATTATTACTATTTATTTATATTAGATATTAAATCATTTAACCAATCTATAAAAAAAAAAGAATTACTGCTGTGTCCTAAAATGTTAAATCCAAGAGTAAAAATAAATTGTTTTATATTATGAGCTTTATAAAAGAAGGATAAGTAAATCATTTTCAGGCTTTAATAAAGGACTTGTCAACTGACAATATCTGCATGCAATTGTATGTGGAGTTGACCTGGGATTTTCTTCCGCAATATATCAGAGAAAGAACACAAGGGACGATAAGGCTATTTAGTGATAAGGTTCCGAACGTAATGTATGTAGATTGCTTACGCTACGTGTTTCACCATACTTTGGAATGAATGCTCAACCAGGCTAATGTTTTGTTACTACTTTCATAATTTATGTTCTATTATCTCTTATTCTCTTATCTACATACATTAAGGTTTCGTTTTCGTAATTATATTTAACCACATGTGTTTCTTAGAATAGCATTCGATTCAACTGTTTAATGCGTTTTATTTCACTACTATTCATGAACGACATTGTGCCAGTTCAACTAAGAGTAAGTAACTATCTTTCAACTTCAGTGGGTTGATTGAATCTAATAACTGGTTATTGGACGTTAACGTTCCTTGTCCAACTAGAGCAGGAGGACGAGTTATCCTACGGCTTAACCGATACTCTTACAACACATGATAGGTCCCAGCTGATCAATCAGCTGAAATTAAACTACGCTATTTATTTATACCGTAAGCTTCAACATATAAAGGAAATATGATATTTCCATTTTCATATATATTTTCCAGTTAACCAACATAATTCGTAATTGCATGTCTTGCGGTGATTGATTTATTGTGATTAGTAAAATTTTTCTTACTATAGAAATTTTTTGATTATTAGATAAGAGATTACTAGGATGAAGTAGATTTTGTATGTTAGAGGGTTAATTCGAATTGGATATAAGAAATGTATTTTGTTGTTTGTTTAAATTTAAACTAATGATTTGTGACGTACAGTGGCATATAGGGAAAGTAAAGATAAATGGTTTGTATCAAGTCTAGGCCAGTATGTACTGTTCCCAGTTTCTGTCCTCCCACAACTCATGGTTGTACTTGGTACATTTTTGGTTTAGTACTTGGTAAAAAGTGTTGTTTCGTGACCAACGAATATACAAAGATGTGGTGTGGTCAGCAATCACGCTGAACCAGTTAAGGTTGATTTGCCACAAAATTAATCACCTCAACCAGTTTTCCCCCATTCACTTATGGGGCTGGGTGTGCCCCAGGAGGGTTTCCACACCCTGAAGTGGATCCATAGCCAAAGCAACAGAAATTAAATTTTCTGCCTTCAGCCGGGCTTGATCTCTTGTATAGCAGTTCAGGGCCTTAAACAATGAGCCACCCCGCTTCAGATCCTATTTTTTTCTTACCAATAAGAACTAGAATGGGAAGATTCAGTGGATCCTCCAAGAAATAAAGTTAAACCCAGCCAGCCCGGAATTGAACCTGTGCCGCAGAGGACAGAATAACGCTCTGAGTCCAGCATGCTCCTCAATCACGCACTTCTTTATTTAATAGTCATTACACAAAATTCTACACCTTGACTTGACTATAAACAGTTGGGATCTTTAACTATAATTACCAACTTTTGCCTTGAGTTTTATTTTTATTGGTTATTACTGTATTGTTATTTGTAAACAATCGAAGGGTCACGGGAAAGAACGAATAATGCCACATTGTTCAAACCCTGATATAATGCATATTTAACCCTTACATAATGTCGGGGCTATATTCTTTATTAAGAGGATGAGCAGACTGGAGAATTTAGAAGGCTATACAATACTGAACTGCACGATATTTATCGAGTTTAAAAAGTCAAGGAAATTGTAGTAGTGTAGTGGTTAAAACGGGACATTACGATCATCAGTGTTGATCTTACTTCAGTTATGTAAAAGTTTGAAGTTCAGATCGATAGGAGATGGGAGCATTGTGTCAGAGTTGGTCTTATGGACTTAGGTTTTGAAGGGCAGGGATGGAAGGAGGAGTATGGTCAGAAATTGAGTTCACTAAACCTTTTTATTTATTTAAGCTTTTTTATCCGGATATTGCCATACAAAGTTTTTTCAGTTATAAGCCATCTGTTGGTACTGTAAACTCAAGTTGGCAAAAATAAAGTATGATCCTCCTTTCCCGTGGACCAATTTTCAGTTCGTTTGTTTATTTAATACAATGCCCTAGTAATATGTATTGCACCAACAATGACTATTTGCTATTCTACTACGATTTATTTCTTGGAATTCTAATTCCAACTCTATAGCATTGTGAGATTCCACAAACCTTGATCTTTGTTGGACTATTTCTCCATTACCCAAAAAATACTTTTTCTAATCTACTAAAGTGCATATTATTTTTAATTTATTTCTTGTCCTTTCCAGCGTTCATTTTTGATGTGACGATTTTCAATGTGATAAAACATTTAGAATTTTATTCATTTTTTTCATAGGTGGACCCTACATTAATTTGAAAACCATTCTATCTCATTTAATAACTATGGTAGTGCATCCTTCTATTCTTGTCTATTTGCCGCAAAACGCATCCAGTGATAAATACCCATCTCCCTCAGGTCGATTTCCTTATTGTCTTGCAATCTATGAAGGGATTTTCCTCTTTTTCTTTCACCGCTTGGGCTACCACAAAGTAATCTCCTTGGGATTCCTTTGATTTGAATTTACCTGAATCACTTTCATAATGTCTATTTCACAGTATAAATTATTTAATTCTAGGTTAGTTCCAATCCTCCATTCTGCAACATAAATTTTACGATGGACATTTCTCAAGGAAGTATTCTTTTCTTTCTTTAGTCATGGACCATGTCTCGCACCCTTATGCAACTATTGATCTCACAATTGTTATATATACAGTTCAGCAGTTTCTAGATACTAATTACACATCAGTTCTCTGCTGGTATTCGAGCCTCTAAATCTTGATCCACTCAATTTTCTTAAGTGATTCCTATCTGTATTTAATCTCTGTTATATGGTCTGATCTTGATATCCTCGTCTAAATTCTTTCCTTCTAGGGCTTCTGCTAGTGCTGGAACAGTCCTAGCTGTAATGAGTTTTTATTTTATTTTGAACTTTCTAGACATTTTCCAATTGCAAAATACTCAAATTGATGTATTGGTCAGATTAATTGTGTCTTATTAATTTGCTTGAAGTTCCTAGATTTAAAATATATAATATAACGAGATAGTTGTCTTAAAAAAATTTAAAGCTACATCTTAGACAGAAAATGTAGATTTATTATTACTTAATGAATTCTATGTGTTATACATTTCAGATCTACAAAAAATAATTTTTAGAAAAAAAATAAAACCGAATTCAAGATTAAGCCTGCATATATATGTAGAACTAAAAAGTAAAAAATAATATTTTAGTTGCTTGGGAACAAAGAGAATTCAATGACAATCAACAAAATTATCGATACTTATATACCTACTCACAATTTAGCTTAATCCTACCTTTGCAACAAACTTTCGAATAGCACGAGACAGGTGATGAAACAGTGGGGAATCTTTACTATTAACATTTTTTTTTTTATTTTTTTTTTTCTAATTTTGTTTGTTTTGATTGGCACCGACTCCAAAAATAACTGATCATAAATTGTGAATAGGTATATAAGTATCGATAATTTTGTTGATTGTCATTTAATTATCTTTGTTTCGAAGCAACTAAAATATTATTTTTTACTTTTTAGTTCTACATATATATGCAGGCCTAATCTTGAAGTTGGTTTTGTTTTTTTCTCCAAAAATTATTTTTATTTTTCACTTTTTAGTGGTGAGTGTATTTTTGTTTATACAGTCAATTCTCGATCTTCAAGCTACCCTGAAAAATAGTTCGACTTTCTGAACAAAAACTTATCGAGATTATTATTCTACTTATCTTCATGTAAATGGGAAAATTGAACACAAAATTGGAGTTGAAATCATTACGTATATTTTTCATTACGTAAAATAACTGATTATAAATTGTGAATAGGTTTATAAGTATCGATAATTTCGTTGATTTTCATTTAATGGTTTTTGTTTTGAAGCAATTAAAATATTATTTTTTATTTTTTTAGTTCAAGTTTGTATATGTAGGTTTAATGTTAAAGTCGGTTTTGTTTTTTTTCTCTAAAAATTATTTTTATTTTTCACTTTTTAGTGGTGAGTGTATTTTTGTTTATACAGTCAATTCTCGATCTTCAAGCTTCCCTGAAAAATGGTTTGACTTACTGAACAAAGACTTATCGAGTTATCATTCCACTTACCTTCTTGTAATTGGGAAAATCCAACACAAAATCAGAGTTGAAATCATTACGTATATTTTTCATTAATGGGTATGTGTATGTTGTTTGTACATACATATAAAATCATTGATACAGAAAATTAAATACCTGGTACCAATTTGTCATATAACTTTCAACTGTATTGCGCTTTTTTCTGAGGGTGCCTAAAAGTAGACTTACCGTCTCTTCCACCAGTGGCGATCTTTTCTTTATTCTTTAGGATGGTCGAAAGAGAACTACGTGAAATTCGGAATTCACTAGCAACAAACGCCCAAATTCTTTCTCCTTTCTGCACTTTGTCAATTTTATCGTTAGTTGGAAGAATTTTCAATAGCCACTGTAAAACCACTCGAGTGAATAACTAATAATAAGTGACTGCTGTAACTATGAACTGAAAAGACAAACAATGACAGAAAACAGGAAAACAAATTACACATGAAATTCTTTTAATTTGAGTTCGAGTTATAGAGGCGATGACTTCTAATAGTTCGCTTCATAGAGGTGGTCCTAGAAGTTCTCTCTTTTGAACCCTATTTTCAGTTCTACTCATTTTCGACACAATTTTTCACGTTCTTTGTCTGAAATCGTCTCATTGAGGTGAAATTTAGGTGTTATGTACTTCCGACCGTAGATTTTGTTCAATTGACAATTATCGAAGTACAACACATCGAGAGTTGACTGTATATGTAAATTATTTTTGTTGATGATTAGATTTAGTTACCATGGAGACTCTAGATTATCATAATTATAAATATGTATGTTTAAAATGGAAAGTTATATAACAGTGATTTTTGTACACTGGTTTTTTGATTTTTCTTAAAAAGTACTGAGTTGATTTCAAAATATTGTTTATGGGACCACCTCTGAAGTATGCCCTACCGATCTAATAAAGAATCATCAAAATTGATTCAGAATTGACGGCGTAATCGCGTAACATACACACACACACAAAAAAAAATACAGACGAGTTGAAAACCTCCTCTTTTTTGAAGTCGGTTGAAAACAGCTAAAAATGCACATATAAACAAACTCCAAATTTCTCCGGGCGAAAATATTCAGGACTATTACGAGAGCACCTTGGTACGTAAGCAACATAACACTACATACTGACCTTCTTATGCCAACTGTTATTGAACCAATAACGACTCTCTACAAACGATTTCACATTACATTCCCCATTACTTGGACATCCCAACGTACTCATAAATGAAATGGCAACATCTTATATTCTAAGCAACACCCAGAGAAGGATGAGAGATCTCCTGTGCTTTTAAAAATAAATAATAATAATAAATTAAGTTAGGAGGAGGTCTCACAGTTTCTCACCTCTCCCCTCAAGCCTTTCACGTTAGATAATTCTGTATTTCATCAAATTCACTGATTGCTTTTCGCTTTGATTAAAAGGTGTGATATTTTGTTTTTTGATATGCAAAAAAAAAAATGCGGAATGACCTTTTTGAACTCTAGTAATTTCAAAATATTTAGGGGGCATTATAGTTTACTTTGTTGCAATACAGGAGGCACTGACAAGAACATTACAACACAGAACATGCAGCTGAAGATAGATGTACATTTTTCATAATGGGCCATTAATAGGTGCACTTAGCGGAGGAAGCAGAGGACAGCGGAACCCACTCAGCCAACAGGAGCTGTCTTCATCCTCCACCATATCGCCACATCGGCGGCAAGTCCTATCCATTAGCTCTCCTCTCCAATGCCGTTCCCTTGGGAAAGAATTATCTATTCTTGTCTGATCCCTGTACATATTTGTTCGTCGTATCAATTACCATCTCGATATTAGCTCTGCACCTGCTTCCTTTGTGTGTTTCTTTCTTTTTTTTTTTACTTATTAAATAATGGACAGCATCCTCTGTCAGGAAGAAATTTAGTTTATAGCGGATGGTAATCCAAGGAACTACACATTTTATTAATAAATGTGAAAAAAAAATTTACAATATACTAAACACTTGCGTCTCATTGGGATAACAAAGTCAGTTCGTGCCACATATACTATCAATTTTCCCTGTTTTTTTTTTTTTTTTTTTTTTTTTTATATATTCTATTGCTATGCGTTAATTAGTTAAAAATGTCTTATTTATAATGATATACACAAAATAGCCAAATAATGAAGGAGCTTAATTATTTGATTATCTTAGAATAGTTAAATTCTAACTTTTATAACACTGAAAGAAATTGTGCAGGACGACGGAAAGACACTGAGTCCTTACAGTGTTATTGACAAATACAGTGATAAAAATTGAAAACGGTCTGCCAATGACTCAGAAGTCATACCATATGATAGACGCAAAGTAAATTAATCATAATAATAAAAAAAATGCTAACTTGAACAAATTAAATTATTTGAATTCTTCATTTTATAAGGCAATACATATAAAAAAATTACAATGATTGTTACTAATAATAATAAAATAACAATAATCTCTTTATTGAACAAAATAATATATACATACACGTACTCATATTAATACTACTACAATATTTTTTGTTGGATTAATAAAATACTAAACTATGAAAATAAAACAAAAATTGGAAAATAACGTTTTACTTATTAACATTTTCGGTATTTAACTATAATTAAATTCTTGAGCTAAACTTAAACGGTACATTTATGATTATGACTATATATCATGTTAAAAACAATAAATCAATTATAAAATGAAAAGCATTCTCAATATAAAAAAAAATATTGCAACAAAAAAAAAAAAAAAAAAAAAAAAAAAAAAAAAAAAAAAAAAAATCAACAAATCAATTCAATAAATAAAACCTGAATTAAAGACAAGAAGTCAGCCTCTCTCCCTTGCTGTAGACATCCATGGAATCAGTCATTAAAATAAATGTATGGTTTACATTAAAAAATAAAAATAATTTGCGGGACACAACTTTGTTTTAGTAAAAAATATCTCGGAAATATTTAGCCACTAGTATATACCAATACATTAGTTTCTCAACCTGGTTCCCATTATATTCCTGACAACCCTCCCAGACGTCTGAAAAGAAGATGGCCTTGTGACCTTCTCATAGAACTTTTATTAAAGTATTACAAGTGGGTATTTGCTTTACAAGCAATTGAGATGTTATTTCGAAGGTTATGATCACATTTATTGAAAGTGTTTATTATTATTATTATTTTTTTTTTTTATTCAGTTGTCAATTTCAATAAATAGACAAATAAAAAAGTAATTATTTAAAATAATAATTATTAAAATAACATTAAAAAGGCTTCAATACGAAACAAATAATTCGAGTAATATTAAAAAAATAAGGTAGATAGGTCTATGTTTCTTAAAAACTTCTTAAAGTAAAAAGTAAATTAAAATCATGGTTAATTTTAGCTTAGATCATTAAAAGGTCATTTTCTTCTCTAAAGATTGTATTTACAGTTTCAAAAATATCAATTAATTCGGTTAAACATTTTTCACAACGTTAATAATGTTATAAAATATTAAGCAAAAACTGTTATTATTTAAAATTATCGATTCATACGGTTATAGTTCAATCTGAGCTCATCCATTCCTTCAGAGTATGGGGTTTGGAAAAACAAATTATTTTGTAGACCAATCTTGAAGAAAAGGTTTGAAACCATAGTCCATAAATATTTAAAGCTATTTCACGCTGAAACTGATGGTGATATATTAATTGAATGAATTTGATATATGTATATTGGTTTCCATAAAATAGCTTTAACGGACAAAAAACGAAAAACATGACGTAAATGTCAGTTTTTATTTTGATTTTATAAACAAGAGAATATAAAATATTATATATTATAAACAGAGAATATTTTGTGATATGTTGAATTTTTTCTTGACACATATTATCAAATATCTCCAGCGCGGAAGATCGAAATCAGTTCAGTAATTTAGGAAAGCAAAAGGTTTTTAGGAACAAGAGTTGAAACGATAGAACGACATTCTTTAAAAATCACTTTTTAATGGACTCAGGGAACTCTAAACTGTGGAAATTAACAGACACCTCGAATACTTTCATTCGACCGAATTCTTCAGGTGGTAGGGCAAGCAAAATGACTTGTGTCAGGTCCTTTAGGATATTATCGCAATCGTAAAATTTTTGGGTAACTAACCCAATATTACTCAATCGCAGTAAATTAGTTATTTTCATCGACTTCGTTATTTTCTTTCGTTTTAGACTGCTTTTTGTAACGTTTTAATGTCAAACAAACGTCTTCAAAATCAGTGTGAATGTTGTTGGCACATAATTCTATTGATAAATTCTGGACACTGAAATAAAAAACTGAACCTTAATATGCATTACGTATTAATCACAACATAGAACTTGGCAAACTATAACAAGATAATTGGCCTGAAATAACTTTTACTTTATAGTAAATGTATAAACTATGTACAACAATAGGACGACCTCTACACAATTTTTATCCGGACACTACACTCCTTTACTAAAACAACAATAAACGTGCTCATCAAGAGACTTAATTCTAAATCCGTACTCGGTTCAAGCTGAATGTGAGAGGATTTCATCTGACTAGCTGAGCTATATGCTTCAGCAATTACATAATTAACAAATGATATTTAATTTCGCAGAAAAATTACTTGAAAGACTTAAAAACTACCTAAAATAAATAAACCTAAAATTAATCAAACAAAATAACTATTTCAATTTGAGTGAGAAAAAGAAATGTTATTTTTTTTTTTTTCGTACATTTATAATCTTTGATTATGTCTAACAACTGTCTCTTTCCAAGTTAGTGTGAAATATTAATTGATAATTATAATTACAGTAAACTAACATTTTTATACGGTTTAGTGTAAAATTAGTGTAAAATCGCCTTAATTTTAAATTCCTTGTGTGTTACATATCGGCTTATATTTTTTGCTATTATTGATTACAAAAGTAAATAATAACTATTCAAGTATATTTCATTATAGACAAACACAACAGACTTTTCATCAAATTCTATACAACTGCCCTCTATTTGACAACAAGAGAGTACACCTAATAAAATCCATATTATTAAAAGGAGACGATTGGCCGCTTCCGGAGAAGGATATTTTCAAAAAATATCTCAAGGAAATGAAAAAATTTATCACTGAATGTGATTTAGAACTCCTCAAAGAAGTGAAGAAGACGAGCATCAACGTGGAGCCGATCTCATTGATGTTTATAGTTTTGTTTTTATTTGTTTTGTGTTTATTCACTTATGTTTTGTGTTAGTTATGAAATTTTAACTTAATTTTGTTTTGTTTCTTTTTTTTACATTGCTTATAGTACCGATTAAAAATTCAACATAAATACTTAAATGTAAATTACTTCTAAATTTAAAATATTTTATAAAATACTAAACATGTTAGATACATGTAATATGCTAATTGCATGGAGCATGTGCAGATATCTAAATACACGCCTCTCTTACAGGGTTACTGCAAGAGGGAAAATAAGAAAAAAAAAAAAAAAGAAAAAAAAAGTATCTTTCATTATTTGTAGGAATGCCAAAATGCATATGTGTAAATTTAATTGTAGCTTCTTCTTTGATTTTACTTCAGACGGAAATGGAAAAAAAAACATACATAGCTTGTAATAATAATAATTACAATATATATTTAGAGATTTATATTATCGATACTGCGCCTTTAAAAAAAGTTCTAATAATTTCCATTCATAATTGAGTCCATTGATAATGTTTATGTTTTTTTATACATTATTGATATTTACAATAAGAAAATGTGCGGTGAATGATTACAATATGTCAATAATTTGTGAAGAACGACCCATTATTAGTACTTCAATAATTGTTCTATATTAGAAAGTCCCTAGGCGCTGTGCTTTTCAAACGCTTCGTAGGGTTATCGGGAATCGAGTAAAAGCAAGTTGAGGGACTAGTGGATTCGAGTGGGTAAATAGCTTGTCATCTTGTTTGGGCCAAATCTGCAACTTATAAGACATTAAGATCGTAATTGGTAAGTTCATTAGGGATAATTAGGATCATTGTGGATTTTACGAAGAATATTGGATTCTAACGATTGGATTCGAAACAAATTGGAAGGTTTAGAGGAGTCCCAAAGCTCAACTCCGAATGTCTAAACGGGTTTATTTACTGTCTAGTACATAAGTCTTTTTTAAATATATAGGACTTCAAACGATTGTTTAGAACTACTGTTAGATTAGTCGAAAACTGCTCGTCGTTTTCGACTAATCCAACAGTAGTTCTTGTCTTCTAAGTCGTGTATGTGGATTCCAAGTAAGATATTTGTACAGATGGAGTCCTAGGTAGCGGATCTGTTCAACGGCGATCAGTGGTGTATTATTGAAGAATACGGTAGGACAGGTTGACAACGAAGGGTAAATGTTATTTCATGGGGGCAGGATTTATTTAATTCTCCTTTTTGACACCATTAATAGAGGTTTGTGATATGGGATAGAAACGGTTGAGATGCTATGAAAGTATCATTATTTACTGATAACACACATGAAGGTGAATAGTGTCGTAGGATAAGTCACGTTGGCGAATTAAAAAAAAATTAATTCGTTGCCTGTCATAAATTTGTATCAGATATACAAATGCAGCACATTCCGCAAATAAAAATAAATTGTTCATACTGTATTTTCAATTATGGCTCAAGTTCACAACAATTATTATTATTATTATTTTTATATTTTAGTTGATGATGAGTAATTTAACGATAGTGATTATGATTGATCGCGAGAAGTTATGAGTAGTTATTAAGGCATTAAAGCGAAAAAACGGTATCATAAGTTAGTTTTTAATTAAAAATGTCATTGTGCTCAGTTTTCTACTTGATTTTTAATTGAACGTGCCTTTTCTCATTAATATTTAATTATGGAATCGTTTAATTGGCCACCTGCATACACCTGACGTGATTTCTGGTTTCCGTTGCAATACTTCCCACATAATTATTACCTAGTGAGCATTAGTGATTATGCCTTCATAATTGAATAGGCAAAATGGATTAACTAACCTCTACATGGCCGCATAATGCAGCTAAGTAGTAGTTGATACAGAGAGCCTTGATTATTCACATAAGAGAAAGGTCCCATGGGAACCTGACCATAGGAAGCGGGGATTACAGTGATCCGAACAATGGAAGCATATGGTGTATGGGCCAGGATGGACACATGGCGACACAGAAACATGTTATTTAATCGTCAAGAGGGCGACAAGATCTTTGGTCATCTGGCAAATATCATGGTCGTTCTGCGGTTGCCTCCCTGTAATCATCCGCTCCGGAATATAAAAGATTTAATTTGATTATGAAATTATTGTCCCTTCTCCTCCTCCATAACTTCCCAATAATTAGTCCCCATATGTCATTGATTAATGTCGCGGCCTTCTTTTCCACCAAACCTGTAATCATTGGCAGGTAAATATAGGTTCGCTTTTAATAAGTAGCGATTCGCTTTCTCTATCCCCAAAGGGCAGTTCTTAGCGAGTTCCCAAGGGAATTGAGGCATATTTAGAGAAAAATAGGTCATTCTTGATATTTTACTTTTACACTTATATTAATAACTAGAATCCCCTATCGCGGCTTCATCCACTCTCATAAGTAAAGAACTAAGATAACTTTAAATAATAATTGATATTTTATTTAGTTATCGATACAAATATTGAATTGCAGCATGCATTTAATAAACACGATTTTCTCAATATTTCCACGCATAGCGGTAATTTTTGACATGGTTAAAAATGCATTGATTAGGTAGTTGAATATTACATAAAATTATAATTATACATCCAATTTATAATTTCAATCTATGAGTTGGTAATCCAGATTAGCAGAGACTATTAAGAAACTCTTGCGGATAATGGATAACAGTGCTTATAACTAAAGGCCCTTTCATAATATTTTTCCAAACAATATGAAAAAGGTAAGGATCGACATTTTGATTTGTTAATAATTTTATTCGCAGAAATAACTTTGTTGATTTCATCTAGTGGGATCTTAATTCTAACCATAAGACTGGATCTACATGTCACATTACATGAGCTTTAATGATTTAATTGTATATAAGTAAATTTTATTATCAATTTCCAGTTCTATAAACGCTGTTGTGACCTCTCATGTAGAATGGCACACTTCAACTTCAAATCTAAAATATATCGACATATTATCGTTTTATTGATAAAAAATTAATTGAAAATCAGAAATTTTACTAATGATAAAATTTCCTGGAACTGTGAAGATCATGTGGTTAAAATATGGTACAGATTGGTTCAGTTGTTTTCGTGGTTGGTTATTACAAACGAAAAATGGCTTGTCCTTTTATATAATAGTATAGATTTTATTTTGTTGTAAATATGACTGTATTTACACGATAAATCCCTTGAAGAAATATAATGGCACAAATTCGAAGAAATGAATCTCTTGATTAATATTATTATAAAATTGAAATTCGCTTTACAAAATACGACTAAATTATGACTAATCTAAAAATATAAAATTTTCTCTTCTAAGTTAGAAAAACTGTCCCCGCCGCTGGGGAGTGAGCTAACGCTGGGGGGGGGGGGAGGGAAGAAGTTCCATTTTTTTGGTTTTTCCATAATATCTCGAAAACTGTTGACTCTAGAAAAATATGTTTAAATAAACATAATACGTTATTGAAAATAGGTGATTTTCGGGGAAAAAAATGTCACCTTACTTTTTGTCGAACTTTTGCTTCTATTACGTTCCACAATCGTTTCTCAGAAAAAACATCAGAATCAAAACTGTAGAGCATTAAATTTACTTTAATTTCATATATATGTTTCTGGTGTTTGCTTCAAATGTTTAAGAAAAAGTGAGGTAAACATTTTTTTTATTTCTAAAGTTGTCGATTTTTAATAACGTATATCTCGAAAACCGTTGGAATTTCTACGAATACGTAAATAATTAATTTTATAGGAAATTTAATGAGTTTTAATTTTGAACTGCTACATATTTTCTAGAGTCCACCGTTTTCGAGATATGATCGAAAAACAATAAAATGGATAAAATATTATGGAAAAACCAAAAAAATGGACCTTCTCCCCTCCCACCACATTTAGCTCACCCCCCAGAGGCGGGGACTTTTAACACGTTTACCTTCTAACTATTCCTAAAAAAGCTGTGATGTAAAAAATGATCGCATATTTCATGCACTCTACACCCCTCATTTCGGCACTCTTTATCTGGGGTCGCACTTCTCTGAAAAAAGCACCTTTATTGATACTCATTCCAAAACTAATTGTTTGATCAAAAATTTCTATTTTTTATCTGAAAGCTCCTTAAATTTACTATAAGAACCTATAAATGATATTTTGTCCAAGTCCCATTAAATACCCATACCAGCACGCTAAAAACCGCTTACTATTTTAAGTCCAAGTTTTTTTTTTGGCATAGTTTTCACCATAACGCCGAAACTATTTGTCAAACCTAAAATTTATTTTTTTCAACTAAAATCTGGTAAAATTTACTATCAGGCTTTGTATATGAAATTTTTATTATGTCACGTAATACACCCAAACCTGAACGCTAAATATGTATGTAAATTTATTGGGCTGGTTTGAGTGTATAACGTGACATAATCAAAATTTCATATATAGTTTCTTATAGTAAATTTAAGGAGCTTTCACATAAAAATAGAAATTTTGGATCAAACAATTAGTTTCGGAATGAGTATTAATAAACGTGATTTTCCTGAGAAGTGTGACCCCAGATAAAGAGTGGCGAAATGAGGGGTGTAGTCTGCATGAAATATGCGATGATTTTTGACTTCACAGCTTTGTTAGTAATAGTTAGAAGGTAAACATATTATAGGTCCCCGCCCCATGGAGGTGAGCTAAAGGTGGTGGGAGGGGAGAAGGTCCATTTTTTTGGTTTTTCCATAATATTTTATCCATTTTATTGTTTTTCGATCATATCTCGAAAACGGTGGACTCTAGAAAAAGCGTAGCAGTTCAAAATTAAAACTCATTAAATTTCCTATAAAATTAATTATTTACGTATTCGTAGAAATTCCAACGGTTTTCGAGATATATGTTATTAAAAATCGACAACTTTAGAAATAAAAAAAATGTTTACCTCACTTTTTGTTAAACATTTGAAGCAAACACCAGAAACGTATATATGAAACTAAAGTAAATTTAATGCTCTACAATTTTTATTCTGTCTTTTTTTCTGAGAAACGAATATGGAACGTAATAGAAGCTAAAGTTTGACAAAAAGTGAGGTGACATTTGTTTTTTCCTGAAAATCACCTATTTTCAATAACGTATATCCTGTAAACGGTTAGAATTACGACAAATTTATATATAATAAATTTTATAGTGAATTTAATTAGCTTTTATGTTTATTTGTGACATATTTTTCTAGAGTCAACAGTTTTCGAGATATTATGGAAAAACCAAAAAAATGGAACTTCTTCCCTCCCCCCACCGTTAGCTCACCCCCCAGCGGTGGGGACTTTTAGTATGTTTACCTTTTAACTACTCCTAACGAAGCTATGAAGTCCAAAATTATCGCATATTCCATGCACTCTACAATGTGTTTATTGACTGGACTATATACACAACCAAATTTCTCATTCGGACTAACTGAAAGATTACTAAATTATAGTAAAGTCTTGATTAGTTTCGCCTTTTTATTTTATTTGGAGGGTGTCTATCTTGAAACAAAAACGAAGGAAAAATTTATTTAAAAAGTTAAAAATCAATACACGCATATTTATTATGTAAGAGGACTTTTTATTTTTATTTTTTATTATTTATTTATTTTTTTATTTAATAGGAACCCTCTCTTCCGTATGGTAAGATTGGGTAAGATATGGTGCGATTCTCCCCCCACGCTCCTTTAACTGAGATTAACTTTGTAATCTTTAAACAATTAGAGTTATTTTCATCCATTCAGTTACATACCACTTAATACATAAGTCTTATTAATTTTATTAAAAACTTATATTACTATTATCAATATACATTGAATCAGAAAGTTACTTTGCATCATTCTCATTTTTAACTCACATCATTAATGTATTTTAAATGTTTATGTTTGAACTGTTTTGGATTATAGCAGCTTAATCTAACTGGCAAAGTTTGTGGAATATTCTATCTAACACTTGACGTCAAAGTACAAATATCAGACACGGTATAGACAAAATACTTTAAAGATGTACAGTATAAATCCTTTTAAGAAGTTCATATTTATCTTCCTTTTTTTTTTTAATTTCGTTTTCACAATTTCATTGCGGCTGATTTAAAACCCTTTATAATTGTGACATATATTAATTCTGAACTGTAAGTTTACAGTAACTGGTACGTTTTGGTTGCCTCCCCCAAGTTTTTACTGAATATATAGGGGGTCTTAGACTCACAGGGCGGTTTATATGAGCGATGAACCAGCTCGAAACATTGCGTTCTCTGGTCGTTTAAACGTCGGGAACATAATTTTTTATTTCATCTCAAAGGGTGTTCAGAATTACACTTCCTACATGGACCGCCTGGGAAAGATAAGTCATCTGAATACTAAACTGTAAAACGAATCCCGTTCTGTTGATTAATAGCCCTCGATTCAGATATATAAATTGGATAAGATCGGATTGGATTGGGAGTGTTGCTTTGAATATCGGATTCGGGCGGACATAGACCCGCGGCTCTAAATAGGTATAATAGCGGTGAGCGGTAGGTGTGGCCTGTGGCGGCAAACATCAAAGGATCTGAGAAACAATTACCCCCACCACAGCCTCCGGCTCTGACGTCACGGCCCATCATCTCCCACCGCCTAATTACCCTATCCAGGCCCACTAATACCTCCCATTTAATAGGGAAACAGTAGCCTCTACATATTTTAATATACCTTCCCCACTTCCCTTTTTTTTTTTCCTCTTCTAGTATTTTAATAAGCATCGGAATTTCGCGCCCCCATAATGATTCTAATCAATTTTATTTTCGATTCTACCTGAGGGATAAGGCCGACACTTTAGCACTCGGGACTTTTTGTATGTTACTAATGATTAGCTTTGGAGGTGATTTAAACAGTTTGGAATGAGTTATGACACGTTGTTCGCAGGTACTTATCTGATGAATCAGGTGTAGGTTTTAAGGGTAGAATAATTTCAAATAATAAACCACCAATGTGATGTTCGATATCGATGGAAAAAATAAAATCAATATTCAATTAAAAAAAAACATGTCATAAACAAAGACTGAAACAATTATTAATATATGATTAAAATTTTCGATTTGTTGATTTTTAGAGAATATGACAATACATATCTGCACTAAAACACACACAAACTTAAATAAATATAGGAAACATATTATAAAAAATAAAAATATGATATAACAACACACTACACCAGGCCGGAACCCGGGGCAAGGGTACACATACCCGGACGGCAGATTCCAGTACCGGGAAAATTTAAAAACTTTATAAAAAAAAAAATAATAATAGGTTCTTAAAACGTTTTCAAATTAATAATATCACAAGCTTTTTTATTTGATTTAAAAATAGTTTACGGATGGATCGTTTTTCAATGGGGAAGGGAGGGATGCCGGCATTAAAATGATCTTTGTCCTTCCCTTACAAATCTCCTAGTTCCGAACCTGCACTAAACATAAACCTTCTAAATTTCCCATCTGTTATTAAATTAACCATAACCAGATACCTATATTTCCAAAATAAGGAACCTGGCCTCTGGAATTCACTAGATTCCTAACTTGCTTTCCAGTCGATTCTGTATAAACCTCTGAGGCGTCTGAAGCCTCTGAAAAGTCTGGGGACCTTATAATTCAGAATTTTATTGATTTTCTACTAATGGGTAGTCGCTTTACAAGTAATTGCTATCATTTTTGATTGTTATTGTGTTATATTCATTATTAGTGAATACATAAAAATTATCGCATAGTAAATGCATCCATAAAATATATTAGTACATCCTTCACTTTATTCTTGAAAATTCATTCTTTCTTGAGATGTTTGCTTCTTTATCTGCTGTTTAATTTCAGAAGATGGGACAAGTGAAGCAAAAGCAAGTGTGTCATTTTATGTAGTGGACTGTGACCATCATAACTATATTTTCTGGAAAAAAATATATTATATATATATATATATATATATATATATATATATATATATATATATATATTAACTTTTTACTTCTGTATACAGTTCTAGTACATACATCAAGTAAATTTGAGGAAAGTTATTATAATTACAAGTCAATAACATGTAAAGAACTACGCACTAGAAGCACATCGATAAATCTTCTTTCTAGACTCCTCGGAGGCAAGTTGGGACACTAGAGGATTCAAGTCGGTACGGAGTTTGATATTAAAGGATAGGTGCCTGGTTTTACCAAATCAGCAACTTACGGAACATTAAGATCTTTATTGATAAGTTTGTTTGTGACATAGTAAGAAGCTTTGAGGATTTTGGTTTCTAAGAACTGGATACGAGAAGAATTAGAAGGTTTAGCCCCAAAGCTCAACTCCGTATCTCCAAATGAGTCTAATTACTGACATTTAAATAAGTCTTTTGTAATTTATTAGAAGCTTTGAACTATTGTTTTGTGAATGTAGGAGTAGTCGGATACGACGAGCAGATTTTTGTCTTTTAACTCTCGTGTGAGTAAAGATATATAAAACATTAGTTTAATGTCGTTAAAACATTACCAAGGTTACTTGGAGTACACATGATGGTTTAGCAGGATAAATAAATTAGGATTTATCAATTAATTGCCACTTCTAATGCAATTACAAAAAATTTAATTGATTATATAATTATAAATTTATAATTCCAATAGAACTGGCAATAAATTCATCAATCATAAATACCAATGTTCTTCGAGGGACAAGTTTTTTTATTTCCTACAACTAATATGATTTTGTAATGAGGAAAACTAAATCCCATACTAAGGAAATATCTCAAGATTTTAATGATCGGTAATCGAAATAATGACAAACATAAACATGAATCCTACAGACCCCCATCTGTAAAAAATTAACACACTGACAACAAGTTACAACCAAACCATCTATTCGGATTTCACAGTTACAAGTCACGACAACATATTCAATGCACTCGAAATACGCTTCTGAGTTATTCTTAGATGTTACTTAAGCATTAGATAGGGTATGGTGCCAGGATCATTTTTTTTTTAGGTTAAAACGTTTTTTCACTAGCGCTTAATATTCAATTTTATGGTTCCTCTTCGACCAATTCTTTTCTTTATGTCTAAGATCTGAGCTCTCATCAATAAAACTCACTTCTAAAGGAGTTACTCAAGGCTCAATACTTGATATACACATTCAACTTACCGATATAATGTAAAATAACTGCCACCTTTGTTGATAACGCCGCTATCACGAAAAACCAAGACCACTATCAAGCTTTACTAACTTAGCAATTTGAACAATGTCCAATACTAGGGCAAGCAAATTGCCATCCTCTTTGTATAAACAATCAGCCAATACCACAAACTAAATCAGTTAACAAACTGGGACCTATCTTTTACATATGACTGACATGTTAAAACAAAACGTAAAACCCAGAATTTCCTGGCTGTTTTATTCGATGATTCACAGTAATTTTAATGTGTCTTAAAAATAAAAAAAATCAGTGTATAATATAATTTACTAAAACCTATCTAAAACAATGAATGCTATATTCAGAGATCAGATAAAAAACACATTTCCTAAAAATTAAAATATTTCAATAAAAGCTATCTTGAAATTAAAATTATTATAGATAACGTATCTACATTTTTTCAGATCATTTCATATAGTTTATTAACCCTATTGTTTTTCATTTTATTTTTTAATGATTTTATTTTATATCGGTAGTCATTTATTTTTTCCTTTTCATTTATTTTTATTTCATTATTAAACTGTATTTTGTTTTAGCCTTGAAGAGGGGAATCAATGATACGGCCGGAACGTTGGCAAAAAAATATTTGTTAATATCAAACTTTGCTTGATTTTTTTTTTTTTTTTTTTTTTTTTTAATGACTGGTCCCTCTCAACACCCTACTCAATATAATTATTCAAGTTATCCAACATAGCAATTTAAAATTTATAGTTGCGATATAAAGTATTGATTCAGTACTTAACCTAATAATACAAGATTAACGTGTGATATACAGAGAGAACCAAGCATTTCTGGAGGTTAGTATTGGTTGAACGCAAAGATATTTCATGAACTTTTGAATTTAAAAAAAAATTGTATGTTCTGAATCCGTCATAAATTTACTATTCCTCAAGACAAAGATCATTTGAATTGGTGTGAAGAACTACTGAAAAAAATCGGCCATGGCGGGGAAAATACCGTTTATAATTTTAGCAAAGGTGAAAGACAACAATCGATTAATGGATCAGAGCAAAACAGCCGGAATACAAACATTAATTGAGTTTGGATCTTTCAAAATAATCCGAATCCAACAATATTTTTTCGGGCAAGAAGCACAACAAGCAAACCGTCGCCTATTTTATACTATTTTATTTTTTTTTGAGGAAATTGATTGTGGAACTACTGGTTTATTTAATGTATAAATATATATTATTATGATGTGGAGAAAAGAAATAGGATAAGAGGATATTGAGAACTGTTGATTGGTGGAAAACATTTTCTTTATAACTAGGAGATCAAGCTTGTATCGAAATAAACATGCTCATCTCCTGTAAAACTACTCAAAACATTAATTTTTAAAGAACTTCAACAAACGTTTATTCTATTTTATTTATTATTATTTTTTTTATTTATTTTTTTTTCAAAATTGAAACGACAAGAAACTGCTCGTCATTTCCGACTCCTTTTTCATTTACATGACAAACATTCAAACCTTCCGATTAATTACAAAATACTCTTTCACGTAACAGTAATTAGACCTATTTGGACACACAGAGAAGAACTTTGAGGCTCCACTAAACCATCCAATTCATCTCGGATCGAATTCTTAAATCTAAAATCCGTCGAAAAATCCTTAATGCTCCTTACTTTGTCACAAACAAACATTCTTTTAAATGTTGTTCTTGAAAAAGTTCTTAATATAAAATATGTTGGGAAGAGGGGCTTACCTTTATTGGCTGCCTACCGCTGTCCCCTTTCCAGCCGGTTCTGCAGCGTCCTTAATTATTAAAACATATGAAACAACAAGAAATTGGAAAAATATAAAACAAAAGAAAATAATCCTTTCCGACTATGTAACAGATTAATTATATATGTATTTACAAAAAAAAACAACAACAAACAAACAAAAAAAAACATCCAATGGAAAATATTCAATTAAAACAAATTTTACAGTTGAGAAAGAATTTACATTTATAAATAGTTTATAATAAGATAAATAAAGTTTTGTAAATAAAGAAAATCGTTTAACCTTAATATATTGAAAAATGGTAAATAAAAATAAATTAAATGTTTAAAATAAAGTTCAACCAACTCACGAAGTGAAGATCAGTTATCTCCAGATGACCTTCATTAAACGATGAAAATACCCAAGTTCAATGCGACTATTCCACTTCAATGCGTTTGCTCTAACTGTAGCGGGTGATGAACACCTTGCTATTTCAGGATCCAAATTTCATTTAAATCCAGACAGTCGATGCAAGTAAGCGGTGAATACGAAATGCGATCAAAAAACCAGAATGTTGATGTAAATGGTTAGTAGCTGTATAATATGCTAACTGTTAGCACGAGGTGCTCTCTTCTTGCGTTAGAAGCCAAGACTGTACTAGCCAATAATATGAGGTGCGATCTTCATTCAGAAGCCATGTAAATGGTTAGTAGCTGTATAATATGCTAACTGTTAGCACGAGGTGCTCTCTTCTTGCGTTAGAAGCCAAGACTGTACTAGCCAATAATATGAGGTGCGATCTTCATGTCATCTAAATCCAGACAGTCGATGGAAGCGGTTAAAACGAGATGCCAGACACTACTATTCTATTAGTGTAGCGACTGGACGTCATAAAAACATATGTTTTGTTTTTAAACAAATGAAGAACTACAATAAATGAAACTTATCACCTAAAATTGACAAAATAATATTCTGAACTGTTAATTTTTGGTTTTCATAATTGGAAAGATGAAGAAAAAAATCAGTAATTAAAATTAAAGTTGAATCTTTTTGAAACAATTAAAATGATATACTTTTACACCATGGTCTAATTTGGGTTGCACATTCCGTCTCTACCTCCAAGTGGTGCAGCCCGGGCAAAGTCATTATTGGCGGCTGACAAAGGCGGTCTTACTCCGGGCAGGGGGTGGGTCAATAAGAGGCTACTATCTCCCACTAACAATTAGCCAAGGAACTTAGATGATTTCATTCTAAATGGTGAAGGTTAGTTAAAGTATACTCCCCGTCGGAAGCCTGATCGGATTCGGAAGGGCTCCAACCAACACCAAAGGATAAAGAAAACATTGGTTCAAAGATACCATGAAGAAGTGGAAATAGAAGAAGATATACAATGCTGGGAACTTGGAATGTGCGCAGTCCAATGGAAGCTGGTAAGAGTAGAATACTGGAAGTACATTGAAGAGGACCTAAAGAACCTTGGTGAGAGGTACTGGAAAAGAGCGGCTGGTGACCAGAATAAATGGAGGAGAATCGTGAAAGAGGCCAAGGTTCTGCATGCGCCATTGTTATTGTTATGATGAATAGCTATTGAAAAAAAAAATCTGAAATAATAAACATTGATCTCTTAATTACATTTTGCTAAAATATTAGCATTGAATTCTGCCTAATTTGTGATTATCCATATATTATTTTCCTTTTTTGAGCTATTCCTTTTCTACATGGTCCACAATGTCGAACTCAATAATATTTCACGATTATGGCTAATCATAGGCACAGAATTTTGCTTCCTTCCTCATAACATTCTTTCATTTATACTGACTAATCTTACATTTAGCCATTTGAGCAGATTTTATGATGTTACAAACAAATTAAGAGCAAAATAATTCGAATAGGCAAGCAGTTATTGGAATTTATTTCAATAGAGAAAGAAAGAAATGTAATAAGAAAAAATTAAGGATATAAATGGGATCAAAAATAAGAGACTTGTAAAAGAGTTTAGGAGAGGTAATGGGAGACTCCCTGATTTATGGGGCTCTAATGTAGCGGGCGAGGGCTCACGACCGAGTGTCCACGCCTCTCTACTCGCCCTATCTTCACCTTCCTACTGCCTTCTAGCGTTGGATTTCACACCGGTTTGCCAAAAATAATTGCCCAGAAACAACAGCCATTCGCCAAAATATACCATAAAAAAAACATCCCTGTAGTTTTGGTGAATTAGTGGTGAAGTTTAATATTCCAACGTTTCAAAGCAATTGAGAAAATTGTAGAGTCATAATCAGCTTCATAGATGAGAAGATTATAATGTCAGAATGTGGCAAAATCAATTGTACTTGCGAACATCTATCTGAAGGTCGTTTAAACCATATATTCACTGATATCGCAGATTTATTATTGCCATTATTTCACTTTCGAACAAGTGAATTTGTCAAAATTATTTGATAAAGTATTACATTCTTTAATCTTCGGCCCGCAAGTTACTTAATGATAACACATGTCTGCAACTAAAAAACTGCATAGGATTTTTTAACACTTTCTTATAGATTTTGACCTCCGAAAAACAGGGAAAATATTCAAAGAATTCTATCACATAGATTTTTATGTGTTTTGCAGTATTATGTTTATTATTGTATGTATGTTACTCACGATGCTTATGGATCAGCAGGAAGGCTATTAAGTATAGTATATGCTACTTATGCTTATGGGATAGTAGAGCCAAAGAACAGCACAGGACTAAAAGTGATTGGGCACCCCGAGAAACTTTAAAACCTGGAGAGAAAAATGTTATCAATACTACTTTGGTACCACCAGAAAAGGTTTTTGGTGCCCTCTCAATATCAAATTGGGGTTGAAAAAATTTGTAAAATCGTTAGAAAAGGATGGGGACGGTTTTCAATATTTATGTACAAAATTCCCGAAGGTATCAGAAGCAAAGTTGAAAGAGGGAGTTTTCACTGGCCTCGACATAAGAAAACTTTTAACTGACCCTCTTTGTGGAAAGTATGAATAAGAAGGAAGAAGAAGCTTGGTTATCGTTCATGGATGTAGTGCGAAAGTTTTTGGGAAATACTGAGGATCCTGACAACAAAACGGATTCTAGCATTCATCAACGGATGCTAGCAGCATAAGAAGCTCAAGGCTTCTAGATGAGTTTGAAGGTCCATTTTATACACTCCCAGAAGATTTTCCTGAAAACCTGGGAGCTTACAGTGAAGGACAGGGGGAGCGCTTTCACCGGGATGTCCGTGATATCGAGAAACGGTACCAAGGAAGATAGGATGTCACTATGCGTGCAGAAAGATGGGAATCAGAAATGAACTCGGTGAAGTATCACGGAAAAAAAGAAAAAGTTTCATAAAATACATGAATAAGTGTAATATTGTTACTTTATGACTCAAAATAGTTTCATTGGTTGTAAAAAAATATTATATTTGATAATAATATTGAATAAACGAGTGCTTTTACCAATTTTTTGTGTTGAATTAGGAAAAAACCCTTAAGCGATAGAAAAAATATAGACATCACTTCGGAAATCAGCGCTTTTTAAAACATATAATTCAGTTTAAATATTTCATGCAGCTGACAAACAAAATTTTTTTGCAGACCTGTGTAATTAATATCTAAATATATCTTCCTGTTATTTTATTTTATTATTTGGGAAAGATGAGTTATTGGCTACTTTTACAGGATTTTTTTTTGTTTATATTAACAATACTTTATTTACATTTTTTACAATTTACATATTAAGTATTCATGTTCCGGCTTACATCCTCTACATGATTAATATAATTTTATTCAACAGTAAATAGGCTTTACAATTCAAAGCTTATCTCTAAACTTTGTAGGAGGAAAAATAAAAAAAAAAAACCCACATAACAAAGAAAAATAATAATAATAATCAAAAATAAATAAGTTAATAAAAAAATAAAGAAACAACTAAAATAGCTTATATATATATATATATATATAATATATATATATATATATATATATATATATATATAAACAACTAAAATGGCTTATATATATATATATATATATATATATATATATATATATATATATATATATATATATATATATATATATATGAATTTAATCTAAAGAATTCAATTGATGTTAAGGGTACTAAGAATTTCCCACATGTCAACATGTTGGTTTTAACTTTTTATGTATTTTTTTAAATATTAAAGGTGAAGATAAATGTAGTACTCTATAATGCAATACTACGAGTTTTTTAGGTAATTGTTTTCGATTCATATAAATATATGATAGCCCTATCCAAACAAAGCGATACCAAAGACAAGCTTCAATCAAAAGTTTTAGTTTTAAACGAAGCAATCGAACAAGATTCATGAATAAATCCTTCAGTTCCAAAGCGAACAGCCTAAAACTTTTCAAGTGGAAAATTATTGATAAAAGCAGGGCTGTTTTTCAATCCTTTTTCAATTCAGCTGGAACTTGCATAAATGACTGTATCTTTGTTTACCCTAGGACGATTAGCTTATTACAAAGGGCTGTACTAGAACATGGCTGATATATTCCTTCACCACTTGTCGAAGCGAAAACGTTAATATTTTAACATGTCCCATAGGCACGCATGGTCTGTTGGCACCGCGGTTCCCCTGACGATCCATCAAATAGCACTACCCCATGACTATTGCATGCTCTCCTTCATGACAGTTTGATACATCTGGTTTCAACTGTATTTCCACCGTCCTGGGAAAATGGATGATAATTTACATTTTTTAAGTCAACCTTACCTAGGAGTGGACATTAAATAATTGCAACAACCCGGCCCACTTCATCTTGGATTCTGTCTACCGGGTTCCTTTGACAATAACTGTGCTTCTGTAAGAAATGTTAGGACTTAAATGTTATATGAATCTTTTAAAGTTTTATATACCTTCAATATACCGTTTGTAGGTTTCCGATACATTGTTGATCAGACCTCTTTGTTTAGTTGTTTTTTCTCGATTATAGGCATGAGACCAACCGCAAGGTGAGGTGACACAGGGTATCTCACGGTAAAAACTTAAGGTATGTCTACTGCAAATATAAACGCAGTTCTACTAAGCATTTTCGAAATAGCTAAGGTGTTCAGTAGTATAGGGTATATCAATGAACTTCAGCTGAAGGATTTCAGTTCAGAAACTGAATCGAAAAATGATTGTGAGGACGAAACAATAGTTCCAGCTTTTCTGATTAAAAAAAAAATAATAATAATAATAGGGAAGCATTGAAAAAATAGGAAAAATTAGCACAACCTCAATTAATTTTTCATCCATTTTCACAATACACAACTGAAGAAAACTGTGGCAGGAGAGTTGCATTACGCAGAGTCCTGTGAGTGCTAACTTACTTCACCCTGCGATTTAACTTGCGGGGTTCATGTCATTTCTGTTTCTCACCGGGAATCACACTGCGTCACCTCACCAGACAGTGAACCGACTTGCGGACAGCCTTTAACTTGCTTGATATCATTAATAATTCGCCATTACTATTAAACGTGGTTTCACCAAACACTCAACATTATTAGAATTCATAACCATTACTCGAATACCACAACGCAGTGTGAAGTGCCCTTTCCTTTAGAGTCTGGACCAAGCTCCGCTGTCACCAATCAGATTCCTTCTTGGTCTGTAAACATTCCCTTACTTTTTCCTCCCAGAAATATAGGAGTCTTACTCTAGCCAGTCTTTCTGCAACCTTTGCCTGGAAAAGACGGTCGTTTTATACATTTGGAACGTATCCAAACTATCCAACCAAGTTTTCTTCTACAGCATTTTATGTTGGTTTCCGGATTTTTACTCTAATAATTGTCTTATAGAGCGGTATCTTATTGTGTTCTTCTATTTTCCCGAGGTACCTTATTTCTGATGTTTGTATTTTGCTTCTTACAGACCATTGATTCTGAGGGATAGGTTACCAATTCATAAATGTGTCCTTATACACCTTTAACTTGGTATCATTATAAAATTAATTTTGATAGGTCTCTTTTCCTCAAGAACTTCCATTTACGGCATTGAACATATTTCCTGATTATTTCCCCCTCTCCTCCTTAAAATCTAACTCAATGAATCAGCTCTCGTCTTATATATTAGATGGATTTCTCTTCTATTTTTATTATTTTTATCTCTTGCCGCACATTTACTATATGTTTATATTCTATACAGTCGTATGTATCAATAAAAATTTTTAAAAAACAAAACAATTCACATAAAATCGTTTTTAATATTACTTCTTTTCCATTCAGATTTTCAAAAATTATGAAACAGAATTTATAAAAAAAATTTCACAAACATTGATTCCCAGTTTCTATAACAGAAAAAAAAGGACACGAATTGAAAGAAGAAACTACTTGATAGATGTATGTTTTCAGACGGGTATTGCATAGTTATTCTGTAAACATATTTTCTTCGTTGGACGAACTTCTATTGTATCAGTGGCGTTGAATTCTAAATCCTGATAAATCCAATTCCAGATTTTAATAGTTTTTCTTCAAGATTGTATTTCGGTGGAAGGTTTTCTCCCAAAAGTAGTAAAATCATATTGTTAAAAACAGCCATACAAAAAATAAGGTTTCTTCCTATTTCAGCCAAATCTACCTTTATTAACCAGCTGGGAAAAATTGAAAAAAATGGACTTAGCTGGTTTTGGTATTCTAGGCTTCATTTATTCTTATGCTTTTTTATTTTTATATTATTCCTTTAAATGTGTTATTACGTAAAAACTATATGTTATTAAAGTAAAACTATAATAACTCTATGAACAATATAATATTACACTAGAACTAGGAAATCACGTATTATGCAAATTGCATGGAGCGTGATGTATTATTTATTTTATTACGTACAAACCTCTTGTAGAAAACAATAATAATTTTTTTTTTCATCTATAAGGAGAGTCGCAGAGAGCATGTTTTTTTGTTTTTGTTTTTCCATCTGCTCAGAGGGAAGTGAGAATGCTACACAGCAAGAATATATTTTATCCCTAAGGGTTCCTTATTCCATCTAGCTCATGTGCTCACCCTCTACTGAAGAAGGTGGGCGAGATGAACCAATCTGCTATCGTTCCAAGTGGTATTCAACTGGAACCCCGAGGGGACAAGGCAAGAAGAGGATTGACACATCAGGAACGCCCACGAACCCCTCGAGAGGACAACCACTAAAGAAGTGGAAGGCCGAAGTGGAGCTGGGCGCCCGGTAGTGAGTTAATTTGAATTCATAGCCGGTGGAGGGGATGGGGCGATAAATCTCTGCTCCTGACGTCCGCTATTACCCGCGGCTCCCTTGATCCGCTCCGAGGTGTCTTGGAAATTTATTATCTAATTGGCAGTGGTGAAAGCTATTAAGGAGGCGGCCAGGGTGGCCCGTCCCGATGTTTTAATTTATTTCACATTTATATAATACCCCTCTCAGTAATAAGGCTAAACACCGCCCGCTCTCCATCCACTATATCATCCCTCCTCTAAAATTAACAACTAATGAAAATTACTCCTCCTCGAGTGGCCGTATCGGCTGTTCATTGACGTCTGTCTCTAGTAGGCAAGTAAATCCTCGTTCCGTAGGCGAGGGATCTTGGAATAAAGTATCACTTCCTGCATAACTTATTGAAGGTTGAAATACTTTTAGTCGTCAATATTTTTTAATTATCATTCGAATCTGATACTTTCAATTCATGTTCGCAAACTTCCAATGCGTGTGATAAAGTCTTCAAGATAGATGCAGTAGTCAACCTTACAAAGGTAATTCGTGTAAACGATATGTGATATTTTCGTGTGTATTGGTCATATTTCTGGCAGTATGATACTGTTGTATCTATATCCATTATCTTATTAAAATTGTATTTTGTGACCAGATTATTGATTTTTTTTATTTGATTGAAATTGTAACGCAATTAAAAAGGATCCAAATTTCAAAATCGTGTTGCTAATTAGTACAGTTAAAATGATAAATTTTTTTCATGTTCAGTGTTATCCACAGTGGCTATTTCACTAAAATCACTAAAAAATGTTGTCAACAAGATATTGGAAACTGAATAGCTCAGTGGCTTTCGAATCCCAGTTTAGTCCGGCTGAAGGCAGATAATTTAATTTTGAATCGATTTCGTGGTTTGGAGACCCTCCTAGTACACACCCAATCTTAATAAATGTGGGTACCCTTAATTTGGGAGAAACCTGGCTGTTGAGCTTGATAGTTGACCGCATCACCCCTTTGTACAACAGTAGGTCAGGAAACAACACTTTTTACCAAGTACTAAACTCAAGATCCTTCACGGGTTGCAGCGGTACAGAAACTGAGTACATTACATACAGGCTTAGACATAACACGAACCATGCAGTCAATATTTCTTTAAGTAAAATTATTTTTAATTTTTACTTTCCCTATATGACATTGTACGTCACTAGCAAATAAACAACAAATTTCTTATGTCCAATTCGAAATAACCTTATTACCTACACAAAATTTTTCATCCTAGTAATCTCTTATCAATAATGGAAACATTTCTATAGTAAGAAAAAATTGTGTAATTATAAAGCAATCATCGCAAGACACGCAATTACAAATTATGTTAGTTAAATAAATTTCTAAGAAAATGTAAATATCACATTTCTTTCATATGGTGAAGCTTATACTATGAATAAATAACATAATTTAACCTAAGCTGAATTTAAAGTTAAGTTGTTAATCTTTTTGTATGAATGTTATTTGAAATATATGAAAATGTATATAATTTCTGCACGTAGGTTTAAAGTAAAACACTTTCCCTTGCAATTTAAAACTGAAGTGGCCCCGAGGCCTTTGGTAAATATGTATTTATTTACCATTGCTTTGAGTTCTAGCAATGGCCAGCTTCTTTGCTCATACTCACAATCAGTGTACTGGTCTATAAACTCAGGGTGCACTTTAGACATCAGTGACACAACTGAGAGAGCAGTTCAGGGATCCCTTTTGATCGGCTTGTCCCTTAATGAAAGGTAGGACAGGCTACTTTCATTGATTCCTACATTTCTATATTACATACATAATCTACATTTCTTATTACAGTTGAGTCAGCCAAATTGTAATATTTACTCAATGAGAGCTATTCATTTATTTAAAAAATAAAATACATTACTTATGAATGTTTGGGTTGTAACACTAATTAATTGCTCTGAATATAATAACAAATCAATAAATTAGTAGTTAAAGAAATCTTTACTGTATAAAAAACATTAGAACAATGAAATAAATAAATTAAAAACGATTAAAAAAATAATAATAATAACCATTATACTTTTTAACAACTATACAAGTGACATGAAAAAAATAAACTGAATTATTTTGTTTTTTCTCTTTATAAAATAAAAGTAGATAATTACACAATTACAGTTTATTAGAAATCCTGCAATTGGTTTCTTATGATCGTTTAATGTCAGATTAAATGTTAATTTTTACCTAATTCCAAAAGCAATCAATTATTTTGGGATCCCTTTAGCCGGGCTACGTGAATTCAATGAAGGTCTTTTTACTAAACCATTCAGATGTAAAATTAATGCATCTGTTTAAATGTAAAACATGTTTCGCTCGGATCTAAAATTTCCAATCATATAAATCTCTTGATCCAACAGATTCTTCTAATATGAGGACCCCAACGAGTGGTTTTTGAATTCACGAAATGGATTTGCTATCATTGGGTATGGATCTAATGATGGTTATTTGTATTCTTCTTGTATCGCTAATCATTCTGATGAGGTTCACAATTCTTTAAATGTTCATCGGGAGGGAGTTTAATTAATTTAACCCCTGATTTCGATTATTTCAACCTTTTAACATGCTCAAAAGTTCATCAAATTACTCTAACATTACTAACACATTTCGATTTCCATTTGTATGAACTGCTGCATCAACAAATGCATAAGTATTGAAATGAATATTTTTTTTTCATTGTATATTATTATAGTTCGTAACCAGGTCATTCTATGTTTTTGTTATTGTTTAATTTAGATTTTATATGAGGTTGTTACATTAATGTTTATTATTTGACTTTAGTGTTTTCCGTTGTGTTGTATTATTGATAAATCAGTTTTTATAACTAAACCTATTTAAGTTATAATGGTTAGGAGATTAACCAAATGGAAACATCTTTAGTTGAGGAAAATGCTAAATCCATTTTTTGCGATATCGCTTTTTTTTTTTTTTTTTTTTTTTTTTTTTTAAGTGATATTTACAACATTACAAAATAATACACATCAAGTAAATGTGTTGATAGTGAATACAATGGCATGTAAATAAATTGTAAAGAACTACTCAAAAGGAGCTCTTCAATAAAAATCTACACTAAAAAGTCTCTAGGCCATCTTCTTTTCAGACGCCTCGGAGAATTATCGGGAATGGAGTATGAAGCAAGTTGAGAAACTAACAGATATGAGTGTTTATGGAGCTTACTATGGAAGGATAGGTATTTGGTCATAAGAAACATTAAGATCTTTATGGATAAGTTTATTGGTCACAAAGAAAGGAGTATTGAGGATTTGTGATTGTAAGGATAGGTTACGAGATGAATTGGATAGTTTAGTGTAGCCCCAAAGCTTAACTCCGTACCTCCAAATAGGTCTAATCACAGTCATGTAAATGAGTCTTTTGTAATTAATTGGAAGCTTTGAACGTTTGTCTAGTAAATGTTGTAGTCTGTGACGACGAGCAGTTACTTGTCGTTTTAGTCTTGTGTGTGGATCCCAAATAAGGCATTTGTCCAAGTGGAGTCCTAGAAAGCGGATCTGTTCAACAGGGATTAGTGCTCCTAGATACTTAAATTAGTTTGTTCTTTTTATATTTCCGTACTGCGTACTTAACTTTGATTGTGCACTTTTGTTGTTTTTCCTTACCTCAGTTTTCTCAAAGGAGATTTGTAATTCTGCTTTTTTTTTTCAATGTATGAATTAATTAATACATTTTTTTTTTAAATCAAATTTTTATGGGAAAATATTTATTAAGTAATTGACGTAACATATTTAATTGGAATAAAGCAAGCGGTAAACAAATTTATCAATGGATTCGTATTAATAATTTATAAAAGCGCAATTGAAAAATCATAAAATATACAAGTCCCAATATGAAGAAAATGCGAGTTAAGTGTCGATGAAATGTAGGAAGAAGAAGGAGATTAAGGAAATGAAAAAAACCTAAGCAGAATAAGAAAAGAAATTAGGAAAAGGTGAATGGGCCGGCAGACAGGGCTAATGACAGGCTAAGAGATAATTTAGCGTTGTGATTCACTGGTAATAGGAGGATATTATGCAGATCAAAAGGCCTCCGCCCCCCCCCCTCCTCCACCCCCCTCCTTTCCCTCTCCCCCCTCGTCTCGTCTTCTAATATAGATAGCCTCTCTAAGTGCTCAATTCCACTCTAATTAATTTATGATTGAATTTCAACTCATACCGACATATTATAATTGTTTTATTTTTTATCCAAAATTATTTAATGGCCCTAATGAGGATTCATGGCCGGCGGCCCTTGTAATGAAATTAAGGATCCTTGGGCAGTTAAAAAACGTGTTATCGTATCACAAAAATGCTCCGAGCGGCTGAATTAGAGGCCTCGCTTCGCGGTGGAAACAGAAAATTACTAAGGTACAATTTGTGAACACCGCTTTAATACCAGTCCACATGTTAATGTCAGCGAGAAAAAAAAAAAAATCTAACACCCTTAACTTAAAACTGAAGACACACCTAATAGAAGATGAAGAACTGGTTAAATGGATTGGTTTCCAGTTCTTTATGTCTCACGATCAGTAAACCTGCAATAGGTGCATATATTTCCATCTTTCGATATGACGAGTATTCAAATACATAACTACATAAATCATGCCTAATTTAGAATATTTATAAAATATTTTTTAGAACAAATAATTTACTGGATAGGTTGAGGATGGACCAATAATTATCTATCTATAAAAAAAATAAATAATTCTTATCAATTACACCTATACGTATATGTACACCTATGGTTTTAGGCCTTAAAATATTATAATGTTTTGTATTATTTATATTAAGTTTTTAATTTTTTTTTCTGTTATTGCAGTTAGTAACTAGCTCCTTTTATATCTCTTTATGTCAGTACATTACTTTCTTAGTTTGATTTTACTGTTTATTCAGAAATGGTATTGTTTTACTTTATCATAAACGTAAATGATAAGACAGTTTTCATATTTATATATTCACGAATAATAATAGTTAAGTAAAAAAGATGTGTTAGGCGACTATATGCATAGACAAGATAATATAATAAGACTTTATTGACATATTTACAATTACAAAACATATGTATATGTGCCGGTCTAAAGTCCTCTACATGATTAACATAGTTTTATACTTTGGTAAATGGTTTTACTCTTTAACGATTATCTGTGAACAGTAGGAAAAATAAGGGGAAAAAAAAGTAAAGAAAGAAAAATAAATATAGAATAAGAATTGAATACAAATTAATAATTAAATACAAAACAATATTAATAAATATAAATAATCAATATAATACATAACTCCAACTTAACTAGCATACATAACTCATGACTATATGTATATATACAATAGCAGTTTAGTGATTTTTAGGGAGATTTATGTGAAGAGTACATGTTTAGTTCTTCTGTACGTGTATCTTTTCAGGGAATTTTTATCATAGTTACCAATTTCTTTTACTATGGAATTTGTGTTTTTTGTAAAGCATGCTTTCGTTTGATCGAAGACCTGCTGTTTTAGAGGGAGTAAGTTTAGGTCGTGGAGTATGGTTGAGTTGATATTTTAGTATAATGAGAATAATCGTTGATGTTCCTCATGCAAATGTTTTGAACCCTTCCCAATTTATTAAAGTTAGTGGAGCAAATATTGACTAGATATATTATAGGTTATTAAGAGAGATTAGTCAAAGAAAATACAAAAAATCATCTCACACCCTTAACATAAAACTAAAAACTCAGAGGGAACTGTCTTTTGCGGATTATAGGAATGTGATTGGCACTAGATAATGGTGATAGTGGATCGGGATGGTCGGAAAGCATTTAATCGGATTTTTAAAATTTTAAAATTTGTAAAATGTTGAAAACAGAATGTATTTTGAGATCATTGTAGTACATAGCTTTGAAGCAAAGGGGTACAAATCCGAGTATCAGTCCTAGTAAGGGAGATTTGATTTTGATCTTCCTCAATAAAAATTTAATTTTAATAGCCGAATTTGGCCGACTATGGACCGCAAAGAACTCAAGTCTTCTTGACTTTTCCTCTCTTCTCCTCCCAGGACCTATTCATACGGTCGCTTCTACTTTGCCTCTCCTCCTCGTAAACGTTCCGTTTGGGTCTCCTGTTGGATGGTTTCTACGGAAAATATTCTACTTTATCAATTCTAGTCCTGAACTCTTTTTTGTAATGGACCATATGTAGAGTAATTCCAATCTCCTCGGCATCCTTCCTCACCTCATTGATCCATATAGAAGTGGATTTTAACACTGATGGGTAGTTGAAGATCCTTTTAGTCAGTCTGTCTTCATCCATTCTTAGTAGGTGTCCATAGAACGTCAACCTCCGCATCCTCATAGTGTCCGTGATTTTGTTAGCGTACTTGAATAGTTCCTCATTTTTCCTATTCTTCCAAGTCCCATCGGAGGTTTTCTAGGGAATAAAAATTTAATATAAAAAGAGAAATTTTTAACTATTAATCTCCAGCATATTACCGACGGAGATCCCAGGATGTTGTAAAAGATTGTCCAGAAGATGCAAAGAAATCATGAAAACGGTTGTTGATGACAAATTTGAAGGAACTTTTGACTAAGAAAGTCCCTACTTCAGATCAGTTCTGGCTGCTGCTTGAGTCTAACCAGACAACTGGAGATCTCAGTTTTCCAAAAGACATGGTGCTTTCATGCCATGCTGAATGAACATGGCAAGGACTTCGAACCCCTAAGCTTCAGCTATGTTGTTTCGAATACCGCCAAGTAATTTTTAATGTACCACCTGAGGGGCACTGAAAGCAAACTGTAGGAATTTATATGAATGAAACAGGAATTTATAACATGTTGTGACTGGAATATAGCAACATCGCATAACTACCTCTATTATAAAGCCCGTCCCTACAGGTGGAAATCTAAACTGGTGCAGTACAGACGTACAGACGGTACGTCTTCGTTCAGAGGACATAATATTTGAAAGATTCGATTCTTTTATATTCGATTTTTTCGTTTTCCAAGCAATATAGGTATACTCAATAGGAATTAAGAAATATGAAAAAAATTATTCTTTTTTTAAAGTTTGTCAATCAGAATCTATGAGTTATTTCACGTAAACAAGAGTGTATTACGTTATCTGTAAGTTTAGAAGGAATGGCTGTTTCTTTTTATGATTTAAAGGCATCAAACTTATAAGTAATTAACGCCATAAAAAATAATTATAAGGAACAAGAATTAATTTAAAAATCAACGATTAACGAAACATTATTAATATTGACAATTTAGGTAAAATATTTCTTGTATAGTTGGTAAGAAATATTTATTTGTTGTAGTTTTTTTCTGAAGCAGAACAAAGAACATATTGAACTGTAGTTTTCTTGCCTCTGGCGTGACTCTATTCTGTAACAATTGTCTTGTAAAAAAAACTTTAAAATAAGTAACTGAAAGGAATGAAGTAAGGTAGCTTTCTCGAAACTAGTTTCAAAAGCATTTCTTTTTTTTTTTTTTAACTTTTATTGCATATGCTACTAATGTGGGCAATAAATAATATAGATGGCTATATGATTACATTCGCACATTATGTACAATAAACAAATATAGAAGAAAAAAAAAGCTTAATTAAAATTAAAAAATAAATTAATTAAACCTTCGAAGTTATTTAGAAACATTTAAAAAAAGAATGCACCAATCACGGATAGTTTTCAATGAAATATTATTATTAATATTAATTATTAAAAATTATTTTTATTAAATTAATAAAAAAAGAATAATTTTTTTCTTATTCCTTAATTCCTATTGAGTATTAATATTATTATTATTAAATTATGTTAAAACCTTGAATTGATGTATTATTCTTACATGAAATATCTTTAATTTCTTAATATATAATTAATGTTAAGTAACTATTTTTAATGACTTGGACGGCTGGGGGATTACACATTACGTATTCATATCACCTCTCGGGTGGGTGGCTTGGAGATCTCATAAAACATGTAATTTGTAATTAGTGTTAATGATAATGTTGACAGATATGAGATTCATTATAAAATCCGATGGAAGGTGAAGAAACAATAGAGGCAAGACGATCCGAGCATCAGTCAGTTGTCCCCTCAGGTCCACAGCTCGTGCTCGCCTCGGAGTCATCATCATTTCTCAGGTGCCTTTGTACTTACCGCTAATAGATTTTAAGAGGTTCCCTAATCCTTTGTGACATCTTTTTGATGAGCTATCACCATACTAATTACAGGGTCTCAGCTTTGTGATTTAGAACACCATATAAATTATGTGCGTTGACGTTTTCCTCTGTTAGAAATGTATCTGAAAAAAATATTTTCTTAGTGGAGAATTTCACTTTATCCAGGGAAATTTATGATTTTTCATTACAAATATTTTTTTTTAGTAAAATATAATTTCAATCCCGATATATTTGTAAAAAGCATAACATTAAACTAAACAATTCTGTACTTTAACAGTCAAAAAAAGACCAAGAGTAAATTTTTGAATAATGAAAAATATTGCTCACTACAACTTAGCTGTTGTGTGTAAGGGCTTCCTAGTCATTATCGAGAAGCAATTTATTTTTAACCCATTTTCAATCTAAGCACTTGTTTGAAAAAAAAAAAAAAATCTACAAACACCTTCACTGGAATAAATGAAATAGGAAAATATATTGTTCCAGTATAAAGGAACAAGTATTTAAAAGCACTCCAGAAGCAGTTAACATATTCATGGAACTATAGGAGAATCAGTACAATGAGGAATTGAATGGTTTACAACTTCTATGATATGCAGTCTATTAGATATTAGATTATGGATAATATATATATTTTTAAAGATATTAAATTATGATATTAGTTTATTAGGCAAGTAGCAACTGTTAGGCCATTGTCTTGTTTTTTGGGGGTTTTTTTAAGACACTAGAGAAACATTATCTTTTTCTTTTTTAAAGTACCATAATTATCTCAAATATATTATTTATTTATTTTTTTAATTTATTAATATTACTTTATTTAACTTTATTTTATTCAAAAAGGTTTTTTTTTTTTTTATACTATTGTTACAATTGAAGCCACTGGTCGAAGAGGGTGTCAACTTACTATATAAATGTTCAGAAGAAGTATTTTTGCGTTACAGATTTGAAACTTTTTCCGGACAGTAGTATTTTTTTTTATAAAATTGTTTCTGTCTGGTCAAGTCCATTGTTAATTTTGGACATATGGCAACCTCACTCAAATGTTTATAGATAAATCTGTTGATAACTCGTTGCTAAAGAAAAAAAAAATCATTCTCCTACTTTGACACATCTTTTAATTGAGCAATTTAACCATATTCGCTATATCGATTGACATTTTTGTTTATTAAAACTACCCCTTGAACATGAATAAACAAAAAAAGAAAAATGTTATTAATACAAAAAAAAAAAAAAAAAAAAAAATGAGTTAACACCTTCTTCCATCAATGGCTTCAATTGTTAGTTTATTTTATTTTTTTCTTCCTCATTTAGAGGTTGTTATGTATAAAATGAATACATTTCTAATGAAGGTATTTATTAAAAGCATTGGAATCAATATTACATTTTGTCCATGAGTGAGGCAGATTTTTATATCTGTTCAACTAAAATTACTGTTTCCAAAAAACAGAAATTCACTTCTATAAACGTACAAACATATCAACAATATCAGCATTGAAATCCAGATCACTACCTAAACTAATTACGGTAAATTAAAACTACATTTTATACTTCTGATTTTTTGTATATTATTAAGAGTTTAAAATGATTATGAATATCCTATAAATTATATATCATAGAAGTAGCAAATCATACTTGGATTCTTAACCGTTGAGATAAAAAAACTTAGAGAGAAAAGGGCAAACTAGAGTTTTTCCGAGGTGTGTGGAAAACGAGAAGGAAGACGATATAGGGCGACCATGGAACAGGTGAAATGACGACATCGATAATGTAATGAAATCCAAAGTGAGATAGCGGAGGAGACAGAGCTGATTGGCAAAACTTTAAAATTATTGTTTAGGAGACACAGGTTCTTGAGGGACTTTAGAGCCAAAGAATGAGTGAAAACATTTTTTATTTAACATTTAATATTTATTTTTTTGTAAGTATGAGAATCCTTGGCACTTTCTTTTCTTCCTCCAATATGTGCCATAGTCGTTATCAGCGTGAAGGTCCCAGAGGGGAAGGACGGTTTTTAAATTGATCCAGCTAGATTGGCCATATTACCCACAATAGATGTCGTGCGAATACATCTTAACACTCTGTGTGTTCTGCATTATTTATCTGCCAAGAAATGACACCATTACGTTTTTGATGGATTACTGCCAGATTCAAGAGTTTATTAAAGCTTTGTACTTATGAATATCCAAAAGCCAACCATACGGTTAAGCATCATTGTTTAACTTCAAACACAGTTTTTGTTGTGATTATTTTAGTTTATTTATTAAAAGTAATAACTGTATAATAAACTTCATCTAATAAATTTGGTATGCTAAGAATATAATGAGACGAAAAATACTTAAAAGTAACGAGAAGTTACTCATTGCTAACGCTCCGGTCATACATTAAACCAATATTTATATACATATACAATTTGTAATTATATGATTCTTCATGATAAATAAGCATTCTTTTTCATTTTTTTTTTATCTATAAGATAAAAAAAATTCTCGTAAACACAGCAGTATAAACTTCTTTTATATAGAACAAAATTAAAAATAAAAAACATATTGCAAATTGTAGTAATGTTTTGGCTGTAGATTTAAGTGATTGATTTGTTGAGTTGAAAGATATCAATCAATATTATTTTAATTTTTTTGACTTTATATCTTTATTACATATTATAAATAGAAGAAGTTTGATAAAGCATGTTGTAATTTAAACATTGTAATTATTCTCATGTGCCAATGAGCGATTCAATCTCAAATGAATGCAATCTGCTATGAGCTTTTTGTGTAAAAAGTTTCAAAAAAAAAAAAAAATCTCCCTGACTGGGAAAAATAATACATCATTTTTTAATGTATTTGCCGCTAGTAATGTAAAAGGGCACAACTCAAAAAAAAAAAATAATAAAATAAAAATGTATAATTCAGTTTCTTGTTGTTGAAATAAATTGGAGAGAGTCGTATTATATTAAACCAGAGTTATCAAGATACAAAAACAAATTTGTAAAAACACCTTCAAATCAGACTAAATATGGGGTTCAGAAAAGTATAATAAAACTTTATAAGTAAAAAATTTCTGAAATCTTCACTTTTTGAGTTGCGACTTTTTCATTCTGGATGTGCGGTATGTCTACCTATAATATACTGCATTTCACAATTTACACTGTAGAATTAAAAAGATGAAACAACTTAAATTAAACGTGACTTTTTTCATTTTAACCAATATAAACGGTAGATCCTAGCGACAAGTGTTATATAACAAAAAATATTTTCCATTAAATTTCCGACCAGGTAAATGTCGTCAAATTTATGATCCAAGGAACACCAACAGAGTTTGAACGTGTCAAAATGAGTGTGAAAAAAAAAATGTCACACCAAAAAAGTATAGACCCCCAGGCAAAAGATATATTCCATTATGCTATATTTAAATTATATTTTTCCTTAAATGGATTGGATTTGGCCAAGGTGGAAGATATTTTGTGCAGTTTACCGAATGTAACCGGTTTAAAAAAAAATACTATATTTAAATTCTTATTAATTGTGAAGTCAAATAAATTAAACAAAGAAAATGTTTGATAAAATATAGATAAATGCGGTGGTACTTATAGCAGCTATTTAGCTCAGCTCGGCTCAGTGTGATCCTATCTGAAAGCATAATCCTCTCCTCTGACAGTCACCAACTATAAATATTTAGAGAGCTCTCCTCTTTTCTTTTCTTTTTTATTTCCTTTTTGGTCATTTTTTTTCAGAACTCATATTATTATGAGTTGAATAAAAAAAAAAAAAAAAAAAAGATGTCCCCTAGCTTGGTTTTTACACCTGTGCTACTTTATCCCTTCAGCCAGTTCAGGTATGTTAAACCTGTTCCTTTCTTTTTTTTTTTAGTCCCGTTTAAAATCACCATCTGATCAGATTTCATATATAAATTATGTCAGTTTAGAGAGTGAAGGTAGAAACATACTTGTAGAATACAATAAGGCTATTTAACTGAAACCATTGTTTATTAGCAGCGAGAATTGTGTAGTCTGCATTGCCAGGTATGGGGATTTTTCCCAACTTTTGCTGAATTTCTGGTCTTAGTTGTGGAATGGAAAATCCAAAGAAAAATGGCGTAATTTTTAAATGTTCATGTGAAACTATTATTAATACAATTTTAACATTTTTGTATTTTAAAATAATGAATACTACGGTTTTTTTGTGTGCTATATTTATTTATATATTAAATATTATCAGATGTCTAACTGGAATGATATATAGTATGCTGTATATGAAGCACCCCATTTGAAAGGGGCAGCACCGCTATATAAAGTGTTTCTCTCCTTCACCCGTATACATGATTTACAAATAAATCTGCGGAAAATTATTACAATGTATGTATATAACCGTAATGTAGCATTTCGCTCAAAATTAGTAGCAGATCAACTTTAGATGGCCTCTTGGCCATCTTATTTTCAGAGGATTTTCGAAATTTGAGTGTGTGGCAAGTGGTGCGACTAGTGCGTATGGAGTTTACTATGAAATGTTTTGGAACAAATCAGCAATATGTGTAACATTAAGATCTTCATAGATAAGTTTGTTTGTGGCATTATAATAATTGAGGATTTTGGTTTGAAAGGTTTAGTGGAGCCCCAAAGCTCAACTCCATATATCCAAATGGGTCTAATTACAGTCTCTCTAATTAATATAAATGAGTATTTTGTAATTTATTGGGAGCTTTGAATACTAATAAATGTTGGAGTAGTCGGAAACGGCGAGCAGTTTCTTGCCTTCTAAGTAGCTATAGTAATAAAATTTAAGTTATTTATAATTTATATTCAATTTTACCTTCAGTGATCGTAATAAATATCATCATCCACGCTAGTATTCAATGTTCGATCGATAATGTAAAAGATATCGATGGTTTGATCATTCATTTATAGGCTAACGATAGTAACTTTAACTAACATTATTCCCGCCAAAAATTTAAGCTTATTATGTGTTTATTTTGTTATTCAAATTTTTATTTGAGAAACCTCTATGCTTGATTTTTTTATATAACACAAGAATACATTGGATGACAAAGATCTTAAAATAATAAAGTTTAATATATATATATATATATATATATATATATATATATATATATATATATATATATATATATATATATATATATATATTGTTTTCACATAATACCTATACATTGAATTGTCACAAGTGTGAATTTTTATTTGAGAATTTCAGATGAAAAAGGTGGTTTCCTTCGAATTAAGAAAATTTACCCCACTTCACAGGGGAAAATTGTCACCTGGCAACACTGTTTATAGTACATTTGTAGTTCACTGTGATGAAGAATAGTTATTGCTCATATATTCAGTTGGGTGTAAACTTTTTGTTAAATTTATATTCACTTTAATTTCAAAAAAAAAAAAGTTTTATATAAATATAAATATTTTTTATGATCTTTTATTGAAAAAAATATAACCTTCCTCATTCAAAGGCAAAATTCTCTAAAATACAAATTCATCAATTATTTATTTAAAAAAATCTAAAATAAAGGCAAACCAATTAGAATAAAAAAAAATATGATATCAATCGAAAAGAAAAATATAATTACAAAAGACAAATAAACTAATTAATTTAAAAACAAAATTTAAAATACATTTATACTTATTTGCAATATTTAAATTCATACTTAAAACTTCCAGATCAGCTTCACCCCACCATGAGAGGGGTCAAGCTGGATTCCAGGAGACCAAAGCGTTTCACTTCATTTTTGCCTAGCTATTTTAAAAATATTAATATTACATAAATATTAATGGTTGACCCGTGGATAGATCTGGTGGAAGGACATACTCTAAAATTATTCTTACCACAATTCCAATATAATCACGGTTCTGATTCCGTTAGATCAAAATTTATTATTTTTTACTAAGGTTTTAATATCATCTCGAAAAGGCAATATTTTTTCTCCATATAAATGATCTATACTTAATTTTACATCCATCTATTTACACACCAGTCTACAGTAATGAGCACATTCTGGTGTACCAGTTAGTATATATTAAGTTAGTATATAATTTTTTTACTTGTTTTAACCAACTTTGGGGTACGCTAGATCAATCAATTTTAAGTGCACTGTTACTTTCTTTTAGACCAGTATTGTAAAAAATGGAGGCAGTAAAAAAATATTTAGCCAGTCCTATTTTGGGCCCATTCTAGGGATATAAAAAACAATTCTTCTTATTAATTTTATCTATTTTTTTTTTTTTTTTTTTATTAAATACTAATGTGTAATTTCCTTTCTTTTTATTTCCTTTTCTTACTATTTTTTTTTATAAACTTTTTCTTCTAATTTTTGTTATTATTAATATGGTAACATTGTAATTATATTTTTTCATCCTTTAATTTATTGTTCTTTTATACTTATTCTTTAGTTACATTTATTCAAATTTTATTAGCAAGCATATCTGTTTTGGGTGTCTCTTGCAAGAAAATATACCCTTACTACTCCTACTGTTATAATATTATAAATATTTTTAAATCATCCATGTAAGGTTTACCAGGACGTTCTAAAAATAAAATGAAATAATAAAAAAATTAAAAAAAAATCAAGAATATAAATATTTAACTACTAGACTGCAATGAATAGGCGGTATTTTTGGCAAAACTGCCAAATCCACCAACACCAAGACCACCTCTTTATATTAAAACACGTTAGAGAGTGCAGAGACATAGATGAGGAGCATACAGTCACCTTTTTGAAAACATGTAATAAATATATTAGCTTATCATAAAATGCAGATTGTAAATTGAAAAAGTCAAATCAATGGACCTATATATACAATATAAAGTAGATAAATAATAATTTCAAAAAAAAGTTAATAATATATTTTACATGTGTAAGATACCATAAACGTTCTCTTGAATGAAAATCAGTGGGGTAAGAGCCAATGCCCGTCAGCCCTGACTTGTTAAAAAAAACTTCAAATAATATTTTCAATCTAATCATTTTTTATATTATAATAATTGTACAAATTTCGCATAGAACTTTGTATGTATTTTCACGTTACTACTCTGAGTTATTTTTAGAAGAGAATTATTTATTGCTATTTATAGCTATTTATTCAAATTGATTTTTCTTTTAATTAGATCTTTTTTTTTTTTCAAGGTTCTTTATAAAGAAATCGTATTTAAAAATTTAGAAAATATGGGATTATTGATTGATAGCCAGTTCTTGTTTAAGAAATATTTCAAAATTAAGTGATGAAATATATAATCAAATTTAGGTAGTGAACCATTATTGAAACTCCTTCATATTTCTGATTTAGTGTGAATCATCAGACCATCCGCTTATTTCACAGTTATTATAGATAATTAAAATTTAGGTAGTGTGTCGTCAAAAAATAAAACAGTTAAGTATAAAAATAAAAGAGTAAAGTATATGTGTGTGTGTTTGTGGTGAGATGGAATTATCACAAATAACAGATAATAAAAACGCATAAAAATTAGATCAGAAAACGATATAACTGAATTCCTATTTCTTGTCTAATCAGTTTTCCATGACGCGGCATGGGAGCAATAAAGGGTAATAAGTGGGCTTTTCCTCGTGGTTTTCCTGCTATTAGCGACACCTAACGAACCTCCAGCATTGATATTTTCATTTGTCACGATAATGTCTTGGTGACTTTCATAGTGCCGCCAAACATAAAGTAAGGCAGGCTTGATTTTTGTTTTGAATCGACATCGGTCGAAAAAAAGTGTACAGTTAAGTTTCTATTGACAGATAATTATTTCTGGTAGTGATTTGTCCGTACCAAAATCTTTTCATTCTCGATAAAGGCACCGATTCCTAAACATCGATTATTCTTAATTCTCGGTTCGGATACCTCCTCGTTTCAAAAATTAATTCTACAGCAAAAAATAAGAATTATGAAGCAAATCAAAATCATTAAAAGTATTTAGTTAATAGTTTTTATCAACTAGTTAATTATAATTCAGATAAATGTAAAACGGAAAAAAAAATCATTTTACAAAACTTACTTAAGAAGAAAAATAATTTAGAGGTCTTGGACTTCATTTACTATTTAATTTATCGCGAATTATACTGAAACCTTTTATTTATTACTGTAAATAAGATGAAACAATGGTCTTCCTCTATATGTTGTTTTAATTACGTATGAAAATGTGTTTGAGCATTGAATAAAATGAAAAATAATGTCTATTTCGTGATGGTCATAATCCTCTAAAAATAAAAAAAAAAATTAAATGGTATGGAATTTCTCTGGTTGAATTTATTTTGTTAGTCATATCGTAATCCTTGTTTATTTCGGACGTTTGAAATTGTAATTTTATTTCTTAATTTTCCAATAGCAAATAAATATGAAAAAAATTTAATATTGAAGAACTATGTGACATTTGGCTTGCAGTAATATTGATTGATTTTTTTTCAGAACTGTTTTAAAGTCTGTGCCAAACAGTGATGAGCTAGAACAAGAAAGTTTGCTATGACATTGATAATGAAAACACATGTTGTTTTTTAATCAATAGAGAGAAGAACCGATGTATAATAATCACAAAAACATAATAAAAAATAATTAGGTGTTTCAAAAATGTGTGTCATCGATTATCGGTATCAGTTCTTAACTCAAGAATCGTTAGAATCTTGACATCTGAAATCGACACATCCCTAATTTCTCGATATGTTATGGCAAATTTCACATAAATATTTCTATAAGAATCACGTAATTAAAAAAATAAAGAAACAAAGCCTTAGCTATAAAGCTTTACTATTTGAAAAGCTATTCAAATATCTATATTTCGTTAAACATTAAATTATCTTCTAAAATAATCGAATTATTTACTTATAAAGAACGTGAAAAGCAGCACTTACAGTGGTACAAGGAACTTTAGTAGAAAGAAAGAAAACTTTATTCTGGGACAAAGTCCCTTAAGAATAACATTAAATAATACAAAGTAAGATCATAACTGGCCGAGAGGCTGTTAAAAATAAAACAACATAGGTAAAATTAAATACAAATATGTATGAAAAAAATACAGAGAAAAACTAGAAAAAGAAAAAACTATTAATAAAAAGAGAGTGAAAAAATAAATTTACAAATAAAGAGGTTAATACTGTAAACAAAATTGCAGAAGAGAAAAAAACAAAACAGAAATATAAAAGATAGAAACTCAAAAATTAGCATTACAAGAAATCAAAACATTATCATAGTCAAACTATAATTTTGGCTAATGTTTTATGTCTGACGTTCTTAGTAAATAAATTAGACGATTACATACATAGTACATACATCCTTATAATTAGAGAGCGTCGGGTCGGAGGGAAAGAAGATGGTGAAAGAGTAGTGTTTTGAATGTTCCAAGGGAAGAAGCATTGCGGATACAGGGGGGGGGGGGGGGGAGGGAATTCCAAAGAGTAGAGGATCGGACAAGGAAGGAACGTTGGAATGCAGTACTTCTGTGGGATGGAGTATAGAGATCGGAAAGACGAGATCTTGTATGCAGTGATTTGATAGCAGACTTGAATTACAGGTTACTGTAAATAAAGGGAGGGTGACGGGTGTTGATAACTTGGAATAGGTAGGAGGCCTAGTAAGTACTTTCTGCGGAAGGAGGGGAAAAGCCAATTTAAATCAGTATAGAGATGCGAAACATGGGAACTTCTCGATGTTCCGAAGACAATCCTGATGAAGCAATTCATGATGCGTTTAAATCTGTCTTCAAGAATCGTCGAGAGCCCGCCATATATCACGCTACCATAGTCAAATTGGGGGAAGATAAGGGAGGATACTAGAAGTTTGCGTGTGGGTAGGGGAAGGAGGTGACGGGATCGGTGAAATAGTTTTAGGATACCGATTGACCTTCGGGAGATTTGTGCGATATGGGATTTCCAGGAGAGGGTTTGATCAATGGTTAAGCCTAAATTTTTAACAGAGGAATGGAAAGTTATTGGATGACCATTAAGGAATAATGTGGGAAAATTGGCATTTGAATGGAGAAGGGAATGTGATCCTATGGCAATTGCTTGAGTTTTAGCTGCGTTTAATGTTAATTTGTTCAGATTTGCCCAGACACAGGTTTCGTCTAGGACTTCTGTGCTCTGATATTAAAAATTATTTGAAATATTTTTCTGATCTATCATCCAAAAACAAAGCTGCTGGTTTAAATTCATATGAAAATCTTATATATTTTCCCCATCTAGCAGTTCATCGTGACACCTCTCCCTTGCAAACAGCTGAAGTTCTTTGAATAAATTTACAATTGATGTTTCACTTTCAGGAACTATTTCAACATGGTTTAATGAAAATTACAATGATAATTGATTTTTCCCTCTATTTTTGATGATTTTATTCGGTTCTGGTAAAATCCCTTTCTTTCATTTCTATTGTAAAACATTCAAAATTTTACTGAATTTTAGAATTCTGTCAATAAATCAATAAATCATATAATTATGAAATCACTTAGGATTTATTTAATGAAATGTTATGAAATATACTTATGTTTATACTCTCTTTTATTTAATAAATTCTTCAAATTTTTTTTTTTTTTTTTTTTTTTACTACACAGAAAATAAATCATCAGTTACTCCGGTCGTTACAGCCGTTATTTCTTTTGGTCCCCTTTTGACGCTAACTGTGCTCGGCAGCGAGACGAAAAAATGAAGAAATATAGACCCAAATAAAAAAAAGGAGTTGGGAGCATTCAAAACTACACTGCCTAACTAGGCGTGAATGGTGTCTCTAAGCATTAATAGTTGTCAGCATTATAAGATCCCAAATTTCGAATTTTATTCCGTTAAATTTAGTTTGAATTTAACTACAAAAATACTCATCTACTAGGAATAGCATAGAAAAGAAAAAAAATCGTATTATGCTAATAATATAGAAAGAAACATAAAATCGTTTTCTTACTTATGTATTATTTCTCTAAAATGTTGTGAGTATAGTATTTAGAAAATGTTCTTCTTAGAAAGAAAGATTATTAAACCTTTTATATTTTTAACATTTTATAGATTCATTTATTTATTTATCAGTTTTCTAAAGTGTATTTAGTATATTTATGCATTTTCTCAAACCTTTTTTCGTTCTTTTTTCTTCTTACAATCCTTCTTGTCTGATAAATATCAATCATTAATAAGTGTCTCTTGTTTTATAAATACTCATTGTCTGAAATTAATTCAGCTAAACAATTGTACTATCTCTTTAATTTTGTTATTATTCTTCTAGGACATTAAGTCAAGGTAAAGAATATTATTTATTAATTTCTACAATTTTACTCTCGGAGGCATCCATTTAAGTTTATCAGCGTACTTAAATTGTAAAATAAAAATATTGGTTACTCTATTTTTTTCCTGTAAAACCGTTTAGATCTTTGTGAAGGGGTTCTGCACCTAAATCAATAAAAATGCAATATAACTAGCGAGTTTGTGTTTTCAAGTGAGTGCTCCATGGTGTTGGAATCTTCAGTACTTTACAACAAATAAGGCAATTTTCATTGCTTCTTGAAAAGCCATCCAGTTTTGTGCAATGTAGCATCTGTCTGTGTTCCTGTGAATACATGAGTCTGTTCCTAATAGCTTTCATGTAAGATGTGAATAAAATCTTTTAATTCATTCTGTCGTTATTCTGTAGATTGCATATTTTTACATATGAAATATAAATACAAAATTTTTGTTTACAATGGTTTTGGTGAGCTATTTACTAGAAATAGGCTGTGTTCTCAGTATTTACCTTAATAATAAACTCTCATCCTTAAATATCAACATTTCTTTACAAAAGGTATGTGTCAGTGTTCCTTTTTTGTATTGCAATTTTAAAAAAAAAAATATGAGTTTAATTTTAGATGGTAGTGAATCTTACATTTATTTTCATGTTCATTAGTAAATTTAACTGAGATTTCAATCAGTCTTCATAGCATATCTATATTAAGAACAAGTATCCTTAAATGCATCTGCTGCTTAAGATTGACTTGGATGTTGGGTATTATGAAAATAACTAAGACACAAAAATCGTTTTCATTTCTTTGCATATATTATATAGTTGATAAATACATAATAGACAGCCATAACATTATATATACACCACGATCACAATATATAGATATATACAGAAGTTGCAACAAAAACCAACAGAAAAAAAACAAAAATAAAAAAAAAAAGTTGGAAGGAACACACATGGGTAGAATTAACATTACAAATAATCACTAACTTAGTATCAATGGGAATAAATTAAGTACACACTTTTTAAAATTTTATTTATCTATATATTATTTATATTTATAGATTTAAAAATAAACGAGAAACTATTTTGGAACAAAACCAACAAGTTTCACATCTTCAAATATCTACATTTATGACACCTATTTACATACTGAAATTCTTTGGTTTGTATTAGGTCTATGCCTCATGCTTCTACATTTAAAATATTTACAATATTAATTTTTCGGTTAATTTACAATAAATATGTGGGAGGATACAAATTTTCTACACAATTATTTAACAAACAACAATTCAATGAGACCTGTACAATTTTAAATATATTATCAATGGTGGCTTTTAAATCAAAGTAATCTAATTTTTTACTTAATTATTATAACACATTATTAATTAGATACACGTTAATTGGAACTGACACAACTTAAATTTAAGTAATTTATACTCCAAGAACGTTTTGAAGTATTTATTGCACTCATAACTTGTAAAATACACGATTTAGTTCAAAGGAACAACTAGTAAGAAACAGTTAGTAGTTCCAATGGAATTATTGGCCATTTGTCAACCGTTCTTGGTTCCCTTTCTCAAAGACTAACCAGAACTGTTGTTATAAATAAACGTGGCTTTAGCCTATAATATTTAACGATTGGCATTCGTCATAGAAAATGTATTAACTTATACATACAAAACATATAGTTACATGGAATGTTGGAATTATTCATTATGTTTTGAAACGTTTTCGTAGTTTGTGGAAATGGTCTGAAAGATTATTATTTTTTTACTTTCATCTTAGTTTAACATTCGTTAAGGTCAATGAAGAAAATGTAAAAGAAAAAATTAGCTTCTCATTCGAACCCCCTCAACGTTATCCATAAGCTTACCAATCAATGAATTGTAATTATTTTTCTCTCCCATGTTTTATAAACTGAATAGGAATATTACTCAAAACTTAACTTGTAACTCAATTTTATATTTTCCTCATTAATAGAGGTATTTTGTGAATTTATCATTAGTTGAAGAGGTTCGAAATGTGAACAGAATATCCTTTGATTATTGTCAAGAAGATACAGAGATTGCTGGTAGGATCAGGGATTAAATGTGGACCCATTTTTCAAATGTTAATGTAGTTCTGTTCGGTGTGATATTGAAGATAAAACGTCATTATTAACTGGACTAGTTCCGTGCCGGAGACACGCCCTGGACACTGTAAGGACTGTAGCGATGCGAGGCGGGCCTAGGAGATCCGGAGCCCGAAGGCGGGGGTGTGAGCTGAGGAGGCCTGGGGGGTAGGAGGCCGGGGGGCCACTGGCCCCAGAGGGGGAGGCGGGCAGGCACCACGAGCGGCGGCCACAGGGAGCGGGCCTTCTCCAGCATCGCCGCAGACAGGAGGGAGCTGTTGTTGTTCTCAGCGTCCACTTCCGAATACAGCCGCAGCGGCCGCATGAAGTGCTGCTCCATCAGCATCATGTCCATCGGGTCTCTGCAACATAAAAATTTTTATTAGTAACTGAAAATATAGAAATAAATAATATCAACTAAATAAGCTTTAGGATTGTAAAGTGTTTCTTATGGTAATGATCATCTTAAAATCAGCTATATATTAAAATTATTTAGCTTCTTTTTAAAGCTATTTATTGAAATTCACAACTATATACAAATACACTTAGTAAATAAGATGATAATGCTCTTAATACCATGTCATTGCTTGTAAAACCTCTACCTATTGATAGCATTTCAATGTGTTCTATATTAGAAGGTCCCAAGGCCGTCTTTTGAGACGCCTTGAAAGATTATCTGGAATAGTGTAGGAAGCTAGTTTAGATATCAGAGGATTTGAATAGCTATAAAGATTACTATGAAAGAATAGGTATCAGGTTTGAACGTCAGAAACGTTAAGTACATTAAGATCTTTGTGGATGAGTTTGTTTGGCACAAAGTAAAGAGGATTTAAGATTTTTCTAGGAATTTGGGATTGAAGCATTGGATACGAGATGAATTGAATCATTTAGTGTAGCCCAAAAGCTCAACTCCATATATCCAAATAGGTCTAATTACTATCTTGTAAATGAAAATGAGTTTTTTTTAATTAATCGGCAGGATGTTGGCAGTATACACCATTTAAAGGACCGGGATCTGGGATACTCCCTTGAGGAACACCGGCAGATTGAGAAGAGAGGAAAGAATAATGAACATTTAAAATTATTATTAAAAGTAACTTCATCATCCAGTGATAAATGTATTTGATGTATGTATGTGATGTATTTTTCTTTGAATAACATTTATTTTCTAATAATGATGATTCAGGTAATAATTTTTATATTTGAAAAGAAATATTGTTTTATAAATTTTTCATTAATGGAGTTAACTAAACTGTTTTTTCCCACAATTTACCTCCCTTTCCCTTTTCTAATAGAGTTTACCACGAAAATATGAGTAGCCAAGTGGATGAAGGATTTGGATTGTTTATAACTAATTATTTTGCTAATAAGTTATTTTATAATACTTATTTTTACTGAAATATCTGGTTGATGATGAAACAAGGTTGTAATGAGGACTATTTTGCTAATGTTGATACAGCCTAGAGACAGTAGGGAACTTAATCAATTATAAATTCCTCACTTTCTTTAGATTTAAATAATTTTATTCAGTAAATATTAAATATAAAATTTCTCTACGCTAATAACAGAGCATAATATTAAATTATTGAAAAATACTTTTTAACTAAACTTAAATCGACGAAGTTTATGCTACAACTGCACGAGATACCGCCAGAGAATCGTAATGCGAATGCCTATCAGCCAAATCATGGAGCTACCAGAGACCAGATGGGCGAGTGTGTGGAGGGGATGTTCACTGTTCAAATTGGCCGGATCTTGAACAAAGAGGAGATTAGACCAATTTGTGCAGTTTGCCGAATCCGTGGCGGAACAAGCTGTCATGCGATCCAGCGGTGACCGGTTAGTAAGGGCACCAGCTCGTGAAGTCACTCCCCAACCAGCCAGAAAATTTCTAGTGACCTTTCTTTTTTAGTTAATTCCATCTAGTCTGGTTTTTAGAAGTCGGTTACATCCGCTCCAGTGTCCACTATTCCTTTTTTCAAGGAATAAGTAAGAAAGTATCATTTCGACACCAACGGTTTTACAATGAAGTGGTATGGTATGCAATCAACTCAATCGCCAGATTTTCCCCAATTTAAGGATTTCCAAATTATAAAGGCTGGGTGTTCCCTAGAACAGTCTCCAAACCCAGAAGTCGACCAATGACTGATGTTACAGAAATTAAATATTCTCCTTTAGGCATGACTCGAATCCGCGCCCCGGAGTTTGGGGTTCAGTGCTACCCCACGCCGTTCACGGTAAGGATAACTTCCGCCATTGTTGTCCTCCAGGATACTGTTTTAAAATATTTAACGGTTTTAAGATGGGGGACCTTAAAAGGACACTTTTTTAAAAATATTTAACGATTTAACTGTTTTAAGATGGCGGAAGGATATTCATTCGTTGTTAACTCATTCTAGGGGAGGCTGGAGACTTCTATAAGGACACTGTTTTACACAGAATTACATAGAGTTACATACATAGATATAGAAGCGCGCCGTACGCTACTTTAGTTTATTAGTTGTTATTTATAATTCTAATACTTCAATTTAAATTTCCTTTCCTTTAAAAGGTCATACACTGGACCAATACCGAATTAATGGGTGTGCAAACGTTGAAGGCACTTATAAATTGAATATACGCCAGCAAGTATATAACTAAAACAGGATTAAAAAAAAACTATTTAACGTATGATATTTTCTCATAATAAACCAACTTCCACTCTAACTGGTAGATTTAGAAGACACCAAGAAGAGACTGAGAAGAAATAGAAGACATAAAGTTAAGAGAAGAGAAGGGGAGAAGTTGGGGATCTGTAAGGACGGCTAAGTGAAATAGATAAGGGAGCGTGCGTAAGGTAGGGGATGGTTGAGCTGACTGGAATTGCTCCAAACAAGAGCTTGGGACAGCTAAGTCCCCGGCTAAGCCCCAGCTAAGGGGCGGCAGATTGAGGGATTAGCTGGGGTGCCGCCTCGCAAATTAGCCCTCTCCCTCCAATACACAACTTATTATGTGTTATAAAGGGATTTGGATCTAGTAGCACCCTTTACGTCTAATTCTATCTCCTAGCTTTCCAGATAAACTTATTCTTGACGTCCGGGATTACACTTACATCTAACAAGATTTATTTTTTCGTTTCTGAGACACACTTAACAAATTTATATTAAAATTTGACTTTATAACATATACATTCAGTTGTATTTTTGTATTATACTTCCTTATTTATTTATTTATTTATTTTTTGTTCCTTAAGTTTATTGAAAAGTTTATCTCGAAAGTTCCGTTGCCCGAAATGCATCTAAAATAAAACTTCAAAATAAATAATTAGAAATCATTTTTATTAATCATAATAAGCTTCATTCCTCTCAATAGATTTCAGGCAACAAGATGGCTCCTCTGAATAGAGTTTTGAATCCTTATTAACCATTTTTGATTTCTACTGTCTTGTGATCAATAAATTTTAATAAATTAAGTCCGTTACAAAATGGCAGTTGGTAGCTAGAGATCTGGAGTGGGCGGTTGAGGTAAACTCATAATGAAGCTCTTACAATTTCAGAGCACTTTTCATGACGTTTTCAATTGTTCATTCAATTCCTTGAGATGCGTCGTTCGCTTTGTAATGCTTTGCAAGTTTTTGAACGATTCTGGGATGTTCAAATATCGCAAAATTTCGTCCAAGCTGAAGTCTCCCTCCCGTACTTTTTTAAACTATTTTTGAACAGTTGCTACTTTGTATAAACTCACGATATAGTAAAGTAGCAATTTATTTATGTTTCTCGTTCTTTGGGTCCTTTTCCTACCGATTTTTAAGTCATAAAAAGAAAATCACGTAAAAATGAGTAAAAGCTGAATTGTCTCCAAGTAGTGAAATTTTGACTAGATCAATCGTCTTGAATTCCTTTTGTGCCTAAAATATTTAAATTATGAGTAGAAACTCTGTAAGTGTTATATATTGAATTCATTATCTCACCATAATAATTGTCGGCTAATAAAATAATTGTGGTCCCTATTTGAAATGCCGGTACATAATATGAGGTATAACTTTGCGTTTCATGTAATCATTAGTGGTAAACACTAATACGAATAATAATAATTTTTTTGTGATACTATTTCTGATTCTATGTTAGGAGAATAGTCAGCCACGAGTCGGACAGGCAGAAAAATTGCGTTAGAGCATTAGTGCTCAGTTTTTGCGACAGAAGAAAGAGGTGTTTTGCGAGGCGTCAATTGATTGTCGGTTAAGGTTGAGCTAATGACAGAGCGGCAGGTAGGCGGGACCAGCTCGTGTCTGCCTCCACATGTTCTGCGGTAGCCCTAGCTTGCACCCTGCTCCTCTCAGAAACCACATCCTTTGTCAGGATAACAATGTTTCCAATAATAGTATTGTTTTCTAATAACACGCCTATGTATGTTGCAGGATATATTAAAATATATAAGAACTCATAATAGCATGAGCGCTATCTCATGCGTAACCATTAGTCATTATAATGGTTTCACCATTATATGTAAAATTAATTTATTAATTATGGGAATATGTATGTATAAGAGTAAAATTATATCTCATATATTGTTAGTTTAGTATAACAAAACTTATGTGAAGAGAAATACATTCAATTTTTCCAGGGGTTTTGCATTCAAGCTAATTCGAAAGAAATTGATTTATTTTCTATACATATCTTTTTTAATATATTACCTAAAAAAAATTAAATTATTTATTTTCTAAATATATTACATTATTTATTTAAAAAAATAAAAATTTCTTTATTTTCCACAAAGCAGACTAAAATGATAAAAGCTGACTGTCATTTTCGACTTCTACACTTACTATAAAAACGTTTACACCTTCCGATTAATTACGAAAGACTAATTTAGAGAACTGTGCCAGAAGCACGATTTGGTAGGCTGAATAAAAATAGGAAGGCAGAGATGGTTGGGGCATGTCGTGAGGATGGAGGAAAAATGATTCACAAGAAAATCTTTGGAGGGGAACCCTAGAGGATCCAGGAAGAGGAGAAGAGCAAGAAAAGTGTGGTTGGGAGGTATAAAGAAGGACATCACGAGCCAGAGTGTAATAAGATAGAGACGGTTTGCTTTGGTGAAAGAGGAATGGAAGCGAGTGGTTGAAGAAGCCAAGGAACATAGTGCCACTAAAAAAGATGACCATTTAGACATACGGAGTTGAGCTTTGGGGCTCCACTAAACCACCCAATTCGCCTTGAATCCTTTTATAGTAAACTCTAGTGTAGTAAAACTCTTGAATTATCATTCTAATCCATAAATCTGTCAACTCCAGTCCCCTTCTGTTTCCGATAACCCTCCAAGCCGTCTAAAAATAAGATGGCCTCGGGACCTTGTAATATAGAACCTTTATTCAAGTTCCAATATGTAATTGCTTTACAAACAATTGAAATGTCATTATCTTCACATTTAGACATATTTTCATTTTATTTTATACAGTTTAAATTTTAATAAATAGATAAAAAGAAAAGCAAATATTTCTAAATATTCATTTATTTATTGTCTATAAATATTCATTTATCGCTAGTTGAGAATCGTAGTGGCGTAAGTCCGAAATCATAAACTTTTGCAAAAATTCAAACTAAATCTGCTTCCGTTTAATTTTTTTTTCTTTTATCTTTTAACCCGTTACCTGGACAAATCCGATGTCTGTACAGAACTGACATCGCCGTTCCATCCCTAAACATCAGGCAAGGCGATGAATCAACTTAACGCCACTTGTGCACCGAAAACATGAGTCATCCTATAGTCGTTTGGTCCTATAGACTCGGAAATAGATTGTTTGTAGTTTCGCCACTATAATTCTCAACAGGCGTTATAACCTTCAAGGAAACTAATAATGATCATCTGATAGCCTATTGATGAACTGACAAAGGAAATGGAAGAAATATATCATCTTAATTCTCGGTTTCCCAAAATGATGTATAGATGGAAGATATAAAAAGGATAATCAATTTTCAGAAATTGAGAAAAAACTAGACGTGAAGAGGTTGCTAATTACAGCAAGGCGTAGTTAGAGGAAGTACCGTATAGGTGCCGCTGGGGGTAACAATTAGCCCAGGATGTGGGAGTGGTCTCATTAATTCACCGTTCTGCGCCCATACAGGAGAGCGGAAAATGTTTTTTCCAATTTCCATCTTTTTCTTTTCTTTAAATCCACTTTACCGCCTACCATATGGGCTACAAAAACCAGCTGTTTCACTTCTTATCCTAGCCTCAGAATGGCCATTCCTGGTTAATGGCCGTTAGACCTTCAAGCTAATAGTACCCCCTCACGAATCGGATTTCTCAATGGTACCTGGAATCAGGTTTTTTACAAAAAGACAATGAAACATTTGACGGTCTGTATTTTATTATAGCTTTATCCTTATAGTATAATCGAAGAGGTGTGTTTGCTGATTGGATGGGAATATCTAGTAGGTCGTTGAGGGGGATTAGTCAGTGGAATTTAAAAAAATCTCCAATGTTGAAATTAACAAAATATATTTTCAATTTGCCAATGTTTCGGTCATGTCAATGATGGCCATCATCAGGGTTACACTAAGAAATATTCGAATACAGAATCAGGAGGGAAAAGAATAAAAAAGCAATCAGATTAATTGAAAATCTTAAGCTACATTTTGCTACTTTTAGAGGTTAATAGTTAGTTCCTTAAAATTTTTAGTGAAATAATGCAGTATCTGTTTTACTTATTTTTTACAATAAACTGGAATAAATCAATGGTTTTTCAAAAATCCATCTATCAATATTATATCCTAGGTCCAGGATTAGCAAAATTGTGCGGTTTTCAATAAGGAATTTTTCATCGTTTTACTATACCGTGTATTTGCTCTAAAATTACCATTTTCAGCAAAGTAAATACCTTATTAAGAAGCATCAATTTTTCATAAAGTAGATATCAAAAATCCAGCTTCTAACTTTAATAGTTTACTCGTTTTCAAAGTAACTTGATTTACCAACTTCTTCACGACAACCACCCATATTTCACGAAACCCTAGAAGATAATAGTTATACATTCAGTTTTTAAACTAGTAATTGATTAAAGGATTTAATATTGTTCTAATTGCCTAGATATAATATTTGCTAATAAAATTCTGGATAAATAATTAGAGAAACAATTTGGGAACGGAAGTGAGAGAGAGTGTCGATTTCGGCAGCTGTTAATTGAGGTATAAAACTCTAATTAATAGCAGCGCTGAGTAATAAATGTCAAAAGAGTTATGATTTATTGCGAATGAGTTCCATAACAAGAGAGAAAGATAATAGGGGAATAGGAAGAGAGGAAGCAATTAGAGAGCTACTTGATAAAGAGTAATCTCATCTAGGCTAGCGATAATGATGTTTAGCGGGGCAGTTGTGGTGTGTGCCTCTTGTGGTGTGCTGTGGTGGGTCCTACCCTCTCATTTACCTCCGCCCGCTCTCTCATTAGACCCCAACGGAGTCATTTATTCCTCTTTTTGATTTTTATTTCACCTCCTTTTACTTTTTTCTTTACTCCTTTTTTTTCGTTTTCTCCTTTTATTTTCAAGCCTTCCTTTCGACGGGGAGCGGCCCTTTCATCCTCGAGGTGTGAGCCACGGTCACGTGACCCGTCGTGCCAAATCTGCCGACCTCTTGCCCCTGTTATATTACCCTCAGGCTTCGGGCTACTCTGGAAATTGTAGCTCAGATTTAGGTTTCTTCGCTCCGTTGTGAAATAATCTTAAATGTTTGGTGTTGTTCTCAGCTAAATCCATCGTGAAAATGTCATTTCCTTGATCTGTTCATTGCATGTCGGCAAATCTGTGGGCTGAATTCAAGATTAAGACATTCATGCAGAATTTTTCATGCTTATTTCAGACGAATAGTTTCTAAATTCGTCATGCAATTAAGAAATTAAAAACAATTACATTTTGTAAAAAAAAAGTGTGTACACCCATTGTTGAAGTACTTATTCATTTTTTTAAAAATTAGTTTACTTAATTTTATTAAAAGGAAACTATAAGGCTATAAGGACACTGTTTTTCAAATTTATTATTACTATAAACCTTCCTAGAACTATGAATATGCTATAGTTAAGATTTGGTACAGTTGGGTTTAATAGTTTTTCCATTGTAAACTCTGTTGCAGAATAGCTTCATATCGGTAGATTTTTAAACTGCACTGGGATCCATATGCCACTCCATTTAATTTTAGCTTTCATAACAATTGAATTGAATATAATTAAATTTTATCCTACAACTTCGTTACTTCTCTCGAATGGTGCTTGCCACTTATCGGTCCTTTATCAAACTTCTCTGCACACCACATATTTATCAATTTTTTATGGTAATATAATTGAAAATATTTTAATTTTTTTTTTTTAATTTTATTTATTATTTTTGTTGATAATTGAAAAAAAAACTTTGAAAGTTCCCAGTTTCTTCAAACCTGTTGATGATTTTTCTCGTCTGTTGAGTGATTTCAGGTAACTATTTTGCTTAATATGATAGGAAAGACTTTCCTTTCTTGCTTAATATGATTAATTTTCTGACTTCTACGAAAATCTCCATATGTGAACAAACATAATTTTTACTCTACTTTCTTGAACGGAAACAGATATTAGAAAACTAGGAGGATTGACAAGTTTTGATTGTATATTTTCTGTCTAAGAATAGTGTACAAGGACTTTTTTTGCTATACATTTTCTTACTAAATTAATTAAACTTTGATTAATTAATTAAACTTTGAAAAAAATACATTGATAAGTATTGATTTTTACTAACTTTACTAATTTTTACTAACTGTTTCACAATCTCTTTAAAATTATCAGGCACTATTCATTAAAACCAGTTCGGCAACACCGCCATTTCTACATTCAAGTGACATATTTATAAAAAGTAAATATAAGAATAAAGAATAAATTTCATTAATTAATGTATCCGCAATAAATGTTGCTAGGGGTGCTTCAGCTAAAAAAGTTGTTAAATTGAAATTGTTAAATGGTTTGCAATTGAATATTTCAGGGACCAGGGTTTTTTTTTTTTTTTTTTTTTTTTTTTTTTTTTTTTTTTTTTTTTTTTTTTTTTTTTTTTTTTTTTTTTTTTTTTTTTTTTTTTTTTTTTTTTTTTCCTCTCTAAATGATCCATAACTAACTAAATTCAAAAAATATTTTTTAATGACTTCTAACTTATATCAAACTTGCATCTTAGGATTTGTTTTGTCCATGCAACATTCAAATAATAAAGTAATAATAAAAATATGTTTAATAAAATATAAGTGCTGCCTGATCATAAAAACCAATCATGATCAGAAAGAGAAACTGACATTTAATATATTTGCTGAAATTATTAATTAATTAAAAAATCTTTTTATATTTTTTTGTTAGTGAATGATTTTATTTTATTTATATTATATGCATTTAGCTTACTTTTTATGCTGATATTTGAATATCGTAATCTTTCTTATTGTATTCAAGATTTTTATATAATATTTAAAAACCCTTTAATATTTAATAAGTTTTCTTATTTAAAAAAAAAAAGTAATTCGAGACAGACATGACAAGGTGACAGAGAAGGAATCTGTTTAGCAAGTAAATGCCGAAATAAAATCTTTATCGGACGTTTAGTTCGTTCGTGTCGTTTTCGCTTTTTTGATGTCATATCTCGAAACAGGATTCCGAGGATTCTTAACTTGGCTGGAGAATGTTGAAAACCCACGTCAGGTGATACTATCTCAGCAGCTGATGGGTATGAAGTGACAACGTGCTCCCAAACCCCCTCACCATAATTTGACGAACTTATGTGAAATTCCTTCTAAGATAGGGCCTGTGAGGTTCTACTTATCGCTTTGGAAAAAGTCCGAGAAATTCTCAAATAAATGAATAGACATAAAATAAAACAATAAAAAATGTGCGAACGGCCACGTATTAAATACGTATTTGTCGATGAATATACTTGAGAACATTTTTGGTGGGATTGAAAATTTTTAAAACATGGTTATTCAATGGAACCTGTTTTAGGAAACAAAAAAACAGAAATAGTTTGTAGGAGAAGATTAAGAGAATCTTTGCCCCATCAATAGTTTTAGTTAAACAGTAACAATTTTACTTGAAGCCGACAATTCATTTTCTCTTTGTTTTATAATAATTTAATAGTTTTTATTTATCTCTTAGCCATTCATAATAATTTCTATTAGTTTTATTAGAAACGAAAAATACTCTTTATTAATTTTTGAATGAATATTTTCATCAGTCGATGTTTGCATTAAAAATATATTTACCCCTCCAAAGTCAATAGATGTCTCTTTTTTTTTTTTTTTTTTTTTTTTTTTTTTTTTGAAATATAAATGCCCCATAGAATTTCTAAAGTTAATCGAAGTCGAATGCAATATTATGATCAATTTTTCATAATTATCAAAGTGTTCGTAATTCCTTGTAGTCAATACAATAATCTTTATTTAGAATATTCGGAATGAAGGTTCATTTATTTGTAAAAGAATTAGTAGCCTCTTCAACAAGCAGTTTCATCACAATGCTATTCTTCAAGTTCATTTGAAGTGAAAAATGGGGCCATAAATTTTCGTGGTTGATTTTACTCAACTCCAGAAAAATTAAATGCCAACATAGCTATCAGCAAGCATGAGCAAATTTTGAAATATTTCTCATCAATTAATTTCCTGAATTCTTTCATTTATCAAGTAAGATTATCAAAATCAACTAATTCTTTAAATTAAGATTATATTTACATGTCTGAAACCATTTTACTGGGTTTTTTTGTTACAAATATGCTTACAGAAAAAAAAAAAAAAAAAAAAAAAAAAAAGGAGAAAATACTAAATTTAACTGATTTTTGTGGAAGGAGTAGTAAAATAAAATGTATTTATAAATAAGAGGGCTTGGCCGATTGTTTTGAGAAGTTTGAACAGCCCCAATGTTGATATTATGAAGATGTTGAGATGGTCTTAGATAAGGTGTGGTATAAGAAATTTGAATACAGGCTACAAGGAGCGAAGGCTGATGTTTACAGAGTCGGCGGCGGTGGTTGTTAACACCATGGATATAGGAGCAGTGTAATTATCGGGCAGGTGGTTGTATACCGGCATGCCTTATATGTCTGCATTATATAATTTGTCGATACGGTGTCTTAATCGCATCTGGCCTGTCGTATAACGGCGAAAGGGGGTTACAGATAACGCAACACTATATATCTCAGTAACACATCCTGAATTCGGATGGATCAACTCCATATCCTAAGGATGTAAGGAGTTGTATTTCCTAGCATTGATCTTACGAAAGTTCGATCGTAATATATATTTCTTTTAGGCCAAGAAATATATACTAAGGTGTGAGGTTTAACTCTGTCATTCTATAAAGATTTTCTTTCCTCAAAGGTATAAATTTAATGGAAAACATGAATCAAAGAACAAAACCTTAAGACTTAACTTTAAAGAACGTTAAAATTTAAAGTTGTTGGCCAAGTATCGAAATATTTTTTATCAAAAATTTCAACTTTTAAATTAGATTTGCATTAAGGTTGCGATTATACACGATTTTAGCTCCCAAAATACATGTATAGAAGCCAAATTATGGTTATGTTTTGTGTTATGAAATGTATTTCATAAATAATAAATTTAAGTACTTATTAATCCATATAATGAGAGAGTGTAAAGAAATTAATTGTTTTAAAATATTAGCTGTTGTTTGAAAATAGGTAAATAATTTTTAATAGTTGAAAATAAATTACGTACTATAATCAAGTTTTGTGAAAATCCTTTTAAAAAAAACTTTTAAATTCATTTTTTTTTTTTGTAATAAAAAAGAGAATTAATTTTAAGATAAGATACTTTTTTATCATTAACTATTATTGCAGTATTTAACGAAATGGAAGTTAAATGAAAGTAAAGTAATTGAAGTTTAGTCCAGACTTAATATCCCAACTAAGCCTGGACTACCCGGATACATCAAATAGGCTCTCAATAGTTCAAAATTTGGCTCTCTTCATGTTCATCCAAGAATCAAATTTTGGACAGACAAATATTTAAATAATTGTTTTCAACTATCGTAAAAAGAACAACTAGCAACAGAAGGATCATTGCCATTTGGTTTAATGAGTTATTTGCACATTTCTATTGGGTTTATTTGTTATTCAAGGCCAAATAAAACCAATCGAAACTAGCTTTTTAATAAAAACAAATAAAAAAATAAAATAAAATCCAATGGGTATGTAATGATTCACGAATCTTATTATATTGTTTCAAAAAGTTTATTTTAGTTATAACTTTGATTCAGAATATTTAAGAAGTCTTAAATAAAATATATTTATTTTCAACCAACTGTTGACAATTACAAGCCTAACTGTCACTCCTCTTAAAAGTCACATCTTTGGACCGAATATAAAGAAGTACAATACAATTGTGTATTTTTTTTTTTTTTATAAATTAATAATTATAATATTTTAAGAAATTAATAAATATTTTAATTCTAATACTTTTATCATAGGTTGAGAGCGTGGTTGAGGATGATTGCTGCACTGTTATGATGCGGATCGCGCTAGGCGGCTCCTTATCTTCAAACATAAAATTGCCTCGGCCATTTCCTCGACATCGGCCCGGATATCAGCTATAAGTCAGAAGCCTATACAGCTGGGACCCCTAATGAAGAACCCCGCTGAGCAAATGAACTACATATCCATAATTCATTTTTCATTCCACAGTTGGCAGCCTGCGAGTGAGGATGAGGAGAAGCTAAATATTCAGGCTCATTTGTCATAGGCTTCCTTCCTCCTCCCTCCTCGCCGGGTCATCGCCGAGCCTAGGGCCATCTTGATACAGTTGTAGCAGTCGAGTCTTCTCGTCGCATTTCATCAATTCATTTCCATTCCCTTTCCTCGTACTAATGAAGTTTTCGTGAGAGTGGGAAATGAACGAGCTGGGGAAGGGGAAAAAAAAAGAAAAACTCCCTAGCAGCTAATTAACACATTTATAAAAGCCTTATCGCTGATCTATATCTGAGCCATTGTGCACGATTGGGTTCCCTCTAATAACTTGATTATTAATTTTGTTATTAAAAAAATACATCGTAAAAATGCAAATTTTTTTTTAAAAATGTAAGAATTTATTTACTTTCTGATATATTTTTAAACATTTAATTATCTATTGAAATCTAAAAAAACTATCGGTATGTTAAATTCGGTCTTCTGTAGTCGAAACATATTTACCAATGTTAAAAAATTAACATGTAAAGCCGTAGTAGAAAGCTCAGTTTTACAGATTAGAAGGTCACTAGACAAATTAAAAGACAAAACATTCCTGGCTGTGGAGATGGATTTTTGGAGAAATCTCAAGAATCTCAAGGAATTCAGCGAATCAGAAATGAGATTATTAGAGGAAGAAGGAATGTCCTAAAGAAAATTGAGGGAAGGAGGTTGAGATGGCACGGACATATGGAAAGGATAGATAATAAAATAAGCCCCAAAATAGCATATTAATGGGAAGAAGTCAAGAAAAGTAGGCTTCACATCATGTGGAAAGATGTGGCTGAAAGTATAGCCGGCTGTGGAAGAGGAAGCAATGGACAGAGAGGAATGAAGGAACCGACTGAGGGAGGAGTTCTGCTTACGGAAATTTTAAATGACAAAGAAAATCCATATAAAGATAAAGAAAAAAAAGTAGGAAAGTGGTATAGTTATTAGCAGGGGACAATTGATGATGAGTACTTATTTCACCTTTGCACCCTTCAGCCAAGAAATTCGTTAGTGGTCTTCTATACACAACACAACTATACAACACTTTCGTGATAAACTAATTGTAATGTTAAATATTTGTAAATGAAAAGAAATTAAATAACATTTTTTTTTATTACTGTTACTAATTAATAGAAAGAAATAACTGATTGTATGGCAGGATTGTAGTTAGAAATGTAGAATACATATTTATTAGTGATATTAGAACCCAGTATGCCTGTTAATACCCTCCACAGCATTGAACTGATGTAGTTACATCATTTCCAGCGGAAGTCGTCTAGGTTTTATTAGGGTGACACTGTAGCTCTGTGGATAAGGTACTGGACTACTAGGCTCCAAGTCGGGCCTTAGAGTTCGACAAAAGGCATTTACATTCTGTTATTTCAGCCATGGATCGACTTTGAGGTCCTGAGACCCACCTTATCTCTATAAAGTGGATACTCTTAATTTGAAGGAAAAATTAAGAGTTATTAACCCTGCGGTTAAGCATGATTTCGGCCTGATCTCTTTTCACCATTAGCCAAGTAACAATACATCCTAACCAAAGTACCGAAACCAAGACCCTCCATGGATTGTAGTGTTTTGTTTTGTAGTGGGTTTTGTTTAAGGTTTTAATGGAGATTCTAATTAAAAAATAGTTAAGCGATTGAAATAGGCATGAGGTTCGTATTTAAATCTTGTAAGTAGCATTAAAAATGAACGTTTGTTCTGTAGGAAAACCCAGCGCATGAAATTTAATAGGTTAATAGTTGCATAAAGAAATGTGACATGAATTTTTAAGTTTAAACTTTATATATCAATAAAAACGTTTTATCAAAGTACTGATATTTGATTACCTAGATATTTTACGCTCTTAAACAACAACAAATTAATATAAAATAAACTTTATTCTGGCACCCATTGTCCCCTAAGATAATATAACGGTATAATGGTTCGGTAGTACTGTCTGGCTTCATTAATTTTAGACAAATACATTAATAGAGATAATAGAAGAAACTGAAACGTGGAGAATAGACATTAAACACATATATAAATTGTAAAATCAGCTATTCCTAAATTATTTACTTAAAAGAAGAATTAAATTATAAAAGTAAGGATAAAAATTATATGAACTATTAGATGTTAATTCAGGTTTTTGTTATTACTCCTAAATCAAGCTGAATTTAGATAGATAGACGTTTGTTTTTATAATACAAATCATATTAATCCTTTTTTTGAAAAGTTCCAGACTTGAATTAAAATAATTACGAATATGACAGAACTGATTTAACAGTCTGCAACATTTATTACGAAAATTTTCGAACGTTAAATATTCATCAGTTCTAAATACATACACACATTTAAAATATCAGCAATTCGATACATATATTATAATAATTAATTTTTAAAATGTAATACAAGACTTCTAACATTTCGATACTCATATATCCATCTGACTAACCCGCTTTCCTTCTATTATTCCTCAGTTTACTCAAGTAACCGATATCATCAAGATGCCGTTCCACTTCGCATCCTTAAATGAGTGTCAACGTGTTGAATTTCTTGTTTTACATTTTTTTAAATAATATAAAATTTTTCGAAGTTTTTAAACTGATTATGAGCATTCGAAATTAGTCTTTAAAGATTCCCATCGGAGTGGAATATAATTATTAAAGCTTTTATCAACGATTGGCCAGCATTTCAGATTTGATAGTTTTCCTCTATTTTTAAATATTACTCTGAGAAACTAAATTAAAATATTTATTGTTATAGTAAATAGTTGCATATATATTACCTTTGGATACCTTTCCCAGCTCGAGCTTATTATGCGAACTCTTCTCGTACCTCTTCCATTATTTTGTTTAAAGTTCAATATGTTGGTGTTTTTTTTTAAACTAATCGAAACGTATTTAGCAATGAATCAGGGATAAAACCATAAATTAAAAATATGCTTAGATTGAAACTATGTTTAGAATAATTTTTTACTGAGATTCAACTTAAAGATTTATTCAAGAATGTTTTAATTTATGTGATTGATAGTTTAAATTTCTGCAGTAAATATTGAGAACACAATACCATTGATATTTAAAGTTCCACCAGCTGAAGGGAAGAAGCGATGAGAGACCTACTATACACAAATCACCAAGCGAGAGGTAGTTAAAAGGTATCAAGGAGTTTATATCGTCCAGGGCAGAATCCCCAGACACCTCTCACCCAAAAAAAAAAAAAACGATAAAGAAAAAAAAAACGACCACACCTTCTTTCATCGTTGTTCCCCGGCGGTCGTGACATCTAATAAAGTTCAAAAGCAGACGATGAAAAAGGTCCTTTTATTTTCAGACAATTTTGTACCCATTCTGAATTCTCGGCTAATCGGGTTCATTAAACCCTATTCTCTACTAAAATATTGCTCAATATATTGCAGCTTTACTTATACATGAGAAATAAATAAAAAATTCACTGTTGTAATTTTTATGTTCGGTTTGATGGAACTCAATAAACGGTTTACTCGATCGTTTAGAATCCGAAGCAATTTAAAAATCCTGAATTAACATCTCATTTAAATAATTATACAACTTAATTGATCGATGAGTAGCCTAATTCCCTTCTCTGTAATCTCAATGTAATTATCCTAATTTAAGATCAATCCTTAAATTCTTTTACGTCAATATTATTTATACTATATATATTTTTTCTTGTTAACAATTAATAAAAATGTTGCCCTCAGATTTTTATTTTTATTTATTTATTTTTTTTTTAAATTCTCATCCGTTAGTTTCTTTTGAGTCATGAAAATTCACCATCAAAGTAACACGGTTAATAATCTTTTTTTTTTTTTTTTGTTAAAATGAAATTCATCAATACAGCCTTGAGTTTACATACTGTGGCATATTATTATCAACTGTTCAAACCAGTATAAAACTTTTTATATTATTTTATCAACATTGCATTTATATTGATATTTATGTAATTTGGCAATATATTAGTGATTTATGAATCTAATATAGGAATACCATTTTTTTATTCCATAGGAACTGCTGAAAACAACCTTATTAAATAAATAATCGCACGTTAACGTTAGTTAGTAAGAATGATTGTTGATATAATACCGCTGTTTTTTCAACTGTCAAAGAAGTTTATAATCACAATAAATTTTAACTATTCTCGGACAACCCAATATAAATGAGATATTTAGGTACCATATGGCGAATTTTTCTTCACTTATTCAGTTCGCCAAGTGTATCATGAACCATAATTTAGGGTAAAATCTACTTTAGAAATAACATGAAAATAAAAAATATATACTTTCATCAGGTTGTGTATCATTCATGAGTGATGGGAGTAAAAAAAAAAAAATTATTAAAAAAAAAAAAAATAAAAAAAAAAAAAAAAAAAAAAAAAAAAAAAAAAAAAAAAAAAAAAAAAAAAAAAAAAAAAAAAAAAAAAAAAAAAAAAAAAAAATGTTCCTGTGTCTACAATGTCTGATTCATAGAAAAAATGGTTTAGTTTTTTTAATACTTTAAAAGTTACCACATTAAAAAATTTCTTTCGATGATTCGTAAATAAAATTCGCCTCAACATCACTACGAAAATGCTTTGTGGTGATGTTAGAGAAATATGGCATGAGGTGGTTTTATTAAGACAGGCGTAGAACATTTTACGATGGCAATAAACTTCGGGATATAATCCTAATTAAAAAAAATGAAAAGAAACAGACGTGGCCCCGAGAACACTGTTTTATCAGCATTTATGACACAGCTACAGACAACATAGTTAAAATATTACAAAAGAAAGAGCATATTACGAGTTTGCCTCACGCTGCCTTTCCAAATAACATCTAAATTAAATCAAGTAATTTAACAGCTTTGGCGAAAGTATTATTCCACTTAGTTCTTAATTATTTGAGCCAATATAACTCTATGGAATTATAAAAATTTAATATATTTGTTTCATAAAAATTTTGCTGAAAAAAATTCGAGTTAAAGCACAGCATAAAGTATATTTGCTCATTAGAATAAGTATATGGATTTAATATTTTTAATTATATGTTTAATTAATATAATACAAATATTTAGCAAATTTACAATTATGAAATAAATATTTCCAGAGGTATAAAGAATAACATAAAATAATTAACAAAGTACTTATAAAATATATATTAAAAAAATATATTTAAATGTTTTTAAAACCATTAACGTTTTTCTCCGTGCAGGTGAAGAATTCCGCAGAGAACACATAGCAGCAGACTTTTTCTCCAGAGAACTGGTCGATAAATCTCCAGTGGTGTGAATCGGAATTTATTTAGACCCTCTTGCCATCCAAATAATCCTCCATAAAAAAGATGTTCATTAGGAAGAGGTGTACGAAAAATTGTCGACATTTGCAAAAAAAAGATGGACACGTTGATGGCAATGAAGTGGAAATCGTCATCTTTATAATGGCAAGGGGGTATTGCAGCAATGCAAGGAATTCAGCCGGGCAAGATCGGCCACACACCTTTCAGAGATATTGAAAAAAATATGTTGAGACAAAATTTTATTTTTGGTGTTTATTATTTTATGGTGTTTATTTATATTTATATATATTCGACTTTTGTTTTATCAAATCGATCACATTTTTTAAATTATGTAAAATTATAACAAAAATGAAATACCTACTAGATTGTTTTTTTAATATATGACCATTCCAAAAGAGAAAATTGACGCCTCACTAACCATAAATAGAACAAAAATTGAATAGAGATATAATATAGAAGTAATCGGCTGCCCTACGCTGACAGCATCGGGGTCTTGGACATCATCAAGAGACCGATCGGAAGGGACCCGCGGATGGGGATGACAAAAAGCCGAAGTGGTGGAGCGGAGTGTGAATGTGGTGCAATAAACCTGAAGACCAGCTGCGGTGCCAGCTCGCTTTCAATGACCACAAAGGAAGCTAGTCGTAAAGCAAGGATTACCGCCTTACAGTCACTGTTCACGGCTCCATAATTAGCCCTCTGTCCGTACCGTAGTCGTAAGAACGGCCGAGGAAGCGAAGAAAATGGAGGAATGGTAGCCTTTCACATCCTAAGGACCAGGCCGGCACAAGTTATGCCTCTTACTAGGACCAGGGTTATCTTATGGTAGTATCTGTCGTAGCCGTCCCTAAGTTGTTTAAAAGTGCGATTGAAGTACTGAATACTGTATGAAAAAATCTTTTTTTCATTCTACTGGAATAATCTAGTCAAGGGTCTTGTCTATTCCATGAATCTCACTAGCAACACCAAAAATTTGTCCAGACAAAATCTAAGCAAAAAAGTTGTATAGTTCTTTGTAAAACTCTTTAAACTTCAACAAAAAGAATCCTTGGGAATCAAGAACCCACAACACTGCGACAAAAAAAAAATATTTGAATTTAATATCTTTTCAGAACCCTTGTCAATACAAATACTACCGAGAAAAAATCAATTGAAACAGTGAATTTCTTCAATATTTATTCGTATATTTTTTGGTATTGTATACTAGAGGATTAAGATAGGGATCTCATTCTCCATAAAAAAAAAAAGCTATTGCTGATATGTTAACCTTGCTGAAATGTATGCTGTTACCTAGTTTTCGATTCGTAAGCTGCCGCTGACAGCTGACCTTTCACATATTGTATAGAACGAGACAGTAAAAACAGACATTTTGAATTGGTTGAACACTAAACAGTCATATTGAAGATTTTACTAATATCATGAACATGTAATTTCTTAGGTATTCAATTTAATCTGTTTTGTCAGTGTTAGATTAATGGTACGATGAAATCGCAATAACGAAAATGTATTTTATCGAGTTCTTTCTCCATTACGTCGTAAAATATATATATTACTTAGATTCAACAAAGGAATTCATATCTTTTTCGACTTGAAACAATTGAAATTTCAGAATTATCTGTCTACTTAATATAAATTTCTGTTTTTGCTTAGTTTTTCTGAAAAAAAAAAAACATTGTTACACACCGACCAGTGTATAAGAAATTGAAGAAACGATGTAGATAAACAACACCTATAGCTACTTACAGATGGGTATAATGATATAAAGGAAGCGTGTTAAACATTGCCGATGTTACCCGAACCCCAACGAAAGCAATGATCGGCTAGGCCGACTAACAGCCTTTTTGCCAGCTGACTAGTCGACTTGTGACTAGTCGGCCTATAGCTAGTTTACATTAATAAGTATTGCTTTACAAGATTCTTAAAGATAGGATTTTTTTTTTTTTTTTTTTTTTTTTTTTTTTTTTTAATAGCTTCTGTGCTAACCTAGTTACTGACAAAGCATAAAGCCTAAATAGGCACCTATCCGAGTTGTAGCCAATAATAGGAGCCAAAATTAAATTAGGATCCAGGGAGCTGATTAGACGGAACTCAGAAACAATGGAGACAATTAGCGAGAACTAAACGGCCCTATCCTGGGAAGGGGATTGCTCCTAATAACAGCTCCGGAGCAGATATATCACCCGGGCCCAGCTCACCGTTCCTTGAGCACGTACGTGTTTGCCACCCCACCAGTGCACCTCTCTCTAATAACCAATAATTATTTCCACGTCGGCATATCCCAAATAACTGCAGGGTCGGTTCGTTTGATCTGAGACAGCGAGTGATGTAACAAATGTTCCTTTTTGGATTCGGAAATCATCAGAACAGAGGAGAGCAATGAGGATATTATCTTTTGTAAAATAAAAAAATGAAATCGTGCTCACTGAACATTTGTATAATAACCTCTATGACCAATATAATAAATTATACTCTGTTGTTGGCACATCAAGATGTATACCTTTATATGTATATACACTCAAAGTCAAACTACTTCATCTAACCTTAGAATTCTTTTTGACCAACTTTCTCCGTTACATTTTTTATAGGGTAACTGTCGGAAAATGTTCGATGCAAGCAACAAAAATAGAACAAGAGCGTGTCGAAATGTATTTATTTCATTTTTATATACCTGTTTATTTTATAGGCATTATTGCACATTATTGTATCCTTTGTCACTTAGTTAGTTATCATTTGGTAACTTATTTTTCTTCGTTAATTGCTATCCCTGAAGAAGACCTGCAAGGTTGGGCAAAACGTCGGTATTTTAATAAAGATTGTTACTTGGACTTTTTTCTCTTTCCCATGTCTGCAACCTTGATCATCCTCTTATGTTTGAGTATCACAGTACATGAGTGGAATTTAAATACTATCGTTTGCTGGAGGTTTTAAGGTTAATAGTAATGTTCAGTTTAGCAGCCGAGTTGAATACAATACCCTTGAGTTGGAACGACTCCTAACCAAAGCGAAGATGGAATCGAAGCGAGAAGCGGTAAATTAACAACGAGGAGGAGGTAATGGGACTGACAGCTAATGGTGGCGCCCCCTACCGGAGCAAATGAAATTTTGATTGCCGGCCCCTGATGACGGGCGGATTTAATTTTTCAATTTAAATTTTTTCACCTGCCCACACAGGCGGCCGACTTCACGGCTCCCTAACGCCATTAGCTCCAGGGTCACTCTTATTTATCCACAGCCACCGCTATCAGCCAGTATAGCACACCTTCTTTATTATACTTCCTCTTCCTTTTGTTCTCTCTCCGTCTTGATGGCTTGTGGACCGTTCGCTAATGACTGAATACCTCCCGTGAGATCTTCCCCATCTCCTAGCAAACGGATATAGCATCGATATCATAATGACTATTACTCAAGTAAGTTTGGTATGTAATCTATAGATCTACTCATTTGAAATTAACGTTAATAATCAAAATTAATTAATTAATAATAAAATGGAACATGGCAAAGGTGGTCTAAAGCTGTGTTTATGTTGCTCGGGTCGAAAATTTAACGATAATTCACCTATCAGAAATTAAATGGAGCATTTGTCCCTAAGACCTACCGTTCAGGAGCTATATTAGTTGATTCACTTATGAACTGTCCATGTTAAACATATGAGCATAGACGTTCAAGGAGACAAACCCAAAAACACAGTATTATATAATTTTCTCTATCATCCCGTTATTGTTTATTAAATTAAAAGTCTTTTAATATAAAAAAATATCTTTTTTGCGTAAAATTCATATAATGCTTATAAAAAAAATTATCATCAAAATCGATTCATAATTGACGGAGTAATCGCGTAACAAACACACAACAAATACAGACGAATTGAGTCTCAATGATATCCTCTTTTTTGAAGACGGTTGAAAATCTAAAAACTGAATATTTGGATAATCTGGAATTAAAATATCAATTGAACAACTTTAAAACATACAAACTTTACTGTCTGAATCTGCAAAATATAAAATATCAATAAGCAAATGTTATCAACTTATGTTGTTTTACTTAAAGTTATCTACTAATATTTACAACTATATACTATATACCCATATACATCAAGTAAATGTGTAGAAAAATTACTGCAATGATATCTCAATAACATGTAACGAAATTACCCTTAGCAGCTATTATCGGCTACGTTAAGGTAAAATCTACATTAGCAGATCCTTTGGCCATATAATTTTCGGACGGTTAGGAGAAATAGCGGAAATCCCGAGGAAAGTAAGTTGGGGGATTAGTGGATTCGAGTTTGTTGAATAACCTTATAATTGAATGATAAGTTCGGGCCAAATCTAAACGTATGGGACGTTTAGATCACTATGGATAAATTTATATGTGTCATTATAAGGAGCATTGAGGATTTTACGAAGGATTTCGGATTTTGAAGATTGGATATCAGAAGAATTAAACGTTTAAGTAGAGCCTCAAGCTCAACTTTGTTTTAAGAAATAAAATATAGAAATATATCTATTAGTGGGTTGATTCTGAATAATGGATAACTGCGAAAAGGTTGATAATATTATTATTATGTTATGTAGTATGTATTACTTCTGATGAAATTGATATATTTAAAAAAAGTAATAGTATACCATAATTTCGAATTTTATGGGGGAGTGAAGATTAATTCAATTAATATGGTAAATGAGATCTCAAACTCACCTATCGAAGTCTGTAAGCCTTGAAGAATCCCTGAATCCTTTGGCGAAGGGGTTACTATCAATTTTCAGCTTAGTTATCTAAAACAGGTTAAAAAAATATAATGGAAAATGTTAATACTATAGAGATTGTTAGTTGAGTGAGATTAATATGCTATCAATATAATGTTCTTTTACATTATGCATCTATTGTATATAATTGGTCGATTGTGAAGAGAGCAATTGCATAGCTGAGTAAATTGAAAAGAAAAATAAAGTAGAATTCAAAATTAACATGAAATGTATACGTTTTTTAACCACGGATCACAGCGGCTGGGCTTAATGTTTTGACATGCCTCTGAATTAATTAAATACTTAATTTATTCACTTTAGACAGACCCATTTCCTCTTTACCACGCCGTACATGGCAAAAAAATGTTGCATAAATGATAAATCTTACATATTTATCAAAGAGGAAGTTATACATCAAATGGGGGAGAAAAAAAAAACCTTATGATTCTCCCTGAAAAAAATTAAATGAAAAAAAATTATAATAATAAATGAACCTAAAGAGTTTTGTTACAACACGCAATATATGTATTTTTATAAAAAAAATTTTATGATTAAAAATTACAATTATTCGTCATTTTTCGATGATCGATTATTGTAATATTTATATAATTTTGATTTTTATTAAAGGAATGGGAAAAAAAAATCTACTAATAAATAAGCCATAGAAAGAATGAAACTTACCAGCTGGTTCTGGTATGCAGTGACTGCTGTAAAAACGGTCTCGGGGAAAACATAAGTTCGGAACTGTTCGTGATCGAGGTCCGTGACAGGACCCCCTCCGTCTCTCCACTTGACGAGGTGGATACGGGGCTGGTACCTGTGCATCGAATTCAGCACGATCTGCAAATAAAAATAATATTATGTCTATATTTCAAATAATAGATGTTGTATAATACAAAAAAAATAGCAATTAGGATGAAGGAATTAATTGCCACTACAAAAATTTTCAAAACATCAGCATTTATAACATAGATTATATATCTATATAATATACTTTTTTTAAAATGTAAGACAAGAAATTAAATATATCGGTACTAAACTCAGGAAGCATATCAGGATCTCTAGTTAGTTTGGTGTTATAGAGGGGGAAATGGTCTGGCAGAGTGAGTCATTTCGGTTTTACCTATCACTGTTTGGTTTTTTCCGTTACTATTAAAAAAAAAATTTTAATGGAACTAATAATTAATTAATTAATCTGACCAATCAAAAAAAAAAAAATCTGGATTCGAAATATATATCTGGTCATTTAAAAACAAATTGTACCAAATATTTCTCCTGATAACATAAGAAGTTATCCTTATATGAGTACCGATATATTTGATTTCTAGTATTAAATTAAAAAAAAATATATTTTATCTAATTTACGTAACAAAGTGCTTGGGTATTGAAAATTTTTGTTTGATTTAGAACTGATGGTGCATGTTTAACATTAGAAACTAGTTTTCAAATAAAATAGTTTCAATAGAAGTGGAAATTAATTCATCAATCCTACTTGTGTTGATCTAATAACATCATGCGTACCTTAAGTAAAAAAAATATCTACATCATACAAGTTGTTTACTCATTCAACTCTCAATTCTCATTATTTGAAGAGGATATAAATCACTAAATAACGGTTTGAATAATAAAAGCTTAGTTCTTGTCGTTCTAATTCAGAATATTTTAATTTCTGACACCTTGAATTGACTTTTCCAATTCTTTGGATTGGTTCATCTCTTTGGTCAATGTTTGGTTTAAATTCGAATACTGTACATTTTATTATGGTAGTTTTTAATATTTCTTGCTTTCACCTAAACCTTCGAGTTTCAGAGTCGAATCATTGTTATAAAAAACAATCACTATTGTAAATCCGTATAAACGGACAGGCCATTTTAGTTTGTGATTACTAACCAAAAAAATTACTGAACCAATCAGTACCATATTTTAGCAAGATCATCTTCGTAGCTCAAAATTTGCAATAATATTGTTTACTGTTTTTAAATTAAATTGTTGTTAAATATGTATATAGTACGACAAATATGATTATTCCAGTGAAGTTTGAAAATCACCGATAGGTAGCGAGCCCTATGATGTAAGAGAGGTTGAAATTGATAACAAAATTAATTATTTTCAATTAAACTGTTATTAAAGACAGATAAATATATGGTGCGACATGTGGATCCCACTCGAATCCTCTGGTCCCACTTGATTTCTGAAAACTCTTTAAGTTATTTGAAAAGAAGATGGCCTAAGGATCTACTATTGAATTTTTACTGTTAGTGCTAGTCCTTTTATTTATTAGGTGCTACCATTGGATAATTTCTTTACAAGTGTTTGACGTGTAATTTGAAATATATTTTTCCGTAGTAACATATGTTAAGGCTATTTGATACGAATAGGTTGCATGTCTCAGAAGACATTTTTAGCTAATCTTATCTGTCTGTTAAGATGGTCATGAGGAACAGTTATCAGTTTGATTTTAATATTCTTCCGTATATATATATAAAATATAGAGTTTATGAGGCCCCTAATTGCAAAACGTAGCAAATCCACCTAAAATCGAAATTGAGTTTTATTTATTGGCTCTTTGCCATGCAGAAGACTGACTACGTTTTAGGTTTAAAAACGAAGGAAAAACTGTTCAAATTTACAATTAAAAATCAGCAAAAGGGAGTAAAACCATCTCACAATATGGCTGCCATATTATGCATATTGTTTGTCACATTTAGGTGACATAAGCGAGGTGGAAGAAACACGATTAGCTGTTTAAAAAAGTTACCTGTTATTGTGATCGTAATTACTATGGACTAGTCCATTTTTTAAATTATATTTCATTTTTTTGTTTGTTAAACAAAACTAATAAATGTTTTTAAACATTATAAAAAAAGTTTTCAGATAGATATTTGTTTTGAATTTTAAAGTTACCTACTAAAAAACAGAGTTAATAATATTTTGATACTACTACGTATTTCAATACTTTATTGTTTTTATTTTGTTCCTCAGTACTCTAAAAAATAATCGCATTTATGTATACAAATATTTTTTAATGATAATTTTTTTTTTAACCATTTTCAAAGTTCTTTTACTAAAAGTCTGTCTTGAAGTAAGATGAGGAAGAATAATAATTTGTTTAGGAAAATCGGATTGTGATTACATAGACTAGTCCATGTATGTACATATATCGTTTATTATTTTACTATTATTGTTCACCAAGCTAATAAGTAACATTTTTGAACGTAAAATCATTTTTTAATGCATCATTTCAATTCTATAAATCAATTCAGCACATGTATTTATTTCATTATCAAAAAGGAGTAAGTCTCAAACTGTTGCAAAACGGAGTAAGTCCCCAATCACGCTTGCCCAACTAAAACCATCTATTATTTTGCTAATTATAGAAGACAAATTACATTCATATCAATCAGGCATCATATTGCTATGGTTTTTGGCTTCTGGTGAAAAATTTAGAAATTTGGTTTTGCAACGGGACGCTTCATATATAAAAATTTCTTGAATTCTTGGCACGGTCTATATCTACAGATAACGTATTGTTTTCATTTTTTCTATCATCTTAATTTTAATATGATTGAAAAAAATCATAAAAGTGTTCTTATTTATTGTTAAAGGTTTATTTATTATATGATCAATCTATTAGCCGCTAACTTTCAAATCTTTATTACCTAGGTTTTCAATTTTATTTTCTATAGTAACGGTAATAATTACAACACCGCTAGCCCTTATTAATAACGCTATACGATTTAATTACGTTTGTAAGTGGCAATTAAATATGTTACTAAGACCGGCCCAATTATTGATTATATATGTAATTACTATTAATTTTTTCCCCTTTGCGGATATAACTAACTCAACTTTCTAACAGTTCCCCGTGGAAGCTCATCAAGGAAATGCGGAATTTCTCTGCGGAGGACGCTCGGGCTATTACCGGCAGGATATATCAGTCAACTGGGGCCATGGAACAGTATCATTAGGGGACATCCATCTTCTAGGACTGGAAATGTACTTCTACGGAAATATTACCGTTTAGGATTTAACGTCATTAAAATCGAGGAAGCACTCCTTATTAATTGTAAAAAGGTAAACATAATTAAATTTTCCAGAATTCATTCCATTTGTTTTCTGGCGGAGAGTGGTTATTAAGTCGTCAGTTTGCCTCAGCAAACAAGTAGCAAGTAAAAAAAAAAAAAAAAAAAAAAAAAAAAAAAAAAAAAAAAAAAAAAAAAAAAAAAAAAAAAAAAAAAAAAAAAAAAAAAAAAAAGAAGATGAAGAATAATGTAAAATTACTGTCTACCGCTCAACGTTAATAATTATGCTGCGTAAGACAGCAACTCAGTTGCTGATAAGGTGTTAGTCAACTTAACTCCAAATACTAATTTTTTTTAACACTACCAACAAAAATCCATATTATCTTATAATTCGTATGTTGAATATGGATCATTGATTAATTAAAATAATTTGAAAAAAAAAAATGTTTTTTTTTATAAGAATCTATTCCAAAAAAAAAAATGTAACTTCTGATGTAATCTGTGAATAAACATGAATATCTTCGGTAAAAAATAATGTAAATTTACTTATTATTAAAAATTTTATTGAGTTCGTATTACAATCTGCCTGAAAGCAATAAGTAATTTTAATGGCTTCATGAATCCACTCACGCAATATGTTCGTAAATAATAAAAGTAGAGAAAAAAAAAATAATATCATATAATAAAAAGTCTAAATCTATAAAATTTAAAAAGTAAAATAAATTTTCTTCAATATGAAAAAAAAACAAACAATAATAGTAGTAAAAATAAAAAATAAAAATAATGAAAATTAAAATATTAAATAAAAAATATTCTATATACACAAAACCTAGGAATCCCCGAACTAAACCCGTCCCCCCACTTATGGAGGGACAAGGTGGGTCCAAAGAAATCCCAGTGTTGCTCTCTGTCCCATCTCTCCGGTGTAAAAACCCTATAGAGGCTATTAGAGAGCTTGCTATTATTTCAGAATGATAATTTATAACCTTCCCAGCTTGGTTTGAACAGGTTGGTAAATATTAGGATAACCCGTCACTCTTGCCCTAGCTGGAGAGCATATGGAATTTTAGCACAAAAAACATTTTAATAAATGGGAATATACATATATATATATATATATATATATATATATATATAGTAATTATTTATAATAACGGACAGTACCCTTTACTTTCGTATTCATCAAGAAATGTACTAAGTCACAAAATTTATTTCGATTTTTATGTTAATACCCTATTATCAAATTACAAATTTTCATAGTAGATTCACATAAATCTGTTAAAAGTGAATTTAAATTCACCAAGCTAAGGTTTTCGAGATGATATATACGGTTCTCGGTACATTTATTTTATTTTCAACCAAACGAGATTAGGTGGGATAAGCTGTCACGAAGAACTCGGTCATTGTTATTTTGTATCTAATTTACAATAAGGACGTATTGTGGTCCAAGGCATATTTCACGACTAACAGCGTTAACTTCAACGCATTCTAAATCGAAAAACGAATCCCATCCCACCACAAATAACCGACTTGTATACACATCCTACAAATAAAATACCCGGCCTAAGCTGATAATAAGAGAATCTTCCATTTGAGCGCGGACAGGATAACAAGCCTGAACTTTCCGATATAATTTATTCGGCGAAGCGGAGGCACAATGGTCTCTGGGAACGGCTTCTTGATTGACCGTAGCGAATCCGATCTGAAACATATCCAGGAGTTGCGGCTCCTCATTAGTCCTTCATATTAGAGTCACGTGTGGTCCCCTACTGCCATCTTTACTGTGGAATGGGAACTTCTCAGAGGAAAAAGAAATGGGTAATATTTCAAGTTTCATTAGTGCGTCAATATGGCTATGAAGGTATTCAGTATAGACTTTATTTTATTATATTTCTCGATAAGTTATAGTTTTAAAAACAGTTAAAAACGATGACACTACCTAAAGATATTTAGGTCTGAAAAAAAACAAACAATTACTTCTTTTTAATGTTATTTTACTGGATTGAATCATCTGATTTCTTCACAAGTAAAAAGAAAAATAACTAAACAATCTTATAATCTATAAAAATATAATTAATCCTAGATCCTAATTTGTGCTTTTAGATTATTTTGAAATAGTGTTGTCAGTAACTAAGTACCTAATTTACAGCCTAATTATTGTCTTATTTTAATATTGATTGGATCAATGAGAGTAAGGTGATCAAACATTCAGATTTTATGTATGAAGGTAGAAAAAAGTGGATTCGGGGGGGTATGTAGCATATCATAGATGATAGCTATTTTGTTTGGGCCAAATTTAGGCATTTAGATAAGATTATTTGTGGCATAATAAGGAACATTAAGGATTATACGAAGGATTTCGGAATGTACGGATTAAATACAAAAAGAATTAGAAGTTTCCTGAGATTGTTATATGGGTTTTTAATTAATTTAAATGGTTTGAGTCTGATTATAATTTTATTCGACTTTAAAACAAAAAATAAATAAATACAAAGAAACTATAGATTATATTCTTTAAGTCAGACTAATTTAGAAAAAAATTAAGGGAGATTAGGGGCTAAGCTGGATTTGGGATATAAATTGGGTGAATACAGAACGTAGAGATAGAAAGTGTAAGCGCGGATTTGTCCCTATTTAATGAACACAGTGGTGGGGGGAGGGGAGGGGGAGAGGGACAAAACAATGTTGATTAATTCTGACATAATCCCGGCCCTAATCCCCGAATAGGGAAAGCTCTGCGGGAAATTGGCGCTTCCACCGGCCAACTTGCAAATGCGTTAGCAAATAATCCGCCCGACAGGGACGTCTCCTCGCGATTTATGTCCCTATTATAAATCGTGTCGATAATCGAACTCTGGGGGCTTGCCGCGGTCTCGGATTTAATTCTACTGTTAAACCATTTACATCTCGTCTACCGCCGCCGATTGTTTTTCTACACCAACTTCATTTAAAGTCTATCTATCGAAATTATTATCATTATTTTTTATTTTACGCTTCCACTGTAATATTTATTTTACCCCTTTTTTCCCTTAAAATTATTTTGTAGTTTAAATGTTAGACATATAATTTTTCATTTGATATAATATTTTTATTATCCAATGTTAATACCCACTATTACACAGTAGGACCTCACTAATGCGACCCCTAGGAAAAAAGTATACTATAATTATACTAAAAGTTGTATATTAACGTTTTAAAAAAAAAGTAAAGAAAATAAAAACGTATGTCATAGGCACCAATAAACTTACATGTTTGTATATAAAGGTTTTATGCAGCTATTTATGAATAGAAGCGATGGCTAAAGACACTGCATTGCCTTTAATTTACAGCAAACTAACTCACCTTAATTCATAATGAAGTATGCTTTAAACCTCGTTGATAAGAAAGTATAGAGCAAGAACCGTAAAAATGACACCGTTTCTACCACTTTTTGAGAGCATTCCGAAAATTTCAAAGCCTCAGTCCCCGTTTAAGCTGTTAATTTTAGTTTCTATTCAAAGTGTATTAAATTTAGTCAAATATAATTTTGAATATAACAAGTTTTTCTATCTAACCGAGCAGTTGATATTTTGGGGAAACGCACAAAGGTTTGTAATATTTGACTCATTGAGGCTACCAATAAGCGAGCGATGGCGCTTCAAGATCCTAAACCTGAATTTTCGTACTCAAGCACAACATTAAAATATATCAAAAAATAAAAACTACCCTACCTTTTGATTACAATTTTACTGGACTGTTACAGATTCTACGAAAATATTGTACCTCAATTTTTCGCATAGATTACACTCAGCCTGGGATTCAAATACTCTCTCAACGTTTAGGCTGATTTTAAAAGCCAGTGGAGGCTGAGTTAATGTGCCCTCAGTTGTGAAACTGGCCGTCTTAACTCTATTTTATACTATTTTAAAGATATATATATGAACATTCGAGGGAGTTGAGTGGAACTATAAAAAAATAGTACAGCGAGAAACATTCTGGGCCAACAAATAGAAAATTTGGATATAAAAAGGAATAAAACATGTAGGAGAGTATTTGTGGCTAAATATCATTTAAATGAATTTAGATAGAATGGAAAATCTTTAGTAAGAGTAACAGTAAAGGAACTCCATATTACAGAAACACAATCTTGATTTAGTTATAGTTAGATTTATATGATTGTGCTTAATAAAAGGGTAACTATTATTTTTTATATTTCATAAGGGCTCGAATATGGTATTTATTTTATATCTTATATTTTTTTCATGCTGTTTTGTTTTTAATATATTTTTCATTCTTTCTTTTAAATATGTTACTTTATACTATTGTATAATTACTGCTACATGTACATTAAAATTTTGATCAAAACAAGCTAATAAGATAGTATGCAAAATGTACGAAGCCTGATGTGTTATCAAATACACGTCTCTTCCATAGAATTACAATAAAAGAAAAAAAAAAAAAAACATACGGCTCGAATGTATGCGTGTTATAAGTATAAATACAGTAAATTATATTATATTCAAACAAATCTTTCCGCCACGTAAATTGGAATTTGTTTTTTTATTTTTATCATTGCATATTTTCGCCATTAATATTAAACTAGATAAAATTGTGAAAAACGTTATGAATCTGAAACATTATGATTCCTATATCACTATAATTTCGAAGTGACGCTATGAAAATATTAGAAGACAGTAAATTTTCAAAAACGTGCCCGGAAGTCCCTCTTCTTGAAAGGAACTCGGCTGTAAAACTCCCAGAAATGTGGCCATAAGAAGTGGCCGTCGACAAAAGAAATAAAGAGTTCTGCGGGGGGCCCAAAAGAAGAGAAACAAGAAAAGGAAAAAAGAAAAATGTTGAGGAGGTGGTATAAGGAGCCACGTGTTGGTGGTGCTATAAAAGTCTTGTTGGGACCCTAAATCAGGGCAGAACAAGGCCAGCTGGGCCGCGGTAGCTAATTGGTCCACGGAACCGGCCGGAATCAGCATATGAAAGGAAAGGTATGCGGCATATATATAGCCTGGGGGGGGGGGGGGGGGTTATGATGCATTAGGACACGCAACCTGTCCCTAAGTGCCCTGCGGCTTGGGATGGCCTCTATTGTCATCGTCTGGATGGTCACATGCGAATTGCAGAGTTAGAGCCATAATAGGAACAGCAGAGGATCTGCAGAAGTATAAATTTTGAAAAACCTATCGGTATGACAATAACTGACATCATGAACGCACAAAGGATTCCCGGAACTCTTCAGCCGTTTCTTATTGTTATCAATTCTTAAAATTGAGAAAAACAAGGGAACTGCAAATGAACGTCTTTCATCATTATCATATACATATTTAAACTATGAATGTTACACTTGCATTGATCGTTAACTTAAATCATCATTGACAGAAAAATATATATCATTAGTAACACTATCCAGTTATATTAATATTATTAATACTGCTGATACAAATATTGTATAAACATTTTGATATACGGATATAGAATAAAAATGCAGGTGGTCTTATCGCATACTAAAAACAGTCACGTTTTGCCTACATTTTCTAAGTGTTAGGTTTTTTTTGACACACCTCTATAGATGTTGCTCGGATCGAAAATTTGTCAACAGTTTCCTTATCAGAAGCATTAGATATAAAACAGTAGATTATATATATATATATATATATATATATATATATATATATATATATATATATATATATATATATATATATATATGCATATCCATGGTTTTTCCCAGTGAGGGATAATTTTTTTTTTTCTTTGTCCTTATATTGTTTGTCACTTTTTATTATATTTATGGGTGGGATGCTACTTAAAATTATAAATCAATATTTACGTTTATTGTCTCCTAGGGAAAGTGCTTAAGACTTATATATTTACAATTTAATAACTCATATATTTAAATAAAATGTGTAAAAATAATTTTTCAGTGCGTATAATAATACATACATTATGTATTACTGGTTAGATATGTATTTTCCCCATTTCTAATTCCTAAGTGATTTTTTTAATTTCATATTAAAGTAATAACTAGAATACAATATTTTTCTTTACCTAATTAAACTAATTAAGATTATTCTTAGTCATTTATTATAAAATCAGAATTCATTTTATAAGCCTATAATTTATCTTACTATATGTCTATGTAAGTATAAAAAAATTCTATACAATACAAAGACAAAAAAAAAAAAAGAAAGAAAAAAGAAGAGAGGCAATATATACCAGAGCTCCTGCGATGTTTGACAATACCCTGGCGATGAGCGCTGGGAGTCTTTTTCAATTTCACCAGAAATTCGTTGTAATACAGGCGGAGCTCCCCCAGGACTGTCAATTGGATCGAATATTGACAGGAACCGAGGGGTGGGGGGAGGAACAGCTGTTGAACAAACAACAACAGGATCGGCCCGCAAACAGGAGACAAACATGGCTCTACGGCCACACCGGATATTGTATAATTAAACTTATGAAATATGACAGGAGAAGACAGCTGCGTCAGATATTTTGCATTTCATATTCGTCCGACACCGTACCAGTAAAATATTATAAGCCGTTTTTTTCACGACCTGAAGACATATTTCTTAAAAAGGGACAACCCCCGCACGGCCGTATATATATTATGTCCCTATAAAAGGAACTTTCATATTATCCATTCAGGTCTATTAAAATGTTGCGGGAGAGGGGGGGGAGAGAACGTCATCCAATATATTATTCAAATCCTATTATTTACGGCGTGACAAAGTCAAATGCTACTGAAATATTACAAATATTTATCCACTTACGGACAGCGAGTCGTAAATTTTATCTAAAATTGATTTCCCTCAATCTCAAATGGGACATTTAGCGGATTGAAAGCTCTACAAGGACCTTCTTAAAATAAAATAAAAAAACATACATTAAAAAAAAACCCTGGCCTATATCTCTAGAACGAACTGATGCCTTCAATCATTACGTCATTTGTCTTTGTAAACAGTCTCAATTTCGCTTATCTTAGTCATACATCGCGTTCATTCCTTAACTATTCATCAAGCAGTTCATCATATTTGATCAAAAGACTGACAGAACCAAATGTCTCTCAATCCACCAAGGCGTCTGAAAAGAAGAGGGCTGAGAGGCCTTCTTATATAAAGTTCTACTAGAGATTGGTTCTTCAAATGCTATTAACAAGTCATTGTAATAATGTCCTAAAATTTATTTATTGTAAATTTGTACTCATTGTCAGTTGACATTTAATAAATGTTTTTTTATATTATATTCATGATCACTTTACAAATACCAAGTTGGCAGATAACATAACTTTTTTAGCATTTGATGGCCATCAGGGCTAAAACTTTCACAATTTAAAATTAGCAATTAGTGGAAAATAGTGACATACATCAATTGTAGCACCTAATAAACGAGGAGAAATATAGAAGGAGTATTCCTTAGTAGCATTAGCATCAAAAATGCTTTTATTGTCTTCATCAAGTATAAAATTAATAAAACAGATCCAGAAACAAAAACTCGAACAATGATCGTGAAAACAAAAATTTAAACGTCATGATATAACGATGTAAAACAAACGATGCAGAATTACCATTTTGATATCCCTAAGGCTCGCGTGCTCACGATTTTAGGAAGTGCCCTCAACATCTGCTTCTCATTCTGCTAGATCTTGGATAACTCCAGAATCCTCATCCTCAGTAAATTTCATGTTTTAGATAAAATATATTATACTTTACATATATATATATATATATATATATATATATATATATATATATTTTTTTTTTTTTTTTTTTTTTTTTTTTTTTTCTCAATAATTTAAGTTATTTAGATTATGTTTCGAGAACGTCTTATCAGTATCGCAGATCAAGCCAAATTTGAAACTAAAAGAGGAGGACAATGGCCTAGAATTAAGTGGGAAGACGGAGTTACGAAAGACTTTTCTTCAATAAATACGTATGAAGGAGCTTGATGGCCGAGCGAGTTGGGGCGGGTTAAAATTTATTTAGTGGTGGACCCACGAAATGAATCTTGACCTACCCACTGTGGCTAAAATAGGTTGGTAACCAGTAGGATAAGCCCTCCTTCCTGCCATAGAGTACTTCAAGTATTATTAAGTCGACAGCTGGATACAGGCAGAGTTATAGATGACTATTGACTTCTCCCTCTGCATAAAATGAATGACGGATTTAATGGTGATCAAGATAAATATATTTTTATTTTATATATATTATTCAAGCCAGGGAATTATTCTCAGACATTTTTTATAATAGTTCAACATATCCTACCTGACCGTTCTTGTCCATCTCATTGTTAGTGAGCTTGACCTTCTCGAAGGAGACAACCTGTTTCCTCAGCTGTTCTCCAGTGAAGGGGGAATCTGGATGGAGGTAGAGCCTGGAAGGTGCTGGAGGGTCAGCCTTGCCGGCCACCAGCCAGGAGCTCCTGTGGTACGCGTACCTGTACCGCTTGTTGTCCACCGGTACAATGTCCATCAGGACTGCGTACCTCTGTTCGGCACGGACACCGCTGAAGGATACCCTCACAGTTGGAAACATACGTCTGAAAAATAAATATGGTATATTACAAAAATGATTAAAATGTTTCATAATTAATAAAACATACAGTTTCAATAAATTCAATGGCAACTTTAACATAGAGGAACAAAAATAAATGGAAAAATAAATATGGAAATGAAAGGTCTGACCCACACATTCGAAGAATTAAGGATCATTTTTAACAATATTGCAGCAAAATGCCTAACAACTTGAATTTTTCCTTCAGGCAATGAATCCCCAACTCAATATTGGATAGTGCCTTAGTCTGAATTGAATATGATACCAAAACAAATTATACAAATTTAAAGACTAAAAGGTGGGAATAATCAAGATAAAAAACTTACAAGTCTTAGAAAAATATTGACTAACGAATTCTAAATAATGAACTTAGCTAAATATTAAGATACTTACATATAAATAGTACTTATATATACCATATGTACATATATATTATATACAGAGTATTATAATATAAAATCTGGATAAATATAAATTCCATAAATAAGTTAAATGGCTGGGTCATTAGTAATTGATAGGAGCTCAGTAATATGTTCCGGTGAGATTACTAAATAAGAGGTATCGAAGAAGCTGAGAATGGGAGGTGATGTTTTCCCTCTGATCGTCAAACCGCTTTAGTAAATGACCCACAATCATCCCGGCTGTTTCTCCCGGGATCACGCGGGCACACTGTAATCTCCCGGCGGTGTAAAGTGAATTTCGAGTAATTTTATTGTGGCTTTTTACTTTTTATAGCCATCGGAACGGCTGAGATAACCATCAGATTGTCAGGCGTGAACCGGATGGGTAGTCCCAATTAAGCGACAAGTCATCTTAGGAATGAGAGTTTCGAGATATAAAGTTCCGGAACAGTGATTTTCAAGTAATACTGTCTGTATGGATTGGTTTTTAGCCATGAATCCGAGCCTAGTAAAACATTCTATTTTATTTTTTATTTTTATATTGTAACTTAAAATGTTCGATCCACTTGACTTATTAATACATTAAATATATCTATCCTGTCTAAAAATAACGAAAATCATTGAATGAGCTGATATACCTTGACAAAAAGACAAACAATGACATTTGAGACATGATGGAGATCCGATAAGTACCTCCTCTCGACTTTATTCGAAGTTTGTTTTAATAAACATTTATTTTAATATTTTTTTCGTTAACATTTTGTTTCACTTTTTACGTCAATTTCGACAGTTTTTGGAAAAAAGTACTTCAGTAAAATTAAGCTCAAATTTGAATTTTGAAAAGATTATTGAATTCCTTAGAAGAAAACCCCATTTCGACCATTTTTGGACGGTCGAAAAATTTGAACACACCCTAAACCCATTTTCAATATTATGTTCGCAGAGTCGTTTCAATCTTGTGAATGTTCAAATTTATGCTTGCATAAGCCGTGAATTTCAATTTTGTGTTGGACCTTTTGTCGGTAATTTTTAGCTCTTTTTCGAGTTTTCATAAAACTTTTATTTATTATAGATTATACATATGAAACATCTATGTAACAAAGTCCTGATGTTTTGAAATCATTGTATATTTAAGAACTGATGATTAAATTAGTTTTAAAATAAGAATCCCAATAGAAATGGCAAGAAATTTATCAACCCTAATTGATCCTTCTATACCGTCGTGCGTACCTCAAGCGACAAATGTAAAATATTCAAGGAATTCACTGATAACTGCGAGAGTGTACTAAACCTACAATTTTTGGGAACAATCTATGCGGTAAAGGCCTATTAAGATTTTGTTGGGATCAAGTAGTTTTTGATCTATTGCTTTCCAGCCATAGGTAAAGGCGATTTTAAACTAACATTTGAAAAAAAAAAATTGAAAAAGTGGAACGACTCAATTGAAATATCGTCACTAAGTCACTTTCAATGAAACATTTTTGACTGATAATTATAAAAAAATATATATTCATTACAGGATAAATGCTTTCTATGTGTGTATATATATATATATATATATATATATATATATATATATATATATATATATATATATATATATATAAGAAAAAAAAATGATACGATATGTTTGACCACCCAGCATATAAAAAACAAAATAAAGTAAATAAAATGAAAAAAAAAAAATGTTTTTAGAAATTAAAGTTTGTTGAGAGCTTTTACATCGTTTCCTGCCATCCTTTTATGGTTTATAATTGGCCTACGAGATAATTATGAGATAAGTTGAGATGTAGAGGATGATTATAGTAATTTGAACTCACTTTAATTATATTCCATTATTATTCTTTGCAGTGAAGGAATCGCTCTGCTAATTAACAATGGCTCTTTTTTTTTCTTTTCTTTTTTTTTTTTTTAAATTCAACTTAACATAAAAGTTGTGTTCCATTTAAATGATTTCCAACAGACTTTTTTAATCAGATATAGGTCTGAATTAGGACTGGTTTTTTTTATTTTTTATTATTATTATACGATCCACCAATAGTTTGTTGTTTTTTTTTTGGGACGTGTCGAATAATTAGTTAATTGCGGCCGGGAGAATTTTACAGCCCATATCTGACTAATTCCACCGAGAGGAAGTGGGATTGGAAATTTATAGAGGAAACGACAGGATATGGAAGCGTTATTACCTGGCGCACGTAGCTAACTATTCCTCCAAGCCGCTGTTGGGACAAAGTCAAATAATAATTATTAATGATCCGAGATAAGATCGGGAGATGGCCCACCTGCTCGGGCAGATGCGGGGCTGCGGTGCTCAAGGCAATCATATCTTCATATCTGCCTCGCCTTCCCCCCGAGAGCAAGGATTTCACTTTCACAGAAGGTTAAAGGTCAAACACTCGTCACAATAGGTTTCGAAACAATGTAAACGTTGTAAAAATGATCACTAATTAATTACTTTTGTCGATTCGTTCAAGTTTATTATAATAGCCACAGCTGATGTAGTCTATACTGATCTTACTTTATATATTTTTTTCATTATATCGCATATGTATTTCTAAAGTGACACTACTCAAAAATGTGTATTTTGATTTATTATAATATTTAAGTTAAATGCTCTTCTATTATATGTCAAAAGTGAATCGAATTAAATTCAAATCACGCTTGATAAATTTCACTTGCGGTTGGGATTAAAAGATAATTCAGACACTCTTTTAATATTTCATATAAAATTGTACATTCTTTTGAATTCAGCCTTTAGAGTTGTGTCACTTTTGAAAAATTTGTGCGATATCATAATACTTATTTTACTTTTGTATACGACAATTCGAACCCTATGAGTTAAAAATTAAGAATAGTTATAATTAAGAGTTTAAATCATTAATTGAATGGTGATAAGGGAAATGTCCAACAAAATTGAAACAGATTTCATCGCCACCTATTAGCTTACCCCGTGTACTATCACTTAGTGTGGTTTCACGGAGGCTAGAGTTTAAGAACTTAAACAACTGTAATTTTCAGTTGTTATTTATTCGGAACTATGGTTACTGGAGATTCTGCTTTCTAGTCTAACACACTTCAATTATTGATTTTTATTTTATTTTTCTAATTTTTTAATCCCTAGGGAGCCCCATCCCTAGATAGTGACTCATTAAGATTGTTTTGTTTCCAAACCATTGCACTCCTGAAATCTTCATAAAATGTACCTCTGATGATGTAAAAGTTGTTTGTGATAAACATTTTAAAAATAATCAGATGGCAAGGAATATTCTGATTTGAAAAATACTCGAATCAATCAAAGCAGAAATCACACCCTCTCGACTTCTATATTTAGTAGTTAAGAGGCAAATAATCCATCACTCCTAAAATAAAGTGGACTAACAGTCGCGTGGACTCATAGAAACAGTTATCAGTAGTAACTCCCCAATTTATCACATACTGGACACTTTTTAAGTGAATAACAAATATTTCTTCATTCCGATTCATTTTGGGAGCTCAAACTTTCACTACTGATTACGTACGAACAAACAACAAACATTGGTTAGGCTGAATGTTCATCATTTGTCATCTGTTATCAGAGACATCTTTTTTTTTTTTTTTTTTTCTCGTGTGTTTATTGAATATTCATTGAGCCCCCACGGTCGGTTTGATTCACCCAGGTTATTTATTAGCGATGGTGGTAGGGGCACTTCTTTATTTATTCCGGGAGGGACCAGAGACTGATAATCCCCAGCAGGAGAGCTACTTTAGCAGAGGCAGTAACAAGGACTAAGTAGCTTAATTATCTAGCCGCCTGACAGTGGGGGGGGGGGGGGGGGGTCCATTTAGGGCGAGATATCTCGGATCAGGAGCCAGATATCTCGGGAGGGGCTGGATCCCAGTCCGGGTAATCGCGTCTTAGCTCCCCTTCCATTAGATAAATAACGGTCATTTCCATTTCCGCGGTGGAGGTGTCAATCTCCTCGATAGGTCTTTGTCTTCTTAACGGAGGGCACTTAGAAAGTCAGTTCCCGGCCTCGGGCGAGATTTTCGACGAGGCTTAGGTATTTAATTATCTGGAAGTAATGTACATGTAATGATGGCTAAAGTCCAAGCTCTACAATTGGAAACCCCATAGAAAACCCATGCTGCACAGCTGTAGAGGGGGACAGGAATATGTTGGCGAAAGTATTTAAACAAGACGGAAGTTAAATCGTGCTTTCCAACATATAGATTTAATTTTTTAATTAAAAATGTATTTGTTTTTAGATTGCCATGTACTGCGCCATGGCCTGGGCACCAATTTTTTTTTTATATTGAAAAGGTTTCTCTACTGCTGGTGTTCTCCGCATCTAATGAATATCACTTTCTATATCTAAAAATATTTAAAAATTATTCAGGTGAAATATATTCTGTATTTTGTAAAAAGATTAAAGGCCCCCTTGAGTCCCCTTTAATTTTTCGACTAAAGAAAAATTTACTTGAAACATGTTTTAGGGGTTACCCCCCTTGACCGTCTATGCCCATATTTTTTCTATTATTTTTTTCCCTTACCATTGATTCATTTGCCTATAGAAGATGAATTTTCCTGTATGTTGTATAACTGTATGTGTATACATGGTATTAGTAGTTATGTTGAGGAGGTATACAGGTATGTATCATAATTTTTTTTCCACTTACTTGTATGAACTTGAATCAAACTATTAGTGATTATTCGAAAGTTGAGAAAAAATAAGGGGTTTCACACGTGACTTTTTTCATTCAAACCAATGTAGCTCCTAAACAGTAGGTCCTTGTGTCAAATGTTATATAAAAAAAAAAACTCTATTTAATTTCTGGTACGATAACTGCAAATATTCGGTCCGAGCAACACCAACAGAAGAGTGTCAAACTACGCGTAACACCCACGCGTTCCAAAAAAACGTCTTACTTTTGATTAAGCCTAGGGTACATGTTCCATGTTAAAAAAAAAAAAAAAAAAAAAAAAAAAAAAAAAAAAAAAAAAAAAAAAAAAAAAAAAAAAAAAAAAAAAAAAAAAACCTCATTTATAACCTCTGATAAGTAACACGGGCATCATAAAATTAATATGAATGTATGAACAAAAAAAAAAAACGTTGGGAACACCAACCGACAACTGCAATTTTAATAGTTGGCTTAAATACTTTATATGAATGTTTAAAGTAGTCGGTTGATAGATATGTTTAACCATAGCCTACTTTAAAAGAGTTTAACAGCCGCCCCTTGGATAGTAAAAAGAGACATCTGTTTTATTGCAGGCACGATGTTTGTTTTCTCTTTAATTGCTTCTTTCTTTCTTTTTTTTTAAATTATATTGAGCGGAAGGGAAGTAGTGGAATAATTTCGTTTTATTAGACAGTAAATTAAGCTGAGTGCTTTTATTTATGAAAAATAATCCTTAATTGTTAATATTTTATAACTCACTTTGTTAATAATATCACGGGAAACGCTATATCAAAATATTGCAATAATATTAGAATATTTAGTCATGAAATTTGTTTTAAAGTCGGCATAATTTCAAATAATCATAAATCCATTCAAATTTATTTACTCATATAATAAATAAATATGAAAGCATCGAATTTAATTAAAAATTCACTCAAATGAGTACTCGCTAATCAGGTATATATATATATTTTTATTTTCATAGTGCATAGTTAGTACTCTTTACAAGGCTTGGCTTTACATCAAAGTAGGTATTCTGGCTTAGTAATTAACAAACTAATTTACATTATGAATTTAAAAAGTACAATATGTCGAATTAAACTTTATTAATTTTAGAAAAAGGGAATACATATGCTACTGACAATGTTTCTTCCATAAATGCAAACAAATATTAGAAAACCAACAGCATTTTAAAACCAACCGATTTTAATTATAATTCTATTTATTATTGTTCTATAGCTTTTCTTTAACCAACTGACTTAAGTTAATGCATATTTTTTTACTACCTTTTTTATCAATAAATATTGGAAATAACACAATTATTTTAAAATAATAGACACCTTTACGGTATTGTAATGTATCAATCAATATTTTACCTATGTAATTTGCATCGTGGTTACCAGACCTCATTACAATACTAAACAACTTTATTTTAAGTTATCTGAGTGGAAATATCTAATATGTAACGGAGTTAATTCTGGTCTAATACTCTTGTATCGGTTCATAATCATGTAATGAAATAATTTATTTTCACAAATCTTATCTTTGCCCTCTTACACAACAACAAAATTCAACAGATGGATTTTTAAATTTTAGGTTTTCAAACAGAAACTAATGAACACTCATTAATACATTAGGTATTAATTAATTGGCACATAATTTTGAATATTTGTTTAATTAAAATTTAGACTGAATTCCTGATATACAGTCAATATTTTTAAATTCCTGGCACAAGACCGAACAGTCACGTCACAAGAATGCTCCGTGAGGGAACACCCACACAACGAAGATTCTTTGTTCTATAATCAACAAGATATGATCAGCTAACAGTTTGATGATGATAGCCAATGGCTATTAATCTCATTCAGCCATCTCAATATGTGTTGTTGACATTTTTTTTTTCCTTGCAGTGATCCGCCTGATTTGATCATATGAAGGAAATAAAGTAAGAATATATGGACAAGGAACATCCTATTACGGAAGGTATAATTTGGCATTACGTATACACATAATATACATCACGGTATAGAGATGACACATGAGTGTTAATCCCTAAATATGGTTCAACTTCGCGAGTCTATAAGAAAAGGTACAATTTCGTCCCATTGAAGCTGTGTTCCCCAAATGTTTATGGCGAAAAATAAAAAAATATTAAATAAAGTTTCTCTTTGATTAAAAAAAAAAATCCTGCAAAAGAAACGTATCAATTTGGAGGATGGCAAAAAAAAAAAAAAAAAAAAAAAAAAAAAAAAAAAAAAAAAAAAAAAAAAAAAAAAAAAAAAAATTCCAAAAAATCTACCGTAAAATATAAATTAAAAAAAAAAAAAAAAAAAAAAAAAAAAGTAAAGTACATTGACAATAATCAGCAGGCTTAAAAAAAAACACTCGTAAATAAAAAAAAGAAGCCAAGATGTGTACTACTCATTTCGTACTAAATATTTATTGAGAAAAAAAAAAGAAAATTTTTAAAAATTTGCTGAGTTGTTAAAGAAATCGATGCATGTTTGTTTTATAAATGGAATTTTAGGTAAATTTTCGTAAAATGGTAGTAGTGAAACGACTCAACGCCTTGCCTTCTCAAGCTGCGCCTTCTCAACGACAGAACTAGAGTTTGTAAGCACCATTTTTTTTTCTAAAAAAGTTAAATGCAGGTAAGTCGGTGGTGTAGTTATTAATTGTTAATTTTTTTAGTAACGACTGATTTAAATGTTCTCAAATCAGCATGTCTTAACAACACACCGTTAATCCAAAATTAAATTTAAAAACAGGATATAAGATGAATTAAGAATTCCTCACCTCGCCATTATATTTCTGAATATATAATTTAAATAATCGGCAGAGTATCATGTGCAAAAACGTTAATGATGGCTTCAATCCCGGTTATTACACGCTGCCCCGCCAGGGCCCTATGAATTTTTCCAAAGAAGCAACGATAATTATGCTTTCCTTTTCAACAATTTTAATTCGTTTTTTTAATTAAATAAACGGACAATTTAGCTATCGAGACTTCAACAGAAAGCCTGAAGAGCGGCTATTATGTAAATGCGGTGATAATCATGTGAAATGAGCCCAAATTGCCGTGGCTTTATTTGCCTTATAGATCTGACGTATTAAATATTATCGTGGACGGTACCGCGGGCTGACAGGCTGGTATTAGAGCTCTGGTCCCTGTGGGGGCAGTCACCGCTCCTTCAATCACTGTTATTATAAATAACTAAAAAATAAACACAAGGTTACTAACAACAGATGTTAATTACTGATACTCAATATCTAATCTCTGCACTAGTATTATTAGTGCATAGTCAATATAATATACTTTATGATAATACTAGTATCCGCTCTCATAAGAACTTTCAACTAATAACTGCTGTTTTATTTATTTATCAATGACAAATCTTGCAATGTAGAAAGCACGCGATAAAAGCAAAATTAATTAATATGAGAGATCAGCTGTTTGGGCTCCATGTGAAGAAGACACGCTTCAGGTCAGTCCCAAAGATTTATATATTTCGAGTGCTATTTATGCATTTATTGACTTTATTTTGTGCACATTGAACAATATTAGTGCGCGTGTACCATTATAAAAAAAAAAGTGATATATATAGTCAGTCAATTTATTTAACGCCTTTTACAGGCGTACAGAGCTTTGGCTCTGGAACAATATGGCAACAGTTCTTAATACCTCAAAAATGTCTCAGAATGTTTTGAAACCAACAAATCAAAAACAGAAAGAAATGGAACTAATCCAAAGCAGTAATTACTCGAAAACCCAGTCTAACCTCAACGCAACTGAAACCACATATGCTAAAGCCACCGCTTCAGACCGTTTTTCAAAACGAGAAAATGCTATCATTTTACATACATTACCAGGCATAAAACAAAAAGAATATGTTCTCAAAATCGCAGAATTAATAGACCCAAAATTCATAAGATACACCTCTAGAATATCCAATTCAAGATTTTGTATCCATTTTAGCAATAAGGAAGCAATCGATAACCTCCTAAAAAAACATCAATCGATAACCATCGACAACAAACAAATAATTATAAAACGTCTAATTAACCCAGCCAAACGTATAATAATTTCTAATGCTTGCCCTTCAATTCCACACGAAGCAATAGAAAATGAACTCAGAAGCCTAGGTATTAAATTAGTCTCTCCCATGCATTTTCTAAGAGCTGGTTACCAAGACCCAAGGCTGGCGCACGTTCTAAGTTTTAGACGGCAAGTGTATATTCCACCCGAAGATTTGAATAAACTTCCAACGTCTTTACTTATAAAACATGACAATGTATCATATCGAATTTTTTTCAGTGAAGACATTGTCACTTGTTTTATTTGTAAACAACCGGGTCATATATCTACAGATTGCCCTGAGTGCGATAATGATAACAATATTCAGGAGGCATCTAACGGGAAAGAAAACCTATTAATACATTTTGATCAAGATGTTAAAAATAATTGTGAAACAATAACAAATTCTTCAATATTAGACACACCAAATCATATGGTTAATAAGGCTCCAACGACCATAGGAGGTTGTCATGGAGACCCTTTGAAAATAGAGTCACTAGAAGACAGTAACGGAATAGAGCCTTTAAACCAAGTATCACGTAGCCATGGTGATGAGTCAAACAATATCACTGTAGATAGTTCCGGTGCCGAATCAGCTGTTAATTCGAGCAATAATTTAGCAGCGTTACCCGTGGCGGTTTCTGGCACTAAACGATGTTACTCAAGTCCTCCTGCTTCTACTTTATCCAATATAGAATTAAGTTTATCTCTAGATTCTCCGGATGAGTTTGAAAATACCATTAATTTACAAGATTTCCCACCAATACCAGCACCTCAACCTTCTCGGAATAAGTCAAAAAAACTGAAAAAGACCAATATCAATACTGAAACCAACTTCGAAAATGCTAGATAGTTAATAGAAGATAATTTACATAAATATCCCATTTCTTTTGATGAAATGGTGAAATTCATTCAAATGTCGTCTGAAACTAAAAACTTCAGCGAACTAGTTCACGAGTTCACGAACAACAAAGAGGGCTTAAAAGACATGCTTGCCGAAGCAAAGAAACACACAACTGACAGACGATCCAAATTAAGGATATCCAAGATATTAAAAAGAAAGTGGGACTCTACAGAAAATACATTAAATACAGACGACAGCACCGACAACTAGGAACTGACTAACAACTTTTCATTACTTTAATAAAATGACTACAACAAAAAACCCAATCATATTACAGTGGAATTGTAACGGATTTTACAAACATTACGAGCACTTCAAATTACTTTTAGCTGAAGAAAATCCCATATGCTGCTGTTTACAAGAGACACATTTTTTAAAATCACAAGCTGTTAATTTAAAAAAATTTAACATCTACCGAAAAGACAGAAATGATTGCAGATCTGCCTGGGGAGGAGTAGCGATTATGGTAAAAAAAGAAGTATATTCTGAACGGATTAATATTGACTCATCCTTAGAAGTTGTTGCTATAAAATTATACAAACCTGAACCTATCACAGTCTGCAATATCTATATACCTCCAAACCGAGACTTCACTGCCAATGATCTCCAAACTTTAGTTGACCAACTCCCAAGACCTCTAATCATGGTCGGAGATATGAATGGTCACAATAAATTGTGGGGTTCAACTTTATCAGACTACAAGAATAGAGGAAGAGAAATAGAGAAATTTTTAGATCTCAATAGTTTTTTAATTCTACTTAATGACGGTTCCCCTACTCATTTTTGTGCCAATGGATCCTTTTCCGCAATCGACTTATCATTCATAGACGTTAAACTTTTACATAAAGTTCAGTGGAGCGTAAAGGACACCTTGTATGGAAGTGATCATTTTCCTGTGACTGTTAAATTTTATGATATTTCAAATGCTACATTACATAGAGTTCCGAGATGGTCAATTAAAAGAGCGAATTGGGAAAAGTTTTCATTGTTGATAGAATCAGAAATGGTAATGAAAAAAGAATCATATGTCAATCTGGAGAACAAAATTACTTTCTTTAACCAAAGTGTCATAGAGTCAGCAAAAATGAATATTCCCACACAAAGTAATTTATAATGACAGACGTCTAGTTCCTTGGTGGAATGAAGACTGCCGGATCGCAATTATGAATAAAAAAAAAAACACTGAACCGATACAAAAAAACAAGATCGCTGGAAGATTTAATTGAATTTAAAAAAATGAGATCAATTGCTAACAAGATATTGAGGGCCAGCAAAAAAAATTCATTTATGACAATAATACTACCATAACAGAAGTATGGAAAAAAGTTAATGCCATCCAAGGATCCAAAAACTTGACTTTGTTTCTTCGGTTTCAGTAGATAATCAAATCATAACTGACCCTGGTAAAATAGTTGAGCATTTTGGAAATCACTTTTCTACTATGTCGAAAACTGATAATTATAACATCGATTTTCTGCAGCATAAATGTGAACAAGAAAAAAAGCTCGATTGAATTTCATACACATGGCTCAGAAATTTTTAATCAGCCATTTACTCTAGCTGAAATGAATTTTATCTTAAACACATGCAAAGATAAATCTACTGCAGGCCCCGATCAGATCCCATATATTTTTTTTGAAGAAACTACCGTCAATTGCACATTCATTTCTCCTTTCAATTTATAATGAAATCTGGACGACAGGGATGTTTCCCGAAGCCTGGAGGAAGGCCATCGTTATTCCAATCAGGAAAACTACAAAAGATATAAACATCGATAACTATAGGCCTATTTCACTACTTTCTTGTGTTTCTAAACTTCTCGAAAAGATGGTTAATAATAGACTAATTTATTTCTTGGACTCAAAAAAAATTTCATTTCAACTTCCCAGTGTGGATTCAGAAAACACCGCTCTGCTATCGACCAAATCACGAAGCTTGAAAACGAAATTCAAAGGGCTTTTTCAAACAAAGAACACCTGGTAGCTGTCTTCATAGATATCACAAAAGCATATGACATGATGTGGCGCTATAATGTTGTCAGTACACTATCCAAACTCGGTCTCTCAGGGCAGCTATTGACATTTATTAACAATTTTCTTAAAGATAGGTCGTTTCAAGTTAAGGTTGGATCTAACCTTTCTCAATCATTCCATCAGGAAAATGGAACGCCCCAAGGATCTCCGCTAAGCGTAACATTATTTTTAATAGCCATAAATAGCATTGTAAATACAACGCCTGCAGAAGTAAATTGTTCTTTGTTTGCTGACGACTTTGCTATTTATATAAGAAGCAAGTCAATAGAATATATCGAGTGGAAATTAAGAACAACTCTAGGGAATCTCGAATCATGGTCTAAAAATACTGGTTTCAACTTTTCAAGTTCCAAAACGGTGGCCATCCATTTTTGTAAAAGGAGAAAATGCCAAACGCACCCGTCATTAAGTTTGTTTCAACAACCTATTATGTTTGAAGAAGTTTTCAAATTCCTAGGAATCTACTTCGATAAAAAGCTAACATGGTCTGAACATATTCGTCAAATAAAAGCAAAATGCCAGAAAGGGCTAAATTTATTAAAAGTTCTGTCCAGCACTCAGTGGGGATCAGATCGACGAACTTTATTAATGATGTACCGTACTCTGATCAGGCCTATCATTGATTATGGAGCTGTTGCCTACAGTTCTGCTAGTGTTTCAACACTGAAATCACTAGATACTATTCATAATCAGGGACTTCGTCTTTGTATTGGTGCATTCAGAACCACACCTGCCCAAAGTTTGTACATAGAGAGTGGTGAGCCATCTTTAGAATTAAGGAGAAAATATTTGAGTTTAGCATACTTCGGCCAAATTATGTCAAAAAAAAACCTCCTCGCTTACGATCCTACAACACATACGATTTTGAATGAAGTGCATAGACGATCCTGCAAATGTTTCCATTGTAGATGCAAAATATGGGCAAATGATTTACAATTATCTTTCCCTAAATATTTTAAATTCCCAGGCAATCCAATACCTAACTGGATACAAACAGAAAGTACGATTGATTACAGTCTATCATTTTTTTCAAAAACCCACGACTCCTCATCACATTTACCAAAAAATGTTTAATGAACGAAAAGAAGTGTACTTCAACTACTGTTTTTGGTTTACCGATGCTTCAAAATCCAGCTCTGAAGTTGGATGTGCCATTATTATGGGCTCTGTTTGTTACAAATTTCTTCTACCAGAATCGAATAGTGCATACACCGGTGAGCTCTATTCAATCTGGAAATCGTTGACATTCATAATGAATAGTCAATGCAAATATCATCTGATTGTATCCGATTCATTAAGCTCACTGAAATCACTGGAAAACAGAAACTCAAAAGACGTTTTGGTGATGAAAATCCAACTTCTTGAGAAGGAATGTCTACGTTCAGGCAAAGTGGTAAGATTTCTTTGGGTTCCTTCTCATCTGGGCATCGGAAGAAACGAAGAAGCAGACCAAGCTGCAAATGCTGCAAGATTGAAACCCAATTCAGACGTCATATACATCAATAAAACGACTGCATCGGATTGGCGTATTCATATAAAAAAAAGAATATATGAATCATGGATTACAGAGTGGAACAAAACAGCTGAAAAATTAGGCAAAATTAAAAGTAGTCCTGACGTATGGAGAACATCAGAAAGGAGAAATCGCCGCGAAGAAGCTGTCTTGGCAAGGATACGAATGGGACACACAGCCATAACGCACACGTATCTTCTAAAGGGACTCTATCCACCGACCTGCAGGATCTGCAATGTACCCATGACCGTGGAGCACATCTTAATGGACTGCGAGGAATACAAGGATGTAAGGAAAGATTGCGGAATGGCCAACCGGATGGACATCGCTCTTGGTGACAGTGAAACGTCTGTGCAAAGTTTATTTAAATTTTTGAAAATATCCAATGTTTATAACTTTGTATAATTATGCTTACTTTTAATACCAATAATGTTTGAATTAACTGAATGTTAAAAAAAACATATATTTGTTGTTGCTAATGACCCTCTAGGGTAGATGCTTGTAAAATAAATAAATAAATAAATAATTAATATGACATACGAGTAAACTACTTTTCGAGTTTTGTATCCCGATAAGACAATGATTTAATTGTTGGGGGTTCATTCCGAAGATCCATTACAACGTTATTATAAGTCCGGCCTTTGGGATTTGTTAATTACAATAACAAAAGAAACTTTAACTAGAAGTTTTAATAATTTGAATCGAAATGGTAGATTAGAAGGAATTCAAGTGAGAATTATAACCTCAATGATATATCCACAGATACTGTAATTTTCAACCTGTAACATTGCACACATTAGATAATTCTATATAACGCAGAATCTTAATTCGACACCTTTTACATATATTTTTTTTTTTTTAGTTTGCATTAGCTCGCCCGCCATCTGTCGTAATCCTGAAGGAGACAGAATTTTTATTATATTCTTAGCTGATTTGTCGGTCGGTTTTCAAACTTTACATCTTTCACAATATACTATGTTTAATAACAATTTAAATATAATAAGTAAATTTTATATAATTTCAAGCTCCGGATGACACTCGCCACCTGTCGATCGATTTTCAAACTTCATTAGAATCCACGTGTTTATCGCATTTTTATTAAACTTTTAGTTCAAAACCAGTTAATTGTATTTTTATAAACATTTCAGGAACTGTAAAGATGGTGCGGTTAAATTTTGGCAAAGATTGATTCAGTAGTGTTAGTGATCACAAAAAAAAAAAAAAAAAAAAAAAAAAAAAAAAAAAAAAAAAAAAAAAAAAAAAAAAAAAAAAAAAAAAAAAAAAAAAAAAAAAAAAAAAAAAAAAAAAAAAAAAAAAAAAAAAAAAAAAAAAGGCTTGTTCTTTAGCATAATTGTATAGACATAAAAAATAGACTGTGGAATAGACTGCACCAACAATGAAGATATGGGTTCTGAAAATTGTATTATAACGTAAGTGTCACCTCAAGGATTATTAACACTGACTTATATTTCTTTTCATTTTGACTATATTTATTCTTATTTTATTAAAATAAAATAATAATTAATTATTGATATTTACAACTGTGAAGTAGAACTACTCACCAGTAGCACTTCAATAGTTCTGCATTAGAAGGTCTCTCTTGGCCATCTGTGATTGTCAGTGTGAGGCAAGTTGGGAGACTAGTGGATTCGAGTGGGTATGGAGTTTACTATTAAAGGATAGGAATCTGGCTTGGGAAAAATCAGCAACATATGGAACATTAAGATCTTTATGTATAAGTTTGCCTGTGACATAATAAGGAGCATTGAGGATTTTGGATTCCAATGATTAGATACGAGAAGAACTGGAAGGTTTAGTGGAGCCCCAAATCTCAGTTTCATTTGTCCAAATAGGCCTAATTACTGTCATGTAAATACGTCTTTTGTAATTTATTAGGAGCTTTGAATGCTTTTCTAGGAAATGGAGTAGTTGGAAACGATGAGCAGTTTCTTGTCTTGTATACCTATCTGGTATTAAATATTTAAAAATATATATATAATCGCTCTACTCTGAATTCGTCGTCTCTCTAATTTTGTATTGTTATTATTATTATTTATTTTTTTCGTACCTTTTTACACACAGACATTGTTACAGTGGAACTAATCAGAATTTTTCCTTGGTATTAGAAATAAAAAATATTTAAGTATAAAAGTAAATATAAAGAAAGAGAGGGCTGGAATAAAGACATGGAACAACAGTGCCTTATGAATATGTAGGGAGGGTTGCTCCTTGTGTGCGTGATCTATCCCAGCCTGGGCATTACCTTAATTGCTGAATTACCAACCGCTATCTGACCTAACACATTTACACCCCCCACGTCTCCTGTCCCTTTTCGGCTAAATTCCGTAACTCTTCCTCGAAATCCTTTAAATATTCAGTCTTGATTCGTTTCCGTCAGCTGTTAATTATGATAAAAGGAGGATGTGGATAGCACCACTAACGTAGAATCCAAACATCATTTTTCATCAGTTATCCTCTTCAGTCTGGACAAACTCTTCTGAGTGTTTGAGTTTTTTTGAGTGTAAAACATCATGGTGATCAAAGTTAGTAAAATCTTTATGATAAATGAATAAATTTCATAATAAATAAAAAAGTAAGAGTTAGAGATTTACTTTATCGATATTTTATATATTTATACAATTGGTATGTATACAAACTCTGCTGTTCCTTGATCTAGAGCCATATATTAATAAAATTATTTAAACTTATTTTTAATAATCCAGAAATTTTATGTCTAATATATTTCAATCCTTAATGTCAAATCTGAGGTTATTCTACAAAAACAATATTTTCTGTGTATAGACTAATAATAAATTAATAAAATAGTAAAACGTTCCTTTATTAATATAAATTTATTATATGGGTAATTCACTGAAGTATTATTTTTCAGAATAATATGGTAATTAATTCACGTAATTTATTAATTACATTAATTGTTAACCGAGGAATAAATAAAGGGTTTGGAAGATGAAGGAGATATGTCACATTTAAAAAAAATACAATCTAGGTCATTGGATAAATAATTTATGTGCAGAAGTGTTAGTTAGCAAAATCTGAATATTTCCAAACAACTAGAAAAAGAGATATGAGGATGATGAACTGACTATGTAACATTTTCCTGCTAAAGGAAATGTAAAAAAAAAAATAAACTAAACAAATAACTCAAAATTGTGTTTTGTTAAATAACCCTTTCATCCACCAAACCCTACATATAACAAAGCATCGAGTGTTTAGTTTTTTTATTGTTGTACTGATTAAACAAAAAAATATTATATGTTACTCTATGGGGGGTTCAGTATGTCTAAGTTTTTTTTTTTTTTTTGTAATATTAGATTTTTTTTTAATCGTGATCTTCATTTATTTGTATAGATATATCTTAATTTTATTTTTGATTTATTACCTTATTTGTACATAGAAACGCGGTGTAAATTTTTATCAATTTATACTCTTTGTTGTTACAGATATCAATAATGTTGATTATAATATTAATACCTACAAACAGTTTCCCAAATAAAAAATATCGTTTCACTGACAACCATTTCAAAATAACCATGCACGAAGATCAACTGTATAGGAGTTTGCAGAAATAATTTTACATTTTACAGGAGGACTCCACCTAGACAGACAACTTACTTGGAACCAATCTACAAGTATAAAAAAAGTAACGGCTCGTCGTTTTTTTCACCTTTAACCTTTACTTGACAAAAATTGTTATTGATTAAAAGACAATAATTATAACAATAATTACCTATTTAGACATACGGAGTTGAGCTTTGGGGCTCCACTGAACCATCCAAATACAAAATTTAAGAAAAATCCTTAATGCTCCTTACTTTGTCGCAAACAATCTAATCCATAAAGATCATAATTTATCATATTTTTTTATGTAGCCCGAACCAGACACCTATTCTTTCATAGCGAACTCCAAACTTACCCGAATCCACTGGTCTCCTTACTATTATGACACTCAATCCCCGATAATCCTCCGAAGCGTCTTATAAGAAGATAGGACTTTTATTGAAGTGCTAGTAGTGAGTAGTTCTTTACGTGTTATTGACATGTCGTGGTGATCATTTTCCTCAAATTTACTTGTATATAATGTATACTGTTGTCGATACCAATAAACAGTTAAAAGAAAAAAAAAAACAAATTTGTATAAATACATCTTAATTTTATTATTGTTTTCATTGTCTTTTTTGTAAATAGAAACGAATGTTTGAATTCTTATTACTTTATACCCTTTGCGGCAGATTAAAATATTATTTGATATCTATAAACAGGTTTCTTATAAAAAAAAAATAAATCAAAAAACCTTATTGATTCATTGTCATTTTTTTTTTAAGAATAGAAGATTAACGGAATATCAATTTACAGAAATAATTTGACTATACTTTTAGGATTATTTTATATATGGGAATAAATACAACCTATATGTACCTTGAATCCAGTGGGGAAGTGAAATTTTCATATAGTGTTTTAAAGCATTATACAATCCAAAGCTGGGAGTTTTGAAAAATTACCCCTCCAAGCCGAAAAGTTTGGCGGGAGCAGCGGTCCCTACTAATTGGGTGACAGGAGGACCGGCCACCCATGGATTTGAAATATTGCCAGACCACACACGGCAGCCTCCTTCACGACTTTTTCCTCGACACTTTGGACATTAACAGTTCCCAACTGACCAGCAAATTAATCATTACTTTCAGCACTGCGACCACACCAGCCGAGGAGCTACCTCTTTTCGGAGTTTTAAGTTGGAGTAAAAGTTATCTTGAACGATAGTTCCTCGCTTCATGTTCTTTGCTTGCTCTAAATTTGTATGAAGAGTATAACTACAACTCCGTCTTCATTATTCCCTTCGGAAGTTACCTAAGACGTTGAACCCAGAAAAAGACAAATGATACTTGGCTGAATATTCATCCGGTTCCAGCTTTCCATCAGGCGTTAACGCGGTGTAATCTGAATAATACGAGTACAGTAAGGCATAACAACAAGCTCGTTTATGACCGTGGATCTTCAAGTATGCCTTCAAGTAAGGCAATAAGCAAACTCTTTTTCTGAATATAGAATTAATTATGTACATAGAAGTACCTCCATTAATGCATTTTTGGTAAGCATTTTGTCATATAATATAATATCAACTCAACAAAAAGTAGAGGGCTGAAGACTTTAGTATCTTGTAATTAAATCAAATTGGTTGACCATACAATGAAGTATCAGTGTTTAGAACTTATATGCACGTATAAATCCTATCGCATTGAAATAACTGATCGTACTATAGAACAGATTTGGTAATAACTAACTTCTGGACTCATGATGAAATTAGGTGATTAATTCCAAGAAATTAGCTGTGATTAATATTCAGCTATGGTTAATTTTTGCCCAACTCTATCATGCCTCCACATCACTATCATATAGATTAAGGATCTGTGTTAAGCAAGTGTGTTACATTTAATCGTGCATAGAATAAATAGTCTATGTCATTTAGTTCTACCATTTACATTTCGAAAAAACATTAATTGTTAATTTAATTTAAGTAATTTGATTTTTTTAAAGTCTAGTTATTACAAAAATTGGCACCTGCGTGTAGAATGCAAACACCCGCATATTTTCAGACGCTCCGGTAATTTAACTACTCCTATAAAGATCTTTTGAAAAACATCAGGAATAAATAGAAAAATTGGTTCATGGGCCCTCTTTGATCCTCTAGTTGTGTGAGTATTTTTGAGACAAAAATTGTTTTTTCTTTAAATATTAAAGCTTTCGAAGCGGAAAAACCGTTGTTGTATACTGGAAGAGACTAAGGTCCATAAGAAGTATCTACTTCGCAAACTTTCTAAAGTAATCACTTCTAATTCTGGAACATGTCCAACAGAATACTCGCAATACTTTTTTCTTTTTTTTTTTGAACTTATATAATCATCGCAATTCAGCTTATTAAAAAGACCATCAGGGAATTTGCTGGCTAAAATCCCTTTTAGGTCAACTAATTATTTAGCCACTAAGTCACTGCAGTACTAAGAATAATTTCCCATTTGAGATCCTGTTATGAGTACTAATTATTACACATTTGATAATATTAACCTCATGTTACCCTATTATGCTACATATACAACGACAAATATTTTTTTTTTAAAATGGGGCCGAGAATGAAACAGACTTAAGTATCGTTTGTGGTCATGGGCTGTTATAAAGTTGGACACAGTGTACTTTCAGCGCTATTCAAATTATAGACCCAATGGGGACGGAAGTCGGTGACTTTTACACGTTATACCTCCCGCTGTGAGGCCATTTCCGGTTCGGCTCCGACAACACGGAAGTCGATATTTCAAACGAGGGTTCTGAATAACTCTCCCTCCCCCCTCCCCCCGTTAACTGGTAAATAGCTGTTGTCACGAGGCAGGTTAAATACATTGATATCTACTCGACCTTCGGGTTTCTATCGTCGCAGTCTCTTGTCGCAATACATTTCGATAACATATTGGATTCCTTAAGTCTTTTAGGGTCTTTTATAAAGACGTTCCGTTATAGTACTATTCAGTTATATACAGAGAAACAAATATTTTGGACATATTTAAGGTATATAATATTTCATTGAAACGGATATTACTTTTATAATTACATTTAAACAGAAACCATTCTGAGACATTGCTAAAATAAAATTGCTATGTAATAACAAAACGTAAAATACTTTAATGTAAGTATGAAATTATAACTTATTACAATAAAAGCAGCATTATTAAAGGATGAAAAATAAGAAAAAGTAGTATATTTCAATGTGCAAAATTTGTAAGACTTGCATACAAATGGTTTTGGTACTATACTGCCAAGCTCTTGAGCCCGAATTCAAATTAAGCTGAAAGCAGAACCTTGTGTTCTTCCAGCCTCTATAAAGTGGGTACTCTAAATTAGGGAAAAAAACCTGTGAGGGTGATTTCTGCCAAATCTCCACCTTTCGCAACCGTTGTTGAATAATAATTGGAAGTTTTTATTCTTGTCGTCTGATGAGAGTTGAATAATTGTTTACTTCTTTTCTTCACTATATTATCCTTTTAATATATTTTAAGATTTGTATATACATATATACATTTATAATAAATCAATGAATAATATAAGCATATTTCCAGCAATAAAAAATTGTAATTATTTCAACTTACAAGATAATATAATTACTTTATTCAATTACTTACAGATTAATTCATTATTTATACAATACATATAATTAAGAAGCGAATGCTTTATAAATTATGAATTAAAGAGGATTTAAAATCGTGTGAAGACGAGGACTGTAAGCTGATGACGTGTACATTTTAGCCCGGTTTCTCTTGCAGCTCACGCAGGCAATAAGTCAGCGAGGCACCCCCCCGCCATGCCCCCCCCCCCTTCGCTACTCCCCCCTTCCCCTCCCCGTCCTACAGCCTCTCACTCTGTTTTATCATCTCCTGTTAAGGAAACCATCACCAGCTAGCTCCTATTTACGTCTTCTGTCCTTATTGGTTTATTTTTAAAATCGTTTGCAGCCTCGGGATCTGCCGGCCAAAGAAGAACCATTTCGTTACCAGGGTACTTGCAAGGCCCATTGCGGGAAATCCGGTTTTACAGCTTGAAGCTAATGGATCTTGAATAGAAAAGTCGAGTGATTTTTTTGTAACGCAATACGAATAAAATCATAAAACAAACATAATTTATTTTTTTTTTATTGATTTATTCACACCTGTTATCAGCTACAGGCAATCAGCGAATGTGCTAAATACAAGATAATTAATACAATACCGTATAGATCATAAGGGATGTCAGTACCCAATGGTACGTCCTGCTGGCTTTAGTTAAGTTTTCTATCTTAAGAAGATCCCTCATCCAACTCCTTTTTATCATTCACTATGAGTTATCGGAAAAATTTGTTCCACGTTTTCTATAAGTGTGTTATGATAGTCATTAAGTTTGTTGTGAAATGTCTTGTATTTAGTTTTAATACGGTCTAATGCAGTGTGTATTCTGTCACTTAAGTACCAAGGAGATCAATTGCAATTAGCCGGAATGTTTTAAGTTTGTTTATATGAGTTATTTTGGCTGTCCCGTAAATTTGTGGCACACAGATCCAAACCTTCAAGTATGTGTTTAGCCTGTGTTTTGGTTTCATTGAGGATCGCTTAGATGCATTAGAGAGAGAGCAGTTTCAGACACTTTTATATTATTTAAAAATCTGCTATGTTGTAGTTGTTAAATCAAAGCCAGAAAATTTATTTAATAAACAAAAAACTCCCTTTTTCTCACTCATGGATGAAAATCAGGCTTCAAGTAAACAAGAAAAATGAAATAACTTCCAAATATATTTTCATCACTTTATTTTAATTGCTTAATTTTGAATTAAATAACTGTATAAAATAATTTATTTTCGAGTTCTTTGTAATTCTCATAAAACTATTAGTGGACACCGGATACATTCTAAAAATCAGTATCAGTGTGATATCAAATAATACCATCAATAAAATATCAAATATAAGTATTATTTAACTTTAATATTTTTATTCCTCGTGACTAAAGCGATATGTGATAATTTTTTTATTAACGTCTTATCGAAGCTATGGTTGATATTATATACCTATTGTTCTAAATGTGATAATGGAGTCTATAATATTTAAAATTATATATTAATACGTAGTTGATCTTTATGGTTAATAAAAAAGATAAGCAAAATAATTATTAATCACATTAACATTTAAATAAATTTGTAATTAATCAAATATTTTTTTTAACGAGATTTATCATATTAATCCTGTTAATTCTCTATAGGTAAATTATTAAGAGATTTAATCAGTAATTTATAGCTCTAGTCGAATTGGCCAATCGCTAACCATTTTGACTATTTGTAAGCAGCATTAAAAACTGGAAACATACTTTTCCGCCGACATGATCACATTAAAAAAATGTTCTTTTTTTTAGAAAAGAAGCATCAGTAGATTTCAATATATAAATAAAACTATTTATACCAATATATATTGGAAATATACAGTTAGATATATATATTATTTTTTATTAATATAAAAATGATACAAATATGTACAGATTAAAAAAAATATATTTGTTAATGATTGGATAGGAGAATTAAATAAAAAATTACATAAAAACGAAAGAATAAAATATTTAAAGTTAACACAAAAGTGGTCTCAAAGAACCGTCTATTGTGATACATTTGATGACTTCGTTGATTTTACAGTCCCATAAAATCCCCATTATACGAAAGCACCCGTCACGTGTAACAAAGAGGTTCTAGTATAGTAAAGATACTGAGGCATAATTTTCCAAGATAGGAGATAAAACAAATAGAGGGATAACGAAGGCTGGGCTAAGACAGGAGTGGGGTCGATAGGGGAGGGGAGTGTCAACAGCTCCCACCTTCCGGCGTCAGGCAAAATGGCCGCCGCTGTCTGGTGGGGGCATCTGTCTCCATCTTGTACTCTCTTCTCGTTATTTACTTGCTTCACTTTCCAGCCCCCGGCTACGATCAAACATCTAGAACAATCCACCTCTTAACCCTTGCTGTGCTCTCTGGGGACAGGTCTTACTTGTATCACTAAACAAACATCCTTAACAGTCTACTACATACATAACGCATAGAAAGGTTTTAACCAACTAAATTTTTATTACTATCAAAGTGGGGAAATATTTTTTGGATTAATCTATTTCAAAGTTAGACTCCTCTAAACAAAAGCTGGCCTGCCCCTGTTCCCGCGTGAAATAGACATCACAAAATAATATTCCAGCGATGTTTATCCGATTATTCTTTATCTCCTTTAAACATAAAATAAATATCTTATACTCATATATTATTTATCCATTGAACGTTATTAATTACCCCTTATTCTATGATATTATCCTAGTGTTAATAACCTAATTATATTAGTTTGAAATTATATCATTCTCACACCTTGCCAGTTATTTATAACTTCTCAGGATTTTTGCTATTGTCACTCAATTCTAAATTGCTGTTCGTTTCATATAGAGACTGTTCATAAAAATAATAAATTTTAATGCTTTTATTCATTTGTTTTCTTGTTATTTTAAAATTCTACTTTTAGAATACCACGTGCATCAAATATTATAACAACACTTTTATATTTACTGAATAAAATAAAATTTTTAAGAAATTAAAGTGCAATTCACAAAAACATGAAGTGTGATTTACCTTTGCGTTTAGAATATCATCAAAAATGAGTTAACTATTTTTAAAGTAAACTGCTGCCAGTTGTTTAATTTATTGATACCTGATTAAAGTAAAAATATACCTTGCTACAATGCTTAAATATAAAAGGAAAGTTTTACATAATATTTTCGGTAGAAACAGAAGTCAAATGAAGAACAGAGATGGCTATAATAACAAAAAAAATATGTAGAAAGTAATTGTTTACTAAAATACTATTTTAGTAGTAGCTGGATCCTGCGACTCGACTTTTTAATTTTTTTTTAAATTGATGAAGGATAAATTATGAAAAAGGTATCTGAGGCGAAATACGAAGGTTACTCTAGAACTTGTCGTTTTTTTATTTCCAATTCAGTGAAGGGATGATTGTATTGATCGGTGGTTACATTTTCAATGGTTTTGGAATCATTAAACCGTAGAATTTCTGTTTCATTCAGCTTTATTTTATTTTATACTGTGTCATAAGTTTAAAAAAATGTGGTGAAAACTTCATTTTATCACTTTATCTACATTAAAAAAGTCTCTGAATAAGTAAATATTAATGTTTAACTACGGCAATATTTAATTAACCTCTCTTTCTCTTTGATGTTCGATCAACCTTTTTCGTATTCGATAACTGTAAAATTCGTGTACATATGATTCGTAGTAATCACGATAAAGACAAAATTTATTCATAATGTCTTAAATAAATTTTAATATAAGCGTTGGCTGGCTCATCACCGAAATATAGAACTGTATAAAAAAAACAGCTTTGAACATGACATTTATATATTCTTCGTTTCAATTGTTATGATTGTTGTGGCTTATAGATATGCCGCCGATGCACCATAAGGGAATTTGTTAATTCAGATTGATTCTTTTTAAAAACGGAAAACTTATTTTTTGATTCCTTAAAACAAATAAACTTCTCTGAACCAATTGGAAAATTTTGTCACTATATATAAACCGAATGTTGTTTAATTGAATGTTTTTAGTTCAAAAAAAGAAGAATGCTAATACAAATGTAATAAAATATATTTTAAAATAAAATTATATTATATAAGACTAAAGTATATTTTGGTTTTGATCTGTAAATAGGACAGACATTCACTTATATTAGATTCTTCAATCGATTTGAGAACTTACAATAGACACGCCGGAAATGCCAAAGAGGGAGGGATAGTGCAAACCTCGCAAATACCAGGCTCTCAAATGTCAGCATTATATATTTAAGACTCCTATATTCCAGGATGAAAACTAAATAAATGGAACGTTTCCTGCCTGAATTCACGCTGCTGTTAAGACTTATTATAAACCATCACGAAAAATAAATCCACTGATACTTTTGGCAGGACCCGAATGCTAATAAGCACATAAATTAAACGAAGAGCCAGTTGCCAGTTGGCACGTAAAGTTCTGACATCCGCTGAAAACTGAGTTTTTTATGTACAGTCACATAAAGTGCATAAAGGGACAATTGTCACAGTTATGATTTGCTGGCACCTATCGCACTTGGGGACCACTTTATTTGAAACCGCCTGTAACCATTTCTCAAAGTGAACCCTTACTGCCCAAGAGCTTTATATCAGCCTATTATTTTAATGTTATATTTAAGAGAATTTATTTATGGTGACAGGTTAGTAGATTTAGGACCTTGTTTAAAGTTTAAGGTTCGTAGTGACAGGTTGCAGCTGCCCGAGTATTTTTCATCTTAGTTATTAATTTTCATAGGGTGAATTGGGTCTATTTCAATAATATTACTTTAAAATTTATCGTCTTATCCAAATTTTAAAATCTAGGTGTGTTATTCTATTTTTTTGGTATTTTTTAATTTTAAAAATGATAGATACTACCATAGACAAATCATTAAATTAAACGATAAGATACGTACATAAATAAATGAAGTTAGAGAAATGAATATGCTATATATACATAGATATAATAAATATATTTTTACTTAAGAGATTATTATCATCAATTGTTTTAATTATTATTATTTTTTTATTGGTGCTTAACGTCCCTAACCAACTAGGATAGGAAGGACGGGTTATCCCACTGGTTACCAACCTATTCTAGCTATAGTAGGAAAGTCAGGATTAACATCGTGGGTCCCCCCAATTTTAACCCCTACAGGGGGGATTTGAACCTATGAACTTCAGCACCGAGCGCTATTACCATCAATTAAAATAGTAAAATTTTAATTTAGTTGACTAACTGTCAACAATTAGTTATAAATAAAATTCATCAATATGTAATTGTAAGGATTCTTTTATATTATCATGATTATCTATAAATATATTATTTTATTTATAAATATATTTTTATTAATATATTTATTTTATGTAATTAAAAACTAAATTAAATTATATTATATTTACATATTTGTTAATACTAAAGGAAAAAAAAAATGGAATGTCTTTTTTTTTCTCCCCATAGAGCCTTTCTGCTTCTGTCAATCTAATAAAAAAATAAAAATAAAAATCCTTTCATTTTTAATCACATTTTAAGGAGTCTTTTTTTGATGCTCAACTTCGTTCGTTTATCCACCCTCCACCAGAGTTGGGAAAAATTTAACCACAGCTAAAAATTATAAAATTTAAATAAAGCTATTTGGCAACTAATTTTCTGGAATTAGTCGCCTAATTAAACTATGATTAAATCTTCCAATCAAATAATCATTAGTTCATTAAAAAATCAACTGAAAGGTTTTACCATGATTAAATTAGGTGATTGATTTTAGGAAATTAGTTGTCAAATAGACATGATTAAATTTCACCCAACTCTGCCCTCCACACAGAAATAGACATAAAACGAATAATTAAATTTCATCTGTCGGGCTTTTGAATTTATGTTTACATTAAAACCTCATCCAATAATCACGTGTCTGATCACACAACACATCTGGAATATCAAATCGATGACCTCCTTGCACACATGATTCATCCGTAGCTCAGGAGTTGTTAACTTTAACAATTGTTCGGTCCAGCAGTTTTATTGCACCATTAACAGCTGAATAGGCTAATTACGGCTTATCCCCAGATCTGGCAGCAATAAAACTAAGAAATATAAGATGCACTTCGTGGAAAGCTAAGTTCAAAGCCCTTCACGCTCAAGCAATCCGCTATTAAGTTGTCGGAAGCAGGTGCTTAGATGAATATAGCTGTGAACCAGGGATAAAACTGTGTCATAATTTTTATTATCCCTTGAAAAAATAAAATAATCTAACAAGAGCTTGAAGGTGAATACATAAACCAACCTAGCAGTTGTTAAAAAAATTAATTAATTGAACTTTTTAGATAAGTGAGGAGAAATTGAAATTGTGTCTAGAAGTTAAAAAAAGTCGGATGCAAAGAAAATTAAAGAAATTTCTGGAAAACTAAATACAGTCAAAGGAAAGCCAAAAAACATAAGTTTGTCTAAACGCCGATCAAATATTCTGTTGCTTTTTCTACTTCGGTACTGACATTATTTTATTAATTTAGTAAAAACACTGGCAATTTCTGGTGTTTAACTAATTTAAAAAAAGGTTGTTTAAAAACATCGACGTTTAATCAAAACCATGTTTTTTGACTTAGTGTGTTTCACTTCCAACCCAACGATATATACAAGTAAATTTAATTAAAATGTTTCAAATGATTACTACTTATTCATTTTACTTAATTTTTTTTTATTCTAATTAAATATGCATTTGTGTAAACATTAAAATTTTTACTATTTATCTTGTACATGCCATTGACCACAGTATAGTAAGTAATCTGTTTTCTAATTAAATTTGCACTTATTAAACGATTCCATTGACGAAGTATCGCTAAACAACATTGCTTACTTTATCATTTATAATGTAGTATTTTTAAATATAGAATGAAATTATTAATTACCAGTTAATAGACAATCAGTATTAAAGAACCCCAGCTAATTGGGTCAGCCCTCTTCAATTATTTAATACAGTGCTTCATTTTCAATCAATGTCTCTAAAATAACAATGGAACGTAATATCTTTCTTGAAGACATTGAAAATAAAATGTCTGTACAAGACTTTTTGAGGAAAAATAAATAAGGAGTTAAATAATCGATTTATTTCTTACGCATATTGTATATGCAAAATCCTTGATAGTTAGCAATTTTTGATTGGATCCACTCGGTGAGAAAATAAGATCGGTTACCTCTACTTTGTACGTTGTTAACAAATCCATCACAACACTATTCGGTGCAATTACAATTAGATAGGGAACTAATTTGTATGTAAATGGCAAGGTTATTTTGAGCTGGCCTATTAGCGCCACTTAAACTAACAACGAAAAGATGATTCTCCGGCCACTAACGAGCTTTGAAATTAGAGGAAACACCTCCTTCAGTGAATGGAAACTCTACACTCATGAATAACCGAAAATCAATTAAATATATAGTTAAATAAGTTTTAAAATCTATTATATTTTTATTGATAAAAATATTTCATGAAGTAGAAAATTGCATTTTCCATGACTTTTCAGGTATTTTTTTCTTTTAAATTATTTCTTCTGCAAGGATTTCTACTCGTATAACTTATATCTCATTTATTTGCAATTGTGTAATAAATAATAATATGTTATATAGTCTTGAAAAACTTGTGATCATTCAAGAAAAAATCTTAAGTGGAAGAAATGACAATAACATTACCCTAACTGAATCATGAATCATCTGAAGTGACTTTTGTAATTTATAATTACTTTAGTATGTTCACGAATTTTATCGTTTACAGCTATTTTTCTGTTATTTCTTTTTATTTACACATTATTTTTATTTTTTATATTTACACAACAGATTTATATTTTAATATTATTTATTTTTTAACTAATAGTAAGGATTTTTTGGATTTACTATCATAGAGAAGACTAAATAAAAAATAAAAAATAAAGCAAGAAATATATAATAAGACAATACAATAAAAGTTAAATAATATTAGTAATATTAAATTCAAGATATATTGTTAGTTGAAACCTGATGTCTGATTGGACTGGTAATTATGCTGTGTATAAGCAATAGAATATATTTGAAAAGCACGCGATTAATAATCTCTCTCTCTCTCTCTCTCTCTCTCTCTCTCTCTCTCTCTCTCTCTCTCTCTCTCTCTCTCTCTCTCTCTCTCTCTCTCTCTCTCTCTCTCTCTCTCTCTCTCTTTCTTTTTCTCTCTCTCCCATACACACACTCTCTCTCTCTCTCTCCCATACACACACGCTCTCTCTCTCTCTCTCTCTCTTACTATATATGTCTATTTCTATCTCTCTCTATCATTATATCTGCGCAATAATAAGTCATCTATAGACATTAATATTAATAAATTAATGAATCGAAAGTCGATTATTTGTCCTTAGTACTTTCTTAGCAAATCCACCTGACCCTACATAGGATATAATGGAAATTATTGTAAAAATAGAAGTGTAATATTCTTCGATAAAATTATTAACAAATTCTTCAAGAGAGATAATTTTTTATAAAATATATACTTCCCTACGTTATTTACATTAAAATTTTGTGTTATAATCATTCAACTTTTTCAGAAAACTAATGTTTATTTTAAAAATATGAATAAATATTTTAAAAAATAACAAGGAATTAAAAATATTTAAAGCGAAATATGGCATTAATAAACATTCGAAGAAAAGTATTCAACACGGACTAAGCTAATTCACGTTTTTTACATCAGTTCTCAATATTTTGAGATTAAATCCGGAATCTTCAGCATATTTTTTTTTTAGAAATATGTCTAAAAATATTGATAGTTACTAGTTTAAATTAATAGTTTAGTACAACAGTTTAAATAAGATGTAGAAACAAAGATATGCACGTTTACTTGGTGTTTAATGTGAAAATAAAAATTTAAATAAATGAAAAAATAATGAAAGAAATAAAAATAAAAATTAATGATAGGTATTGTCGACGAAGCAGTTCTAGACCAACAAAAAATTACTAATTATTTATGGCTCATTTTGTTTTTTCATTGAATCATTTTTTCGAATATAATTAGTCGATTAAGATCAGCGAAACGTCAACATATCGAAATTTGTACCAAATTATGAAGACATGTCGTGTTGAGGGAACGCGTGCTCGAAGAGCTGAGGGAGAACTGCTCACACATTTAGGCTAGAATTACCAGGAGCTAATAGCCGCCGTCAATATCAGTCAGTTCTATCTCATCTCTCCCTTGTTTGCTCCACTTGTCTTATCTCGTATGGAGTTACTTGTATTCACTCAACACCGGTAATCATATAAATTAGTTTTTTTATTGAATTATAAAACGTAAAAATTATTCCTTTTAACCGAGGATAAAAATATTCATTCATCATTCAGCTTTATGGTGTATTTAACTCCATAATTTATTCAGTATGAGAAGTAGTGTCAGGCTAAATATATTAGTTCTATATCGTTAATTAATTTTAATTAAATCATTGTTACAATTATTGAAAATATATCAAAAGCAACAATGTTGGTAACTAGTTCTATATATTATAAATGCATTTTTAAAACTTTTGTTAAAAAGCAATTACTTTGTATGTATATTCTGAGATGTTTATATTTTATAACTGAATGACGAATATATTTTTACATTTTTTTAAAAACTTGTACACACGTAAATTTGAGGAAAAAAATTACAATGACTTGTCAATAACACGTAAAGAACTACTCACTAGTAGCACTTAAATAGATCTACATTAGAAGGTCTCTTAGCCATCATATTTTCAGATGCCTCAGAGGATTATCGGGAATGGCAAGTTGCATGACCAGTGGATTCGAGTGGATATGGAGTTTACTATGGAACGATAGTCATCCAGTTTGGTCCAAATCAGCTATATATGGAACATAAAGATCATTATGGATATGTTTGTTTGTGACATAATAAGGAACATTGAGGATTTTACGAAGGATTTTGGATTGTAAGGATACGAGAAGAAGTGAAAGGTTGAGTGGAGCCTCAAAGCTCAACTCCGTATGTCCAGATAGGTCTAATTACTCTCTTGCAAGAAAGTCTTTTGTAATCTATACGGATCTTTGAACGCTTGTTTAAATTTTGGAGTAGTCGGAAAAGACGAGCAGTCTCTTTTATTTTAATTCTGAGATGTTTAAAATTTATTTAGTTAACTCATAGCTGTAAAAATATATTTAAAACCAGCGTATATGAATGTACAAAACATCATGAAGGAATGAAGGAAGAGGGAATAGTAGTGTATAGTATAAATTCAAATCATAAATTGAAGTTAATTAAGAGATCCCTATTTCTTGCTGCGACCATGAATGAAATTAAAATTTAAGAAATAACCTTCGAAATAGAAAATTCATGTTCTCCATGAAAAAAAGTATACATACCGACCAGAATCAAATCCCCTTCCATATTTGTAATCAGTGTTAATTGTTAATAAATAATTTACCTTTTTTTTTTTTGTTATTTTTAATTTGATAGAGTAAAATTCATTCATCCATCAAAATAACAGAAAGTTTCATAAAACTATCCCATTTATATGGTAGTTTGGTCATTATAATTTCACACTAACATCTTTCCTTGAGTGAATAAAAAATGACAAAGGACCAAGCTACGAAAATAAAAGTGGCTTAAAGTATGAAAGAGAAGATATGAGATTGTAGATATGGGTTGATTTGTCACTGGGCGGCTGAGGTTACGAGGCAAAGGGAAGGTGTCAAGTTTCTGCTGCACTCGGTCCCTAACTCAAGACACCTGCCCTCACACAGAGGACCGTCCCATAAAATATCCTTCATCTACCGCATCGCAGAGAATTATTAGTGACTAATTAGTGTTGGTGAAGAGAGTCCGCAAACATCCATCCCGTTCTCTTTCTTGGGTTTTATAATCAACTATAACCATAAGAAACATGAGAAGTAATAAGAAAATCGGTAAAGAATGTTTTGTGTGATGTCATGGGTTCGTTGACAGGCATTATGGCAGTAGGATAAGCTTTCGATCAAAAAACCGAACGAAAAAAGGAAGTATTACTCACGACAATTAGAATTCGCAAAATTACTAAGTGATATTGTTTTTAATTTTTTTAATAATATAATCACACGTCGATAACTTGCATAGAACTACTCATTAGTAGCACTCCAGTAAAAGATCTACATTAGAAGTTCTCTTGGCCATTTTTTTTTTCAGAAGCCTCTGAGGTTTATCGGGAATCGAATGATAAACATATTGAGAGATTAGTGGATTCGAGTGGATATGGAGTTTACTATGAAAGGATTGGTATTTGGTTTCGGCTGGATCAGGAAAATAATGAACGTTTAGATGATTATGGATAAGTTCATTTGTGAGATAATAGTAGCATTAAATGATTTTTTATTGTAAGGATTGGATTTGAGTAGAATTGGGAGGTTTAGTTGAGCACCAAAGCTCAACTCCGTATGACCAGATAGGTCTAATAGCTGTCATGTAAATAAGTCTTTAGTAATTTATTGGAAGCTTTCAATGTCTGTCTCTTAAATACTGGAGTAGTCTATAAAGAGAAGCGTCAGACCCACGAAATGAATCTAGGCCTTCCCACCCTAGTTAAAATAGTTTTGTAACCTGTAGGACAACCCGTCCTTCCTACCCTACTTGGGGTACATATGGACGTTAAGCCCAAACAAACAAAATAAAGAGAAGCAGTTTCGTTACGTTTTAATCTTGTATGTGGATTCTAAGTAAGACGTTCGTCCAAATGGAGTCCTAGGTAGCGGGTCTGTTTAACTGGGATAGATAGAACATTATAAAAGGATACTGTAGGACAGGAAGTTGTGGGTTTGCGGCGAAGGGTAAAGGTTATTTGATGAGATTTTTTGGCAGGTTTGAAAGATTTTATTTAAGAACTCATACCATGCTATATTTAGTCTATACCCTTTGTATATTTCCTCGATCATTTTTTGTAATTCTCTTTTTCCTCATTCTAATGTCGTTGAATTTAAGGCTTATTGATACAGCAAGCGATACCTAATATGCCCATTGTATAAAATGTTCATAGCACGTGTTGTTTGAAGTTATACAACTTACACTCAAGTATAGTAGACTTAATCAATTCTTCAGGTAAAGTTATAGACTTCCGCAAGCTACCCTCTTGGAAGGTATAGACAAACCTCCATCTAGATCATTCCAATGGAACTCTTGAATTAAAGCTGCGAATCCTTTAGAAGTAAAAATTTATGACTCTAAAAGTATTTGAATTTATCAATCATTTTTTGAGCCAACAATGGGCATTATTACTTGAACGATATGTTTACTATTGGAATGAATACTACTAATAAATGTAGTAGTTTCTTTTAAAAGTACAAAATATAAACGTAGAGATCCTATCAATAATATAAATCAAACCGGTTACTTCTTTACAACAGGACTAGCTATTGAGGAATTCATTATATACAAGAGGAGGAACTATTAGATCAACTTCGCGTTATGCCATATTTACTTGTTACATATTGTAGAGTGTAGTTCCACATTTCAGTATTGAATATAAGTCATTATAGGTTGAATAGTCCACAGTCAACTTTGCTCGGTAGCTGAATGGCCCCGATCCTCCCCGACACCAGGACTACCAGAAGAAACCTCGAGAGCAGTAACTCATAGCGCTAACTATTCGGATTGGGGACACCCCTCCTCCTCCCCCCAGGGCGGCGATGCATTATTCAACAGGGACCAAGATAATTTACCGGATTATGTAAATCCTTCGCCTCATTGAGGACCAGCTGGGACGATCCCGGAGAAAAAGATGAGGTGTCCCTGGACCACACAGGTATAATCTCCGCAGTGTGGCCGGCCAGTATTAAAACGTCACGGGCGGGGCAGAAACTAGGTGTTACTTTATGCGCTCCGCTCTGGACTTTGGGACAATTTATACCCACCTTCATCCTCTGGACAAATTACCTCTTCTCCATTCTTCAGGAAACATAAATTCAGCATTAAAAAAGCCTCCTACTGGCTACTTTCCGTCACTCATTTCATATAATGTGTTTTCCTTGGGTGGAATGGCATCTAGATTAGAATAATAAAGCAACTTTTAGAAACGACTTTGAACATAGTAAAAGTTTCATTTAATAATGGTAACACCCACATTTTAGCGCATTAATATGTCAAGTGCCCATGTTGATCGATGGAGGTCCGACTTGAGCCGTTAAGAACTAAAAAAATGGCATCGTATTTTAAAATGCGGCAACATTTAATCCTGTTAATCTAAAGTTAAGCAATTCTGTGTGCGATGAGACTGAGAGATATGCACAACTTTGAGCCGTATGACCCAACTTAGAAATCAAAAACAATAGTTCACCTGGAAGCTGCGGCGATTGATGTGAGTTACTAATTGAAAAATACAAACTAGTTGGATAGATAAGCGGAACTATTTCCCCATATTTAAATTACTTGTACAAGTTAGGTTTATACATATTTATGGCATAAATCTTCAATTAGGTCTATACCGAGAATACCTATAGTAGATATGATTCAAAAGGGACCTGCTATCACAAAGTTTTCAGTAAGAAACAGCAGAGAAGTGGATAAGAGAGTCTCTAGGAAGATATCAAGTATTGAAATTATTTTAAGTCCTAGTTTACAGATTAAATCCGATTAACCTATAAAAATATACCAATAAAATAAATTGAGATATTTCTATTCTAAATACATTTTTTTGTATTTCTGTTTTGTTGATTTTATTATTATAAATAGTCACCACATCAATAAGGGTATGGCTTTTAAAAATGATTTTAAACTATTATTAAAATATAAATATATGCATAATTATGAATCGTGACTTGGTACTCTGTATATAACACCCCAACAGTTGTTGGGTATTAAATTTCTATATTTAGATATTCTTAACATCAAAAATAAAAACAAATAATACCATTCTAAAAAAGGGAATTTATTTTGGTTTTGGAATTTTCAGCATCATACAGTTGAATGTCATATTAGAACCATTCACTATCTCGTTAAAAAATAATATTTTACTCTTTAGACTATGTTTAAATTTGCACATTTCCGACTTGCAACGTTACTGTATCTACATTAAATTTATTTTAAATTGTCTTGCTATATTTAATGAATGATACAATCGCATTCAATTTTTTGGCTTACGTTTCTTCCGAAAGATGTGAGTTATTTTCGATAGGTGAACTAAAATTTCTAAAAAGACTGGAACATAACATTTTGACTTGCCTGGGAGGCCTCGGGCACCGTCGACAGCCTCCATTCGTCACGGTCCCTTAGTTCTTGTTGGACGGCAGGTCCGGACAGAATCCGTTAAATCGGATGAGCGCTAAATAAACACTTTGCCGCTCTCCTGGAGCCGGGCGTATAAAATTCAGGTAAGGAATGGAACAAGCTGACAGGGCATTAATGAACTCAACATATATTTATACATCTTTAAGTCGATCATTATTCATCTCTAATAGTTCGGTTTTTTTTTTCTTTTCAGTTCGTAGTGCTGCTCCCTTCCGGAATTTATACCTCATTTGTTAGCCGAGTAAATGTGTTGAGACGAGCGTTTCGAAATTCATTCAAAACGACCTCAGAGGGAGGTAGTAATGTATGGTTTCAAATGTTTGGAATTTTATTTAAATATTATATATTTTACAGTGAAGAAGATTAAGAAGATTTATCTGAGCTCCAACAATCAAGAATAATATTTTTTATTATTGTTAATTCATCATTTAAAAATAAAAAATAATAAAACTGTTCGAGGATTCATTTTGTTATCATTAATTTTTTATATGGAAGCAATTGAACCAATTTTCTTTTCGTATATTTGACATTTTAAAAATGTATGTGCTAATTTATACTAATAAAACAATTTAATTATTTTCAAACTCTAAATTTAGGATCAAATTTTATTTTTTTGTATTTACTAGTTTATTAATTATTAGATTGTTTTACTCGTTAGTTAAATACTTTTTACAAACAACGTATTCGTGACAAAACTATTATTTTTTCTTTATGATTTTGTATTTTTTTCTTATTTATATATTTTTTTTTTTTATTTTTTTTTTTTATTTTTTTATTTATTTATTTTTTTTTTTTTTTTTTTGGTATTGTAAAGTAATAACGCAGTGTTGATATAAAGAAATGCTTTTATTTTATTTTTTTGAGGTAATAATATTACCAAGTGAAAGGAAATTTCGATTTGTTTTATATTTTATCCTTATCAGAGCAGAACTTTTGCATTATTTCAACAAACTGTTATTTTTTATTAAGCTAAAATGGTTTTGAATATTGTAAAAGTAACGATAAGTCTTGGTGAATTTATGTCTTGTGCAATGCATATTTGCTGAAGTTTTGTATTTTTAAAGAATAGTAGGGTTTATTTATTTATTAATTTTTGTTTTATGAATTAAAATAAGTCTGAGGTAATGAGTCATTAAAAAAAACAAACGTGCAATTTTTATCTCCTACAGTTATAAACCGACCATTCCAATAATTGATTTCTACCTTGAGTTTGTCATGTTATGACTTAGAACTATAATTCCCCTCTCGGAAACAATTCCTGTACCAACCAAATTGGCTGATATTACTGACAGAGCAGATCAAAGCTTGGAGCCTTCACTAAAACCATTATAGGGATCGATATCTTTTCACTAAATAGCGATCCAAGGGCGGACATGGCACGAAACAAGAAAGGGAAATGGAACTAAATCATTCAACAGCCAGTGAGTCCTGGAGGAGGGAACAGAGCTGTCAGAGGTCGCGGCGACAGTCACGCGAAATGAAGACCTGTAGATCACTATCACCACCTTATCCAGATCTTGGTACAAGATTGTCCTCAAATTTCCCCAAGATAAATACAGAGTATGGCAGATATCCACCGATTAATAATTTCCCTTCGTGTAAGGACAACCGAAATAAGCTGTTGACAGTACGACGATCTGCTGACACCAACTGAATTTTTTTTTTTTTTTATAGCGCAGCTATGAAGGTGGCTAGTCAATTTAGTGCGTATACGAAAAAACGACAGATACTGCTGAGGAAAATGTGAAGAAGGTAATGTCTTTAAAATTGGGACATTAGCTTTGGGGTGAAAAATGAAAAAAAAAAAAAAAAAAAAAAAAAAAAAAAAAAAATGCCTAGCCGCTCATTAGACAAAAAATGCCACCTTTCTAGTAAAAAATAATATGCGATGTTTATTTAAAAAGTAATAAAAACTTATTCAGGCGGTCAGTCAAGTTAATTAAGATAATATAGAAGGAGCAATGCAATTAGAAATTTATGAAATATTAGCCAATTCTATAGTATATACCTTACTGGAAAAACAGCTAAAATGTAGGGATAGATAATATAGAAGGAGCAATGCAATTAGAAATTTATGAAATATTAGCCAATTCTATAGTATATACCTTACTGGAAAAACAGCTAAAATGTAGGGATATTTAAAACATCAACAATTTGATATACATATATATTATAATAATATTATGTATTAGGTATTAGGTATGTATAATGTTTTTATTTTACTAATCATCATAAAAGATTCGAATAATTCCTAATTATGCGAGGTATGGTATCCCATCAGGTAAGGGCATTGAACTTCATTGAATTTCATTGGTTGTCGTTAAATTTAATATTTTTAAATTAAGGAAATCATAATATCAAGCCAATCGAGAATTTTAAAATACAAGGGCAGAGGTTTTTGATAAAAAGGAAAGTAGGATTTTTATAAATTCCAAGCTTAAAGAAATAAACTCATGTGAATTCTCAGTCGGGTACATGAACTTGATGAGAATCATATGTGGCCTTTTTTTCGTTATTTTTTAGATCAAATTCCCAGGCAGCTACTAACTGCTCGGGAAACATCATTTAGTTTAAATATAAATATCACTTTAATAGTTATGTCAAAGGCATTAATGATCATTTGGAATATACGTGACCACGGATAGTATGTATATTTCTGTACCAAATAGCTTTTAATGACTAGTATATCTGTTCATAAATGTAAACTTGTTGACAACCATGACTAAAATGAAATCATTCACTGGATGATAGCGCTGAACACTGATTTATTTTTACTAAATCAGTCCATCCTAATATCACAACTAAAGAATTATAATTTTTTCATGTGCAATTTCTTTTGTCAATTTAAAAGAGACCAAAACACTTTAATGTTTTTCTTTTTTTTTTATTCCTGTGACCTATTACCCCTGGTTAAGATATTTAAGAGTCGTAAAAGAAACAAAATGAAGAAGAGACAAGAGAGTGAAGACAAAGGGAGATGGTTAGGCACAGACGTAGGTCTCCTTGGGTTCTCGGAAAATTGGAAAAGGTTCCAGAGCCAGCGGGAGACACAATGAGCCACACACACCTCACAATGTTTAGCCCAAACAATAAACAACAACAATGAGACAAGCGTATCAAACTTAGGGCACCTAATGTCTTAGAGACCAAGGCTCTATTGTAGGCTGAGCTGTAAATTATTTTGTTGGGACAATATAATTGTCAAGCTTTTTCTTCACCTTGCCCCAGGTCGCTTTTGAGATTTTCTATTCAAATAATACCCGTGAAGGGTCAATAAAATTTAAAACAGCATTGACAAGCTCTGTTGCATTACATTTTGGCCTTGTATTCAGATTTTATTGTATAACAAAGCTTGGCATTTTAATACAATTTAAAATTTAATATCGTAGAAGTCATTAATAATTTAAATCTTTTGGGCATACATTAAAAAAAATCCTAATTTTCCCTACAATTACAAGGTGTATGGATACATTCTATACAGTTGTAACTATCAATAAAAAACCCAAAAATAAAATAAAATACTTTTACCTTACACATCTGTGTTAAAAAAAAAAAAAAAAAAAAAAAAAAAAAAAAAAAAAAAAAAAAAAAAAAAAAAAAAAAAAAAAAACAAAATATTGAATATTTTCATCAATTTATAATAACTATATACGTTTCGGCATAGATCGTATTTTCAGGTTTTACAGAATTATAGAATGCCATTTTATTAATACAAAAGCTTTTCTACCAAATAACTTAGGGCATTCACAATTAAAATATTTTAGTCAAAAACGGGAAAAAAAATAATTTCATCTAACAGATCAGTTTATTTTTTAATTAGGTAAATTAAAAAAAGAAGTATTTACATAGACCTACACTTCAGAAAAAATATTTCACATTTTCATCAATACTTAATAATTATATAAGTTTCGTCTTAGATCGTTTCCTCATTTTTTTTTTTTATAAAACAGGAAATGTACTACCGTATAACTTAAGACATTCATAATTTAAATATTTCAGTCATAAACTGAAATGAAAAATCAGAATTTTATCCAACAGATCTGTTTTGTTGTTGTTTTTTTTCGTTTGTTTTAATTAAAATTTAAATAAAATTTTCATCAGTTCATGATAGTTGTGAACGTTTCGGTGTAGATCGTATCCTCAAATATATACTTTTTTTCTTGGGCTTTCATGAAAAAGCCTCCTTTTTTTCCGTAAAACTAATAACTATTTTATTAGTTTGATAAATTAAACCTGAATGCTTGAACTAATCTTCTCTCACTATCCCTTTTTCTTTTCTCAAGTCTTTCATTACAAATTTTACTTTTATTACTGAAGTATTATACAAATACTTAACTTCCTATCCATACTACTGAAAATTTTTGGATTCTAGATAAAGATAAATCTGAACTAAATGGGTGCAATTTAATTTCTTCAAGAACTCTTCAGAAAACCCTTCTTCAAGCCCACCAGAAACAGCATTTCTCATTGGAAGACTTGGACCCCTAACAAAATATCGAGGAGGGAAGTGATAGGAGGACCCTGCTGGGAGTACTGTTCCCCTATCGAGCTATGTAAATAAGACAGGGGTCGGAGCGGACCAATGGGGAGGCAGCATTTAGCCCTAATGGCGGCGGGATTATCCCCCTCGTTACTCTAATCGGCATCCCCTCCTAACCGACAATATCCGATACCTGGGGGGACTTAGCAGTGCATTAATAATCTAACTTGAGGGGATTTATATTTGTAATAACGCCATGTTGGCATCCCACTGTCAATACTGATAGCAATTTAGTGCTACATCCATAGCTCCTAGCTAACACCCTAGTTTACATAATATATGTGACCAGTGTTAAATTCGTATATTTTATTTAATTCCTTTGAATTTCATAAACATTTTTTTATGGAAGGTTAAAAAAATTTCTTTATTTTAATTTGAACTTTCGACCATTAATTCAAATTGAAAAATTGTAGAGTTTACTTTCATATCGTTCATTAAAGCTATCCTTATTTATCCATCCAATTTTCTTAAATTATGTAAATGGAATATATTTTCAAACAATTAATTTTATGAGCATTTATTATAAGCGGATAGTTTAATTTTAATATCGTCGGCTTGGAGGTAAAAGTCACTAAGAGCAAATTTTTCCAAATTCTACCAAACGTCATTGTGTTTTAATATTATCATTTCACATAAGTATAAAAAGTCATTAAGTAAATATAACTGATATATATGCACATTAGAGAATGAGAAAATTCACTATATGACTGTCTGAGAAATTTTTAATGAGCTTATTACCGCTTGAATATTGAAACGGAAAAAAAATTGATTTTGTTACATAATGACTTTTACCTCCAAGCAGACGATATGTTATAACTGAGCATTTGTTAGTTTTATTTCTTGTTTGTAATCACAACTCTATTATTTTCTCTATTGAAAAAAAAAAAATGATATTTGTTCATTTTTAATGGGAAAGCAATTATTTGACTATAAGATTATTACTACATGATACATGATTTAAAATGCAAGATAAATTTTGAAGCGTTGAGGATGAAAAATGACGAATTAGGATTACAATTTCAAACTAAAGAAGCTGAAGGACTAAAAACTTTCAAGCAGCCTGACTATCTTTTATTATAATATATTTTATTTTATTATCTCCAGTGTCATTCTAAGGAGACGATATATCCCGGAATAAAGATTATTTTTCATTTTATTACTGGTTATTTCACATAATACACTATTTAATCAACATACAGATAAATGCAAGTACATCCTTCCAACCCAGTGGTTAGGGAAAGATTTTAGTAACATTTGTAATTCCTTAAGAAATAAATGGCACGCTGAAGCTTAGGAATATTTATTTTCTTAAATAAGAATTTGTTAATTTATTTTTTACATTGTCTTGACACTCAATATATGTATATATGACTATATATATATATATATTATAATAATTATTACTTTTTTAATCGGTTTGTTGTTCTTCGATTGTATCCTTTTTTTACCTTTTTTTACAAGGTATCAGTATCGAGCATTTGAAAATGTTGACACCGACACAACACTAGTATTTGATATTAAATAGTTAGTTCATAGTGCTTCTAACCTGAGGTGTACACGGCATCTAAAACTAAATCAAGGTAAACACGTTTTAATCAATCAAGCATGAAACGACTGCTCGGCGCTACTATTGATAGGTCCCAACAATGATGGACGATTCTACAGCCGATCTCCCTCTCACACCGCTAACGATGAAAAGACCCGGACTAAATAAGCCGTAAAGACAAAGATAGAGCGGTGAAGATGACAGGAGCAGGATACTCCGAGAATAGCAACGTAAACGGGTATTGCCATACGTCACCAAGATAATGACCAATTAAAGAGGAATAAAAGGTGGCGGCCAACATCCCGAGTGTGACTACCAGACGGAGTAAGCGGACTAAGATGGAGCGACGGTAAATCAGGCGGGACACCCAAGTGGATCCGGTAATGAGGAAGACAGGGGACAAGTGTTTGCCCCAGCCTGTGTCAATTATAGAGCGGATGATGGATGTCGTAGGCATCTGGACCTAGCCACTTCATTAGCTCTGATAAAAGGAGGCGTCGTAATCGATAGTTACCGGTCGGCAATTAGCTAAACACAACAGCCAGGCAGGTAAATATAGACCCTCCACTCCTCCCCCTCCTCTCCACCCCCTCTCTTGCTAAATAGAGCAGGGTGTCAGAGCCAGTTCCCAATTTTAATAAAATTCAGGAATAATCCGTATCACTTCATTGAGTTCCCTATCTTTATGTTTTTATATGTTCATTGATAGTTTTCTGAACTGTTGATTCGTTCTGGACAATCATAGCACGCAGATCGCCGCAAGAAGCTCATCTCGTAGGAGCCTGCGGTTATTTTTAGTGATTAATCCAACTTATGGAATCCAGCGTTTAATAAAACATGATACGTAATGTATTCCATAGCCACTAAAGGATGTTCTCAGACCTGCCTGATCTAACAGTTTTCAACAACCTCTCCTTCCCGTCAAACTAATTTATATCCTTTTGTTTTTTTAAAGTGTTTCGTTTTTTTAAAGACAGATTCTTCCCGTTTCATCCTTTTTATGGGAAACTCTTTGTTCCAATCCCAAAATATATTATTCCATATACATTTACAGATCCTATAACAGCTGGATGATGAATCGGAAATACAAAAGAAAAGAAGAAAATATGATTGGTTAACATTGGAATTATCAAAACTGAATTTGAATGAGCGAACGGCTGCAGTATCATTCAATTGGAGTGCTTCAAACTCAATAACAAAAAATAGAAAAATATGAAAGACCAATACAGAATATAATATCTGTCGAAGTCAGGCTAGTATTTAAAATGTTTAGTGAGTCTGAAGATTCACTTCAACAATTTTCATAAAGTAATAAGGTAGAGGAATATTGTAAACTTGTTTTCAATAAGTTGCAGGGACGGTATCAGCATTCGTGTATTTCGAATTTAATTGGCGGAAGACTATAATGTTTGTCATTTTATAAAGCTCAATAATTGACTTTCAGGATAATTATTACGTGAAAAGATTTAAAAAGCTAAAACGTCCATGTAATAAAGATAAAAGTAGTGGAATGGACTCTTTACTCTCAGGATTGGCTTTGCGTCCTGCTGTGTTAAAAAACTAGCTTTATTTACTTATAATCCGACTATTCAGTGAGGAATCCAATGGCCAGCACATATAAAATGAGCACAAAGACCTTTTTCAACCAAGGTAGTGCATAATCATTAATCAAGAAAAAGTAAATCTTGTCTGAATTTGGGTAGTATTATTTCATTTCTTTTTTTTAAATAGAACTATGTTTTCACATTTATATTTAAATAAAAGATCTGTTTATCTTGAAAATATGTTGTTTTTTTTCAATCCTGCCTTATTTCTTGTTTTTAACCAAATCACACTTTCCTACGAAAGAATTCAATTTATATTTAACGCGAAAAGTCAAAATATATAAACCCAAAGCTAATGAAATTTATATATTTTTCTGGCTTCCTTCTTCTTAATTCAAACCAAATCAGTTTTCATGTACACACACACATATATATAAATAACCCAGTTCGATTTCATAAAAGTTTAATATTTTCCGTGGTAGTTTACGTTTATCAGTTTAATTAAATTACAATGGTTTCCTTATCCTTCAGCTGTATGTGAAAACCTCAAGTATATATGATCAAAGAATAATTGAATTAATTACAAGAATATCATTATCGCCATGATAAAAGAAAATGATAATTGCACAATTATAAAAAAAACGAGAGGATTTTCGATGTCTGTCGACAAGCTACGTCTACACGGGATGTAAATTAGAGGGAAATTACTATTCTCAAGCCGGCTGATGGACATGCAGAGATATTTTATTGTTAATTACCAAGCCCACTACGCATTCAAGATTAATTACCATTATCATATCCGATATTTGAATCTTACGCAATTAAGTATCCATTAAGCATATGGTGCAAATCAAAAAAGACGATTTCAACGTTCGTATTGTGGACGCATTAGTTCATATTTTGACAGCAAATAAAATAACCGATTTCTGAAGTGTACTGGAAAGATTTTTTTATAAGAACTAAAATAGGATAGTTGTAAAATTATTTAATTATAAATTTTAACTTCGACTTAAAATAAAAAACAAAAATTTGTCCTTTAGCTTAACTCATTCGGTGTAATTTAAACAAGACAAACTCACAGGGTTTATTACTGGAAAACATCTCTAGTAGAGTGTCTGTCAAAGAAAAATTTCAGTTTCTAAAAATAAAAATATTAAAAAGTTGGTATTACAAAAATTTAATAAATTATTTATTCAATATTTACCGAAAAAAAAAAAAAAAAAAAAAAAAAAAAATGTCCAAGCCCATATGAACGGTAACTAAAACAAAAATATCAATACCCATCCATAAGATTCGTCTGAAATCAAAACCAAATGAAGGATTATAGGTATAGAGAATTAATTTGGTTCTAATAGCAAGCAAGGATTTAATAATTCCCATATTATTGTTGAAATGATAATTCCAATTTATTTATTCTTATTCTGTAGCTTATTTTATAGTTATTGGTCCTATTTCAAGCTACATTTAAAATGGTTACCAACTTAAATTATATAATTTCGATTTTTAAAATTATAAAAAAGTTTTAATTAATATTATTCAAATTAAAATAATAAAACATAAACTATATTATTACATGAATAAAGTGTAGCCATTACTGTTTATAATAATTTTATACTTAGTAAAAAAAAAAATTCATATATTAGTACGTTCATACCTGGCCTTAATTCAGTCTTACTAAACCTTCATAGGAATACGATCTACGTAGTAGTTTTCTTGATTAGCAAATAGTTACTGACATATGTTAACATAACCACTTTTTTTTTTTTTTTTAATGATGGACACGTAATAATCGAACAGTTCTTCCCACCTCTCCGACGGCATATGTTCACTATGTAAATTATGAAGGGCAATGTCCGTAAAGTAAATTAACTAATAATCAAAAGTTATTTGTTAAAATTATTATTAACGTCATATTATGTAATTTTAGAGAAAGCGATACTTGCAAGAAATTTTAAAATTATACATTGAAAATTAAGTAGAGGCCAATAAACGAAACTAACCAAACTCAAGATATTAATTCGATATAATTTCAATTTTTAAAATATATTTTAGATAATATATTTATGAATAATTTATTTAACTCAAAACTTATTGTAGATGAAATATCTACTTAATACTGTCAATGGTTTTTTTTTTTTCTGGCGAAGAGTCAGCAAAGAAGATACTGTTTAAATAACAGTCATGAATAAATCCACCCACGTAGCTGAAGTTTTTCAGAATTGACAAATTTCTGTCATACTTCATAAAGTGAAAGGAGGAGAGATTTGTGTGAGGCTAGAGTAGAAAAACGACTGTGACAGACGTATATATTAAAACAATTTTACATGGCTATCAGTCGACAGGACAAAACTTTATTGAGTTTTTTTTTTTTTTTTACAGTTTAAATGGAGATTTTTTTTAGTTAGACTCCCTGGAACACGAATAATTAAGATTGACATGGGTTGGAGCTGGGAGGTGGAGAGGATGGGGGAGGGGTTGTCAGTCAACAGAGCCTAGTAATTAAAGCTATGTTCTCCCTTCGCCCGCTTTCGTCTTGGTTTATTTCTGTACTTTTATTTTTACATACTTTTACCTATACAAAATTGCAGACAATTTTATATGTAAATTCCAGTCGGATTAAAATTTAATATTAATAATATATGTTCGCGCCAATCGGCGCTTTTGTGAGGGGGGGAAAGGAGAAAACTTTAATATACCGTATATTGACGCACTCTATGGATCCTCTGGGCAACTAGCCCTTATCTGCGTTAATCCCTACTAGAATTTTCCTCTTTCTTCTAGCATCTGTGCTCCAGTACGCACCTATTAAAATTGCCCAAGACCTCATGGTCTTCCATCGCTTTTATGACCAAGGTGAAATTGCCTTCCAGGACCCTATTCCTCTTTTAAAAGTGATCTTATTTCCTGTGACGTTCATTAAAGATTTAGTTCTTCCCCTAATGAGTGGTGAAATAAGAGGAGGAGAGCCCAGACAAGTATGCAGCTTAGGAAAAGCATTTGCCAGACCGTAAGGATTCGGGGGCCCCCGGACAGACCGTCGGCGGCAGTAATAAGGTAAGAAGTTTCTTATGTACTATTTGTTTATGCTACCTTCTGAATAATATCTCCCCAAAGGTGCGAAACCTCGTTTTGATATTTTCCCATACAGTCCATTTTCTCGAGGCCGAGGCGAGTTTTTCGCATCGGACATTATCATTCTTTTCCTATACAATATATATACTGAAAACAAAGTATCTGGTCTCCCTAGCTAGGAAAAACAATAGATCATCTAAGTGCCTATCTATAATTTACTGATTTTCCCAGTTTACATTTTAGAATTAGAAGGATCAAATTACTTGAATTAATAATTAATGATTATTCAAAATGAACAAAGTCATTCAAACCAACATAGTTCCTAACCGGTAGGATATTGGATAGGATATTCTCCATTAAATTTCTTATTAGGAATCTACGAGCAATTCCAACAGGGCTAGAGCGTGTTATTTTGTTGAGTGTGAAAAAAACGTTTCACATTTTGATGGTGAAAAAAAAAACGTTAGAACGTGACTTTTTCAATTTTAACCAATACAGCTCCTAAACGGTAATTCCTAACGAAATATGTTATATAACAAAATATATTCTCCGTTAATTTCTAATCAGGAAATTAACGTCAAATTTTCGATCCGACCAACACCAACAGAGCTAGTGAGTGTCAAAATGTTATATTTTTTAATGTGAATAAAACGCTACACCAAAAAAGTATAGACCCCTCCAGCCTAAAGACATATCCATGTAAAAAAAATACTATTTTAAGCAATCTCATGAATAATCACTAATATATTTTAACATAAATTAGAAATGTTTACATATAAAGATTAAAACTGTATTTGGTTTCACTTATATCACCATGTTAAAAATTCAAAAAAAATATTTTCACATTTTGATTCAATAAATGAAAAACTAAAATGTTTAGGTATAATCATGCTTAGTGCTCTTCTTTGGGAATGAACCACCCTTAACCAGACTACGTCATGTGTGTGGATTCCAAATATGATGTTCGCCCAGACGGAGACTAAGTTGTGGATTTTTTTGAAATGGTAATATCTAGTATTACCATATATTTGGATTATTATTATAGGCTACGGTAGGAAAGAAAATCGTTAGTTTACAACGAAGTGTAAGGGTGATTTGTGGGATCTATTCAGATTTGGAAATCGAAATGACAAATATATTCCAGAAGTTTACTGGATTTGTCTTTGAGGGGTTCAGTAGGAAAGGAAAAAATGATTAAGCAAACATATTTATGATTCTATAAGTTTAGGATTTAGTGAATGAATGTAATAAGAGTTAATATTGTTATAGCCAGTTAAGCAACCATTTTATTTTAAAGAAAGAATGAAAATTGGGGTATAGAAGGAGAGGTGGTGAGATGGTATGCAACTACCATTTTACAAAAGTTGACCTGAAATGCAGTTCTAAAAACATTTATACAACGCTTTATTTAACAGCTCAGCAAATTTTTAAAATTTGCTGTGCTTTATTTTCTCCCAATAAAGATTTAGTACTAAATGAGTAGTATACCCTCTCGCCTTCTCAAGGCGCGCCTACCATATGACTTCCTCTTTGTACATCTGAAACCTTATACCTCTTGGTAATCTGTATAATTAAATTGATAAAATATATATATATATATATATATATATATATATATATATATATATATATATATATATTTATATATTCTGCATAAGCTAGTGGAAAACCCGAGCAAAAAAGCTGCTTTAACTGAATACAGTTAATTTCCCAGATAAGAACACTGAGGAGCCTTACAAGGAAGACTTATCAGGGAATGTTTTGGTACCTGTCAGGCTAAGAGGTATTCACTAACTGAGGTGTACTATAATAGAAGTGTGAGCGGAGAGCTTATAACTCATAATTATTATCTCGGCGGTGAGATCAAAGGTTGCCGGTCGGCTATTAGGCGGCCTCGCATTTCGGCCCGAAATATTTATGCCCTCAGAGACATTCCGCCCCAGATAAACTCGTCACCGCCGGCTCCTTATCTTCAGGACCTTCCTTCATAAATCCTCAGGGCTCGTGTGAACATCGGATGGAAAACTTCGCCACGTAACAATAATTCACCGAAGTATGAAACCTAGCATGTACTTCTTGGTAAACAGAAACTGTGTTTTTAATCTAAAATGTATTTAAAAACCGCCTTCTTAGGAAAGTTTTAACACGCAACGAAAAGAACCCTTATACTCGCATCTAAATTACATTAAATTATTTTAAAATTATCCATTTTTTTTCGGGGAATTAATGTTCTTACCACCCTATTCTATACAGAGTAGGAATGTCGAGATTCATCCTGTTGGTACATGAAACGATAATTGTAAGAACTGATTCGAATAGTAGATCCTAGAATGCATAAATGTATAAATAATTTTATAAATATAGTTTTCAGTTATTTACATCAATAAAAAAAAATATAGAAAGTTCAACCACTGTTATTATATTCCTATTTGACCTCAACTCCTAATAGTTCTTTTTAATTCTAAATAAAATTCTGTAAAGCTGCTTGGAAAGTGTAATTAAGTACTAGGGCTCTGTATAGTATAATTAGGCCTCATTTTTTTCAGTTTAAAAGACAGAATGTTAACTATATTATCCATCAAATTAATTAATAAGTTTTAAACTTTATTTATTCATTGATAAGTATGTGAAACTATTATTCATCATAGGTTGACTCTATTTCATTCAAACTCTGCTTAATATGCAGGAAACCCCATCTTCCCAGCCCTAGGAGTATATAAGAGCATTAAATCCAATCAGCATTTTGGACCTATCAACAAATACATTTGCAATCAGTGAACCATCTGGAGTAATCAACAAGTAAATGTCAAGCACCTCGATACTCAGCGGTAACTTTAACGGCCATAAAAGTTTAAGTTTAACCGTTGATGTATCATACAAATACTTTTCAGTCTTTATACAGATTCATAATTCTGTTCATAATCTTGTCAATAGATTATAGACTTAGTAAAATAAACAGCATGAATTCGCTATTTTGGAGAATGGTTCAGAGTTATCAAGAGGTCATCTTCAGCTTTAAGTTACGATCTGCTTTATATAGTTTCTTTTTTAATAATAAAGAACAATAACCAACAAGACAGATCAGATAAATCATCAACCAACAGTTTTTGATGCACAACCTTTATAAATTAAGAAATCAAGGGAATCTAGGATATTTTGTCTGGAGATTATATCTTTGGTCGGTGCCTCCAGCCATAAAAACATGAATTAAACATTTATAACGCACAATATAAAAACGGAGCGTGTTGAAAAATACACAAGGGCTTCAAAAGGAAATAGTATTACGTGGATTTCACGCAATCGCGCCGTTTTATAGCGACATAAAAGGATGTTGTTTACGAGGGAGGGTCAAAATAACCAAAAACAAACTGACGGCTAGGGAAGGTAAAAAAGGCCACCCGGGTGCTCCACCCTGACATGCTAATGAACCACCCCCAGATAAATTTATTTCAGCCACTACATCACCAGCTCGACATAAATTGCTGCCCGTCCTGTGTCAGCTACTTGGGGCCGGGGGAGAAAAAAAAAGTGTGAAGGGAAATAATATATTCATACGTCAGCGAACGGGCCGTGTAAAAAGTATCCTTATCAACTGCCTCAGCTATTTATGGAAGTGGCAATGGTGGTAGTTGCTGAGTGTGCCCGTCCTGTCGCTTTCATAACTGGAAATAGAACAAGTTAGAATCCATTTCATAAGAAAATAATCTACTGTGAAATAATTATTAAAATGAAAGAAAATATTACTATCTATTTAGTTGAGTTTAAACATGGAAGTTGGAAGCAAATTATACGTCGATAATATCTGTATACTAAAAGAAAAATACATGATTTTTTTTTTTTATGCTTATTATTAATATAAACTAATTGATATCATTATTGCCTACAAGTAATAAATTATATAAATTCCTGACAAACAGGATAATATTATTCAATAGAAATTTCAAATAGCTTATTTTTTGCATTCATGTCTATAATGTTACTCCATGAGTTAGTGTATTAGTGCAAAAAAATTATTTATTAATAATATAAGAATTTCATTTATGGCACTGATCGGAGAGGCAGATATAGTCGCCCAAATACAGAAGGCAAGGTTAAGATGGTTAGGACAGGTAGAGAGGATGCATGCTCAGAGATTACCTCGAACATTTCTGAAAGAAAGGCCAGAAGAATTTAGAATTTGAGAGTGACAACGATTGAGATGGCTGGATGACGTGGAACGAGACCTCCGTCAGGCAGGAGTGAGAGGATGGAGAACACTTATTGAGGAGTTACTATTCCTGATTTAAGGACTGTTGCGCCAAAAAAATAAAAGAATAAGAATTTATTTTTAAAGGAATCTCCGAATTTCGGAAAGTCGTTAATTTGAATTTAAAAAAAACACTCTTGCCTCATAAAGTATACAACTGAGAATTTGTTTACGAACATCCAATATTCCATTAATAGGCGATGTCATACCAAATCTAGACAGTGACAGATTGGAGGGAGTCAACAAGGAGCAGTGTCACCAGAAGCAATTGCCTCGAATCAGTGCCCACTCAATCAGAAGTATATTCCCTCGCAATATATAGCACCGAGGGGAGAGAGCTCTTTCCGGAACATTTACTGGCGCAAATGCTATTTTAAGAGGAGCAGTTGAGCTAATGACACACAAGTCAATTAGTAAGTGAAGCGGCCGAAAAGACCCAGCCAATGACCCTACAGATGTAATTTGCCAGGACAGAGCAGCCCCGATGGGGGGAGGGGGCGAGGGTGGCCCCTATTACCAGCCCGGGGGAGATAGCAATGATTGGACCTAACCCTCCAGATCGGCTCCTGATTGAATTGAATCCCGGAAGGCACTCACTCCGCCTCCGATTAGCCGCCGATACCCGACATCCATTATAGATGGCCGGGCTCTATATCATCATAATCTTCCGGAGGGGGGGGGCAAATGGCCCATTCCGGCCCCCCATCTATATGGCTATAGCTCTCCATTTAGTCCCCCGATCAAAATATCCTTATAATAGAATTTCATTCTTCCCCTTTCGAGGAATGTCTTCGGGCGCATTATGTCGTCTGGAAGACAAGCGTCCTTATTTGCACGTCATTCTTGACTCATGGAAGAATATCCCATTTGAATGATTGGTACAGTGATTTATAAAAAAAATAAAAAACATTTACACAATTATGGATGATGTTAATTGTTTCAATTTGTAAAATTGTTCAAATTTGTTAAATTGTTTCAATCATTTGTAAATATCTCAACAAACCTAAGGCTTCAGACTTCAATTAAAGTTTTGTGTTCTATTCAAGTTTAGTGCTCTTAATATTTTTATTATTCCTTGTTACTAAAGATTTCACTGAGTTCGTATAATTACCCATTCAAACCGTTACATTCCATCGAATCCATTCCTAGTACTATTTAATGGACACGATTCATTTTATATACACATTTACAGTTTATATTAAAATGTTTGTAACATGAATTCTGTAATCTATTATATTTCCAAATTATTATTTAGACAGGCATTCAAAGTCCATGATTTCGAGATACGGTGTTGATTAAGTATCGCGGTCGAGTGACTATTGACACACTCGAGCGTTACGCCACAGATATCCGCGGAGCGCAAGATGGTTGTGCAACAGCCGAACCCTTGCGGACAATACAGTCAACACGGGTTGATAAATGATGGTGTTATGTTGCCGCTGGCTATTGACTACTATTAATATCGTCTCAATGGAACTCGCCTCTTTTGTCCACTCTTCGCAATTATCATAGCGCAGCTCCGCAGCCTCTTTCACTTCTTTCATTTCTTCCACACTTCGACAACTCCCCTTTTTTAATCCTTTATTTTCTTTAATTGTCAGGTTCTTAGTGTAAAGCGATCAAAGAAGCTCCTTTATGCGTTTCTGTGGTTTACAAATTGATTTCATCGATATAAAATAATTGTTTTATAAAATAAGTGTTTTTTTTTTTTGTATTTTTTTACATTATAAATTTTAAATGTTGGATGTTGGATAATGTGTATTAAAAACTAAAAAAAATATTCCTGTGATTTTCTTGTAGATTGTCATAATGGTTTCCTATTATCCTTATTATTTAAATTCCTGAATTTTTTTTTTTAACAACTATTGATATTTTATTTAACTATTTTCAATATCTTTTCCTCTCTTATTGTTTTTTTTACCGAGGAATTGGTAAAAGATATGTACACTTGAAATTTCGGTATGTTTAGTGTTAACATTATCGTCTAAGACTGGAGGAGAATGCCAGGACTCCGAGTTGTAGTACCATAAAATAAAATAATAATAATTATCGCGAATAAAAGTTTTACGATTAAAATATTTATTTAGGTATATGTAAATAATATCCCTGGCTGTCGTTAAGAAGTTGTTAAGTCAAAATGGCGCTCCTTTAAGTAGGTCATTTTCGTTCGTTTTCCTAAATCCTGTTTACTTACATACACTTACAATTAGTATTACTCTAAAAATACCATTTGCACCAAAATAGGTACTTTAAGGCCTTATTAAGAGGGACAATATAACAAATTTTTCGTAACACTAATATTAAACATCCTGCGTGTATGATTAATAGTTAACTCATTTTAACGAAACCACCAAAAAAATTTTCTTGGGTAATAAGATGGTCCAAGAAAAAGCTGCATCCACCATTTATTGAACACCAGACCGTCTAATATTAAGAACTCGAAATATTAAGATGAAAACCTATTCGTTTTTTTAATTTACAAAGAAAAAAATATAGTTTAATTTTTTTCCTCTTTCCGAGGCGCTTGAAAAGAAGTTGGCCTTGAGCCATATAATATAGAACCTTTATTTTATAGAATTTTTAAGTGCTAATAATGGGTGGTTTCTTTAAAAACAAGTGACATGTCATTTTTAGCATTAGCATCACATTTACTTAATGTGTTTTAAATTATATTATAAATGGTTGTAAATTTCAATAAATAGCTAAAAAAAAAATTAAAAAATGAACAATTTCTCCGAAACATCTTGTAAAACGATTTCTAGACTGTGCGTGTGTGTTTGTGTATTAATCGGGAATTCCTTGTTTTGATTTCTATTTTTTTAATTGATCTGAATACCCGGAGTGATTAATGATATAGAGGTAAGAACGTATTATTTTTCCATTTTAATTTTGTATCCTTGTTGTTGAGGGCATAGGAAATAAGAACGATCTTCACGCGGATAAAAGAAATATAATTAATATTCTTTTAACATCCTCAATTACCGTTGTTTATAATCCCGAGCGCAATGGTGGGTAAATAATTAAAGAGTGGTCGGCTCACGTAGAGGTGACAGGATCGTGTGACCGGGGATTTATCGCGTTGGGAGCGAGGTTCAGAAGACGGTGTGTGGCGAGTACGGGATCTGAATCTCTAATGACCTAACATCTGACACCCTCCGCCCGTACCAGCCCTTCTCCTATCAACAAACGCCTAAATCTTAATGTCATTCCAAATAGTTTGCAGAGGTCATATTGCCATATTTTATATTTGTTTCAAATCTTAGTGATAAGTATAATAAAAATTGAATAGTTATGAATTAAATACATCCCACAATCAGTGGATGAGACGGAAGTTCGAAACATCCGCTTATTTTTACAATTTTAACAAATTAATAAGTTAGGCAGAGCATACAATAAATATTTTAAATCGAGTTGAAATCTTGCTTCAGGGATAGGAATTATATTGTTTTACATAATAAACCTACCTATATTCAATACTACTAACTATAATCTATGAAGAATCTAGGGTTCATAGAACTTTGGTACGTATGTAGTATCAATGGGCCAATGGTTGTGAAGGGAGGAAATTTTCTCAACCCCCAATTAAAATTACCCATTTTATAGAGGCTGGATGTGCCCTGAAAAGATCTTCCGACCCTGATGTCGATCCACGGCTGAAATAACTGAAAATAAATTTTCAACAGGACTTGAACTCAGACCCAGAAGATTAGTATCCTAGTCCCTTAACCACTTAACTACCGCGTCTCCTTAATATACCTATTCAAAATCCATACGAAAAGCCTAATTATTTAGCTTAGTAATTAGATTTAATTTTTTTTTTTTCTGTTTCAATACAGACTCGTTCAAGTGAATATGCGACATTGTTTATAATAGTATCTAACTGATGTTTTTGTTTTTTTTAAATAAATGTAGCTCGATATTAATACATAAGAAATTAGAAACTAGAAGCTAATAAAAACCTTTAAATATATATATATATACATAAATAAATATTTTTCAAACATTTTCTTAATAGAACAAGTAAAAACAAGTTTACAAAAGAGATATTAAATTTCATTAACATATACATAAAATAATTTAGTTTTACATTCCGTTAATTAAAAACCTCACTAATTGACTGGCTGTAGTTGCTTTAGTCAGTTTATGTAAATTCAACTTCTACTGACAGCCGCCCCACCACATGGCGGTCGATAATAGGATTATGAGGAGTCAAGCACCTTTTTAATATTGTATTTTATTAAGAAGGTATCGAAACCTGAGACGATTAAGAGCAGGTTTTTTCTATTTTAAAATAATATTACACATCATTAAACTTTGAAAATTCAAAAATATCTTTGCAAAAAAATCAACATTACTAGATAATTATTCAATGACGAAGTGATGATATTGATCTGATTTTTTGTGTCAAGATCAGTTGATCTGATTTTAATCAGATCGCAAACCTAAATATATTTTGATACTGAGAATTTATGCTAAATTAAGATCCGTTAAATTTGAATATAAAAGAATATAAGTAGAGATGCTTAGACTACTTAAGAATCTGAGATTTATAATCTCTGAAAGCAACATAATTCAACGATATCAGGATTGAAGGTTTGAGATATTAATTTTCTTGGTTAGGTTTAGTTTGTTTGTGCCTAGTTTCTAGAAACTTAAAAGTAAGAATATTATGTCCGTTAAACTTTCATCTGTACTAAAGGGCTGCGGAACATGACCGCTGAGGTACAATAAATATGTTTAAAATGTGCTTGGGAAATCTTATTTTGTACACTAGCATGATAAAAGTGTTAAAAAATAAATTAAATTAATGAAAAATCAAACCATATTTTATCTGTATTAAAAAAAAAAGTTTGAAAACATAATAAAAAGCAAAATAAAGCTAAGCAATCTAAAAGAAGTAATTATTTTGCTGGAAAAAAAATCTTTTCTGTAAACAAAAACATAAAACATTAATTTGCGAATGAAATAAATCACAAAGTTTCAGTTTGGCAATGAAAACTGGTTTGAAGAATGATAACTTTATCTTTGCTAAGTCCAGTTTCTTTAAACCACTCCAATTCCGGAGTGAAATTGGGAATGAATAAGGGGTTGATTTTGTATATTTAATTGTTTAAAAGGTTGCAACAAACCTTCCAATTCTTCTTGTATTCAATCCTAGCATTTCAAAATGATCTAAATACGCAAACAAGACGCCTATCCTTCCATGACAAGCTGCGTAACAACTCGAATCCCCACTAACCTCCTTACTTGCTTCTCTCTAGATTCTCAATAACCCTCTTTGGCGTCTGAAAAGAAGATGGCCTAGGGACTTTCTAATGTTGAACATTTATTGGATAGCTACTAATGGGTAGTTATGGAGTAGTACTTATTTCATGTGTCTTATGCAGTTGTAAATATCAATAAAGTATTAAAAAAGAATTGTAAAAATTAACTGAGAGGAGAATGTTCAAAAAATAATCTCAGCAGCATCAGCATCGAGCCAGTTGTTAACAAATACATAATATTGGTATTAACAAAACGTATTTATAAAAATAAAAGTTTTGAAATATTTCAGTAGATTTAAAAAAGGTTATAAATGATTAGGAATTGCCGACAGGTCATAAGACTAGGAAGGTGAGGAAGGGTTCGACATGGAGGACACATCCCGATCAGATAGTACAATGAGTTATCGACAGAGCTATTAGCAAGGTACATGTGTGCCGCCTCCGCTGGGAGCGGTTCGGGACAAATGTTCCAATCGATGTGTGTCATTAGCCGTGGATATGCCGTACGTGTGTGGCCCAAGATGGGCACGTGATAATGGAAGTGTTAGTTTGCTAAAAGGAGTGCGCGCGCAGCAGGTCGATCCCAGACTCGGTTTCCATAGCGACCGACAGACTTGGGGGGACGGATACAGGCTAGGATACCTTACCCTGGCTATGGCTCTTCTACCCGGCCAACAATCGATAGGGACCAATACAGCGGATGGAGGGGGCTAGTTCGTATTATCCATTCATCAGATAAAGGGCTGTTACCGGCCAGACCAATCTCTCACTCTTATCTCCCCATCTACGTCTTATTCCGCTGTCATCTCTAACTGAGCAAGTTGATTATGTGAAATAGCACACGGGAAGTTGACGAATCTATGACTTAATTGCGATCACCACAACATTCACAACATTAATAATAAAGTAAATTTAAAAAATACTCTTTCATTAATATTGACTATAGTTTTCAGAGTAATCAGTGATCATCAATATTTTAATGCATATGTAAGATGGTGTTTTCGTACTTCAATATGAAGAGTAAAATTCAAAAACCAGCTAATTCCATTTAATAAGATTTTTCACATCTGGTCTATAAAGGTAAAGGTTTGACTGAAATAGAAAGAGGCTTTATTCTTTGAATAGGATTTAACTGCTTTTGGGAGTGACCCTTCCACCTAAACGTAATTTAGTAGAAAAACTATTAAAAAAAATATATATAAATAAAAAAAATCTAGAAATTGGACTTAGCTGGTTATGAAATTGAACGCCTTATATATTCCAACCATTTTTTTTCCTTAATAACAAATTAATGCATGTCGTCGTATTGAAAAAGGCACTATGATAGTAGCTGAGACTGGTTTTCTACACTAACATGATAAAAGTGATAAAAATTAAATTAAATTAATCAAACATCAAATCATGTTTTATTTGAATTTATAAAGAAAACGTCCGAAGAACATAATAAAAAGCAATCTAAAGAATTCATTATTTTGCTAAAAAGAAAAAATGCTAATGATGTAGTAGCATTGCAGTAAAAAAAAAACATAAAAGATTAATTTTCGAATGAAATAAGACACAAAGTTTCAGTTTGACAAAGAAAGCGATACGGGCTTTTTTTATATAAAACTAAGAAAGGATTTAAAATGTAAAAAATAAACAGAACGAATATTTTTTGTGAATATAAACATATTAGTTTCTATTCCTCAACAAGACATTTAAACAGTAAAATATATTTGAAAACCAAGTTAACGGATGGTTAGGTCCCAAATTGTGAGGGATTATGTTGACATTTTTTACAAAATTTAGAGTATAATGTAGATGTCCTTACAGTATCCCTCTCTGAGTAGTAAAAAATTTATAGGAGTGTATTTTTTTAAACAGGTAAAATGATTAATCCTACAGAATATGCAAATGCTTCTATATACATATAAATATAATTCTGTATATTATAAATATAAATGGTATATGGTGGCCCTCTTTTTATGTTATTACATTCTTCTAGAGGTACTTACTAATTATAATATTTACAGACAAATATTACTATAGAACATACTAGTGGAAATTTATTGTTATAACTTTAATTTTATATTTATACTTCAATCATCAAATCCTACGACATACTTTTTTTTTTTTTTTTTTTTTTTTTTAAGCCAATCCTTATATCCCATACTCAACGAAGCATATCATTGAATTTTATGTTTATTTACAATGGTAGCTACAAAGCTACCAGGCTGTGACCACAGGAGATCTCGTCCCACATTGATTGAGTGACTGAGGATCTGTCTTGTCAAATTTGATTTATGATCCCTTACGACATGGATACCCGAGTCATCCACAATCACCACCTCGAATAGTCTTGACGGCATCGGCTCCCACCCATCCAGGCCTAATGTAACTCCTATATAATTCCGAGGAAGAGATAAATAAAAAATTGTTTATAATAGGGTACATTATTTAAAATAAGAAATGATTTTTTTTTTTTTAATATTAATAAAAAACAAATGTGATTAAAGTAAGGAACTCGATACAGAAGCAACTTGAATATACGCGAAATGATAAAAAATTGTTTATTTTCCAAATTATTAATTCAATCTGCGAAAACAAATAGTTTGAAAAATGTTACAGATCAAAATAATAATTTTTAAAAAAATTAGATTAAGCATCACTTAAAGTGCACCACTTTAACGAAATGATATGCTTATTTATTTTTTTTAATTATTACTTTGATTGGTAGCATTTTAAACCATTTATTTTTTTCACAGTTGAATAAATAAATTTATTTCCGAAATTAGGCTATTTCAAAAAAAAAAAAATTATAAGATATATTCTTGGATATCGTGAAGAAGTGGATAATTCAAAATTGTGAACTTTTCAATGCGATATTTTTCATCGTGTTTCTAAATTCTATAATTACTCTAAAATACTATTTGCACCAAAAAAAAATGCTTTAAGGCTTTATGAAGAAGCACAATTCAACCAGATTTTCACAACTTAGATATTATAAATCCCGCCCAGAAGGTTAATAGTTAACTCGTTCAAGGTAATTTGACTTATCTACTTCACGACAATGAACGATATAATCTCCTTAAAATTAGGATATATTTAAAAAATTATGATTGCTCCAATTTAAAATATAATTGTTCATACAATTTTTAACAGCCTAATTTCGTAATACCTTTGTTTTTAGTTATTTAAAAGCAAGGAACGACTTATATTATTGATAAATTACAATAAAAACCAAGTAACCATTTTAATGACTATTGTGTTTGTGGTTCTATGTCAGTGAAAAAGTATTGAACCGTGACTTGAAAAGAGCATTCAATAAAAAAGGGTTACAGCGATCATAAACAAACTACAATAAACTTTAAAGAATACATACTTCATTCCTATCGCCTGTTATTATTCTATTTGCTAGGCATAAATAGCGAACAGCTGCCAAATGAGAGCAATTCAGATTAAAAAATAGCTGACATGACATGTATTACAATATCTGTGTTGGCGATTTCCTATATTATATTTCAATAGGACAAAAGGGTTGTTAAAAAACGGCAACAAACCTATAATCTGTTCACACCGACCTGAAATGTATTCAGATGTAGACGCCCGGTAAGAACAAAGGGGGCAGAACAAACAAGCGACCGGGTAAACATAATAGTTCCAATTAATGGAGGGTGGAACAGCAAACAGAGAAGAGGAACGACAATGGTTCCATGACAGACCCCTGTGTCGGGGCACCAATCAGCTGTATTTGTATTTCTCCCCTCGTATCGACAGGAGTGTTGGGGGGGGGGAAGGGGGGGGGGAGAGAGGTTGTCAGGGACCGTGTTCGGTCCTGCCTTCATTAATTTTCAATTCTGTGTTGATTCCATTGTTATTTTTGTCGTTGTGCGCTGAATTGCCATTACACTCAATTTTATAGAAATAGCTATTGAAAAACATGAGGGAAAAAAAATGTAAAAACTGCAATATCAAGTAAATAAAATATAGCCAGTGTATGCAAATAAATAGTTATAAAGAAATACATATATTTAAAAAATCAGAATATGTCAGTATTTTTGTTATTAATTCAAAGAAATAGGTATATTGTTTTTAAATTTGATTCGTTCCGTTAAAATGAGACATTATAAAATTTAAAGTTTAATTTAATGTTTTATTTTTTAAAAAAAGTCTTGTAGAATGTAATGAATGGCTGCTGAATTAATATAATTGCTTTATCAAGCTAAAATCTAAAATCTATAAAATACTGGGAAAGTATAACACTATATAGTGAACATACAAGGAAACCAGATTGGATACATCACTGTCATTTTAAGATACCTGATATTATCATATTACGACATTCGACAGTCAGGAAAAAAACGTATTCACATAATTTTTTATCTATACATAAAAAAAAATAATAATCATATAAATGTGATTATAACGTTCATATTATGTCAATCGCTTCCAATGCAACTACCTATTAGCATACCTGTTTGCACTTGCAATAAAGTTCTATATAAGATGCCTTCAAACGCCTCAGAGGATTGTCGGGAACAGAATGGGAAGCTGAGAGATTAGAAGATTTTAATATTTATGAAGTTCTACTAAGGGGCATTAAGGATTTTTCAAAGGATTTTGGGATTGGATGATTTTTTGGAGCCCAAAATTTCAAATCCGTATGTTGAAATATGACTAATTACTGTCATGTAAATGAATCTTTTGTATGAATAAGTCGAAAACGTGGAACAGTTTCTTGTCATTTTAGCCTTCTACATGGATTCCAAGTTAAACTTTTGTCCAGTTGGAGTCCTAGGGTAGTGGTTGTGTTTAAGACAGATCAGTGGAATAATATCACGCAATTTAAAATATGAACTAATAATTTTAGCATAGTTATATTATGAATTAGAAACCACAAAATCAAACTTTCGGTAAAGAAAATGTTAAATAAGCTTATATTTAACTTCAGAGCAGTCTTGCAGTTGATTTGATAGAAATACATTTCCAATTTGAATAAACTGAACAGTATAATTCAAGTTAGTATTGTTGGTTTTAAGTATTCGTAGAAATAATATTGTGGATTTTGCAGTGACTATAAATGAATAATAACATAAAATGACGAGATATGATCGACGTAGTGTTTACAGGGGTATTATTTATAAAAACGCTTTATTACCAAATATGTAAATTATTGAGACACGGCACCAAAAGCCTTACATGTTCCAGTAATAGTAGATTGCCTCCTTAAGGAAATGTATATCCAAATCTGTGAAGGTTGCAGGATGCTGTCAGAGTTACGGCTTGCTGTTAGATCCAATGGTCGCCATAAAAGGGTGATACGCCAATCCCGAACCTCAAAAACGGGTGAGATATTGGAATGGACACCGTTTACGGAAGCCGGGGGGGTGGGGAGGGGGTTAAACTATGTGGCCTTTTCCTTCTCGTATTGGCGCCCTCGATCCTTTGATCACGTCCCTCGTGACCGCGAGATCGTATTTCATCTCAGCTTGTCAGATCGGATGGGCATTGTGGTACTGAGTCACCGGGAGCCGAGCATATGCTACCTGCCTCGTCGTCTTTAATTTAATCTATTTCAAATTACCGACAGTCGCTTATTTATTCCACCATTGCAACAGAGAGAAACGGAGACCACCTGGAAGTTTTCTTAGTGATGAGTTATATAACACTGAAGTCAACACGGTTAAATTTAAGGCTTGATGATAGATTTAAACTATTCATTTAATAACAGTATTGAAGAATTTCTGTTGACAAGGGTGGTTGAAATGATTGCATGATTCGCATACGGATACTCACGCTGTCCTAACATCCCACATCCACACGTCAACTAGACAAAAGCAGGCACAAAGCCCCCATTACGCTGTCAATCAAGAATTGGATGAATAAAATCGAACATAGTGACCAATACAATGGAATGCGGATGTCTATTGTCTGTTGTATTATTGTGCCTGCATCTTACGACAAAATGTTTCTGCAGCTTGCTAATGAATAAATATATAGGCTGTATTAATATTCATATATAATTAAACAGATTTGGAAACGATGTTATCTTTTTTATAGAATTAATGAACAAAATCATGTTGACAATTATTTTGTGGTAGACTTGAATTAAAGAATAGTCAGAGAAATACTATTGGAAATTGAAATTGCAACTTGGTACCTCAAAACATTATCGTCAATTATTTCAGTGTCTATTTATATAAATTTAAATATAAACACCATTTTCTCTTCATTAAATTTCATGAAAATTTAAATGATTCTTTTGAGAGCAATGATATACATTTATGAATTAACATATTTTTTTTTTTTTTTTGTTTTTTTTTTTTTTTTTTTTTTTTTTTTTTTTTTTTTTTTTTTTTTTTTTTTTTTTTTTTTTACTAGATAAGCGTTCAAAGCTCCTACTAAATGATAAAAGACTCATTTTCATGACAGGTGATTAACATGTCGTTGTAAACATTTTCCTCAAAATGTATAAAGTTAAAAATATCAACAAATAGTTTTTAAAAAAAGTGCCTTGGAGAAATTCTTAGTTCTTTTTTATCTTTTTTATGTATCAATCTTAAAATTCTTGACATAAATAGATAAGAACTAGACTCAATTAAAAAAATAAAAATAATAAATAACAACATTTCAGAATAAAAAAAATCATGTATTTTGACTTCTCTGCAACTGGAACCTCTGGGCTTTCTGGTTCTGTACAATGATACATGTTTTCCATTATTTAAGTATTAATTCCAGGGATTACTTAGGGGTGACAGGGACTTGAAAAGGCTTGCCAATTCCACTTAGTAATTTAGAAGTGGACCGCTAAGTGAGTGACACTAATCCACTTAGTAGGGTATGATCTGTACCGACGGGGGGGGGGGGGGGGGCGGAGGGGCTGTTTACATGTCGGTCGAGGTGGTGTCCTACCTGGCTTCGAGGTGAACGTCCTCGGTCCTCGTTCCAACAAACCTTTCTTGAAAACTGACTCCTCCTTGACAAGATGGTCAGTTCTGGAAACAAGGGGCTAAGGTCCTGTTGTTGTTTCTGCTGTTGATAGTATATTTTACTGAGACTTGAAACAGAACCAAATAAGTTTGAGTTTGAAATATGATGGCAATACCAAATTATCAAACTATATTTTGTTATAATTTACATTCAGTCTCTTACTTTATTTGAAAAAAAAAACAACAAAAAAAAAAAACATTGAAAAGCAGTCAGAGAAAATGAGGGATTATCAGAGGTATTAAAAGTTTAATAAGTATTAAAAGAGCTATAACAATTAAAGAAATATTGTTGATGGAAAAGTTACCCAACCATTAAAATGAGACTTGTATTCCGTATGCAGAATCGTCAAATTCAGATTAACATCTTGCTTTCACCCCTCACCTTGCTTTACACATATTTAAACTCCCCCCCCCCCCCCAAAAAAAAAAAATAAAAATAAAATAAAATAAAGATTAAAATAAAATAAAAAAAATAAATAAAATAAAAAACTACCACTAAAACCCATGAAGGGCCTTGTGTTCAGTACTTCGTAAGGATGTACTGAGTCATCTGTTGTAAAAGGAGGTGATTTGGCCAGAATTCACGCTCAGCCGCTTTTTCCCCAATTAAATGCTGGGGTATGCCCCAAGAGGGTCTCACGATTTCAAAGTTAATCTACGACTAATATGATAGAATATAAGTTTTCTTCTGACTTCAGTCGGATTCAAACTCGGGTCCGGGAGCATGGCAGTCAAGCGTCTTACCCATAGATATTTTTACTCATGTGAATCTATATCCTCTTACAGCGATTCCACATCTTTGATAATCTGATGTTTAACATAAGTAATGTTTTATCTTAGACGAGATCAGTTTTATGGTTCGTATCATGGAGTAAAAAAAAAATGAAAACTGAAAATGAAATTATGTTATTTTTTATTTATTTATATTTTTTGTTAATAGGGTGAAGAATATAAATATAAAGATAAAAGAAGGAAAAATAATCTTTATTCTGAGACACCTTGTCCATCTGTAATTATCCTACGACCTGCCAATATCAGTGACCCTAGGTATGGATCGGACTTGCTCAAGAATCGATAATCAATTTTTGAATTCGTCTCATCCATGGTTATTATATTTTTTTTTCCCATGCCCTGTCCATTTTACAAACGTATTGTTAAAGCTATTGTAAGTAATTTAATAATATTCATCCAAATGTTGATCCGTATGATTTACTACTTTCAATGAAAGTTTTAAAAATGCGAATAATATAAATAAATATATAATTTTTTACAAATTAATTAGTTAAAAAGAAATATATAGTAAAATACTAATTATTGCTTAAACATATTAAAATAGTATTAAATCCATTTGACTAACCGTTGAGGTTTCCCTGGGTTACGCATTTGTAACCGGCATTCGCCCTACTTAATTCTATCTGAATCCGGGATTAAAATAAGAACCCCAGATTTCCATAATACTTTTTATCAAACACGTTAATGCTTCCGATCGGAGCAGATTTATTCATAATAATTAATTACAAGGATCGGATTATGTTGGGAAAAAGCGGTCAACACTTATCTCGAGTGCAACAGCTGGTCAGGAATGCATGTAACACAATGAGTTTTTACCTGCGTGCCAATAAACAATTAAGGAAAGATTAGTGGCAAGAGAGATATTTTTCCTTATCCCAGTCGGTTGTTGGTTACAATATCGTGTGTCCTGGCCGACACGCACGGCCTCGACGACTGTACCTTTCTGTTTAACATTACTTTTTGGGGTTAAATGGATACGATTGAAGTGAAAAGAAATAAAAAATATGCTAATCCCTCAGCGCGTGAACAACTGGTGACTATATTAGATTTAGTTAGCTCCAAGGTGAAATATTTATGTTCTTCATTTAAATTTAACATTATTATTAAAAAGAAACACTTTTTTAATCATTATAAGCATTAAGAATATTAAAAACAAAATAGATAAAATTAATTTCATAAACAGACTAATAAATATTTTCTTTAACCAAATATAATGTTAAATGTGCGATCGGTTAAAGCGAAATATTTTTATTTATAATAACGTTTTCAAAAAATGCGTCAGCTTTATTTATTATATTTATATTTGTTTTTGTAAAAAAATTATTTTAAATTAAAAAAAATAAATATTTATCTTAAATTTTCTGTTACTTTTTTCCTCGTATCTTTTTTTTTTTTTTTTTTTTTTTTTTCTTTTTTTTTATTATGAATATCTGTTATTTTGTTATAAAAATATTATTTCATTTTAAGGATCTGAAGGCCCTTGATTGTACATCATTTTTTATTCTTTACTTAAGGTCCCAGAACTTTATTATTATTATTTAATGTTTATATATATTTTTATTTTTATCGAAATTTATTTTGGTGTACTTTTGTATTAAATGCTGTGGATTTATCCTGCAATCACTGTTATTATGTACAATTGTGATATTGTAATGTCTTATAATAAAAGTTATATATTGGGGCTTGAGGTCCTTGTTTACTCCAACTAGGGTAGAAAGGACGGGTTATCCTACAGGTTACCAACATAATCTAGTCAGAATAGTAAGATCAAGATCCATTCCGTGGGTCCACCACGAAATAAATTTTAACCCGTCCAGCTGGGATTCGAATCCTCGACCTTCCTCGCCCCAATCGCTCCTCCATTGAGCCCCTCACCCCAAATAAAAATTAAATGAAAGAAAAAATTCATAATTTTCAGCAGTATTAAATAAACAATTGTGTGAAAAAAAATTATTCCAATAACTTTTAAGGAAACTACCCGTTGGTAACAATGCAGTAAAAGTTCCATATTAAAACAGGTCTAGGCCATCTTTTCTGGAGCTTCGGGCGGTAGAAGGGAATCGAGTGGTTATAGAGGTTATCATGGAATTATAGATATCTAGTTGGGACATAATTATCATAATGTAGTAAATACAGATGTTATTTGAAAAATAATAAGCAGGATTGAGGATTATACGAAGGATTTTGGATTGTAAGAATTAAAATTAAAATTAAAATTTTTGAGTTTGAGGGAATATTATTACTAATTTTAAAACAAAAACGACATATAGTTGTTACGACTGTTTCCCAACTTACAGCTACTTATTACTAATATTAGAAATTCAAAAAATTAAAATCAAAAATACCTATTAAAAAATAAAATCCTAAAATTATTTACAATAATAATTCTCAGTCAATTAAGAAAACTTTGGCTATTAACCCAAAAAAAAACAGTACCCGTTGTAGTAATCAAAACATAAAATAAATAAATAAATAATATTTTTCTATAATGAACAGGTTATAAAGAAATCTAAAGAATAGCAATGGATCAAATATAAAATATCTTAACGTTTCAGACAATGATTCGTTCGCTAGCGTCCTTCGACGTTTGATGATGCGTTAATATTTTAATTTATATGAGAATTTCGAATCATTGTTTCAAAATAATGGCATTAGAATTATAATGAAAAAAACTACGAGAGACGTATATATCAAAAGCTTTCATATTTTTGATAATTTCAGCTTTGAGAAAATAATATTCCTTGTTCAATAAAGGAACTATTACTTATAAATTATTTTCTAAAACCTCCTCAAATAAATAAAACGATTCCCAAAAATTATAACTTGAATATTACTTATTTATATTTACTTATACATTATATTTATTGATTTGCTTATTTAATTACTACTATATGTGCCATTGTACCTTCCTGGTTATAGGTAAAATGAGTATATAATAATAAGAACCTTGGAATTTTTACGATTAACATTTCCACCGACAACCTGTATTTTTCGAACCAAGAATCTCAAAATAAGATTTTTTCAAAACTGCTTGTCAGAATTTAATAAAAATTTAAGTTTTTTTTAATTTATACAGATTTGTTAACATTAAAAAAAAAATAAAGCTTATGGCGAAATAACCAAAATATTTTATTTAGCCAAATAACCAAAATTATTTTTCAATATATTAAAATCATTTCAAAAATGTTCGAAACGATTAAAGTTTGAACATATCGATGTATTGATATTTAAAGATATTTTAGGTTTGTTTTTTAGTTTTAAATTGTTAGAGAGCTGTAAATCTATTAATTTTAACTGTACGAAGCGAAGCTGTACAATCCTCATAATTTTATTACATCCTTTAACGAGAATTATGAATAGAAATGGATAAAGATTAAAAATATTTAAATAATTATAAAAACACTATGTTTTTAGTGTTAGCACGGTTTAAAAACAAAATTAATCTGCCAGGTTATACAGTCCATACTTTTTTTATTCAGATCATGAAAATAGTTTTTAATTAATTAAAATAATTTAATTTAATCAATCGAAATTTCTATTAAAATAGCTTAATCCACCCGGTGGTTCCATGCCCAAATTCTCTAAATTACACCTTACCCAGCCATCCCATCCGCGTCACTGTCCGCTATATAAATGCTAATATTAGGACTGTCAATAAACCTGTGAGTAAGACTGGAATAGTTTTTGAGTGAATAAAAAAGCCATAAGAATTATCTTACAATGGAACAGCGTGCGCGAACTTGTCGGATCGTGGGTTGGGTGATGTGGGTGGCGTACCTTCCTGATTACTGGCTTCACCACTGACAACAGATCAGTCCCTTTCATCTCCAGCCGCCGAAATGTCGTTTGTCAACCGAGTGAAGGGTTTTAATGAGGATTAGTATCGGATCCTATGAGTTCATCCGAGCGAACCCACTTTCCAGTTTCTTTTTAAAATTCGCCGTTTATTTTTTTTAATAAATTATTCAGAATTAAACCGCAAAGAAATAAAGAAAATCCATTTACGAAAAAATGCATAAAATTTAATGCCAAGTGTTAGGTTTATTATAATGACTCTTTGGAATGTCTAATGAGTTGTCAGTAAACACACTCAAAGTCATTTTTTACCGTTACATTAAGATATTTCGCGGTTTTACATGAAACAGTTTTTTAAACTGTACAATAAAAAAATAATAATAATATGACAAGGTATGAAGGAGGGAACAGGTTTAAATATAATTTGTTTTTAATTGCAAGTTTTAATTTTTAATTACTTGTCAAACTGACAGCTGTATGTTTTACATCAATTACAGCAAGCATGTTTCCTATTACTACAATTTTAATTAAATTAAAATTATATAAGAAGTTTAAAATAATTTTAAATTAAATCATAACAAATAACAGTCTCAATTTTTATAAAATATTAAATAACGTTGATATAGAAACGACAAAAACGATTTAACATAAGCTACAAAATATAATGCAGAATTCCTCCCCAACTCTACCCGTCTCGTAACACATGTCTACTATGCCCCTAATTGCTAGTCGAGTTAAAAAGTAAACGCGGTTTTTTCATGTTATCAATCGTTGGGCGTGTTAAGGCTAATTCCTATTTCAGCAAACCATTCAGCAACGTGACACGAAACACTTTTTCTGACATCTGCTGGCGGAAAAATTGTTCAGGGTTTTTTCCACAGCTTTTCCAACCCAAATTACCTTCAAATAGGCCACTTATACTCCAATTTACGCATTAGAGGATTGTTATACGATTTTCCGACTATCCTTTACTTCAACAGCTTCCAGCCATTGAAGAACGAGAATTAGAATCATATTGTTTATAGATTTTATTCATTTACTAATAAAATATTAAACTAACTCATTTTAAAGTATGCATTGTTTGCTGAATATTTGAGAAAATATTAGAAAAATTAAGAATAACCGGCCATAGCTGAACAATGTTGATTCGTAAAAAATTGAAATTACTTATCAGGCCCTAAATTTGTTTGTACTACATTAAGAAAATTTAAATTTTTTATTATGTAAATCATAGCGCTCGCACTGGGCCTTCACTGAATTTACTAGTGACGTAAAGAGACTTGCGCTGTAGATTGCTTATGATCTAGGAGGAATAGGTTTGGTTCGGGCACCCTAGATTGTTTGTATATGGTGTATACAATTAAATATGACTGTATTTTTAATATTGTTTTTTTCATTAAAATCTATTTTATATCTTGTTTAGTTACATTTTAGTTGGTTGTTATTGTACGCATTGTATTAATGGACTAACTACTGTCCAAATTACTTATAGCCTTGGAACGAAGCAGATTGTAATATTTATTCAATAGGAACATTCTTTCTGCAAATAAAAAAGAATTATTTATTGGTTATAAATACATAAAAATACATAGAACGATGAGTACAGGAAACTTGCACGAATGATATTTATAGTTGATCCAATTGTAATCAGTCTAAATTAGAATAAGCTATATTTTTAATTGTTGCTCAAATTTGAGATTTTTTAAAATGCTATCATCATGCACGTGTTTATTATCGTATTTTATTGCATTTTGATATTATTTTTTAGAAGATTATTAGATTAATAGAAAATTAGCTTTCAGAAGTTTCTGAAGAAGTTTGACTTCTCGCGTGGTCTATTACAAGCAGACCTTCAGCGCTTCGTACACAGGCCGTGTTCTCTCTTTCACATCGTTATGAATAAACCTAACAAATGTTCAATAGAGTGAAAGTATTATTACAAAATGGATGATATTACCCTAAAAAAAAATCTTCAAATGAGTTTATTAGATTTCACCTTCCGACGAGGGAATTAATTCCAAGGAGGGAGATTTTTAAGTAAAGGCAAATTTGCTAACGGTTTCTTTTCCTATTGTTTTGTAAACTTGTAGATGCTAAGGAGAGACTGATTGGACGTCAGCTGACATCCGGCCAGGACAGGAAGGATTTAATGGCCACCGGAAATGGAGGAGTCCGCTTAGAGCACGCGAACCAATTACTGTCGGAAAAACTCGCACCGCGTACAGCGGTTTCTGTTTTAGCCCCTTTTGGACCCTTATGTTTCACTTCCTAGGGCTGCTATTGAAGGTATCACCCACGGAATGGTGCTGAGTTTGAGAGCATTCAATAAAAGCTGAAGAATAGTAAAATATATTGATTGATTGACTGGAATGTCCGAAAGAAAAGGGAAAATAAATATATAAATGGCTGTTCGAAAAAGGCTAGCCGAGAAATAAGCTTTACGGAAACATTCAGAAAGGGATACTGAATTTTCATATGTATTGTTTAGTTTCTACTAAAATTTCAAAATACTAAATATTTTGCCTTTCATCCATAATTTTATATCTGTGCTTATGCCTGTTTGTTAAATGAATTGCTGATGTAGATAAATATCCTTATTTGAACAAACATTGGATATACCAAAATCTTATTTTGATGGCAAATCAGTGAATTTTTTCCGGATAAAAGTGTAGATCATTCATTTGGAGTTGTTACATTGTTTGATTTAAAATAATACAGTACAATCTCGATAATCCGGCCCTTCAATAGTCCGAAACCTCCTGTAATCCAGCCCTCTTGAAAGTACCCTAAACTGAGACGAAAAATCGTAGCATATTCAAGAAATTTCTTCTACCTTGATGATAATGCGAAGCAATAAATTCGTCGGATAAAGTTACCGTGTGGTAGAAGATAACAAGAATGACTTCTTCTTCCATGTTAGTGATATAACAAAGTTTAGAAAATTAAAGAAAAAAACTAAAAACTTTTTTTTTGTTTTTTTTTTTCATTATGTCCAATATTCCGGCACACCTCTGGCCACTTATTTGTACTCAACTCAGATATTTTAGTTGAATTAGCAAAATCTATTTCCGAGTTGTACTGAATGTTAAGAATGTTCGCCCTGACATCAAGACACCGGTAAAGAACGTTTCTTCGGACAGATTTTTAGCATCACGTAGACGGAACATTTGGCCCGACCAAGACACTTAAAGAATACCAGATGAAGCCAAGGATATGCATCACCCGACATGGCCACCTGCCTCGCGTCACGAAAGCATTAGTCCTCCCGTGTTCTACAATTGTTCTTGCCACCTACCAAACCCAGGCAACAGATCAAAGCAATAAAATATGATAAACACCTTGGTCACAAATCATCGATATCTAAATGTAAAAAATAATATATATACAAAAACATTTATATAAAGATCAAAGGCTTAGAAGTCTTTGACTGTGAAAAGAAACGACCTAAGCGGCCAAAAAGAAGACTGCAAGTCGGTTATACGTTACAGATATTATAAACATTGCTTTGATGGGAGTTAATATATTTTTTTGAGCTGGCGTCTATTAATGTGCAAAATTATTAGCTCATTTAAAACTGTTATTTTTCAAGCTTATCTGAATGCTGTTGTCAAAATACGATTTATTTAGAAAATACTTAAAATAAACGTTCTTTTCGATGGCAATCCGTTTTGGATCAAAGAAAAAAAATTAGGGAACTCTCCGAATGGAGTCAGGAGGAAGTACTGGTTTCGTTTAATATTTGAGGTACGCATGATGGTATAGAAGGATCAAAACAATTAGTATTGATAAATTAATTGCCTCTTCTATTAGAATTATTTTATTTCAAAACTTGTTCCGAATCATCAGTTCTAAAACATACAAAATTTTCCAAACATCAGCGCTTTGTTACATAGATTGTATATAATAAAGTTTTTAAAGATATTAGACAAGAAATCAAATGTACACACCTGAGGAGGCGAAACGGACTTCTGAAAGATATCAACAGTGGAAGTGGAAGTAGGAAGGTTAAATTTTGGGTTTTTCCTAAGACTATTTGTTTTTTTCCCGTTCCTATTTGGAACTTGGAAACAAATTTAAAATGGGTCTATAGAAAATATCTATCTGGTCACTTCACAAAAAGCTGATTAAAATTTGAATTATTAAATTTTATTATTTCTAATGATTCATTAATATCTAATAATAGACTATGTTCTACTTGATGTATTAGTTTCACTCCCGTGTCTTTTGTTGAATATGAAGTTATATTCATTTAGATGGATAGCGAAGTTGGAATGTTGGGTATTATTATGCTCTTATATGTTCTTTTAATATTTACCAAACGCCGATCCTTGATTGCCGGTTTGCTATACGCTTTGAATCCTATTGTCTTAAATTCGTGTATCTTAGCACATTCGCTTCAGACTGTTGGATTCCACAGAAAACATTACTAAATAGAAATATATAGCTAATACCAACACATCTAAGTGACCTTCATATATTACAAACAGTTTACAAAAACCCATTTGGACTTCCCAGATTTTTATGAACTCAAATCCAGTTCTCAATTGATAATGAATAATAAACAGCAGTTCAACAGAATCCCATTTTGACCTCCAAGCCAGACAGGAACAAACCCGCGACGCCTACGCTTTCATATTTTCCAAGATAATTTTTCCAGGACTTAAAATTCTTTCTTTACAAGGACTATTTACCGTTCATTTGATTCGTTACCGTTTCTTATATTCTGTACATTTTAGTGGCGAAATAAAAAAATGGCCTATAGTCCATTCAGTTCAATCTTATTGCTAATTTAAGTACACGCGAGTTCAAGATATTCCTGTTTCCTAAAGAAACTAAATTAGCATAAGCACATATTTTAAAAGATAAAAAATATATATCTACGTCTTGTATGCTAAAATATGTTTCTTTACATTTATTTATTTAAATTTAAAACTGAAAAATAATTTTAAATGATAAAACATAATTTATCACTTATTATATAAATATGTAAATAAAATTTGCGTTCATGTATTTACATTCATTACTAATATAATAAATATCTGTGTAGGGATATTTCATTGAAGTTTACTTCTGATTTATTTATATTGAGCACTTTATGTATTTATTTATTTATACTTTAAATAAGATTGCGAAAATTATAATAAATTACACAATCGATCACATAGGTGATGGGGCTAACCGTTATTTATACGCCTTACGTACAAAATTCCCTATATCTGAACTTTCATATTTAAAAAAATATCAGCCACCGTTCGGGTGCTTCTGCCGGTGAAATTTGGCTGTACAGAGGGTTTGAAATATATTTTACGGTATCAAAAAATTTTATTGCTTTTTCGTCCAAAAACTCCTTAATTTTTAAAAAAAATTTGCAACTATTTTCATTTTGGTACCTTTAACAATTTTTCTAATTATTTCATTTTGGAATTATTGTGGTTTATTTATTGGTTTTTCGACGAAAACTTAAAGTACCTGACAAATGTAATACACAGATAAACAATGTTTTTCGGAAGTTTGTTCAGAGAATTATCGATTTTGAATTTGTTCGGAAGATTCTTTTTACCTTTTTGAAAATAAAAAATGTAACTTTTTTTTTTATATGGGTTCATAACGGATTCTACTTATTTGAACTAATGTCATTTATAAATTAAATCTGAAAAATTTTGTAAGCGCAGTAATCACGAAGGTAATTTTTGTGTGCAAACAAATAAATGCATTAAACAAAATCTGGAATAAAATAGTTTAAAAAATCTTATAAATATAAATATTTTATTTCGTTTTTGAATAACTATAAACATAAATATTTTACAGCGTTTATTTATTTTTATTTGCAATAAACTGAATAACTGGAGAAGGTATTGGGATCCTATTTGTAGAACTATGGAAAGCTGAGGGTTGTTGTACCGGAGGTAAGTAGTGGGCGGGGCGGTGTGGTGAGGAGCTAGTTATCTTGACTAAGCCTGACAGGGTATGGTACAATAGGGATCAACAAGAACCAGGTAGTTGGGAGGGGTTGTCACCCAGCCTGGGGATTGACTTCCAGCAAGGAGTCAATATCCCGGTCACCCTGGGTGGCGGCTTTCCTGGAACCTGGAGTCTGCTCAGCTGGAGAGGGCTTAGTACCCGTTGAAACCCAACCAAGCGTAGGGGTTCCTTTCAGGCCCCTGACCACCTTGAGGATTTAGCTTAACCACAACAGCACTCGGATCAGTTTCCAAGGCATTTATTCCGAACAAGAGAAGAACGGACTTTATTTTATTTTATTTTTTATTTTTTTATTTTTAGGAGTGGTGTTGTTTTAAACATAAAAGCAATAGTAAGTAGCCATCTTTATACCGAGTTAAGTTGGCTTTTCCCCTCCTTCCGTAATTTTTTACAATACAATTACAAATAAATCTAGTAAATAAGAGGTTTACAATGAAACATAATGACATGCAGAAAACTTGTAGAGGAACTGTCCATTGGTAGTCCTCTAATGAAATATTTACGAAAGAAGAAGATCCCGAGGCATCTTCTTTTCAGACGCCTCGGAGGATTGCTAGGAATGAAATGGGAAGTTCAACAAGTGGATCTGGATGAGGTGTATGTTTATTATGAAAGGAAAGGTATCTAGTTCGTGTCAAATAAGCAACATATGGGATACTTAGGTCATTTTGGATCAGTTCATTTGTGAGAAAGTAAGGAGCATTAAGGACTTTTCGCACTTCCTTTGTACATATCTCTTCCATGTTATCCCTGTTTTTCTCTCTTTAGTTACAGTATTCTGCAATTCAAGTCTACAATCTACTCACTATATTCAAAATCACGTCTTTCCGATCTCCATACTCCATCTTACAGAACTACTGCATTCCGACCACCCATTATTGCCCTACTCATTGGAATTCTCTCCCTCCTCACATTCGCAATGCTTCTTTCCTCTGAGCATTTAAAACACTCCTCTTCCACCACTTCTTTCTCCACAGGTACACGCTCTCTAATTATATGGATGCCCCATAATGAATTCTTGTGTATCAGCCATAAAAAGTTACGCAAAATATATAATTTTCTTATGATAATATCTTCATTTTTATATAGACAATTTTTTTTTTACTTTCTTTTTTTACCATCTCTACAATTTTGTTTACAATATTTATTTCTATATAGTCTATTTTTTGTTTCTTTTTATATAAGTTTTCTGCAATAATGTAAATATGTATTCACTTTTTATTATATTTTTTTTTATTTTAAAAATCCCCAGGCCAGAACGATTTTAGTTTCTGTTATGTAATGTTATTCTTAAGGGGCATTGTTCTAGAATGAAGTTTTCTTTTTATTCAAAATAAATGGAGTAATTGTTGTGATTTTTTTAAAGAATTTTTTTTTCTTATAGAAGTTTATTGTTACATTTCATAAGAAAGGACAGACAATACTGTTTTGTTTTGGTCTGCTATGAGTGGAAGACGACAGCCTCCCCGGATACCCTGCCAGATCCTATCTATCTATTACCGGGCCCGGGCCATTAGTAGTGGCACTAACCACGGGAGGCGCTGATAAAAGAAATGTCTTTTTAAGTGCCCTACCAGCTCATTGTCTTTAGTACACGGCTCTCAGGGGATTAGGTCCACCTGTGTGGTAGCTCGTTCCGGAAGGGACTATCAAGATTTCACTCTACATTGGCAAAACATTAAAAAACAAAACAAAAACAAATCATCAGTGGAAACAATGGATGTTGAATTGAATTATAAATAAAAGCAACATGCATCAATAGGAATAGAACTCCCTAAAAAATAATCAACCGAATATGTTTTGAAACTGAAAATAGTTTTAATAGCATAATCTTCAGATACACGTAATAATTTAACTATTATGTCATAACATAATTTTATTTATTATAACTTTCCTAATCTGTTTAAATTATCTATTGTACGGCACAATGAGGTTTTTAACTATTAGTTTATAGGAAATTTAAATGAATAAATAATTGAGTGTAAGATATATAATAAAGTGGTCTAGGATGTAGTCAGGAAAAAGAAGTTAATATAATTTTTATGAAGTTCCAAAGTTTCGACCTGCCATGCTGGTCTTCTTCTGGGAAAAAAATAGATGTGACCAAACGGTAACTAAACCTGACAAAGCATAAAGAGAAGTATATGCGTAATATGTCTTTTGAAATAATTAGTTACAAAAAAAAAAAATGTTAAGAATAACGGTAAGGACAAGATAGGAAAGACAAGAGAGAAAAACAAATAAGATTATTTTGGTCAGATAAAAGATCTGATAATGATAACATAAGTAAACAGATTAGTTTACATAAATAAAATTTAAAAAAGTAATTGTAATGGTAAATAAAAATACATAATAAATGGAAAATGAAAGAGGACAGAATAAATAAAATGAAATATGGCGTGTTAACAGACGAATTCTAATAAGTTTTTAGAATTGATTCATGAACTAAAATATATGCTCCTGAAACCTTACTATTAAATTGAAATAGTTTTAGTTTGGGTCTCGTGGGGGAATAATCAGCAGGATTAGTCAAGGAGCTTGGAAAAGTAGATAGTGGAATTGTAGATGGCCGAAAATGTAATCCTGGATTATCTATAGCCACTTCCATTGTAACTATATGCATTTATTTTTTTGTTGTTTTTTTTTTATTTGTACATATCTTATATATATTTTTTTTTTCCATATTATTTATGAAGATCTAAGAGGAAAACAAACATGAGATGGTAAAGGGAAATCATAGAGAAATAGGGAGGAGAGATAGCAATGATTTGGAGAGAATGGAAAATAATGGTTATCCTTGCACTATTTATGAATTTCATATATACTATTAGTTTGTATTATATTGTTCGTTATTTATTATTAAATGTTAGTAAACCTTATTCGTATGACTTTGTATTATATATTATATTTGGTTGACTGATTATTTTGTAGCCAAATCGAACCTTATTATTATTTTTTTTGTGGAATTGTTTTGTGCAGCTAGCTTGAAACATTTATTTTATAACTACCAAAATAACGAATTACACCGCAAAACAGCCCTCGTTGTCCAGATTCCTGGGCGAGAGAAGATGGGATCACTGAGGTTATATATAATAGATAATGTAAATTCCTTTGTGCTAAGGCTAAGGAATGGGCTGGCAGTTTTTCACGGCCTGACACCTGGATAATTCGAGAAGATTAACTACGGCAATATAAATAAAGTTTGTAAGGGCTGCTCACCCCCCAGGTAGGCCCTCTGTTTACTGAAGGGGCTGATATATCGGGCTACGTGCCGCTCTGCCTCCCAGCCTCTCCGCTCGTCTCCAAACAACTGCATTATTTATTCAATTCTGGTTTTATTTATTTAAATGTGCATATAGTATGAATAATTTGATAGATTGACCTATTTCCATAGTTCAGTTATCATAGAAAATATCTATTTTAATTTTTTGTTTTTATTTAGCAAAAAGGATCTCAAAATGTTTTTTGAAAAGGCTTGAAGAGAACAAATACATTGGATTTTTAATGTATTTACAAAACACATAGGTATTATATTGTAATGATCTATAATTGCTGAGGAGGCATATCGAGCATCGAAGAACCAAAGTCGATTCGAAGGAACCTATTGATTGATACCTTTAATAGATACAGCAATGTGATATCTCATTAAGTGAATATTATAGTTTGATTCTTTTCCATATACTAAATCAACACTGCTTGGAGGAGGATTTAAAACAATTCTCTTAAAAAGCCAAGTATCGTAAAAAAGGTTTAGTAAAATTTGCGATTCCTTTTTTTATATAGTTCATATTTTATTTATATTTATATTTATTATATATTTTATAAGCTTTTGATATATTGTCTGAATTGTAATTAACTTATATATTATACACTGTAAAAGCTATTTGTTGTAGTAATAATGTAACAAATAAATAATTATGATTATTTACTGCTGTAACAAAACAAACATTTAAACACCACCCACAGAGAACTACTGGAAGAGCGCAAACAGAAATACAGTGAATTCATGAAGAGATTTTTGGGAAAATAGAAGAAAGAAAAATAGGAACAAAACATCACGGGCAAGTTTCAATGCTCTCTTAACTGGGATTTAACGAATAATAATTATAGTAGTGAAGCCAGAATGCCTATATGCAAGTGAATGTTTGGCTTTAAACTATAATTTGGATAAATTAGAAATACTAGAAAGGCGAATCATGAGGAAAATATTAGGCCCAGCATATATTTCATAACATTAATGGTTTATTTATTTTTTAAATAAATGCATTCCTTAAAATAAAAAATCTATTTAATGAGAATAATATTGAATAATTGAAACATCTGTGGGGTTTAGTTGATGGAAATATAAAGTTTTAATAAGTCCTAGATCTGTAAATCAATATGTAGAGAATTCTCGGTCGTTGATGGCTGTCAGCAAGATCCTTCCAAGAGAAAATTTTAAGAGGTTTAGCAAGAGGCTTGATTAAGTCGAGACCAGTTACCAAAAAAATAAGCTCTATGAAAGTTGAGCCTGGAATGATAAAACTAGCAACTGGAACAACCCGCCACTGACTTTAATGAGGGTAAAGTTGAAAGGAGTTTGAAGAGAAACGGGGGGACAGTTAAGGGTGGAAAGAGAGTTTAAAGGAGTTGAAGCCGCTATCTTTCAGTCTATTGGGGACTTTGCAGCAAATGACCCTTCCTAATTCCGTCCCCTTCTATCCCATTTCATCCCTTCTAGCGCGTCTTACTTGTTTCGCAACGTTGGTAGGGGGATGATTTTTGTAACTTTCAAAGAAGAAATCGATTGAGTCAACGTTTTGTTGCGCTTTATAGAAGTCAAACCATCTTAAAATTACTTAAAAGAATCACCTGTTAGAAATAAAATAATGAAAGAGAGAGAGAGAGAGAGAGAGAGAGAGAGAGAGAGAGAGAGAGAGAGAGAGAGAGAGAGAGAGAGAGAGAGAGAGAGAGAGAGAGAGAGAGAGAGAGAGAGAGAGAGAGAGAGAGAGAGAGAGAGAGAGAGAGAGAGAGAGAGAGAGAGAGAGAGAGAGAGAGAGAGAGAGAGAGAGAGAGAGAGAGAGAGAGAGAGAGAGAGAGAGAGAGAGAGAGAGAGAGAGAGAGAGAGAGAGAGAGAGAGAGAGAGAGAGAGAGAGAGAGAGAGAGAGAGAGAGAGAGAGAGAGAGAGAGAGAGAGAGAGAGAGAGAGAGAGAGAGAGAGAGAGAGAGAGAGAGAGAGAGAGAGAGAGAGAGAGAGAGAGAGAGAGAGAGAGAGAGAGAGAGAGAGAGAGAGAGAGAGAGAGAGAGAGAGAGAGAGAGAGAGAGAGAGAGAGAGAGAGAGAGAGAGAGAGAGAGAGAGAGAGAGAGAGAGAGAGAGAGAGAGAGAGAGAGAGAGAGAGAGAGAGAGAGAGAGAGAGAGAGAGAGAGAGAGAGAGAGAGAGAGAGAGAGAGAGAGAGAGAGAGAGAGAGAGAGAGAGAGAGAGAGAGAGAGAGAGAGAGAGAGAGAGAGAGAGAGAGAGAGAGAGAGAGAGAGAGAGAGAGAGAGAGAGAGAGAGAGAGAGAGAGAGAGAGAGAGAGAGAGAGAGAGGAGAGAGAGAGAGAGAGAGAGAGAGAGAGAGAGAGAGAGAGAGAGAGAGAGAGAGAGAGAGAGAGAGAGAGAGAGAGAGAGAGAGAGAGAGAGAGAGAGAGAGAGAGAGAGAGAGAGAGAGAGAGAGAGAGAGAGAGAGAGAGAGAGAGAGAGAGAGAGAGGAGAGAGAGAGAGAGAGAGAGAGAGAGAGAGAGAGAGAGAGAGAGAGAGAGAGAGAGAGAGAGAGAGAGAGAGAGAGAGAGAGAGAGAGAGAGAGAGAGAGAGAGAGAGAGAGAGAGAGAGAGAGAGAGAGAAGGGTGGTTATTTATAAGTTTATAAATGAAAATAATACAACAGGTATCTACTTAAAAATAGGTTTATTATTTCGGTGGTTGTTGTGAAGAAAAAATATCTTAAAGCAAGCAGGATTTTTAATATCTTAGTTATGAAAAATTGGTTAAGTTGTGCTTCTTAAATATCGTAAATGTCCACTGTTGCATATATGCAACATTAATTTAACATTTTTTTTATTATTAAATTTAAATATTTTTCTATTTTATTACGTAGAATAAGGTTTGAAACTATTGAAAAAAAATTATATATCCTACAAGACAAAAGGCAACATTTTACGCCGCAATTATGACTGAATAATACATTTTTTAAAAATGTTTCTTTAAATCAAACTACCCAAAGTACCTGATAATTTTCATTTACGAGTATAATAGTTTTTTAAATATTTTTACACTCAATTTAAATTCTGTGAATGTTAAAGTTTCATTAGATATCTGATAATAATAATCGGGATTTTTAATGTTACGATAAGTTTCTCAGTTTTCAAAACAAAATTTTTAATAATTGTTACTTTGCTTTTATTTCATTTTTATCGTTCATATTTTATTTAGTCCAATCATATATTTGTTGATTATTATTATTTTTTTTTTTTTATTCGTGATTCATATTTTTTTTTTATGAATGGATGAATGGACTCATCCTTATTACCTATTATCTTTGAGGGAGACAGATTTAGCTGTTGACTGTTAAAAATAAACATTTTTTATTTTGCTATTTAAGTTTCGGCAAAATCATGTTAGCTATCTACAATGCTAGATCAAGTAGAGAGAGCTTATGTTTCTAAATTGGTATTGGTGAAACTTTTGCTAATGAGGCATTCAGGTATATTTTCCCGAGGGTCGTTACACTTTTCATTACTTCTGAATATGTAAAATAAATTTACCTAAAAAATAAAATTCTCTTCATATAGTCTAGAATTTAATAATAACATCGTATAAGAGATGAAGAATTTATATCTATAAAAAATCCTTGTATTAACATTCTAAGACTTCCTACATCTGTTATTAAACGAAATGGTTTCATGAAGTCATAAACAGGCTTCTGTGAAAAATAAAAAAACATGACGAGTTTTCATACAATGGAACATACAACCTCGCAGGTACAAAAGAATAAGACATTTTCACAAGAACATAAAATATTAAACTGTATATAGACTGAACAGTTACAAAGGATTCCCCATATATTTCATTTAATCAGGGGCGAGTTAGAGGAAAAGAGGTTATTTTAACGACCTTAGAACCATAACTGCGTACCTGAAGAAAGCACAGTTTCCTGTCGTTAGCTGTTTAATGTTCCGTACTGTTTAATTGGAAAGCCTCATTCTTCTAGCCGTAGAAATTATTTTTAATTCATCTTAAGCACTATTCCACCACCTCAAATCAATTATCCTAATTGCTTAATATTGTTGGGTCATTTATTTTTGGTTGGATTAAGTCAGTGAATGATTAATATGTTTTTTAGGGAAAAAATATGGAAAATTATTAATTTTTAAATACAGGCTTCTTTATATTTTTGTACCCCTTCAAATACTTTATATTATTTTTTAGAAGAAACAAGTGGAATTTAAAAAACTGATTCCATTTACATAGCCACAACATAAAACCAATGCATTCAGTTATTTTTCCTAACTGTGAAGAACAATAGATCATGGGATATGTCTATCACTTGTTTACTGATTTTTTCAATTTACATATTACAGTTAAAAAGGATCAAATTACTTAAATTAAATTAATAAATAATGATTATTTAAAATAAACAAAGTCGAAAGATAATAGTAGTTTCGAAAATTACTTTTTTAATTCAAACCAATACATATCCTAAACGGTAGGTCTTAGCGACAAATGTTATATAACAAAAAGTATTCTCCGTTAAATTTCTAATCAGGAAATTTGGCAAATTTTCGATCTGAGCAATATAAAATGAGCTAGAGCGGGTCAAAAAGTTACATTTTTATTGAGAATGAAAAAAACATTACACCGAAAAAGTATTGTACCCCTAGCCAATAGACCATGTTAACAAAAAATCGAAAATTTAATTCTATCCACCCGTTTTCCTTTAAATTAACCATTGTTTGGTATTATTTTAAATTTAAAAGACCTTTAAACATATATTACATTTAAATATGAATTTTTAGTTAAACTATTATATATTCAATATTTTTAAATGATCTAATTACTCTCATAAAATAGGATATTGTGGCAAAAATATTATACTGATGCGCCTCTACTTATCCTCCAATGACATCTACACCGATTCTCCGAAATGGTGCCAGTAACTCCTCACAAGGGAAAGGTTCATGGGCCTCAGAGTGTAAATAGTGTCATACATGAATAGATGTTTTTATTGAATAGTGGACTAGGATACTATTTTTTTTTTAGATCTTTTATTTTGTGTTAGGTACAAGTATATAGCAAGAATAGACTCCATTTTACTACATATTATTACATAAAAAAGGAGGTATGCCAAATAAATAAATTATTATATATATATTTTTTAAATAAAATTTTTTTTTTTAATATAAGTACGAGATAAATATATTTATTACTTTTTTAAACTTTGATTCTCCAACTTATCATTACTGTTCTCAAGTTGAACCAGTTGATCAAGATGAACATATAGGCTGTTTTTTTTTTTCAGTTTAACTTTATGATTAATAACATTACTCAATTCATAATTTTATTAGTGGACTGTAAAATTATTTTCTATGAATTTGTGCCTAAATTAGATTGCCCTAAATTTCTATTTGAAAGCGGTGCATTTTGAATACATTGAAGGTCGTCAATGTATTAATTTTTAATATACTGACATTATTCGGTCGCCATTTTGATGTACATACCGCTCGTGGCGGGAGCAGCGAGAAATCGAATTCAATCTAGCGCTGTTAGAAACGATTTACCGTTAACACAGCATTAACTTAATACATATAATGAAAATTCCTAAACTTATCGCGGCCGAACGAAACAAAGTAATAAATGACATTCTTACAGATATAGGTTTAATTGACTCCGGAGTTCATTACACGAGCTATTACACACGTAACTGGAAACCTGTTACCGAGTTACAGTTAGAGAAGGAAGAAAAAAAATAGCTTCAGTGATTGGATAATTCATTCCTAACCGTTTGACAAGAGCCAATAACAAATGGCTTTTCTTATATGATGTGGGGTTCAGCTTCTGCAACTTCAAATTGGACATAAATTACTTTTTACTTAACATCTTATTCTACTTGATTTGATATCTTGCAAAAATAGATCGAGAGAGATTTGAATCAAGGCTAGTTCTGCGCGAATGTTTCTATGAATTATTCATTATTTAAAAAATAAAATACTAAGATTTATGGGCTCATTTTGGGTTATGTGTTCAGTAATATTTATATTTACACTCCAGATGAGATTTATAGTTTGCTCAAAATATACCAAAAGAGCTAACTTTAAATTTAATTAAAATAAATTTGAATGAGTTTTTAACACTACGAGACTAAGAAAGTATCTTTACGTTCCATAAATTAGTAAGTAAAATTATTACTTAATTTTCAGCTTCTGATTAAATTAAAAATTCTTACACAATAGACTTTAGAATCCGGAAGGATCAGTCAAGTTTTTAATAAAATAAATGTTGTACATATTTATGGTGAACGGTTGTCAAAGGAAATTTGGCCGAAATCACGCTCAACCGCTAGATGTTTTCCGAAATTAGGAGTAGGGTAAAAGCACCTTCAGAAGACGAGAGGCTGTACTACTCATTTCGAACTAAATCTTTGTTTGGAGAAAAAAAATCAGCAAATTGTAAGAATTTTCTTAGGAGCTAAAGGAAGCGCTTCACTAATGTTTTTAGAACGGCATTTCAGGTCGAATTTCGTAAAATGGTAGTAGTGTAATGTCTCACCAACTCGCCTTCTCAAGCAGCGCCTTCTGTCCCAGTAAGGGCTCCCACTAACTTGAAGTTATGACCGAAATTACGGAAAATTAATTTTCTACCTTTAGCAGGACTCGATACGGAGAGGTTAGCAGTCCACTGCCTTACCTACTAAGCTACCGCGCCTCCTAATTAATTATATATTAAATTAATACGCTCACATACATTTGCATGTTAAACTAATTTTTATCTTTATCAGGTTAAATTGCCAATAAAACTTTCTCCACAAACTGTGGGCCATAATTTTTATTTATAGACTGGGACCATCTATTAGCCATTATCTCTCAAGTCTGCTCTTCATTGCATATACTTCACCAACAGCGTTCAAGTCATTATATGCCCTGTTTATAGGGATCTTATAGCCTCCTAGGTTACCAACCCATCCTAGCCAAGGAGGAAAGGTTGAGATTTATTACGTCAGTCAGCAACAAAAGTCAACCATGTGAAAGGATATATACCTGCCCCGTGACTGACTTGAAAATGCTGAAGTGTAGCCCCTTCACGAACAACCACCATATCCTTTACTATTTCTCGTTTTTTCTGTTTGTTTTTTTTTAAATTCTATATGGAATGATTTTGTAAAAAATGTTTTTAGAAAAATCCGTGTAACACAATCATAACTAGCCTTTGATAAAATTCCCATAACTAATACCTCAATAAAAACAGCCAAAGAATTCTGATCGTGAAGACCTCGTATTATCAAGAAATGTAGCCGGAGCAGGGCTGACAAGAAAGGAGGGTACAAGATAAGCTACAGTAGCAAAGAGCCGAAAAGGCATTTACATGTTGACTATCGGCGCAGCACTATCGTAGCACGGTCCTGCCACCACATCACAGCCACCTTCCACAGCTGTGGAATTTGAATTTTAAATTACCACCATCTCAGTTGACGCTTCCAGCCGCCCACGTCTTCTTATAGCCTTCATCTCCTGTTTTTATTCTTATTCTTTATGTCGGATTTTTATTTAAATTTTTTTTTATTCTAAACACAAATTCATAAAATGTCAAATTCCATTACAGCACAGCAGACCACCCGTTGAAGGAAAAGAGAAAGTCAAAGAATTTTCTGGCTTCGCGTTATCTCTTTCGTACTTAAGAGTTTATTTCTTTTCACCCATAAAAGAAAATTATTCCGTTATGCCTCAGTGACACGAATACAGATCCTATTTTATTTCAAGCTTATATCTGCCGGATTTTATTTTCAATAAATTATTAATTCATTATTGAGCCAAATAATGTGAAATTAACTTCTTTAATACGTGAAACAAATTGATTTCTTTAATTCCTGAAATTATAGAAAAATCAGCTTATTTGAAATATGATTTTATGGTGAAAATATTAATTAAATATTATTATTGGATAAAGTTGGAGTAATAGTCAAACCTAACGGGGTTAAAGCTTAGTTGACTGAACAGCACTTAGAGACGCTCAAATATGGGTTTCAAGTGTGGGTTGGGTTTTGATATAGTGAAGAAGTCGGAATAAACCTCGATCATAAGCAGGTTGAAATGATTAGGTAAACTTAAGGACAAACCGTTCTTCTTCTTTTTGACTTTGTTAACAAAGGTTTTTGAAGGGTATTTTTAAAATCCTAAAACATAAAATTGGTATTTTCTAAATTATCGTTTAATAGATGGTTAGGAATTGAGTGGGATCTGTTGGGATACGAGTCGTCATTAGACACACCACGTTTCTACTTAGTCCACTTAATCCTTTTAATAAAAGAGTACTAGTGAAGGGTTAAAATCTGCAACGGAAGAACAGTTTTGACCATTTTCTTAATATTAAAACTTTCAAACAGAGGACTAGGGATAATTACCGATAAATCTATAAACTAAATATTATATGTCACTATTAATTCACTTGTGAAATCATTGTAACTATATTAAACAGGATGAGGAGGTTGATCAATAAAATGGGAAAATATAAATACGAACTCGAGCATTAATATCTTCGAGTTTTGGCACTGAAGTAGCAACGCGAGCAACAGAGTTGCACACTGTGAGGCATTACGTTGTAAGGCATTAAAATGCATACATTGTATACAACAAGTAAACTTGAGGAAAATATCGTAATGACATATCAATAACATGTAAAATAACTACTCACTAGTAGCACTTCAATAAAAGTTCTAAATAACATCTACTCTTGGCCATTTTCTTTTCAGACACCTCGGAGAGTTATCGGGAATTGATTGTGAGGCAAGTTGGGAGACATGTGGATTCGGGTGGGTATGGAGTTTACTATAAAATAATAGTATCTAGTTTGGGCCAAATCAGAAACAAGTGGGAACATTAAGATCTTTATAAAGACGTTTGTGACATTATAAGCATTCAGGTTTTAACGAAGTGTTTTAGGTTCTAAGGATTGGAAGGCTTACAGGAGCTACATATCTCCAAATAGGTCCAATTATACACATGTAAACAAGTCTTTTGTAATTTTTTGAGAGCTGTGAAAGCTTGTCTAGTAAATGTTGAAGGAATCGAAAACGACGAGCAGCTTCTTGCGGGTATGTTCCATCAATTTTTTTGTTTTTAACTTAATTTGTTTTTACATTTATTTTTTAAATGTAATGCATCATTAAGATATTTCATGGAATACGATAGTGGGATATTTTTCAATTTAAATTTTTTTCCATTTTACCCGATTTTCGAGGCCTGCCGAAAATTATCCGCATAAGCTAAAAATTATTCGAAATCTAGAAATATTACGTATATATATTATGTTGGCGGTACTGTTATTCACGTATACATTATTGTACGGTTAGTGTTAGTTGACAACGATTTATTCGTTTCAAAATATTTTTCCCAATTATTAATAGAAATGTTAAAAAAAAATAAGTAAATGAAATCCATCAGGAATAGTGAAAAATGAGCCACACCTTTTAACCATTGTTTAAATGCATAAAGTAGCAATCATCATGGACCATCAGAGCTAGGAAGCATTCATTAAAATAATTAAGTAATTTTTTTTATGGGTTCACTTTGGTATAATTTTAAATTATTGTTAAAAGTCTTTTAAAGAGTTAATTGCAAGTGCACTTTAATCACTATTTAGCATTAATTGCATGACGGCATTTGTTTAATAAAGGTAATTTTTAAGGTAATGATTAGGGGCAACAAGGCCATAAGTGATATTAAAACTGTAATATCCTCCTCTAACTCCCGGAATGGTGTCAGGATGCACATTTAGTAATTATTTGCCTGCATTGTAACTCCGACCACACCTTCATATCGAAAAAAAAAATCCTTAATAAAAATAAATAAATCCTTAAAATAAAACTCCTTTGTACATTAATTATTCATTAGTGTTGTAAATAATTTACTTCTTATATTTTAATAATATAATAAAAACTATTTGACCAATCCAATAAATTTTAAATTTAAATTTTGTACAGATAACGTCATAGAAAAAATCAAGATTGGTTTTAATTTATATATGTTTTTGAGTGTTTTATTATTTTTACTAGTTAATTTATTTTTCGGGTTGTGAACGTGGTCCCGTTCGAACTGCCAGGCATTCTAAGAAGGGCCAATAATCTTAGGTCAGTGGAAAATGCAAGAGATTTGAGGATTTTTACCGTTACCCACAAGGCTACCGTTATGTACAACTAACCCTGCAATGATGGGTTTGAGGGCGAAAGAAAGGAACCTGGAATGATGGGTTTGGGCTTTCTTAGGGCCCCTCTGAAAGAAAGGAAAATAAACCTGGACATTGGTGTGATACAGTGCATACCTTGTCGTATTTTTGTTTAATAAACTGGGCTAAATTTACAATTAGATCTTATATATGAAATTTTTATCAAAATTCTTGAAATACACAAGCTATCACGCTGAAAATCACTTACTTTTGTAAAATAAATGTTGTTTTGGCACATTATCGCTATATCACCAAAACCGTTTGTCGAATCCAAAATTTAATATTTTTATCTAAAAGCTGGTTAAATGTACTATTGGCTCCTATATATCTAACTTATAATTAACACCGGGAAATACCCACACCAGTCTACTGAACATGTCATAATTTACATATTTTGCCAAAACATACACATTTAGCGTGCTAGCTTGGGTGGTTTACAGGATTTACATATATAGCATCTGATAGCGAATTTAATCAGCTTTGAGATAGATAAAAGAAATTTGGAATCGAACAAATATTTGAGGAGTTAGAGGGACAAATGTGCCAAAAAAACACTAGGATTTTACAATAGTACGTTTTTATTAGCGGGCTGGCATGTACATTTTACGGAGTTTGGTTTAAAATTATTTCTTATAGTAAATTTAATCAGCTTTAAGATGAAAAAAAGTAATGTTGTATCGGACAAATAGTTTCAGAGTTATAGCCAAAAGAGTACGACAAACGTGTTTTCGCGGAGCTTTGGGACTGACAGCAAATTGGACAATTTCTCCATTTTTTTCCCAATAACGTAACTTCGCGAAAAATGGTCCGATTTCGGATTTCGTTTTTTCATTATGTAGGTACTAGTTCCAGCTACAATTAATATTTGAAGACTTCCTTCGAAAAAAGGTTCGTTTTCTTGAAATAGATAGAAAAACAAAAATAATGGTTTTTTTTGGCGGTTTTTTGCGATTTTGAATATGAAGCCGATGGTTGCCGTGGTAGCAAACTTCAGATTCGGATTCAGCACCCCAAAGAACATAAAGATCCGTTGAGAATAAAAGTTCCGCAGTTTTTTCTTCAAAACGGCCTTTTGGAGTCTTATTTTACTGGACTATAAAGACGCTCTATGAAGCATTATTTTGGAGGTCCTACAACTTTTGTTCTATTTCACTTTCCCAATGATGATTTTATTGACTAGAATTATAACATTGTTCATATATAACGGGAAAAGGATATAAATAAAAACATTATTATATTATTAATTTATATAAAACTAGTTGAAAAAAAAAGGAATCCACAAACGATTAAGTATTATCTATTTCTATTACTAATTAAAAAATTAAAATTACTTATGCTATATTACTGCACATTAAAAAATATATATATTATGAAAAATAAGATATATTATTTTTGCATAAATGTTGCTTATTCCTAATAAGGAATAATTATATTATGAGCTGTATTCATTAAAATTATTTACTTTTTTAATACCCAAATCAAAAAGATTTAGTACTTTTCTTCTTTTTTTTTGATTTCATATAAAAGTGATGAGTACAAAAAGTTATTGAATTTTTCAATTGAATGAGTTTAAATAGGCAGTTTCCTTCTTTCCCTTCCTGCCGCGCGCATTCCTGAGATATAAAACTCATTTTTCTATCTTACGTTTTGCCATAGGAATCCACAGTCAAGATTATGCTAGGTTCGGGTAAAAAGAAGAAGGTAGAAAAGACGCGAAATCCCTAGACGGCATAGGATCAAAGGAAATATCAACATTTCTAATAATATTGTAGGTTCAAACAACAATGGTCTGGTAGGACAAGATGTTTACAACCATTTCTTTGTGAAATTGAATTTTTTTTTTTTTTTCATTTTGATCAATCCATTTAATTGTTTCACAAGAGTAGTTTCATTTCTTATTTATTCGACATATCACACACAGTATAGGCTTGTTTGACTATTCTCCTCCTTCAAAACCCTAATCTCAAAGTAAAGGTAATAATAAATAATTGCAAGCTTTTTTTTGTATGAGAAACTTCCCACATTTTTTTTACGTCCCGGGGTCTAAATTGTAGAAAAAATGTGTTTTTTTTTACTGCTTAACATTTGAAAACGGTTAGACATAAGAAGTAATTCCATTCCAATAATCTTAGGTCAGTGGAAAATGCAAGAGATTTGAGGATTTTTACCGTTACCCACAAGGCTACCGTTATGTACAACTAACCCTGCAATGATGGGTTTGAGGGCGAAAGAAAGGAACCTGGACATTGGTGTGATACAGTGCATACCTTGTCGTATTTTTGTTTAATAAACTGGGCTTTCTTAAGAAGTATTGAAGCCTAAATCAGGGAATGTGGTAGTATAGCGGTATTTTTAATATATTTTGTTCTTTTTGGTTTAAAGTAATAGCACCCTCAGGTCATCTACAGCTAGGGTTCGTCTGAATTATAAAATCATTGAAAAGATATAGTCTTTCAATAAAAAATGTAAATAAACGAAAAACAAAGAAAATCAAACGTGAATAAATAAATACTATATTAATATAAATATTAAATATTAAAAATAAACATTTTTTTAAATTTGTAGAATAAATAATTATTGCTTTGATCTATGACAATAATTTGGAGAAAATATTGTAATATAGGTAAGTGATGAGAAATTTTAGAGAACATATGATTAATTTTTAGCTATCATTAAAAATTAAATTAGATAGGTTTTCTAATGCCCCTGTAGGGCAGATGCTTATAAAATAAATAAATAAATTAGATAGGTTGAAGGTAGTCAGTCCGAGCCTATTTATACAATATTATTATGATATTATTATTATTATTATTATTATTTTTAACTAAATTTAATTTTAATATTTTATTTGTCAAGTAATAAGCAAAGGAAATGTTCTTTTTTAATTGAAACACTATTTTCTAACAACACCGTTATATAGCTTTATTTACCATAAAAGCGTGAATTTATAAGCAATGAAAAGAAACAACCAAGGGGAATCCCACTAAAAAAAAAAATAAATAAATAAAAACATAAATAAAACCTGAACTTTTTAACCCATGGAGGTTCTTGAGTTCTGTACTTAGTAAGGATGTATTGTGTCAAGATCAACCGTTTTGTAATGAGATGATGTGGTCAGTAACTAAGCACAACCTCCAGGATTTTCCCCATTCCAATGACAAGGGCTCGAACTCGTGCATGGGAGCTTGGAGAACCTAATGAACCACATACTTCAACTCCTTGGATGGCTTTAAAACGATCATGATTACTTTGATAAATTAATGATATTTGTTTGTTTGTTTTTTTATTAGAGAGGGATAGCCAGCAATGTAGATACATTTCGAAATTTATGAGCTTCCACTACATATTGGTTGCATTTTTACAGTAGAATGTCATAGACAACGATTTTTTTTTTTTTTTTTTTTTTTTTTTTTTTTTTTTTTCAATTTGAGTTTACTAAAATGATGAAAATGAGTGGACATACCTGCCAGTCTTGGTGATGATCATTTCAGTCCCTAGTTCGTGGAACTTGTCCCAGAGTTCTTTGGTTTCGAGGTGGCAGGATACCCCCAGAAGATCCTGGCAGTTACATCTCGTCCTGGTCGACCCGGCAGGGCTCTCTCGCCCTTCGGAATCTGAAGCCTCTGAACTAGGTTTGGCTTCGACTTCGCTCTCCGAGCACTCCTCCACATCTACTTCAACTTCTTCGCTGTCTGAGCAACTGTCACCCCCTATAAAGAATAAGAGAAATATGAAGATACTTTAGTTGAAATGTTAGATAACTGATGTCTGTTTTGTTGTGTTATTTATAATTTAGTTTTTTATCTATCCATAAACATCAAATTGAGATTAAAAAAAAAAATGAAATCACCGGTAATCGAATCGAATCATGGTGAGCAACAAACCGATCTTTGGCTATTTATATCAATGATATTCATTGCACTCAATGCATGACATTCTATGTATTTTATTTTAGAATATGGATTATAGATAACAATTATACCAAAAAAAATAAAGGCCTCTTGTGCCAGTCGGCTAATAAAACAATTCATTTTTCAGGGATTCCCCCTTAACTATTGATGCTCGTATATTTTCTATATTATTTTCAATAACCTATGACTCATTTGTATGTAGGATATAAAGTAAATAGCTTAATCCTGCTGACCGGCTATGCCCTTATGTTCTTTATTTTATTTGACCAATATAGCTCCTTAACGGTAAGACTTAGGGACAAATGTTGTATAACAAAAAATATTATCCATTTAATATTTGACGTATAAATTATCAGCAAATTTTCGATCCAAGCAACACCAACAGAGACCTTGTCAAAAATTCCCCTATACTTAAAAATAGGGGGTTTTGTAATCTGACTGATAAACAGACCGATCATCTTGAACTATATTGATTTTCTACAATAAAATCGATGCTTCTAATAGGACCTAAAACATTGGAACCCATCATAAATCAAGTGGCAAAGAAATATCGCAATGGTAAGTCTTCCATTGCTTGGTAAATAAATAGGGATAGTTTCGAAGAGGATAGATAGTTGAAAACAGTGGTGAGAGGAAATGAGAGAGTAAAGAGAGCTGTCTGGAAGAGCAGCAGTTCCAAAGACTCAGCTGACAGTTTGCATGACCGTTCATTACTTAACGACTTACTTGAGCGTGTGAACTCGGCTTAGGAAGGACAGGGAAGACTTACAAACCCGCATTACTGTTGGGAAGGGGTTGGAAGAGGAATTTTCTAGCCATCAACCCAGAAAGTAGTTTTGAAAGGCACTAACAGATAACTACTTGAGGTGGTGGTATAGAAGGATCAATCCTAATATAGAAGTGGCAATTAATTCATCAATCTTAATCGTACTGATCCTTCTACACCATCATGGGTATCTCAACCAGCCAGGCTACCACGTATAATCCATCAATAGAGGTGACAAATAATTCATCAATCCTAAATAATTGATAAGGATGGGTATCGTAAGAGAAGTATCGATGATTTTTCGGGATCTGACACTCGATATATCGGTTACCATAAATATCGATACTCCGATATATAATGATTTTTTTTATTGAAAATGCAATTTTAAATATTCCTATCAAGTAATAATAACATTCCTGTTTATTTTATCGTGTTATTAATTTAACGACTTAAATAGAAACATACTATTTGAAACGTTTAAAATTTAAAATTAGTTTAATGTGAATTGCACAGTAGGCTATTGGTGCATATACTTAGATGTGTACCACCTGCATATGCAAACATTCTTACCAACTATCCCCTGCCCCTAACATTAAAAACTTACTTATTTTATTTAAACCGATTTTATAATGTTTTGTTAATTTTGTTATTATATTGTAATAATAGTTATTATTGAATGAATATGGTTCCTTTCTTATGAGATAAAATAAACATGTTTAGAACAACAGCATGTAATCGAAATAACGCGCTTAAACCCGTCAATTCGAAAAGGGACTAAATTGTGAAAATTTTTAAATCCAAGATTAGACCTTAATTAATTATTTTCATGTTTAGAATACAAAATATGAAAATTCTGATTCATTTACTACTTACGAATATAAAGACAAACAAGAATTCGATTAATACTACATTTAGTAGTAATAGAAAATTCTATTATTCTGCATTCATAATGAAGATGATTTGAGGTAGAGAGGTAATAATAAAATGTACTTCTATCGAGTAGTTCTATTTATAGCTACTGTAGTTATGAGAATGATTGATATTCAATGACTAATGGCTAAGGAATGATTCAACAGGGCCATAATTGTGTGGACCTATTTTGTAAGGATGTGCGACAGTGAAAAGGGCATAAAAATGTCAGTAATCGCATCAAACAATAAAGACTCATAAATAAATTCAAAAAATCATGAAAATAAAAGTAATATATGAATTTATTGAATCGACATCTAGATAAAATCTTAGTGATCAATATTTTATATTTTTATGATAGTATTGTGCAATCCAGGTGTAAAGAACTAAAGTAAAAGGAATATGAAAGAAGAGAAAGAAATAATTATTCGATATTAGACATAAAATTGTAACGCCTGCTTTCGGCCTGTGTTGTAAGAATATGGTACATTAAAATAGGAAAGGTGATGTTTTCAAAATTGGTTTATGTTAACTGAATTGTACAAATCTTGCAGCTATATCCGTAAATATTTTATAGACTTTTACAATAAGTCTACAAAACTAAAACAATAAGCTTATCACGGATAAAAAGAGTAAGATTATTTATTATATTAAGAAAATAGTTGTAGTCTGTTTAAAAAGGTGAGTCATCAATTGTCTCTTGTCTTGACTCGAAGAAGACCTGCAAGGCAGGGCGAACATTGGCACTCTATAAAAATTTTTTTACTTGGACATTTTTTTTCTATTTCCTGATCACATCCCAGATCATCTACTTGTGTTAATTATAATATTATGGAAGTTGTATCACAGCTCGGTGACATATTTTAGCTCCTCGGCACCTTCTGATATTGTTCTTGCCTCTTGCTGTCATCCACTGATCATGTCAGCGCAAGTAACTTCGTCGGACGCCGGCAACTTCTTGGCATCCTAAAAGCCCAGTAGATATATAACATATTTTTTTTTAATGAAATGGTCAATTACTAGGAGAAATCATATCTTCTTGTAAATGTCATAAAACGGTTTTTTTATTATCGCCTTTTCAAATTTACTAATAATAATAGGCTATAAAGTATCCTTTCTTTTTCTTTTTTTTATTTTAAGGTTTTGAGCCATATTTTAGTATTAACGAGACTTCATTCTGTTCCTAAATCTGGAATGAAAATTGTGGCCTCCATTACTATAACAGTATCCGATACATCCATTCCAAAGTTCTGAAATAAATTATATTGGAGCCAAATAATGAGAACCTGCTGGTGTTATATTAGCTGCATTTTAAAAGTATTATCTGTGTTAATTATGGAATATTAGTTTAATTATTCTGATATAATTTCAAAATTTATTAATTTAATATTTTATTTAATCATTTCGAAACTTAATACGAAATCCCTGGCACTTAAGTTAAATGCTATTTTTTTTAGGGTCTGAAAATATTTTAAATGATTTTTCAAGTGGTCATATTCTTTTTGGTGACATTAACAACTTGTTGAATACGTTTACGGATAATATTTCGTCTTCATTTGCGTGAATATAAATTAGCCATTTTTTACTTTCCAAAACTTCTTTTTATTTCTATTCTTTATTTACTATAAATATTAAGAAATGAAGACCAGGCATTCACCTGGAAGAATCAGAGGTTTGGGGGCCCTTACTGACCAACCGTACAATCTGAATACATGAGTTATAGAATCTGACCCTTCCGGTGCATCCATTCCTACCTCGCATAACCATTCTGTACTGAATTATGTATTGTATTAACATTGTCTGATTCCATTGGAATATTCAATGAAATAGAACTTCGCTAAAGCGGTACCATCAATTATTTAATGTCGTCTTATCTGGCGAAGAACAATAAAGTTTTAATGCCTATTGTCTACTATATGTATAAGTATGAATAAAAAGCTCAATATGGCGTATATATACTAAGTCTCATTTATCATTAAAAAAAAATTAAATTAACTTTTTTAAATTATTTGTTAATATATTAGTAAAAATAGCTAAACAATAATTTAAGTTTAAAATTCTACTTGCAATTCTTCATCGATTTTCAACTATTATTATAAATAAAATTAATCAAAAATAAATTTAAATTAAAACTTATTATATTTCTTTATATATTAAAAGCACTACTCCATCCAATGTTCAAAAGAAATAACGCATTGGAACATTAAACGAATTAGATGTAGGAAAAATATATTTTATATCTAGCAACGTTAATTTTTAGCGAGTTTAAATACATTAAGAATAGTTTTCTAGTTTGCTCAGTCTAGAATAGATTAATAGCAATGACTCGTGTAAGTGGAAAACTGATTCGCTTAGCTGCTGGAGACATTGCTTACATTATGTGCGGTGTATGCACAATTCTGCACATTTGCATAAGTTTATATATATGTTGAGATAATCTTGCAAAAAGGACTGTGTACGTCTCATAGGAGCTTGTCTGCTGAGTCATTTTTACCGTCAAGATGCAACCTCTAACAATAGTATAATAATAATTAACAGAATATAGTAATATATTCTGTATTCTGTATAGTATATGAAAATAGTATAATAATTCAACACAGTGAAACTATTATTAAAGCGATTGCTATGTAGACTACCTCCTAATTAATGGATTTTTTTTTTAAAATATTATTTTATAAATATTATTTAACTTTATTAACTGCTGTGGCTACAAGCATGTTGCTTGTACTTATTTTATGTTGTCTTTTCTTTATTTATTTTTTTGAAAAATGTATTACGGAAATTTAAAATATATTATTATAGATTTTGTTTATACCGGTTATCACCATTATTAAAATAGTTTTAATTATATTATTTTATTTCGTGAATGATCAATTTATGAATATTAATCGTTGTAGCCTATTATTTACTACTTTTATAAATGTCCCAGATATATCTAAAATATATTAGTATGATCTAACAGTATGGAAATAGTAGTTAGTTATAAAACTTATGCAGAATCAAATTGCTAAATTTACCTTATTTGATCTTAACTTTGAAATAAAACCCTTTTTTAAAATGTTTTTAAATACATAAATTAAATTTTTATTATGTATTCACTGATTAACTCATATGTAAGCATATACTGAGTCATGGAGTTCAGAAGGGAAAATGGGCCGGAAACGTCTGCGGTATATCATTACATCTGTTCTGTCACCAAAATTGGTCTCATTAGCTCACCCAAAAAGTTGTCCATATTACTATTGTAGTGCAAATGTTATATTATATTATACCCCACGTATAAGCAGACTGTAACGAAAAAGTAATTGTTTAAAAAACACCACAATAAAAATAATACTTTTTTTTTTAACTAATAACTACATCTTTTAGATCAAGAATATCTACCTTAGAAATATTATCGAATTTTTGAAATTATGAAATTTTAAAATATATCTATTTGATCATTGATAGAACTGGTAAAAAGATTTAATGTCTGTTATAAAATTTAAAATTAAAACTGATTATAGGATTAGTTTAATGACTATAGAATTTATTTTATTTCACTTATTATTATTATTTATTTAGCTATTTATTATCTTTATTTACATCATTGTTATTTGTTTTATTATTATTATTTGTTGTTGTTTTGTTATTTATTATTATTATATTATAATTATTTACTTAAATGATAAAATATTTTTTTAATTGCAATTGGAACGTAGACTTGACAAAATCTAAAAATTCTTTTAATTGTCATTGACTTATACTGATTGGTAATATTTTTGTTTTTTAGATTATAAATTTTAAATATTAAATTAATATTTAAGTAGAACTATCTTCTAAACAGGTATAAGTTATACAGTTATACAATTATAAACATTAGTATATATATATATATGCTTCTTAGTTTACATAATTATAATTATAGGAAAGTATCAGGATAAGACTGACAGGCCATTGGCCTTTGTGCTTATCAAGTTTTTTAATTATTTAGTTATTTTTCTAATTATTTTATTAGTCTGTTTTGACTAATAAATTTTATTTTAATGTAATTACTTAGCTATTTAATTTGTTCTTTTATAAATTTATTAATGTAGTTAGTTTAATTAAAGTAGTCTTATTTTATTGTATCTATTCAAGAATTTAATTTGTCCTTATGTCTTATAAATTATTATGCCAACCATTATAAATATATATAAATCTATTGAGAAATTTGAATTAATATTAATCATTACTTTTTAGTTTCAATTATGATTCATGAAACACTTTTCATAACCAATTTTTATGATTATTTGTATCATATATATATTTTAAAAAAAAGTAAATATTTTAATATCTAATTATTATTTCTACTTCACCATAATTGCGTTCATATTTAATATCCTTGTACAAAATATTATTTCACAAATATTAATTTTTTTTTTTGCAATAAAATTAATTTATACCTAAAACCCAATGATACATAGGAAATACCGCCCTAAGCAGGGTCCAATCTAATATGAGGCTATCAATAATCATTATGAAATAATTGATGGTACTGAAATTGGTGGGGCAAAGGAGGGTTGGTAGCCCATCATTATTGGTCCCCGCCTCCTCTAATTTTTTAATTATTCCAGTAATTAGTGATTAACTAATTATTGACTTGAATGTAGGCACGAAGCCCTAGCTAGAACTTATTATAGATGCAGGAAGTCATCTGGTCCCGGCTTGTCCGTCGGCATATTTAATAGTCATTTTCTTTCTTTTTTTTCTTGTCTTTCTAAAGCTGGGACAACTGTTTTATTTTACACCACGGCTACAGGACCGTTCAAGGATTGATTTATGACCCTTGTAGTTTTTTGTCACATGTAGTTTATTATCTTTTATTGTTATATCAAATTAATTACTTAACCAATAGATAATAATAATTGTTTGTTTAATAACTATAAACTAAAAGATTCATGGCAAGTAGAGTTAAGTTTAAAGGTACAATAATCAATATATTATTAAAATATTGATGCAGTAGTAATTAGTATGAATATAATTTACAATAATTATAATTGTCAAAATTAATTTGTAATTTACAAAAACTTTATTGCTAAATAAATAAAAAAAACTTGATACCATAGGAGGAAATCATCAATAAATTAAATGATGCTAAATAAAATATCATATATAATCTATCATTTTCAATCATTGTGATTACACTTTACAATTATAAATTAGACCAATAATATCCTAATGGAAGTTGAGGAATCATTTTTTGATTTATTCAACTGTTTGAATTCAGAAATCATTAGGAATTGAAAATTGATTGTTTGAATGAGACTGATTGATTGATCTATTTGTTTAAGACGGTAAATAGTAATGTTCATTATGTATAAAAAAAAATTAATAGTTAAATTAATTATCTATCATTATAATATATCTATATATATATATATATATATATATATATATATATATATATATATATATATAAACCTTGATTAATTTAATCTATATCAATGTATAATTCATAATACCTATCGCTGGAGAAAAAAAAATTTTATACAAATTAAAGAATTGATAAAATATTTTAAGTAACCCCCTATTTTTTATGATTTTTATTGTTCACTTATATTTCAGATAAATGATTGAATAGTAATATATTCTGATTATGTAACTCTAATTAATTAATATCTTTATAGGCGCATATATAAAAATTATAAGTGTAACAAATAAATATTTAACTTACAAACTTAATATGTTATTGGTTAAAATAAATATGACCATGAATCAGTATAGGATATATCCATTTTTAAAACAACATCATTATAAACTGGTTTAATCTAAGATATATATAAATACTTGTATTATTATAGGAATGATAAAACTATGAAAATAAAACTAAATTCAGTGATACTATTATACAGATTATATATAATATATTAGCTTATATGATATTATATAGATGATATAATTTTTAATTTGTATAAAATGTAATTTGACAAACGTATAATTTATTATAAAAGAATAAAAACTGCAATATACAGTTTATATGTTTTATTATCTAATGCAATATAATTATAATTCATAATTGTATATGAAGTTATAAATAAGTACCTAAATAGGAAAATCTTACAAAAAATAGTGATAAAAACTATACAATTAATTTTAAAAAATCTTAAATTAAAATGATTATTCTTAGGTACTGTAAAGACCGTGATATTTTTTAAAAATTAGTTATTTAACAAATGAAACCTTAGTGACCACATATGTTATTGAAATCTTTATACTGTATTCAGTGATTTTTCAGAATAAACTATATTTATTTACTTTTTTTAAATTTATGTAATTACTCTATTTATTTTAAATTTATATTATTTTTTCTACTTAAAACATTTTTAAATACGTGGAAAACAAATTGTAGCAATCACCCCGTCCTTATTCTTAAAATTAAATATGATTAATAATTTATATAGTCTTTAAAAAATAATTAAATATCCGATAATTTAAGAATTGCATTCATATATTTTTTGGTTATATTTTATAACTAACGGTAGATTAATGAAAGTTTTAAAAAATAAACTTATAAACTTATATACTATTTCCACATTACTATCATATTTTACGGAATTTAAATATAATTAATTTATTTTAAAATGTTAAAATGAATAAATTTCTTTGAGATTGAATAAAACAAAACAATAGAATATAATTGGTAAGTGAATTATTTTTGTAGCGGGTTCCATTTTAAAATATACCGATTCTATTTACAGTTCTCTTTTACTAAAATATTTAATATAATATTATTTAGCGTGTAAAAATGTATATATTTATTTTTTAATAATAGTGACAGAATAAAAAATACGAGTTGTGTACTGCTCATATTAAAAGGTAGTAGCTAAATTATGCTTTGTCTACTTTATATATATTTTATGATACGATACAAATGCTATATATTTCCTTTATTGTCAGTTGTTATAATATTATGATATAATAACGGCAAACCGTGTATAAGCTTACTAGATTTGTCAGCATATGTTACAATATGTTCCGAATCACGGACAAAGGAATCAAGTCATAAAAGGAACCAACAATTAAACAGACTAATCTAGAATATTATTAATTAATTATCAAATAATTTAATTAATTACCTGTCGGTGGTGTCGGAGGTGCCGGCCTTGCCATTATCGCCGCAATAGAGAAATCTGTTGCCCTCACTTTGGGCGGAGGAGGCCCGTCTTCTTGCATCGTCCCGACCAGCATCAGATCGCCGCTGACATGAGCTTACGGATTCTTCTTTCTTCTGCTCTTCTTTTCTTCCCTGCCTGCCTCTGTCTGTTTATCCTTGTCTTTCTTGATGAGTACGTCACGAGGGGCGCGCACTGACTGGAGGCCGCCCGGAGCACTGCTGCCCCCCACTCCCGCTCAGGGGGCGTGGCCGCTGAGGGAACGCCCACCGTCCCCACCCTCCAATCCACCCCTCACACGATCTTCACTCTTCGGGAGGGGAAGAAGCGGAGGAAGGCGGGAGAGAATTAGAATGAGCACAAAACGAAGGAGTAAGTAAATAAAAGAACTTAAATTGTCATCCGATGATGTTCTCCACCCCTCGGAGAGATTGATTGCGAAGAAACCAATAAGTGAAATCTAATTTCAGTCTTTGGTCTCTGCGTTGATCAATAATTAATGAAAAAAAAAATTCAAACTAAGACTATTAAGTGGCATCATTTTAAGGAAACGTTTGAAGTATCAATAAATATCTTATAGCCTGATATTGCTATTTTTTTTTTTTTTTTTTTTTTTTTCTCATTTCAGAATATATATGTAATTAAATTATTATATTTTTTCTTTATTAAATGAAATTAAACAATGTATGATTTATTCCTTAATACATAAATGTAATCATCATACCCTATTAAAGTTTATATTTTTCAGTAATTCATCCAATTAATATTTAAATAAACTGTTAATTAAATATTTCTTGTGATGCTCCTAGCTTTTTTAAATAATCGCTGGATGGAATAACTATCATTTGTGAAAATTTGGTTATTAAGGGTATGTATACAAATACAACGTGTTTATAAATGATAAAAAAATACAAATTGTTATTCATTAATTTCATATCAGGCTTGTTTTTGTAACCTGTAGGAACATTAATTTAACAAATTGACTTTTATATTCGATACATAAAAATTAAAATTTAAAAATAGGTTATTCAAGAAAAAAAAGGCATGTATATAGATTGTCTTTACAATATAGGCTATATGTAGGCTAGGGACTAATTTGTTTTTATTAGTTTATTTCATTTTAAATTTTAAGTAATTTTTTATGATTTGGTATCCCAAACTTAAACCTTTAAGTGGAGTGAACCGATATAAATAATTGAAATTATTGTGAATTGTATACTTTAATTAACTTACTATATAAATTAATATATATAATATTCTCATGTACCAATTACAGCATATTAATAGTTGAATGTCTCGATTATCTTTTATAATAAATAAATATAAATTTTAGTGTTAACATACTTATAAAAAATATTTTGAATATTGTTCTTCTTTCGTGACAGTAACATTACGTTTTAATCATATTCGTCTGGTCATGGAAAAATTGCATGTAATCAAGTTTTAGATATGCAACAAATCCATAGCAACATATGCACAACTTTTTTATTTTATTGATGTAAGCTAATTTAACAAGTCTTTATGATATTGTGTATATTGAGCGATATTTAAGTAATAAAGAATCGATAATGGAATATTCTAGTTGTTGGCAAGTATTAACCATACATTTTTGTTTCCTTAATCTCTGTGACTAGAAAACATAAGCTGAATCACTGAAACAGTGAGAGTTTTTAAATATTTTAGATCGTTACAATATGTATTACAAGCAAATACATCAAGTATACGTGGGGGTGAACGAATATAATGAGACATGTCAATGTCATATCACGAATATAATATGATTGACATGTCAATGCCAAATAAAATTAATTTAATTATTGGTTTAATAATATAAAATATTAGTTAATTTTATATTCTTGAATCAACCAAAAATACGTACGTTCATTGAAATCTTATATTATAATATAAATAATAATATTTTAGTAAATATGACATTAAAATAACAATATCTAAAATTTTACACAGTTTATACTTGATTGGAATTCTTTTGTATTCTCCGACTAGATCAAAAGTAAGAGGTTATCTAGAGGTTAACAATCTATTTTGGCCAGAATGAGGAGGTACAGATTTAATCACCAGGTTTTGCACGAAATAAATGAAGATGGAGAACTGCGAGTGTTAGTTACTCCAACACTTAAAGCAACATAGCCCCTTTAACATTTATAAAATATTTATATATTGAGGAGTTTCTTTTCAAAACTAAACATATCCGCTTTTGGTCGAAATATTTGTATTTTTTATTATTTTCTAAAATGCCTCGGGAGCACCACACACTACTTTACTTTTTTTCGTTAGTAGACATTTTTCAAGGATTTAAATATATATATATTTTTTTTTGGATTTAACAGTACGGGGAGGATTGGTGTAGGTCTTTTGTTCATTCTCAAACAATTTTTGAAGTGGGCATGTTAGTTTTGAAAGATAACTCAACTAAGTTATAATAAAAAAAAATGAATAAAATTAAAATCTCAGTTTATTTTTTTCATTCACAATAAATTCCTCGATTAGATGATAATAAATATATGAGATGTTAATGTACTTTTCAGTTACTTTGTTCTGTAACCATCATTTCCCTCTATTATAAATAAATTTCTCTATAGAAGCTTTTATCAGCATCCTACTTGTTTCCCCTCCCCCTTTTATAAGTAATAAGAGTAGTCCTTCGTTGGCAATTGCGTTTTGTTGCCGCACCGAGGAAGTGGTCTTATATTTTATATGGCAAATGTATATGATATTTAAATTAATTGTTTTTACGCAAGGTCATCACACATTTTTGTGTAATGAAATTTGTCAAATATAAAATAAAATATGTAGAATAAATCATTTACACTCAGATAGAGGGGTTCAAAATCAGGTCCCTCCGCTTCGCTCTCCCTTGTGATGGGTTGGGAGTGCTGATTATTTAACTTATTTAACATACATTACTCCCGGTGTAAAATTTATCTCAATAAACTATATGGTTTTTAGTACATGGCTTTTTCTTGTTAATCCAGCTAAATGTTATGAAATGGACTAATGTTCCTTAAGAATTAAACTTCTGTGTTTAAAGTCAAGAGTTAGGTTTTAAAACCAATTTTTGTTTTTTTTAACCAATTTTTTTCAAGAGGAATCGAAAAATGAGAACCTCAAATTTTTCATATTGCTGACTGTTTGACAGTAATCAGCTTATATTCCCGAATATCTTCGCTGATCTGGCTGTATGGCTTCTTCTGGGTTCCCCTGTGTCTAGCTGAAGCCTTTCAATAGAGCAGCGATGTTAATCGAAAAGCTAAAGAGGGTGAAAAGAATTCCGATTCAGGTTTAGTATTTTATTTTAATAAGAAAGGCAATAACAAATCACTAATATAATGCAGGGTTTTATCTTTTTTTTTTCTTTTCTTTTTTTTTTTTTTTTTTTTTTTTTTTTTTTTTTAATACTGTATAACCACTGTTAGATAAATATAGAATATTTCGTAAGCACTACTCCTCTTAACCTTTCTGGTGATATCTCCGAATAGTTATTCTAAAGGTTGTTAAATCGGTTATTATAAGTTCTTAACGTATCATGAATGAACATACCAATGAAACAATGATAACATAGTAAAATGTACATGCATACACCATAAAACTGACAAAAAAGTAAAGATTAATTATTTTTATCAACTGTAAAAATCTAATGTTTCCAGACAGCATCATTATTTTAAAGAATCAAATTTGTTTTATTTTTTATACTTGCAAGATTTTTTTAAGCATATCTCTCCCTTTTCGAATGTTCATCACTTTCCATTCCGCTGAATCTCATTGCCGCTCAACAAGTACAGTACAGAAAAATTCAACAATAATATTGGTGCATTATAGCTTTTATCAGCAATTAATGTTTTTCCAAACAAAATTGAGATACTAACGTGCTTTCCACTTTAAAGTTCCTAACAAACAACAATAATAAAGCTTCATAAACGCTATTAAACTGGTTTTCATTAGTTAACATAACAAAAAGTGTTTTTTCGACTCCATATTTGAACATATTCTTCAATAGATCTCCCCTTTTGTCACCAACTGTTGTTTGCCCTTTTCCCCTTGTTAAGCCTATCGTAGACCTTTTCGTATCAATTCACTAATATAACGTTTTTAGGGAAATTATAAAATCTTCTTATATGAAACAACCGCACTTCGTTTCATAGACTAATTTACACATTAGTCGATTTTGGCCATCTTTTGCAAAAGAGAAATTCTGTATGGATAATGGATCGATTTTCATTCGTTTTATAAATAACTTTTCGTTTTATTCAATGAATTACTACTTTTTGACCAAGACATTTCTATGTTTCCTGAGCTATTGAACCTGGAACAATTTCTATATACGAAGAAGATTAAATTTCCAAAAAAATAAGCTTACTTAGACCAGTATTCTGTTAGTATCTTGATTCTCTTAGAACCTGAAAAAACTTATGATGCTGCATCTCTCTGTTTTTTAATTATTAAGCGATTCCAGAATCAATTTAGTGGCCCTAACAAAGGAAATAGCGAGTTTCCAATTTCTTTCTAAAACTTTGACTGACTTTTTCTGAAAAATATTACACATACTTGTTATATTATGTATGAAATATTATACATAGCATGATATATTTTAAAATTGTTACTGTAATGGCTTATAAATATCATGAAACAAAAAAACAACGAAAAAACAACAGGGAGATGCAATAAGATTTTATTTTAGATATTTTTATTGGGAAAGTATTAAAATATGTCTCAGAGTGAGAAATAATTGATATAAAATAAGAAATAAATAAAAAAAAAGAGAAAAAAATTAATGTAACTCATAATATATAATACAAAGAATAAAGTGAAACAAGGTAATAAATCTTTTACGGGGTTTACTCATAACCATGTTATTTACTTAGTAACCCCACAAAGTGAAAAAATGGAATGAAAAATATTAAATTTAAAAAAAATAAATAAAAACTGTAAAATACTATAATAAGAATAATAGTATATTCTAAATATAGTTAAATTAAAAGAAATTTAATCTCCTTTCTAATGAGTACATCGAAATGGCTCTAGGCTTAGTAGTTCACGAAATGTAGATAATGTTTTGTCAAATAGTACTAATTTCTTTAAAAACATTAAAATAAAAATATGTGTAAACCGGATGAGAAATGAGCCATAGGTTATATGGATTTTTTTTTTTTTTTCAAATACCCAGAATCGAAATCACAGTAGTCCTATCCTGAACATTTTTTATTATTTGACCAAAACTATACGAAAGAATCTGTGATAGTTTTATATAAAAATAGAAATTCAAAAGAGGAAGATAATCGAATTTAATCTAACTCCATCCCCTTTTCTGGGTTATGCAGAATAAGCAAATGGAACAACCAGCGCTTTAATCATCTTCCAGTATATTACATATTCGCTTAAAGATTTATGGATAGACCGGTTGATCCGAGGTCGGATAAGATGTATTATACAGAATCTCTACCCTTGGTAATTAAAGTGTCCAGTTTGCCAAATACTGAAAACTATTTGTTTTACCTGATAAAAAAACATTGGAGCTATCCAACTTGGAATTGACTTAGGTGCTATAAATGATGGGTAAATATTTTGCCTGAGATCCGTACCTAAAAGGCGTGTCGTTGCCAACCACTCCAGGTAAAATGTTGTCCCAAGGATTACTACCAGTTTTGTGGACTCCTACCGAACCATGGTAGACCACAAGGAGGGGTGAAATCTCATTAGTTCTGTCTGTTTATTTTTTCTACTGGATCAGTTTATATCCTGTGGTCTGGCCTGCCCGTCCGATTTGCAGGTAGCCAGCTGCGAGGCCACTTCTTGTCCATCTGCCCTAAGCCTCTTAACAGCTTTGTTCTGATTCCTTCTCTGCCAAAATCTCTGATAAATAGCTGAATGATGCTCCTGATAATGTTTAGGGCTTATAGCTTTTAAGATTATCATGACATTTTTTTTTTTTTACAATGAATTAAATCAATTAAAGAAATGGACTATTACACCCTACAAGAGTGTTCCTTTTTTAAAAATACACATTTATTGAAATTTACAACTGTTGGCATGAAATATATCTTTTAAATGTGAACAATTTTAATTTGGTATCAGTTGATTTTCCGACTGCTCCAACATTTACAAGACAAGGCTCCCAACAAATTACAAAATACTTACATACATAACAGTAATTAGACCCATTTGGTCTTACGGAGTTGGGCTTTGGGGCTCCACTAAAGTTACCAATTCTTCTTATAAATAAAATCATTATTATGTAACAAAGAAACTTATCCATAAAGATCTTTACGTTCCATATTTACTAATTTTTCCCAAACCAGATAGATATCCTTTCATAGTTAACTCCATACCCACAAGAATCCACTAGTTTCCCAAATTGCCTTACACTCAACTCCCGATAAGCATCCGAGGTGTCTCAAAAGAATATGGCCAAGAGACATTCTAATGTAGAACTATATAAGTACCACTAGTGAGTAGTTTTTACATGTTTTTGACTTGTCATTGTTATTTATTTTCTCAAACTTGGTAGAAAAATAAATTAAAACTGAATCATTCTAATTTCTTATAATATATGAAAAATTAACTCTAATGTATGCGTAACTTCAAATATGTTTAAACTTCAAATTTATCCTAAAAATGTGAACAACATAAAAAATAAATAAATCCTCCAATGTTTGGTGAAATTAATACTAAATGATGTATATATATATATATATATATATATATTTAATGAATACTTTACCGTATAAATAATTGTGATTAAGAATTATTCATAAATCTTCATACAAATTTTTACGAAAACAGAAAGAAATATTTATAAATGAAAAATCATGGTTGCTGTACTGATTGACATTTTCTTAATGTTGTCTTACCAATGAAATTTATAGAGAATGATGGATCGTAGAAGATGAAATAAACTAAAATAAATAAACCGAAACCGAAACTGAAGCAATGGGGAGCTACACAGTCGTAGTAACTAACACGAATAACATAGTAAGCGTTGTCACTACCATAGGAATGCTGAGCCACGGACTATTTATTTATAGAACAGAAGCCTTTGATATGACCAGAAATAAACAAGAGGACTATCAGCCTAACTAGAATACCACTTTGCCTATGTTTAGTGGCGGCACAACATGAAACTAATGCACGCGATCTATATTTTCAAGTGATTGCCTCTTCCTTTGTCGATGAATGGAAACAATCGTTGAGTGATTTGTTCAGCGCTGTTTGCGGTCATCATTTTACATTTTTCTATGATTATTTATGTAGTTTATTAATCATAGTAATTACTTCGGATGAGATTTTAATATTATAAATTTATTTTATGGTATAATAAATTTATAATTTATTCATATTTCCAAACGTTTATGAAAAAAAAAACTTTTCTATCAGGATTTTATTTTAACAGTTTGTCTTGAATAAAATTTTTATATGATTTATTTGATCCTGCAATTTAATCCTTGTAAATATAAATATACAGTATTTCTGAATGGTAACTATATAAGAAGCTATTAGAATTACTGAAAGCAAGTCAAGTCTAGTCCTACAGGCAGTATATTGTTCTATAAGCAGCTTGATCACATCTCTAATATTTGTTAGGAGAAGCAATAAAAAAATTCCGTTATATATAAGGTTATATTCGAACAGCAAAAGTAAAAAAGTACCGTAAATCAAGAGAGAATTGTGAGATATTTTCGAACTTGAAACAAAGACATACTAGCGTAAATTACGCACCGTTCGTCTATACATTTAAACTTACCAGTTTATTTAATCATAATTACTGGTTAATAGCATACATTTTAAAATAACAAATACGTATCAAATTAAAAACCTTTCCATTTTCGGGATGAAAAAAATTTTGAATTGATGTAAAACTCAATATAAAAGCTTGAACCTCTTCTGGATTTCAAACATTAATATTTTCTAAGACAGATTTTATAAATAAAATATAAATAATGACAAACAGCTGCTTTATTAACATTATCAGTTTGCCGAATAGTCAAAAATTTTCTATATCTTACTATTGCCCCTGTATTATGAAATGTAAATGGAGCAAACTGAGGAAGAACTCTGATATTTATTAAAGAAAATAGGAATGATTATCTGTTATACGAAAGCGAAATAGGCAATAGAGACCACAATAAATTAATTTATACAATGCTTACAAATCAAAACAAAAAAATTAATAAAATAAACAAAAAAATAAAGTCAGGTATAAAGATAAAATATATACATACATACATTGCAAGTAACCATCATAAAAATTTTACTGCTATACTAAATGCAATATATAAACTCAGATGTGTATACAGAGTCAGACAGCAGATTTGGGAACAAAGCATATAATGGGGGTAAAGCAGAACATATGGTGCCATAACATTTTCAAAATATATCTTCTATCGTAATGTATCCAAAAACAAGCTAGAAAATAATTTGTTTATCAATGAAGAGAACTCAGGTTCTCATTTTTTACCTGTTTTATGTTCATAATATAATGTATTATCACGATTTTATTTTTTTAATTTTAATTATATCATAAAAGCCAGATAATATGTATTATAACAGTTAACCATAAATTTGTAAAAAGAACAAAAGATTTTTATTTACAATTCATAAGAATTTGTACAATTTGTAACATTTATATCATTTACATGAGTTATTTTTAATTCAAAGCTGAGGTAATGTGTTTCTATTTCAATTAAAAATTCAGCAGCACTATCGCCTTTATGATTTTAAAAAGGAGTATTATAATTGACAACCACAATTCGCAAACTTATTTCCTGTGAAACTGAATAGTTTGTCCTTCCGTGTTAAAAACATTTTTATCATTTGTGTTAAACAATGGATCCTAATTATTAAGTTTAAAAAAAAAAAGAAACCTTTGTTTTATGTATGATTCTAATTGTTTCTGTGAATGATCTAATCAAACCACAGAGACTGTTTCTGGTTCTAAAAAATTTTCCTGGAAACATTTCACAGTCCTTTTCCCTCGAATATAAAACATTTCTCAGTAATTCAAAGCCTACTGTCCATGTATATCAATTTTAAAGTTTTTTTCTTTGTTAAAAAAGAAAAATAATTTAACATTATCGATGATTATTATTTAGGTAATTAAACCTAAATTTATGATTACCATAATATTAAAATTAATGTGTACAATATATAAATTGATTAATATATAAATATCCAATTTAATGAAATGTGGATCGAAAATGATTTCGTTGTTTCTTATTGATATCAACTAGTGAGAAAATAAAGCTGAAAGAATATGCACTTATATATGAATCCAAGTCTTACTTAAAAAAAATTAGTTTGCACTGTAATCTCTTTTAAAATGGATCTATGGTCCTTCTTTCCCAAAACTCTTCGAATGTTTGTTATTTGTTAAATAACTTTTCTTTAGTATCTATATTCAATAAATTTATTTTCGTATCTATTTTTTCAATGATTTATATTAAATGTTAAATGTATGCTAAATCTATATGCCTTATAGATATTGATGCATCCTTGTTTTTTCTGCTCCTTCCGATGTGCTTGTAGCCCGACTCTACAAGATACCAAACATTTCCATATTTGAAGATGATCAATTGCCTTAATGTATCAAAACTAAATATTTTTCAGAGAGCTAGAGAACTGGCGATACAGCTCAGCTCGTGACAGGGGTGTGGGTGTCTTATTATGAGAACTGAGCACGGTTCTTTCCATCGATTTTATCAGTTCCATTCATCCACAAGAGCGGTTCCTTTTATCCAGCTCAGTGATTTATAAATATACCATCAACTCTCCAATTATATCTTGCGCCGACAATTCCTTGAGATTCTCCGCCACCTTGGATCCTATAACATTACTGGGACCTTACAGTTATTCCGTTGGGATTCTGTAAAAATGTAAATGAGAGAATAGTCACCAGCCATCAGTTCCATTCTCTCATTTAACTTATGCTAAAGGTATTCTGCTTTATATTGTACCAGCATCCCTCGTCCCGGCTTCGGCCGCTCTGATAAGTAAAGAACTTAGGTAAGTTTAATTAAGTATTTGTAATTTTATTTTTAACGGTAAAAATCTTGTACAACATATATACAGGCAATTGCGAATTATTTTCTCAGTGATATTTTCACGCATAGTTGAAGTTTTCAACGTGGTACTATTGTACTGACTAGGTGGTTGAAGATTACGTAAAAACTTAATTTAACATCCAATATTTAATTTTGAACTATGAGTTATTAATTCACTTGGACATAGACTATTTAGAAAGAAACTCTAGCAGATCTGTGTTTACAACTACAACTGATCAATAGAGAGATGATCTCGGTTATCAATTTTTTTTTATAGAAATATGAAGATGATGTAGTTAACATTTGGTGCATACGGGTTCAATAATTCTATAACTTTGGCAACTCTGTTGCAGAATGGCGCTAGCCACATATCGATCAATTTTTAAACTTCAATGGTATCCTCATATTTATTTTTATAGCATTATAAAATTTTTTTTATTGAAAATAAGTAAATTTAATTATTAATTTCAAGCTCTAGATAACACCGTATTATTGCAACCTCTCTCGAATAGCGCCCGCCACCTATCGGTCGATTTTCAAACTTCACTGCGCACCACACATCTATAGGTTTTTAAAATAACAAGTTAGATGAAAAACAGTAAATTTTATTATTGCTAAATCTTCCTTATACTATGAAGATGATGTAGTTAAAATTTGGTAATGATTGGCTCAGAACTTTTCGTGATTAGTGATCACAAACGAAAAATAGCTTGTCCTTATAGTATAGATTTTACAAAACTTCGCAGACGGATCACTTACCTTGAATCCCATATTATTCTATGTTATTATATATCATCATACACGCTGACTGGTAAAACATAATATCCACCGAAACCATTTTCTTGACTGAAAATTTCATATTTTTTAAGTATTTACATCCCCAAATACTTTAATGGGTTTTATAAAACATGTTAAGGAAATAAAAAATATATAATAACTAAATGATAACAATATTTTAAAATTATTGCCCAGCGAGTTTAAAGTCACGAAATTCTAAATAAATATCCGCAACTTGCGCTCTTTGCTTCTTGCATTCAATTGGGTATATGTCTAATGTTATTTTGAATTAATTCTTGAGGGATATGCCCCATCTAATGCGAAACTGTATTATATCATATTAATTTAAAATATCACATATTACAGAAATTAAATTATTATTATTATTATTATGAATTCTAATTTTAATTTAATTTTGTTTTATTTTTGATTATTGCAAATAATTATTAGTTTTATTTTTATGAAGATCATTTATTTTATTTTTAATTATTATTAGTTGTGTGTGTGTGAGTGCATTTGTATTTATGGTATGAATGAATACATTTATCTCTGTACCTATTGCCTTTACTGAGGCAGATTGTACACTTATACCAATAAATAATATATATAAATAAAATTATTATTATGAGATCTATTATGCCTGAAGATGGGAATAAGATTACTGAAACATGTAACTATTGAAACATTTGTCAAGAAGTAAACAAAACTACCATATATGACAGCTTCCCTACATACCAAACAAAGCTTATATATACATATACCATTTTCTCGATATTTGTTGAATTCATTACAACTCGAAAATTATTTCCTACATACCATTTAATTTTCATTCAATAGGTTATAGTAATGTAGGAGAACAAATAGTGTACAGAAATACAGGATGATGAAACCAATAAAAAAATTATATATTTTTTATTTAATTATTTTAGCATTGGGATCCTAAAAAATGTAAATGAATGAGAACTATTTTTTGGTTTTAATGTTAGACCGATTAACGTTATGTCGCTTTTATTTGTAGAAGTAAAACTCAGGGATGTCTTCATGAGTAAAATAAAAAAATAGAAAATTAAATGAAAATATTAAAAACCTTTACATGCAGGCATTTAATATTAGTGTAAACTGAATTTGATTCCATATACTCAAGCTAGCGGGATAGAAACTAAAACTAAATCGGCAAGGCATTTCAATCATCGATAAAAAAAGAAAACTGGCGCTAATTATAGGCCTAGCATGAGAAAATAAGGCAGTAGCTAATAAGAAAAGAAAATGTTCATACATGGTAGAAATAGATGAATTTTCTCTATCTTAATTGTTTGTAACGGCACCATACTTGAGGATAAATTGTGATCTGTTTAGATGCTTCAGTTACCATTTAATTTTCAAAACGAAGAAAGAAAAGGTAAATACTCGTATTCTCAACATTAGTTCCATAAATGCGAGATTCTCAAATAATTGAAGTGTGACATAAGAGAAAAAAATCTAAAACCAGGCTTCTAAAATTCACTTAAGAATTTTGAGATCCATTTTAAAATGAGGTCGATGGATTATATACATTTTCACCAATTCATGTCCAATTTTTCGAGTAACCGTCCCGAATGATTGCACCCTTGATGACAATAATTCAAAGCCATTAATACCCTTTCCGCTTACAGCGTCTAATTTACATCCGTGAAAGTGGCTAACAAACCACAAGAACAGCTGCAAACAGCTCTTGTAAATACGAATAAAAAAGCGCTGTAAGAACGGGTGGTTGCGCTAATCTCGCCTCATTATTGCAGCTAATGACAGTTTTTCCAACTGCCCCTGATAATCCTGGTGACGGTTTTACCACGACGAATGGAAGCAGAGGATTTTATCTAGCCAGGAAGTGGATTTCACTTCCTGTGTCGGCGCTTCTTCACCACTAACAGCTCCTGTTTCACTGACAGCGATAACGGGTGGGGGTAATGGAGTTTTCCATGTTTCAACAAGGAAAACGTGAAGACTGGATCGCTTATCGAACGTTCATATCTCTACTTTATCACCATCGACAGTGCAACTTACTCCAAAACCGTATAGGAATTTATTTCTACAACAAGGCTCCATTTTCTAGACCAAAGATTTGGTGTTTAGAGTTTTCCTAAAAGATTAATAAATCAAGCTTCGATTAGTTGTTCGATTAGAGTATTAGATGGTACCTACAGAACAAATACGGAAAACTCATATCAAGGAAGTACTACAATTCCATGATATTGAGAATAGAGAAATAATGAAAGGATAGAGAAATAGTGAAAATAGTTTAATATTTTTAAATATTTGTGTTAGACTGAATTCGTTCAGCGATATTAACGGCAGATTAATTATTCTAAATACTAAATTTAGTATGAAACCTACGATTGGACATTATTATAGTAGCAAATAATCATGAGTCTTTTGAACCAACTTTAAATAAAATAAACAAGATAAAACAAAATATAATGAAAAAGAAGAAAAATATAATAAACTACAACTTATTGCAAATTTAGGGACATTGAAATAATTTATTATTGTAATATAAGTATTAAGAATGCCAATTAGAAATTATACAGAATATAGAAACTAAATTAACAATATATGGTTATACATATAGACTAAATGCACTATTTGAAATTATAATAAAAATATTATAGAACAAAGGTAACATATTATATTTTAAATAAAATAAAGTAACTACATGTATATATTAATACAAAGAAACCATAAATATTTATCTGTATATATTATTATTATATTATGTTCTCAGTAGATTAATATTATTTGGTTTATTTACTTATTAAATCCTGACCTGTTTCGTAGCCTTGATGATAATTGCGAAACTTTTGCATGATTGAATAGAAATGTTTGAATCATCCGTGATCAGAAAAAACTGAATTACTAAAAATAGAATGTTTTCAAGGAATGCTTAGAAATATAATTAGATTAATATTATGTAAATATCTTTTAGGAGAATAAATCAGTGTTTTTCAATAAGAAATAAACTGCATAAAAATGGCTATCATTCGGAAATAGTCAGATCATTAACCAGAGTAGAAGCTGGTAGAAAAAATTATATAAACAACAGGATTTTCTCCAAAGTTAGGAGGGCTACATAACATCGCATATTTAACAGTCTAATCAGATAATTGCTCGAAAACATGCATACATAAACTACATTTACATAATAATAAATATAGTTGGATTTTTCTTATCCTTTTTTGTTTTTAGCATTTGCAATGCATTTTCTTTTGAATATTATCGTATGATAAAGTGAACACAATCCATCTTTTAAAAAAAAAATAGTGATTTGGAAAAAAACATTTTCTGTATTACAGAAATGATATCCTTCACACATCATTAAAGGCTATCATATATCTCCAAGGTTAAAGGGAGGTTTATAACTCCCAAATTAACTCATGGTTATCCATTTTGTATTCTTGATATATATTTCTTATAAACTATATCACAACACATATCAGAAATATTAGTATTTTAAAATATGAAGTTTATCTATAGTTATTAGAAAAGTTTGAATGTACCAATAACAGAGAGAAAAGTTATTGAAATTTTCTCCTCAACTTAATTAAAGAGACACTTTATTTGAGATTAATTTTCACTTAAAATTAGGCTTGGCTTCTCTTATGTATCAGAAACAAACATTTTCTAGATATGCCTCAATTATCTTGTAAGGAAATAATTTAATTATTAAAAATATATTAATGTAAATAATAATTTAACATATCATGAATTTTGATATCATTCAATAACTAATCTGATGGAAATTTTTATAAATATCTTTTTAGTTAATTAACAAGCAATAGAATGGAAAAAGGTTTCGATGAGTGATGCTAAATTAAGTAATTAAAAATTAAAATGTTTCATTAGCGGTAGTGGAATTACAGGAAGCTTCAATATTGTACTACCTTCCGCCATTACTTAATATTCAATTATTCAATCAAACCAATTATTTCATGCATCTTTATTAATCCTTAAATGCTTAATTATGCCTGAAGTTGCCTCTTTCCTACGGAATTTCAAAGTCAATCCAACACTAAATATTCTTCTCTCTCTCTCTCTCTCTCTCTCTCTCTCTCTCTCTCTCTCTCTCTCTCTCTCTCTCTCTCTCTCTCTCTCTCTCTCTCTCTCTCTCTCTCTCTCTCTCTCTCTCTCTCTCTCTCTCTCTCTCTCTCACACACACACACACACACACACACACACACACACACACTTACTCATTCCTTTTTCCCATACGCTCTTGGACAAATACATAAACACAAACACATAGATAAATACAGAGGGATGTAAGCATCGAGCTTTCGCACGCAGCCTTCTTTATATTATATGTAAAAAAATCCGAACTACATAAGCTAGAGCAATTTTAATATGCTCATTTGAAAGCAGATTAAATTTTTATTAAAAGAAACTTATTTAGACCCAAAATAGCCACATCATCGTTGTGTTCCAAGCATAAGAAGTAGTCTCTAATTGCGTTCCAGAAGTGCACCATATGCGAAAAACGTGCACTTCTAAAAAAAACAACAACCACAAACAAACAACTTTCGAATGTTTTACCTATTTCATGGCAATTTTTTAAATTAATACTAAAATCGCTCATTATTTACAAAAATAGGATGATACAACGTCGGCAATTTAGAAAATACTAAGAAAATATTCAGAAATGTTAAATAGTTTTATTAATAGAAATGTAATTTAATCATAATTAGCTATTTATCTCACGCCAATGTTTACAATTTTAGCTTTTGAGATAATTTATTTAAACTTTATTTCACAGAAAGTAACATTAATATGTATAATTTACATATAGTCTCTATCTGTCCCAGAACTCGTATATCTATAAAAATCTTGGGTGATTTTTGTGTAACATAAAAACCTTTTTCTCTTTTCACAAATATTATTTACTAATTGGGTGGTTTTTGTTCCAGTTTGTGGATAAATAATAAAGTTTTACTAAATTTACAATAAATCGTTGTACGGGTGTATAAATAAAATTGTTTTTAAAAGATGAAATTTCGATGAAAATTGGACTTTACGGGGTTTGGGACTGATGGTGACAATACTTAAAATACATTAGGGAAATATAGGCAATTTTTTGTCAAAAAGTAGTAATTTCCTGAAAGAAAAACAAAACATAAAATTAAGAATATGTATAAAACGGATGAAAATTGAACTATTGTTTATATGGAATTTTTCATAGCGAGTGAAGTCCAGAATCGACTCCTGAAGTGATTCCAGTCTTATGATTAACACCCTGTATATCAATTTATAATACATAGTTTAATGAAGGAGAAAAACATAGACAAATAAAATAATAATAAGTTACAAATACAAAGCTTACGTATAATGAAATCGAAATAAATATACCTAATTGCTGATTGTTATGAAAAGATACTGCTGCATTCACACTGCTTCATTATATCATTCCCCAGAGGCTGTTAAAACATTATTTGACTGGTTATTCAATTCAAAAATGCAAAATATTAATTTCTTTATAAAAATTTAAATTAAGAATATGTATAAAATGGATGAAAATTGAGCCATTGTTGATATGGATTTTTGCCTTAGGAATGAAAACCAGAATCGACTCCCGAAGTTATTGCTGTCTTATGCTGAACATCCAGCATAAATTTATCAAATAATTTGATATGTGATATTAGGGAAAGAATCCTGGCACTCAGACACATTTGAACCAATGCTTCAACCATTTCATTTTTGATTTACTCAAGAAATAAAAAAATAAAAAAAAAATATATAAAATACAGAAATTAGGTTTGATAAATTAATTGAAAACTGGTTTCGAATGTTAAACATTCATCATCAGTTCTAACGCATAAACAAAATTCAAATCACTAGCTCTTTGTTACATGGATTATATATATATATAGTTTTTAACAATGTAAGACAAGATATCAAATATATTGATACTCATCTAAAGAGGCAAACAGACTTCTGTCAGTACCACATAGGTTGAACCCTTGTGGCTGATTGGTTTCTTCCGTTCCAATTGGAAAAAAAAAAAAATGAACATTTAAACAATAACCTGACTTGGTATAGTACGATGTTATTATTTATGATTCATAAAAATTTAATTTTAGGTTATTTTCTGCAGGATGAATTAGTTTCACTCCCTAGTCTTTATTGAATGTATGGATGTTTTCAGTGATATGTCGGTACCAAAATTTTTCGATTTTCAAAATATTAGTAAAAAAAGCAAATCAATTCGATAAAAAAAAAAAAAAACATAATAATTTAAGAAATAGATTAGTAAACCACTAGTATCATTTAGTATCCGTAAAATATATTATATTTCGTTAATCCTGATTCAGACAATGGATCAATGGATTTGTTTTTATTGAGTATAAGTGTTCGAAAACTAGTATTTACTCGTATTGTAATGAAATATAATCTTTATTCTTGGACATTTCGTTACTTAATAATAACAAAAATGTTTAATTTATTAAGAACTGTTTAAGTTAAATAAATATTGTAATCCTATTTCTCCATTTTCTAATAACGAATAAATACCAACAACCTGAAGTTTACCTCGCTGTCATTAGGAGAAGATTTGATGTTTAATGATCAGATAATAACATGTATAGCATAACTGGAGATCACAAAAATATTGCCAACGTCTGCGGTATCGATCAGTGCCTAGAATTCGACTTTGGATTATCGATAGTTGATACCGATTCTTTTCTCAAGAATCGATAGAACCGAGAATCGACACATCCCTAGTTATTTTCATTTAAATTGATAGGAAAGATGGAATTCTGGGTCTTATTATACTTTTATATGTTCTTTTAATCTCTGATTTAATGATCGACCAGTTTTTCCCTTGTATTTAGCATTACATTCATTACATTATCAATTTTATTATAAGTATTGATCCTTCTATACCTCAGGAAATACGAAAATGATGAGTGATTAGAAAAAAAAAAAAAATCATTTAAAATAATCGCAGTTTCTTGACATGTATATGCCTGACACCGGTTGACATTTTCCAGATGTAGAGGGGAAGAGCGATGGAACCCATGGATAAGTTGCCTTGGTGCCTCCGCCACAATACCCTGGCTCCCTCAGTCACTCCCCTCACCTGGTCAGCCCCGCACACAAGTTAATAATTGGCTCTAAGCCCCTTTTAACTGACGTCCTCTGGGCATCTGGGCGAGCGGGGGATACATTCTTTGTATCTCTGTGTAGTATATAACACAACTTTAGAAAAACTAATGTCAATCGTTTCTATCACTCTTATTTGCAAATAGAAACATTATCATAGATATAAAAGGAATGGCTCCGCCGAAAAACGTTCTAAGCGACAAAATTTCCGAAGTGGCAATTTTAAAGTTTTTAAAATGTATAATATTACGTCATAGTACTCCATTATGTTATTATACATGTAGATATAACAAATTAATATGTGAATATAAGATCTAACCTACAAACCTAACAAAAACTTTAGATTATGATTTTCTTTTAATGATTACTCAAAATTTTATTTTTGTCGCTTAGAACGTTTTTCAGCGAGCCCATTCAATTATAAAACCTCTACATTTCAGAAAATTACTTTAACTATAGAAATTGTAATTAAAATAAACAAGGATTCTGATTTTAATTTTATGGAATTTATAATTTAAAAAATAAACGAAGAGTGAATACGATAGTCTTATTCCTCAGGCATCTTAGTTTTGTTTGTACTTGTTAATAATGTTGCTATTATCCATAAAGTAATCGTTTTAATTATTTTAATTTTATAGGAAGGAATCTCAGTTCATATGAAATCAGTATACATTATTGAAAATTGAAAAAAAAAAAAAAAATAATGCAAAAAAATCAGTTTTGCCCTAAAATTTTATTTAGACAATCCATAAAATAGAAAAAATACTGACGATAATCAATTTTGTTTGAAAACATACTTATATTGGCTACCTCGATTACCTTGTTTAATGTATATGTTTATATTCATTTTTCTATTATTATATCATATAATTAATATAGAACTTAATTTATTTACATTTATATAATACATAGGATAAACTAGACAGTTATTGACGCTCCATCTTAAAAATTAGAAAAAAAATATAAAGCAAAAAAAAAAAAATGATAAAACTCCTTTCAAATCACACAACACAACTGTGTAAAAGTATTTTAAATTCTCTCCGTATTTTAAAATATATCCATAGGGTATCAATAACTGATTTTACATTAGTTATTGTAACTATCTTGTAAAATACATCCCAGGAATAATATTTGGTGTAAACTTTCTTGCTTAGCTTAAAGTATGGTAAGGAAAAATTATTGCAAATTTTAAATTTATTGAACTATTCTTTCTATAATTTTAGTAGGAATATTTCCTTAAGGGTTTCAATAACTGTCTTGTTTCCTATATGTAATATAACATATAATCAAATATAGATTAAAATTCATTTGATATATCCATTTACATTTTGTTTCAAACATAATTACAACACGTGTTGAATTGTAATAATAATGTTTTAATATTAAAATTATTTTTATAATTATGTAGATTACAAGACAAGAAGGTGATAAAATAAAGTATTAATACGGCGGTGGATACTACTCAAATTATTCTTAATCAATTTCCTCTCCCTTAGAGCGGCCATTAGGCGGATGCATTGAGCCGGGTATTGGATAATTATAAAACAATTTCCTTTAGTTACCCCTATCCTCACTGCTACACGGCCAGCGGTGTCTTTAGCAGGTTACACCTTACATGTCCTGGTATTAGCTGGCTTCGGCCAATTAGTAACTATCTGCATAATGAGCAGCATTAATTTATGGCTCTATTACTAGGCGACTAAGAGTAATCCGAAATTCTAGTTTTTCACACCTGTGTAAGATTATAATTTTACAAATTTTCTCGTAGCTTTGCTTCCTCAATTCTTTTAAATAGAGGAGCCCGATATATAGAGAAATATGAATCTTATTCATTCTGACAATGTGGTATTATTATTATTTGATTAAGTTAGAGAAAGAAAAAATGACGTTTCGACTTTTTATTCGGAAGATTGTTGGCCAAAGAGGTGTCGGGTAGGTAGGATCATTTTGAACCTATTTAAGGTCACTTACCAATATACTAAGTCTTACGGTTTTTTTTTTAATTTTTGAAAAATGGCCAAAACCCAACATTTATGCCTTATGACCTCGTTGTTTACTGATATACCAACGCATTTTTTTTTTTTTTTTTTTTTTTTTTGCTGTGGTTACTAATACATTGTCCATGTAAAATAAAAAATATTTGATGCAAAAAAACAATTACAAAACAAACGGGAGATCTTTAAAAAAAAAAAAAAAAATAGGTGTGCTGCGTGCCTGCAAATGGTATTTTTTTAAAGAGTATTAACTAGAGAGGTTTTTATAATAATTTTGATTTGGCTGTTGCTTACTTTTTCTTTTTTTGAACCTAAACTTGAAGTTCTTAATTTTTTTTATAACTTAACAAGATTTATCGATCTCCCGTTTGTTTTGTTTTTTTGTAATTGTTTTTTACATCAGTTCTTTTTTATTTTACATGGGCAATGCATTAGAAATTACAACAAAAAATGGCATTTATATATCAGTAAACAAAGAAGTGATAAGGCATAAATGTTTGGTTTTAGCCATTTTTAAAAAAATATATAGACCTTACATGTCCTAGCATTAGCTAGCTTCGGCCAATTAGTAACTATCTGCATAATGAGCAGATAGTTACTAATATATCCTAATATATATATATATATAGATAAACTTCTTGACTGTTATTATTAAATGTTTAGTAAGGTTCTTGAGGTTCACTCAGTAAATAAAAAACAACTATTTTGGCGACGTTTCGAGACTATATTGTTCTCATAATCATGCCAATGTTACTCGTGGATAAGGAATAGACTGTCAGTCTATGATTGTACTTTATAATGAATAGCTCTTCAAATATTCTGATGAATAAGAAATAATTTTATAAGGACTATAAAACTGATTATGAAATATGTTTAAGAGCTTGAAAATATGGCAAAGCCATGAAACGTCGCCCATATGATTATGGATGGTTTTGAATAATATAACTAGTTTGCGAGATATCATTGCTCATTATCCTTATAAAAATGAAATCTGGATTTTTTTAAAAAAAAATATATAGATAAAAAACAGTTTATATACTTATTACTTTTTAAATTTAATATTAAATTTTATTAATTTAAAGTGATTTTCATTATTTAGAGTTTTATATTATATTGTGTCAACTGATGCAAGAGTTATATGAATAAAGAGTTTTTGTTACTGTATTATTTGTTTTTTTTATGCTGTATCCAAACTTTTGGTGTGAACTGTACTAAAATTGTGAATTACAATATAGACTTAATAACCCGCGGTAATTGAGCAATAGAGCTGAACCTATTACATAAATAACATTAATTATGTATGTTTATTTAAAAATAAAAATGTATAATATATAATAAGATTTTGCTGTATATTGAAATTACCTATTAGAAAATTATTAAAATGTTATATGTGCTTCAGAGTGGGGAAAAACCGGCCTAAAAAAAAAAAAAAAGTTTGAGAATCTGTAAACCTCAGTTAGTTAAATAGTGGCGAAATTCGTCAAATTAATTGTTAAACTCAAATATGAGTCTTGAAATCGCACAAATCGGTTGAAGTTTCAGGCTTGAACATAAATGCCAAAATACAAAAATTCCAAGTTTTATTTATTTGCAAAGAAATTTTTTTTCAGGTAGAGAGAGGGCTTGAACAACAATTCATAAATTTTTGCACATTTGAATCATTGTCCTAAGGTCGCTTTTCATCAATATTGAGAAATTCTTTATTCGTGTCACATTATTGGCCTATATTTATCATTTTTTATTTATTTTTTCTGTGTTTGTAAATTGCTTATTATAACATTATTAACATGTTATATTAGCATTTGGGTAAAGCGAAAATGGCTAAAAAATAAAGAAAGTATAATGCTCCAATGCCATGGTTATTTGATTTACTAACATAGGAGTCTCACAATTTCTATTGCGTTTTTATCTCTTATCAAATTAGGATATTAGTTTTGGAAATAAATTGGATGTAAATCAAGGATTGCTGACAACAGAGTGCTTTTTTTTTCTTTATTTTTTTTTTTTTCTATTTCGTCTATAGAAAACGAAAAATGATTTGTGCGAACTCAAGATGATATAATATCAGAATGAAATGTTTACACATTTTTTATTTAGCAGACCACCATTTTTCCCGTATCAGGGATAGATTCTCAAATTTTGTTTTCGATCCACTCTAATGTGCATGATTTTGATCTATTTTTTATAATATAATAAAAAATAAAAAATAAAGTTGATACCAAATATATATATTATTATCTAGCATGCTTTAGTAATATAATAAATAATTATAGTGTATTGTTACTACAGAACATCAAGTCGATAAAAGTCGAAATTGACCTATCCTTGGGCTCATGAACCCTAGTGATAGCGATGCTTTTTCATCGAAGAATGTTACCTCATCCATCCCCGATGGGGGCGAACAAATGAGTGAAAGCAACCACACTCGAGACCTCACACGGTGTCATGAGCCTTTTAAATGGCTCGTTAACGATTGAAACATTCAAAGGGATCGCTATTGAGCCTATGAAAGAGAATAAAAAAGAATTAATGACAGGAGGTATGAATGAAAAAAACACGTCAATGTCGTCAGCAACGGTAGGTGTAGAATCATTTAGGACGCATTGTAGCCGAGGCAAAGGATGCTAAGTTCGTTATAAATACGCTGTTTACATTGCTCCAACCGGCAATGAGAGTAGGCCCGCTGAAAGGATGCTTACCACCCATTGTGGCGATCTGTCCTTTGTCGTTTAAATTTATGGCCGTTGGGACAAGTCTTCTAGCCTCTTGTAGGGACCACACACCGATCCTGGCCACAGGACAATGGCAGCACGTGGTTCTGTTTACCCAAACCCCTAGAGAACCTTGGAAGATCCATTTGACTCCGGTGTATCTTGTCCGCCCCTACCATTATTGCCATGAACGGGGGCCAAACGTTGTGTCTACACGTTCCTTTGGGTTCCGGCTCCTTGGTGCATTAACCTGGAAACCTGGTGCTGACCTGGAATCCTTTTAAGAAACATTTAGGCTTCCTGCTAAAAGAAGTTAACAATATTAATCATATTCCTATCTTATACAGCTGGTAATTACAATTAAACATGTTAAAAATTATTTACTATATATGTAACTGATAAAATGGGGGATAGATTCAGATTAACTTTTAATTTTTTTATTTCTGTTATACTTAGTTCAATTGTAACTTATTTGCAATTCAGAAAAAAATTTCAAAAATACTTTATTACCCCTTCAACTCTAGCAAGTAAAATTTATAAATTAGTAAACCAATAACTAAGGGCAGAAGGATTTATAATTAAATGCTTATTTTAATTCTTTAGTAAAGGAGTATTTAATATATTTATTTACATGGTGATTTAACACTACAAAAAAAAAAAAAATTATTTTTATTATGATGTATAAAAATAAATTAAAAATGCTTATATTAATTTACATAAAGTCTAACGGTAAGTGAATAGAAAAGTTTATAGTTATTAAAAATATTGTGAACACCTTTATCTTCATTTTTCTTGGACTGGTTGTTCAGGTTACGTTCAGATCTTTACGGGATGGATAAGATAACATTAATTTAAATTTAGACATACATCAGTGCAAGGAATAAATTTTGGTTTATTTAGAGTTAGTTTTAGTTTTGATGATAGGGTGAATTAATACACAATGTATATCAATTATATGCGATATATATTCACTAATTTATTTGAAATTATATCTGTATTTGAACTCTATCTGAAACCCACTCAGTGTTACCAATTAAAATAATTTTTTCTCACTCCGAATACAACATTTGGGTTCTTATATTGTATATAATTAGCATTGTATCAAAAGAACCTATTTATTATTTCCTTTGTAGAATGTCTTCTTATTTTCCTGTTCATATATTACATTAGTATCGTATGTATACATTATCATTGTTATATTAATTTTTCTTCTTTATTTTATTATTTTTTATTTTTATTTTTTCATCTTATTTATTCATCAAGTCTCTGACCAGATGTAACTAATATCATTTCTTTCTGTACAATTTGTTATTCTTAGGGGACTTGGTCCCAGAATAAAATTATTTTTCTATTTCTATTTATGTTCTTCGCTTTGTGAATTTATTTTCATATTTATTTATTGAAAGAACCAATTTTAATTAAACTGAATACGCATATATCATTGAAATGTGTATTTTTTTTTTGTTTTATTTTTTTTTTTTTTTGCAAATTATTATAAAAATTCTAAACTATGTTTACAATTTTTTTTTTTATCTTAAAATCTACACACACACATGTCCCATAGTACATTAATTTTAGCGGATGGGATCAGGAAATAAGAAACATAAACATGTATCACATTGGAATGGATAAATTCGTCTGTAAAGGCATCTTTAGTGAATCCAGAGAGTGGGAGTTTGTATAGGTGAGGAGCTATAAATAGGAGCAAAATTAGCACTACCGGCACTATAAACAATAACAAACAATAGAAATAAATGACAATGTGAATTAAATGTTTTTTTATAATTTTTTTGCAACACTGGCCCATTTACATGATTATTTTCGAAATTCTTTTAAATATAATGTCCAAATAATTAGCGAATGCCTAATATATATATATATAGGATATATGCGATTTAATCCTTATAAGATTAATTTACTTTGAGATGGTCACATTAGGCATATATTTTGAATCGGATTTTCGTAAAAATGTTTATACAAATCTAATTAATATAATATTTATTACCAGAAACATTGATTTATATTGCGTTTGAATAGATGGTGTTAGGAACTAATTTTATTAAATTTTTCTTTGGCATTTCTCTTGCATATATCAGTGATATTTCTCGATTCTCAAAACCGAAACTGATACCAAGAAATCGATTTTCAATTCCCGATACTGATACCTTGGTTTAAAAATAAAAGGCTTTAAAACAAAAAATATATCCAAATTATAGATAAAAAACAAAAATAATTCAAGAAATAAAGTAATTACTAAAAAGTACATTTATTAGCTACAACAGATAATATGTTCTTATTGAAGAAGGTAAACATTCCAAAGAATCTGGGTGTCATTTATTGGTTAAGGATTCGAAAATGTTACTAAAACGTTTTAAGGCCATCGCAAAAAACTGACAGATCAGAGCGCAGCGCAGCGAAGCGGATTCTCTGTCATGATAGGTCAAGTTGGTTAGGTAGAGGTAACGCACACTATTTCGGCACGGAGCGGAGCGCATTTGTCTATGTAACCAAGTTTGTTGGAAAATCCGCTGCGCTGCGTTCCGATCCGAAGTAGTGTGCGCTGGTCTTTAAGTATTTCAAATTCACTGATATTTTTCTGTATTTTTATTAATAGTATGTTCGAATTCGACAGAAGGAAAAAAATTTATTTTCTGTTACTTCGGGCATGACATGACTTCGAGGTCGAAAGACCCTCTTCGGGCATATCCAGGCTTGAAGTGGGTACCCTTAATTGCGGAAAAAAACTGGCGGTTGAGCGAAAATTCCGGCCAAATCTCTTGCTTTCACAACCGTTGGCCCAGAAACAGTACAACCTTACCTAAGTACTGAATCTAAGACCCTTCAGGGGCAGTAGTGGAACAGGTTTTTTTTTTTTCTTGGAGACCAATAAGAACATGTAATATAATGAAAATTTATTATAGAACGTGTTGTCCGCCAAGTATGACAAAGATATATAAATAAATGGTACTTATATCAGGCTAAATACGAGTATGTTTCTCGTATGTTTCTTCGTTTCGATATTGTTATCTTATTTCAAATTGATATTGTTGCAGATTCTTTTTCCAAATCGAAAATCGACATCTGGAATCGGTATATCCCTAGTATATATAAACTAAGTTATTAATATATTTACTCATATTTTGTGCTTTTGTATTGCATAAAAAATTATTCATTTGTAGAAGAGATTGTAAACTTTTTTTATGATATACATATTTCAGATAATTCTTTACACCAGATTCTATCATAATTATCACCAATCTCCGGTACCAGACGGAATGAAGCACTTCTAAAATTATCTTCTAACAAGACTTTGAAGTAGTGCCTCCCTAATCTGGTAAAGTTGGAATCAAGTCCCAGTGGTTTGGGGGAGACTACAACCGATTAGCTAGCTGGGGTCCTGTAATCGTTGGGGCGTTCTCCCCTACGCTCCCTTTGTTGTCCTAACACCACTCAACTGTTTACTGACTTGTTAGCGAATTTATTATTTCCGATATAACAAGAGAGCAACTAGGGGAAGATTACAACCATTTATCAATAGGAGATTCAAACCGATAAAATTGACAAAAAGTACTAATAAGTAATTTTCTAAAGAGTTTATAAAACAATGCAATCAATTAAAAAAAATATTCGGTAGAACAAGAATATAAAATTAAAATAGTTGGATGATATTTTTTTTTTGTTAAATTAATACACTGTAATTTACTACCTATAAAGAAATACATTCAATATATGTAAGGGAGAATACACACACACACACACACAAAGATAATGGCATGTCAAAGATTTGTGAAGTAATTACCGATTTATTTGTAAAATCTATTTCTTGATAAAACCTATCGAAATAGAGTTCCTCCTAACTCAATCAATCAATGAATAACATTATCAGATAAAAATAGAAACCATTCTGTGTGATGTTGCAGAGTAAAATAAATAAATGGCAGACCTCCACTCTTCAACTAGATCAGGTATGTATGTGTACGAGCCTGAAGGATAATCGGTTTGGTTTGCTTTGAAAGTTGAAGTAGAGAAGGCGCAGATTGAGACGGTGAGACGGTACGCTACTAACATTTTACGAAAGTTGACCTGAAACGCTGTTCTATAAACGTTGTACAACCTATATTTTTATGGGAACTAGTTAAATATTATTTCATGTTTTAAAAAGGTGTTTTCTTATTATACCTCCAACCATCCCGATCCTCTGGCCCATTCATTATCCAGTTACACACATCCTTATAACCCACTTCGCAAGTTAAAACGGCAGTGGCCTCGAAAGGTATTGTAAATATTTTGTTGGAGTTCTGGCAACGGCCAACTTCCCCACTCAAGTCTTGAGCGAATGTGCCATTCCGCTCTCCCTCAGAATCCACCAGATTTTGAGATCAGTGACAAAGCTGACAGAGCAGCGATAGGATCTCTTATATCGGACTCCTCCCATAAGCAGAAGGACAAGCTTGGTTCACTGTTCCCCGATATGTTTGTGTATATTTTGTTATTGTATTTAAATTTGTTTTTATTTATTTCGGTTTATTATTAATTCAATATCATTTATAATTAATAGCCGAATCTGGCTAACTATGGACCGCAAAGACTCAAGACTTCTTGACTTTTCTTCTCTTCTCCTGGAACTTCTTCATACATTCGCTTCTGCTTTTCCTCTCATACTCGGAAAAGATCCGCTTGGGTCTCCTGTTGGATGGTTTCTCCGGAAAAGATTGTATATAGTCAATTCTACTCCTGAACTCTTTTCTGGTGTGGACTTCCTTGGCATTTTTATATTATTATTATTGTTATTTTATTTTAAAATGCTTTATATTCATAAGTTTTATTTTATTTTATTTGTTTTCTTTGTATTGTTTTCTTTATTGTATTCTATTTTTTTTGTTTTATTTGTTTTGCCGTTGTTGTTTTATTTGTATTGCCTTAAAGATAGGCAAATAGTATTATAAAACTCTTCTCCTCTCTTCTAAATATTTCATATTTTAAGAGAAACTAGTGATTGCTGACTTAATATCCTTTGGTACTTAAGTTGTAATCAACAGACCGGACCCACTCCGCCTTAGATAAGAATCTATAGAGGACGAATCAGGTGTCAGGTAATAGACACTTCTCCCTCCGTCAGACATTTATGGCGCCCATAAAGAAGTGAAGCCTGTCTCCAGGTAGAACTAATTCCATTTTTTTTTCCTGTGTATACTTTTTTTGCTGATCGTAATTAGTAGATGCACCTTTTGTTCCTACAGTGGCCAATGGAATGGAATAATTTACAGCTTCCTCACTTTATTAAGTTCTATTTCATATCGTGACGCTGAATAAACGCCGAGAAAAAGGAGTAGGATATGGAGGAAGGATTTGAAATGAACCTTTAATCACTATTATAGAGTTTGTAAATTTTAATAAGAGTGAAAAGAGAACAAAATCATTTAAATGGCCCACACGTTCTTAATAAACTGTAGCAATGATTACAAATGATTTAATCCTCAGATTGTCGTAATGTTTTAGAAAAAGAAATATAATGGAATATGAGACCGTGGTTGCTGAGCTTACTAAGCAGCGTGTTGAAATGAGTTAGTTTGAATCCGACTTGGGAGAGTTGAAATTCATATCTTGATGGACTTAAGAATAAGCCTTAACGTTCAAAATCTGGCTAGAAAACATTGGTAACCAGTAGGATCCTGACCTGCCGGATACTTATAAACATATAAGGTAGAAATTTTGGTTTTTCATCTTTTATTGATATTTACAACTTTATAGATCATATACCTCTAAAAGAATTTGTAGGTTAATGAATACAGTAACATGTCAATAACTTGTTAAGCAACCACTCTTTGGTGACATTTTAATAAAAGTTCTATATTGGAAAGTCTCGGAGCTATCTTCTTGTCAGACACTTCGGAGGTTTATCGGAAATATAATGTGAAGCAAGTTGAGACACTCATGGATTTGTGTGGTTATGGAGTTTACTATGAAAGGATAGGTATCTCGTTTGAGCCAAATCAGATACATATGGATAAGTTTATTTTTGACAAAGTAAGGAGAATTTACAATTTTTCGAAGGATTTTGGATTGCAAGGATTGGATACGAGAAGAATTAGGTTTGGTTGACCCCCAAAGCTCAACTCCATATGTCCAAATAGGTTTGTAAATGATTCTTTTGTAGTAATCGGAAGGTTTGAACGTTTCTCCTGTAAATATTGAAAAAGTCGAAAACGACGAGCAGTTTCCTGTCGTTATAGTCTTTATGCGGATTCCAAGTTAAACGTTTGTTCAGTTCGAGTTCTAGATAGCGGATCTGTTCAACAGGGATCAGTGAAATATTACAAGCAAAAATTAAAAATTACAAACCAATCTTCGAGTTTATGTAAAAAAAAACATGCTTACACTAATGTATTTCTACATATTTTCGAAAGATTGATAATTGAGGAGGTGGATCAGTAAATTATGTATAAAGAAAGCGAAAGAAGGAGTATTGCTAGTTGAAATGGGTATGGAATTCTAATAAAGGAAGCAGTTAGATGTAATGGGATAATCAATGGGCTGAGATCTGGTATCCACAAAATGAAAGGAAGAACTAGGGGATGTAGTAAATGTATGAAGGTTATTTGAACTTGGAATAGAAAGGTTCCAAGTAAGTATTGCCGTCGAAAACAGCCACATTTCGAGCACTCTAGACAGTCCTCCACATATTAAGTATCCATAATCGAGGCGAGGAAGGATGAGGGAGGTCGCTAAGAATTGACAGGTATTGCGAGGGATAGATTCACGGAATCAACATTGCGAGGAATCATTCACCTCAGTTGTTTGAGGATTGAGATGGTTTTTCGGGAAATTTGGGAAATATGGTTATTCCAAGACAGATGTTTAACGACAAATTTTCCGAGATTTTTTATAGAGCTTTTTGGACTGGAGAGGAATGTTATTGAGATAAAGCGGTGGATAATAAGAAAGGAATATTGCTATCACAATTATTATATTAATAAAAATGTAATGAAGTTTCACCTCCGATCGGTAAAGTTAAGTAATATCACAATAACTTGGATAATGGAGTAAGCATATTGTACTAAATGTATTCAGGAAGAGGTCCTACAAGAGAGTGTAATATATTTTGCATGCGAAGCGGGTGGAGGCTAATATTAAAAAATCGCTAAGCGACCGGGGACGGGATAACATGCTAAGGAGCTGTTATGTTAATTTGGAGTGGGGGGCGCCTCCTGCGGAGAATTGCCAAGGCCCCATCTCCTTAATTTAATGTTTACCCTCTAAGGGCTTAGAATTGGGGGGAGGATAAGCTGACATAAAAAACTAAAGAAAGTTCCCTCGCGGTGCACCCTCCAGTTATTGCGATTCACCCTAGGAAAGAAAGAAAACCATTAGCTACCTCACCCCAGCCTTCAAACTTTAATGATTCACCAATAGTCTCATCTAGTTAAGGATAATGTTTTATCGTTGTACTCCCTAGAAATGAGTATAACATTACTTGAATTGTAAAACTCCTTGCGATTTCCATAGCGACAATATTTTTTAGTATGATCTCATCTTCGGAAGGGGAAGACAAAATGGAAGCGTGATTCTTGTTGACGTGGGCTTGTGCTGTGTTGTAAGAGGAGTATGGATCACGAGTTGTGAGGATTGATCAGAGAACTGTCATGAAATTTTTCAAAAATGATTTTAATGGAAAAGAATCTTATATAGCCCAGTCGATTTATGTATCGAAGTTTGCAAAAGCGCATGTATATATTTTTTTTAAATAAGTTGTTAGGACCTATGAGGGTTGTTAAAAAGTCAACTGAACATACCAAAATCGTAATGTTTGGCCAAAACATACACATCTAGCGTGCTGGCCTAGATATTTAATGGGATTTGATCAAAGTGAGTTCTAAATATAAGGAGTCCTTCAATGATATCCAATATGTACAATGACAATCCTTTATAAAATACTCAAAGCTCCTGGAAAATTCTTAAAATACCATCAGTTGTACAATATCCAAATATTATATATCTCTTCTAAAAACAACATAACCTCACAAACCAACCAGTTCTAACCTCATCCCAATACTCCAGCCTTTAATACTTCAGAGCGTCCCAAAAGTAGATCAACTCTTTGATCAACATAACTACCATGTAGTATTAAAGTCAAACTACGCATTTCATAACATTTTATAAATCTGAATTCAACCTCTCAAAATGTGGGTACTCTTAATTAGGGAAAAACCTGGCGGCTGAGCGCGAATTTTCGCCATATCACCTGTTTTCATAACCTTTGGATCAGAAACAGTACAGCCTTACCTAAGTACTGAACCTAAGACCCTTCCTGGATTGTAAGATGTACAGGTCTTTATAAATTTAAATACATTGAGAGATATTCTAAAATCTACAATTAATGAATTTTCTTCAAACATAATAGTGATAATAACCACCTTGAGATGGGTTATATTAGTTTACGTGTTGATTTTACAGACCAACAGTGTATTTTTATTTATTTATTTTTTTATCTCTTCAAGACGCCCTGTATGCATCCATCAATATCCCTCATGTTTCTCAAATTAAATATGCAATGCATTCCCACTTAGGCAAGACACGAAATTTTTTTTATGCTTGAGCGGTCATTGTTTTAAAAAGGAATTCCTTAAATTAAAATTTGCGTTTGTTATACTAGATCATAGATTCCAGTTGTGATGGCTTTGTTGCGTTTGAATGTAGAGGCCAATTCATTTAATATTGAAATAGGCACACTTTATAAACGAATAAAAGATTATTGTATCGTTACATAATCATGATATACAACTTGCAATAATCGATAATGCTCAGGTTATATGATTCAATCTACTGCCCCGAGACTTATTATTTGTATGAATTCAGCTTTGGTGTATTAGAAGGCCCATCTCATCGAAAATTCGATTAGAATTTTCGGTTGCTGAATGGATCTTTCTCCTCACAAATTTCGGCTGAATGAGCCCTTTGAGTGTGTAAGGAGTGGAAAGAATTTGGAAGTTCAATCAAGGATATTAGAAATCTGAAATCGGGCCCTCATAAAGGCGAACTCAGAACATCCACAGACTTTTCGATATACCGTTAAATTAGTCCTCTTTAACGTTATCTGGGATTGCCATTAACTTTTGCTGACTGACGATTTGAATCGGTAATATATTGAATTTTTAGTAATGATATTTTATTATATCCCACTATTCCATCCAATATAGGAAGGTTCTATGATCGCATGAGCGTGAGATTAGACGCTGTATATAAGCATGCCGAATTAAACTGTTTGCTATCGGATCAATGTATGTTTGGAGAGGATATGTTATGGTAGAAAACACTCGGAGCAAAGAGGAGGTCGTTACCTTCAGACTTCTTAAAGGTAAAATATTACCTTTTAAGACTTGGGACCTCAATCATGAGCTTCCCGCCTTCGAAGCAAACGGTAAAATTTTACTGCCTCTTTTATCTGTAGCCGATAGGGGCCTTCGCCCGCGCTCACTGCGGAAACTTGTGCCCTATCCTCCTGCCGGGACCTTACTAATATAATAACTGTCTCCCTCCCACCCTCTCATCCTCTTCGAGGGCGCTTATTAAAACCTATCAAATTTAACATATGCAAGTAATTTGAAAATAAATAAACTACTTTCCTACTCTTAAATATTATTGATGTTTTACATTGGATTCAACGCCTTTACGTACATCAACTAGAGCTTTTAATGTGCTATAATAAACAAAACAAAAAAATAAATAAAAAGGTGGGTTATTGTTTATTGAGAGCTGATGTTTCAACCAATCTTCTAGGCTTTTTAGAAATAGTAAAAATAAGGTTATCAAAACATAATAAAAAAAAAAAAAAAAGTCCATTAGATGGCTAAGTGAGTTGGAGCGAAGGTCACTGAGCGCCTAGTACGGATGGTCGTGGGTTAGATTCCCGCCTAAGCTTATTCAAATTTATTTCATTGTGGACTCATCTTGATCTCTCAACTCTAGTAAATTGTAGGATAACTGGACATCCGTGCCATAGTACATAAGGACGTCTATCCCAAAAACAACAAACAGAACGAAAAGAAAAATAGTAATATAAATCTATTACGAAATACAATAGAATCTCACTAATTCTAAGGAACCAAGGGTTAGAGCGGAACCGCCAAACGATCGGATTAACCGGAGGTTTCAAAGAAATATGTTTTCATAGTTAAAAGTGTATTATAATATTAATATAACATAATATTAAAAGTTATATATTAACATTTTAAATGACCAAAGGAAATAGAAACGCACGTAATCTACCTATTTATATGATTTATATAAACGTATTGACCGTAGTAACACTATTCTGTGTTTTGTTGATAGCATACTAATTCACTTTTAAAATTGTTCATAATGAAAGATGCTCTAAACGTCGTTTACTAAATTTAGTTTACTTTAATTTTGACTATAAAAGGGTTTTCTTTAAAACAACCTTGCAGCAGATATTTTGGTGAAACCTTGAAAAGGTAGAAAGTTTTGAAAATTATGAAATCAGCACTAAACATGAATAAAAACATTACATTTCTTTGGGTTTCTAGTCACACCAATATAGAAGGGAATGAATTGGCAGATATAAGCATGAACCATCATCCCTTTTCCAAATACTAATGTCACTCTCTACGACTATCATAAATATATATTTAATCTGTGCAGAGAAGCATGAATTAACATCTGGGCAAAAGCACCTGATACCAAATAAATTAAAAGGATTTATGAAAGCTTTCTTCCGGCGACACCTCTCCCAATAAACAGGAGAGAACAAACAGTAATCACGCGACTTAGAATTGGATACAGTAAGTTGACTCATCGGCACCTGCTTGAAAGCAATCCTCCACCAAAATGCAGCACTTGTAACTGCCTGCTGACAACAAAGCACTTTATCAATGATTGCACCCGACTTTTACCTTGCAGGACTTCGTTGCATCTCCAAGGATACTGCAAGGCTTTAAAACCCGAAAACTGGAACACACTGTTTACCCTCCTCAAAGAAAACAACTTGTATCGACTAGTTTGAAGTCTAATGACAAATGTTATGTAATGGCACCTCTAGCCTGAGTTGTTGTACACGGCGCCTAAAATAGAAATCAAATAAAGTAATACCCTGAATATATCATTGCATAGAAATGTTGTAGCCAGCTATTTATATGATTTATATAAACGTATTGACCTTAGTAACACTATTCTGTGTTTTGTTGATAGCAAACTAAGTCACTTTTAAATCGTTCATAATGAATGATGATCTAAACGTCGTTTACTAAATTTAGTTTACTTTAATTTTGACTATAAAAAGGTTTTCTTTAAACCAACCTTGCAGCAGATATTTTGGTGAAACCTTGAAAAGGTAGAAAGTTTTGAAGCTTTGGTGCTACCAATAGCGAGTGACGACGTTTCATAGTCCAAAACTTGGATTTTACCATACCAGCACAACAAAAACAAGATATGAATAAATCAAAACTACCCAACCTTTTATACACCAAATTGTACTATTTAACGGAGGCGGATCAGCCAGATTTTACTGTAATCATATATATTTCGGAATCAATACAAGCAAATATAATACGGGAGTAACTATTCCAAAACTCGATTTTCGATTCCATTGATTCTAGAGAAAAGTATCAATGATCAACACTTAGCTCATAAGATCTTTATATTTTTATCTTTAAGAAAGGGTGTCAGGTCGTAAGGCAACAACAAATCAATCCAAATCTGTGCATATTCTGAAGAGGATATATAATACTCTTTATAAGTCTGAAATTTTAATTATATTTATGTGCACTAGCCGTATAATGGCCGAGATTAGGAGAGATGTGGGGGAGCACATTAAACTCCCACACTGCTATTAGAGAGTTTTGCATGGAGATCTAAAGGACCGACGGGTAACTCGGTAGCGGTCACTTGTTCATTAATTACCTATTCTTCAATTTATACCGCTCAACCTAATTCGGTATAATCTGTAGTCGTTAAAAGTCTCTCTAATAGGGTCGAGTCGGCCCTTTGATGCGACCGATTTGAGACCAAATTGAGCGATGAAAATTACTTTAATTATTTCACAATCAGGTTTCATTACATTCAGGATGCGCTGTAGTAAAAAGGATTCATTAATAACGGGGTCGTTGTAAATGACGTACTAATGAAGGGAAGAGACCACGTACCTTTTGGAACGCAGAGTTGGAGGAGATTGCCCATCTCCAGGAGGGTGGAAGGAGCAATTAATCCAGGCGGTTTTGTAATTGTTGATAAAGATCCCTCAATGGCACTTCTTAGCCCACGGGTCAGCGGCGGGCAAAAAGGGGATTGGATCTAAGGATAACGGCGAGAGATAGCCAGCTAATCTTGAGTATTATTCTAGCCTCTTATCTTACAGGTTTACGATAATTATACAGATACTCTTGGTAACGCAACATACACCATGTTTTTTTAAACTAAAAATTTACTAAATTGTTTTGCCATTTCCTTCTTGTAATTTATGATGTTTACGTTGTGAAATGACCTTTCAAGTTTGTTAGTTTATCAATAGCACCCATTTCAGACAATAAACAGAAAAATAAAACAGCCTACACAGGGTATTAATGACGATCCTGGGCATCATTTGTTACCAAAATTCCATATAAACTGTGGCTATATTTCTCTACTACTATTTCAATAAGCTTCTTAAAATGAAAATCAAATTATCTTTAGGTGGAAAAATAAGAAATAACAAGTTTCTAATTTCGTTCCAAACTTTGTTTGCATTTCCTTCAAAAAATATTACACATTTTAGGAACATGCAAAACTGAAAAAAAAACATCCACTATGATATACATATACCATGATAATTATTAAAATTAGTAATTTAATTCACTCATTAATTAGAATACACACAATAACAAACCTCTTCTTTCATACACAGCACCGATCTTCTTTTGACTGCATCTATTGCTCGACGATGCACATCATGTTTTAGGGATTATTTATTTAATGATTGTATATATAGTATGAATGCATGAAGGGTAAGGCGTATTGTAATATTTTCCCCTTAAAAGCTGTGTTCTTTCAGTAAACAGATTAGTAAGTGCTCATTGCAGAGCTGAGATTGTAACCCAGTCTCAACAATAATTAATTTTTATAATGATCTGATGTAATCAAAGGATCAGTATCTGTTTGATGAAGATTTAAGATCAGGAAAATGAAAATGAACGTATATTTGGATTGTGTACTACAGTACTAATGTGAGCACTAGAGCGGATTCACCATGTTGAAGATTAAAAGAGAAACAGCTTACTCTTAACGAATTTAGAACCCTCCAATTGAGGAAACGACAGCGGCCATATTTCATGTTAAATTCACGGATCGAGGGTAGAAAGAAAAACAACGGAATATTAGAAAAGGGTAAGCCGGTGACCCGAGACACTGTCAGCGTTTTATTTATGCCCGTTTAAATAATTAGAGTGAAGTTGGCTAATCCTCGCTACCAGGGATTTGCGGCAAGACAAGGGCTGCTTTTTTTTCCTTGTTTTTTTTTTTTATACCGACCACAAATGTGAAATTTTAAGCCGCAGGCAGCCATTTGTCATGCCGACGCTGACGAGCCGCGAGCTGGAAGTCGGCATTTTTTTTTTTATTTTATTCTGGCCTTTTTTAGCCTCGTTCCTTTTTTCGTTGTGGGGATTAGTGGCGGCCTCCTAATCCCACCATCAACCCCCGGCATTAGAATAAAGTCAATACACGGGACGGGGTAGGCAATTTGTGTTGTATATAAAACAGCTGGCTCCTCCTTAATAACCTCAAGGGCCGCCATTTTAGAACAGTGTGGGAGGGGTGCCCCCCCCCTCTAACGTCCTATCACAATTTCCGCCGACTCAAGTGAAATCCGTCACACCTTTGCTGAGTGGTGAAATCCCTCTGCCCCATGGAGGAACCTACCTAATGAGCGGAGTCAAGTCTTCATCTGTTGGTTTCTAAAAGACTCATTGCTTTTCGAAGTTCTCATAAAATTTAGATATATCAGGTCGTTTCGAAAGTCCTGTCGTTCTTTGAGTAATTAAAAAATTCTATGACCCAATAACTTTATTTATTAAAATAATCTCAACTACTACTAATAACTTCATCCCACCGTGAAGCAAGATTACAAAAACAGTTTTTAAACAATGATTGATCTTTGCTGGTAAAAATTTATATAATTCCAATTCTAGGCTATAATGGTTATCAAATCATTCTGGGTGGGTGAAAAGTCGGGAGAATATGGTGGATGGGTAAATGTTCGAGAATCTATTAGTCGAGTAGCTAAAGAAAAGGTGTTGTTAATCAAATAATCTTTTCCACCTCTGATAACTTTTGAGGGACCCATTTTTCTATTATCCCCTCACTTCGATTTAGGTATCTCCAGGGTGTTGCTTATGAAATAAATAACTGATTACCGATTTTCGCACGTTAGAAGGTCGGTAGAATTAATTCTCGAATTTCGTGTTCGTCTATTTGCCTCAATGAAAGCGGTATCGGTTTTCATCAAGCCAAGTTAAAATTCATAATATGAATATATTAAAATAGTGAGTGTTGAAATTCAAATTCGTTCAATTTTATTATATTAATGAGGCATATAAAAAAAAAAATGACTGTTTTATCATATTCCAGAGTTCAAAGGTCTGTAAATATTTTAATGCTATTTATTATTTACCAATACTTAATAATCCCTTTAGGGCATTCTCTAAGGTTGTTTACTGACACTGTTCAAAAAAAAAAGCCTCAGCTCAGTTATTTATTTAAAAAAAAGTAACATAACAGTGTCTTAAGAAATTCTCGTAATTTTAAGAATTACTGGAAAAAAAATTCACAGCCGCTGAAGCAACTCGTGAAATTATTAATATGAAGGGGAAGGTGTCCTTAAAGAGCGCACGGAAAAAATTGGTTTGAAAAATTTAGAAGTGGATACGACGCTGGAAAGGAAGAAGGGATCCGAGCGGCCATTAATAGATATTGATGAGGTTTTGAAGGAAGCTGTTGAGTCAAATCCGTCCACAAGTACTCGCGAACTTGCCAGGGAGTGTGGTGTGTCGAAAGATACTGTTATTCACCATCTTCTCTCCATGGGGAAGGTGAAAAAGGCCTGTAGACTGGTCCCTCACTAACATACTCCTCAACAATCAGCTAAGAGGCTAGAAATTTGTGAAGATTTATTGGAAAACCCTTCTGATATGAGATGTTATCGGAGGATTGTTACCTGTGATGAAAAGTGGGTTTACTGGCGAAATCCGAATACCCTTAAGCAATGGCTAGATCGCGGTCAAACTGCTTTACTAGTTGCTGCAAGAGGGATATTTTTTTTTTCTTTTATTAATAGAAATTTACAGCTATGTTTAAAAAAACACATCTTGTAAATGTGCGGTATATACAATATATAATGACATGAATATAGCTTGTAGAGGAACTACCCATTGGTAGTACACTTATGAATATATATACAAAAGAAGATCACGAGGCCATCTTCTTTTCAGACGCCTAGGAGGATTGCCAGGAATGGAATGGGTAGCAAGTTGTGCAACAAGTGGATTAGGATTGGCAGTGAGTTTATTATGAAAGGAAAGGTATCTGGTTCGTGCCAAACCAGCAACATATGGGATATTAAGTTCATCGTGGATCAATTCATTTGTGACAAAGTAAGAAGCATCTAGGATTTTTCTAAGGATTTTGGATTGGAGTGATTGGATGCGGGAAGAATTCGATGGTTTGGTGGATCACCATAACTCTATTCCGTAAGTCCAAATAGGTCTGATAATCGTCATATAGATGAGTTTTTTCGTAGTGTATCGACAGATTTGAACGTTTGTCAAGTAGGTGTTGTAGTAGTCGAAATCGACGTGCAGCTTCTTGTCTTTTCAATCTTGTATGAGGGTTCCAGGTAAGTCTCTTGTCCAGATAAAATCCAAGGTATCTTATATGTTCTACATTATTTAATGGTACTCCATTAAAGGACACAGGAAGACAGGATGAGGTAGGTTTTCGACGTATGGTAAAGGTTATTTGCTGGGATTTATCTTAACTCTCCAGTTATGACACCATTCTTCAAGGGAAATGATATGTGACTGGAGTGTCTGGGATGCAGCAAATGGATCATCATTGACTGATATCACGCTTGTGTCATCAGCATAGGTTGTGAGGATAGTATTAGGATGAGTTGGGATATCAGCTGTATATACGGTATAAAGGATGGGACCGGGGATACTACCTTAAGGAATACCAACAGTCTGAGGAAAAGTGGGTGAGTATGTAGAATTATGGTTAATTTTAAATACTGTATCAGAAAGATAGGATCGGAGGATGAGAAAATATGTAGAAGGAAGGAATTGGTGAAGTTTATGAAGCAGACCTGGATGCCATACTCGGTCAAAAGCCTGTTCAACGTCAAGAAAGACACCCGTGCAGTACATCTTGCACCCCAGTGCAGATGAGATAACGTCCACGATGGCATTGTTGGATAGTGGAATGAGACTGGCGAAATCCATACTGGTGATCAGGAATAATGTGATTGGAATCAAGGATGGGATAAAGGTGTTTCAAAAGGAGCTTTTCAAGGATTTTGCCAATGATAGGTAGGAGAGAAATGGGTCGGTGCGAGGAAGGATTTTCTGGCTTTTTTTAGGTTTGGGGATCATTTTTATTATTGATGATTTCCAGGAATCGGGAAAATATGTTGTACGCAGGACAGCATTATAAACGTAAGATAGGAATAATACTGCTTTCCTTAGAAGGTATTTGAGGATTCTTGAAGTGATAAGGTCGTATCCAGGAGCTTTGTTGGAGGGCAATTTACGAATGATGGCTATTATTTCTGAAGGGTGGAAGGCTTCATTCATTTGGAGAGGAATGGTCAGTTCTGCTTCAATAAATTCTACATGGTTAGGATTTAGGATACCTGGATGAGGTTTAAAAATATTGTGTAAGTGTTCACCAAATACCTGCATTTCTCTAAATCAGATTTGGTCCAGGTTTAAGCTGAAGTAAGGAGAGGGTGATTGAAGGTTTTGAATTTTAAAAGTCTTTTGGTAGTGTTCCATAATGATTTATCGGAAACAGTTAGTTGTTCAGTTTGTTTTTGTAAATTTTTAAACTTTAGTTTTTTAAGTTCTGATATATGTTTATTTGGAACATATTTTTCTTGAGTCAACCGTTTTCGAAATATTATCGAAAAAACAAAAAAATTGAACTTATCCCCTCCCCTCACCGTTAGCTCACCCACAGTGGTGTGGACTTTTAGTATGTTTACCTTCTAACTACTCATTGACTGGACTATATAAGAATAATATTATTTTATTTGTGAATCCATGCATATTGGTGGGGATATAAACATCTGATAAATACTACAGGGGCGAATGGACATGGATGGACAATTGAATGACCATCCCTTCGTTCACACCCTCAAAGAAAAATTGAAACCCAAATGAATGTGTGACTTCTTATTCATATATCGATTGGATAGAAGTTAAAAACATTTTAAAAAACAATTATTCGGCAGAGATTGAGCATCGAGATTTTAAACACCGGCGTCCAAAATATCCATAACAGAGCAATGAATAAAATTCCGCTTCTGGTTATAAACTGTCCATAGCAAACCCTCTCAGAATATAAAGTAAACCCCCGAAAAAATAAAAGCAGAGGTTGCCTGAAACTACTAACTTGACATCCAAGAGTTACTGTGACCTGGGGTATCTCAGGTATTGATTTTATTTCGAAAATGTCAGAGTTAACAATTGAAATGTAAAAAAATGAAAAAGAAGAAGATGATAAAGTGAAAAAAGTGTGTTTACTCACTCTCTCTCACACACAAGCACACATATATGTATATATATATATATATATATATATATATATATATATATATATATATATATATATATATATATATATATATGTGTGTGTGTATATATATATATATATATATATATAAATATGGATATATTAGGGTGGAATACCATGAAGGTGCATAGCTGTATGCTAGGCGGCGGGAGGTGTGTCAGCTGCCCTGCCTCCAATTATCCTTGCCCCCGTCACGCATTTAAATGTCACATTAAGCCGTCATAAAGGCGATAATTCGATTAGGTTCCGCCTGACGAACACTGACACCAGGAAGTCGTATTTTCCAAAAAATTTCACACAAAAAAAAATTAAGACATAACTCACTGGATGTGTACACTCTGACCAGGGGATTAGTAACGGTTACGAAATTAGTGTGCCACCTTACACTGTTACGCTAATTAAATATTTATTAGGGTGTATAATAAGTATAACTGATGAATGGTAGAGTGAAAAATACTAAAAGAGTACGTTTTATTGTTAAATAAATGAGATACATATACTTTTATAGTAAACAACGTGACGTTTTCGAATACTTCATCATTTACTAGTCAAAGCTTTAGGGCTCCACTAAACCTTTCAATTCTCATATCCTTCCATTAAAATCAAAATTGTAAAATATTCACAACTAAAATATTCAATGCTCCTTACTATTCCAGAAGTAGACTTATCCACAATATCTTAATATTCCACATGTTACTGATTTGGCTTAAACTAAATACCTTCCTTTTCACTGTAAACTCCTTAATGATCCAAATCCACTAGCCTCACAACTTGCTTCTCATTCTATTCCCGATAACCCTCTGAGATATCTAAAAAGGTGATGATGACCTTTTAATATAGAACTTTTATTACAGTGCCACCAATGGATGGTGGCTTATCAGAAAAAAATAAATAAAATTTTACTTATGATTAATACAGTTTTTAACATTTTATTAATTTATATTTTTTTAGTTGATAGAAACACTGTATTTAGTAGTCTATTACAAAAGTCCTTGAGCATAAATATAGCTTTATTTCAGATTACATATTTTAAACTTTATTCAAAACTTCTCTTAAAAGTAAAGTCCATAGTTTTGAATTACATTCATCCATCTTTTTACTATTTACTATTAGTTACTATTTGGATTTGATACCAGTACCACTAATTTTTTGTAAGACAAAGAACTCTTAACATCCAATTTTTAAATCCTCGCAATTATTTAATATCCAACCTTTTAAAAAATGAGCCATTGATTTAAACTAACCATAATGGCTGGAATTTTGGATATCTCTAATATTCGTAGAGTGCGGCAGAACGTTTACTCCTTGCAGTTCCGGATTTTTCCAATATCACACAAGAACGATGTTGCTAAATGGCTTTGTTTTTGGTACTCAATACAGCATAAATCGTCTAGCTGTTCACAGTAAAGATCGCTGTCCTATCATCAGGAACAAGTCCAGATAAGATGCCTTCGAAGTCCCACCAAACAAAAAACATCACTTATTTCGCAAACAGATTAAAAAAAAACTTAATTGCAGTAGCATTTCGATGGATAACTGAAACGTTCTATAGAGCACAAATTTCTTCGGCTGCTGCCTTTTTCTTTTGACATTTCGCAAAATAGCTCCATAATCTCACAATAGTCACAAGGAATAAGGATGGTTATGGGAGTTGGAACTAAGATTTGTGTTCATTCACAAGGGTTTTTGTAACAACCTGATATCATATTAGTTTATTGTGCCTACGATTCGGCTTACTTTGCAAACCTCCTTCAAGGCTATAAATTTTAAGGGGGAGAAAAATAAATGAATTGAATAAAAAAAAAAATTGCAAAGGTTAATTTGTAAAAGTCAAACAATGAGGAAACATAAGTAGGCATAAACTGTGTTAAAAGTATAAAGACTGTTTAAGTTATAGAAATATTAAGAAACAAAAATCGAGAATAAATAAGGACTAGACGCCAATAATAATAATTTTTCCTTGTACATATTTATATAATTTCATCACATTGTTTATATTATTTTTTCAAACTGTTATATTATTATCAGGCTTGATATTCTGAGATATTTTCTCTTTTAATACATCTTCATGTTAAAGGTTATAACCTTATTTATTTGTTATTTACAATGGTGTTATTAATATTATCATCTTGTCATTTGTTAAATCCTTATATTTTATTCTATTACTTATTTCTTACGCTTATTTCTATAACATACCTGCTCATTTCATTTCTTTTCTTAGTTTCTTTTAAGTTGATATAATAGAAGTGTGATACTTTTTTTATAAGTTGTTTATACATACTTATTATATTTTCTTTTTTTTAACTTGGGTTCAGTACATTGCTAAGGATGTACTGTCCCTAGGTCAAGGTTGTGAAAAGAGAAAATTTGGTAGACCCCAGGAGCACATTCCTTAATTTTTGACACTATCCCGACATTTTATGTGTAAATAATTTTACCACAATTCCTTGGTAAAAAAGCAATAATAATAGAGGAGTGTATATCAAAAAAAAAAAAAATTGGATATATTTTATAATAAAAGTAATGAATGTTGTTTCCAAGGATATCTGCCGAATATTTTTTTTTGCAATTTATTTGGTATTAGCTGCAAATTATATTTTGTTTCATTTACATCTCATTGAAGAGAAAATAACCATTATCGACGATGCAATATACAGTTCAAGGTATCTATTTTAAAATAAACTACTTTAATTGGTAAGCTGATCACTTATTATATTCATTACATGCGGGTAAAGTTTCGATGACCAGTTTGAAAAAGATTAAAACTTTAAAGAGGCTTTTAAAAAAATCCTCAAATATCCTTTTGTAGTTTTTGCATATTCTTGTTGCTTTGTATATAGGCTTTGATCTGCCGTGAAGTGAAGTGCGCCCGGACAGTTTTATTATTTTTTGTTGTTAAGAAAGCGTCAAAATGACCAATGTCCAATACCCCAAAGGAGACGAATATTGAAAGCCATCCATCTGATGATGAGCAATATCGCCTCTAATTTCAGCAATAATATAATGATAGTACGGGCTGATCTAAGTAGGCAAAAACCTACCATTTTAGCTTAATTACAAAAAAAATAAAAAAATATATTTACTACTTATCTTCTTCATTAACTCAAGCACATCCTAATGTTGCACGAAACGCATAATTTACGCTGTTATTAAAAACTTGCACCAACAGTTTAAGTTTGCTACCATAGAATTAAAAAAAATCTTGCATTTTTACAATTATCTTGCAATAACTTTTTAAAGGTGCATTTTCAGACCCATGTTTATAGGAACTTTTATGTTCAGCTTGTAATTTTCTATAAGATTTTGAGGATTTGCGAATTTTGTCCACTCTCACACTATGTTCGAAACTCTGAGCGTCGTGGTAGTTAAGTGTTAAGTGTTGAGGCTTTTTTGACAAACTATGTCTCTGATGGTGCTGTTCAGATAAAAAATTTAACGACAGTTTTAAAATCAGAAGCAGTAAATGTAAAATCAATAGATAATAGATAGACACATCGATAATCTTTTCTGTTTTTTTCATAGTCAAAGAGAAATTAGGTTTATTTTTAAATATTGCACTCAGTTTAATTCTTGTTAATATAATTTTGTTCCGATTAAGTATTAATTATAATGAATGCCTACATGAGAATGACCTCAGTATTTTTAAAAATTCCAGCAAACAGCTCATATACCATTTGAATTTTAATAAATATGAGGTTTATGTATCAAACTTAAAATTCTGAAGATTCGATTAAGGTTGATCCCGACTGCTTGAAAATCAAGCACTGCTCCCTATACCATTCAATAAGAGACCACACACGGGTGGGGCATTGCACTGGGATTTTTATTAGAGAACCCCTAAGACGACAAGGAACACCCTTGGAAAAACCAATAACCGCTAACAGCGAAGGAGAAGGATATTGTTGGGGATGTCCGACGACGGGGGAGACCTCAATATGGCGGCACATCACGTAATACAATAGATATCTGCTGAGGGAGACAGTTTGAGGAGGCTCTGCCCCTGAATACTGAGTGGACAAATGTCTTCTTGCCGCTCTAATAGCGGTCGGCTCCTGCAAGAACTCTGCAAGAACATTGTTCCAATATCCCAAGGGGTTTCTTCTTCTTGCTCACCCTTACCATTATCTAAACCTCAAATTGGGCTTATCCTAAGGAATTCGAAGAGATCTTCAAATGAATCAAAAACAAGTAAAATATAACGGTAGTATCATTTAAACCAATAATGCTTCAATCAGCCCAAACTTAATAACAGAAATAATCTAGATCTCTTTTGATTACCAAGTTTTAGAACCCTATAAGTGCAAATGATAAACATAAATTAAGTACCTAATGCATTTACTAACTTAATAGATTAGTTCTAAGTCATTGCTTGCTCAACCTTAACTTCAATAAATCAAAACCTATCTTCACAGACGTTGGTTTTAGCAGTGAGATTAAGAATTCTTGTTAGCGTCAAACACTAACATCAAAAGAACATTTTATTTTAACAGATAGTGTCATTTTTACCGGATCATCGACAGTTGCCATTGCAATTACTCAATCATAGTATTAACCAAATATATAGATCGTTTCCCATTAATTTTTTATTTGTATTTATTTATTTTTATTGGATACATTATAACTCATATTTATTTATTTTTTTCATGTTAGTAGCTAGAAATGAAAAATCGTTAAATATTTATGAAATTTAATTGATCCGTGAAGTGTTGTAGGAAAAAAAACCCATAGGATTGTTGAGGCGCAGATTTCAAAACCGGCCAAGACCAATTTCCAGGGTTTTTTTTTAATAGTTTTATCTACCAGATCATCTTTAGGTGGATGGTTCTCTCCCAAAAGTAGTCAAATCACATTGAAAACAAAAAATAACGCATCTTGCTAATCCAGCCGGACCTTTACCTTTATCGACCAGCTGCGAAAAATTTTCAATAATGGACCTGGCTGGATCAGGAATTCTACGTGCCATTTTTTCTAACAGTTTTTAAGGTTATGCGATTGTTATTGTAGAACTTTTTTTTTTTGCTACTTAAACCCTTTAAAACTTTACTTGTTTCATTCAAGGAATGTTCCTTTACTAAGAAAACCGTAGAAGATTTTAGGGAAAACATTATATAATAATAACACAATGTTAATTTAAAAGAAAATAACTGTGGAAAATACCAATTGAATGTTCGATTGATAATAATTTTATTAGGGTACTATTTATTAGGAGTTATATCAAAATAAAATCAATGGAATGAAGGAAATACATGGATCGTTTTTTTTAAAAAATATTTTCTTGATTTTAACATTAATCCAATCACAACTAATTAAATAATTATTTTTCATAATTTCTCTTATATTTTATCCTATTCTTAATATAAGAATAAAAATTCTTAATATAAATATTCTTGTTTATTAGGACTTATCGCCCTTACGTACTCCAAATAGGGCAGGAAGGACAGGTTATCCTACAGATTATCAACCTATTCTAAGCAGGATGGAAAGGTCAAGCTTCACTTTTTGGGTTCACTACGAAATAAATTTTAACCCACCCAGGTGGGATTCGAATCCACGACCACTAGAAACGAGCAAGCCGAGATCCATGCCCTAACTAGCTCGGCCATCGGTTCCTCAAACTATAAGTTTATCGATGCTAATAAATAACGACTGTGGACTATGGGCTATTGATTTTTGAAATTTCATTTGCTATCGTTTAATTAAAATAGCATCGTCAGCCAAGGGAGTGCAATGAGCTGAAAAAACCGGGCCAAATAAAATTATCCGAGCGATTTCAGGCTACATATAGACACAACAGATATTTATAATAATGTTTCTGAAATAGTGTACTTTTAAATTCATAGGTGACCCTGTCCTCCGTAGAAGCCAGACAAATGACACAAAGGCTTCAGGTTTAATCCGAAAATAACGTGGCCAGTGGGAGCTAACATGTAACGCTATATCCATGTTTTAAATTCAACGAAGGAAGGAACATTTATATATATATTGTGGCCACCCGTCGTGGCTCTGTATAATCCTTGTCACTCCCTCTTCCGCTACGGACCTCTGCTAAATTAGAGCCCGCGAAGATATTTTTCACAGGTGGGGGGGGGGACAATGGCTGTCCCCCGGGGAAGGGAACACGGTGGACAACCACCGCTCCTTGTCCGCTTGGTATTAAAATCATCGTAAAGAAGGATTGTGGGTGGCGACCCCCGTAGCACATCTCGACTACAAAGTAGCTCACAATTTATGTGTCATTTGAACATTAAGCCACTCGGTTCGTGCTGACAAATATTTTATTTATCTACCTCCCTCTGGATTTAGTCTTTTATTTGTTAGTAAGGTGCAGTAGGGCAGCATACAGATGGCCTGTCCACTGTATCATAGAACCTCAGAGGCCCCCACTCAATGGGCTTACAACAGGGACTAAGGCCATTATTAATTTTGTTACTAAACAACTACTTGTTTTATTCATCTAAATAACAGACCTTTTTTTTTTTTTTAGTTTATTTAAAAATTATAATTGTTCAAATTTGATAAAATTGACTTAGCTAATGAAAAAAGGATCCGATATCTCTGCTGCTTCTTGTTTCTTGGTTGTGTTAAGCAGAAAAGAAGGCAGAAAAGACGGGACACTATAAATATTACCATCATACTCTAGTCAGAGTGAAAATGCCTAGATTTAGAACTGTTTATTGCCACCATGGCTAGAATAAGGCCGTAAACTGTAGGATAACCCATCCTACAATGGGTAGGACAATAAATGGTCGATTTGAGCATATGAAATGAAGCGTACAGAGGAAGAACAAGTCATCTTTATAAACCCAGAATTCCAACATAAATACATATTTACAAATGGTTTCTGGGCCAATGCTTCTTCAATCAACGAGGTGAGTAACACGTGTGTTAAACTGGATTATGATAGTGTTGGGATGTTAGTAAAGTATGTATTGTATTTTTACAGTTGATATGTGTTAATATTCAAAAAAAATTTCCCCAAATTGAAGAAATAAGATTAAGAGATTAAAAAATACATATATAGTTCCATTACTAAAATAATTGGTGCAAATTCAAAGAAGCTGGTTTTATATAACGAAGTACTATATTAGAAGGTCCCGAGGTAATCTTCTTTTCAGGCACCTCGGATGGGTTATCTGGAATGGACTGAAAAGCAAGTTGAGATACAAATGGATTTAAATTGTTGAGGAGTTTGATATAAAAAGACAGATAGTTTGAACTAAGCCAGAAATTTAAAGTATATTAAGATTTTTGTGGATAAGTTTACTTGCGACGATTTTAGGATTTTTCTAATTTTGGATTGTAAGGGTTTTATAAGAGATGAATTGGATGGTTTAGTGGAGCCCCAAAGCTCAACTCCGTATCTTTTGTAATTAATTGGAAGGTTTGAACGTTTATGAAGTATATGTTGAAATAGTTGAAAACGATGGGCAGTTTCTTGTCTTTTTAGTCTTGTATATGGATTCCACGTAAAACGTTTGTCTAGATGAGCGTCCTAGATAGTGGATCTGTTCAACAGGGAACAGTGGAACATCATTAAATGGTACTGTAGGACAGGAAGTTGTAGGTTTACGATAAAGGGTAAATGAAGGGTATTTGATGGGATTTATTTTGATTCTCCATTTTTGACATCATTCTTAAAGGTTTATGGTATGGGATTGGACTGTCAGGGAAGCAATGAAGGGATCATTGTTTACTGATAACACACATATGTCATCTGCATACGTGGTGATTTTGCAATGTTAAAATCGATTACAACGGTAAAGAAAAATGAGTGTACGTATGTACAGTATCCAAAACCTCTCGATATTGATGATATTGATATTGTATTCAACATAAGGTTTTTACTGACAAATCAGAGGAGAAAATCGAACTTTTATGATTATTTTTAAAAATAACTGTATAATATTTAAAGAATTAACTTTCTAATACACATGTATTTTTATAATTATATTTGATGGTGTCATAATTCAAAAGAAAATATTATTCAAATAGATGTGTAAATATTGTTCAAGGGTAAAGATAAGCTAGGAAGTGTTCATTTTTTTATTCCATTGTATGTATGTGTTATACAAATGGAAAAAATTTACTCATAGCCCCTAATTACGGCTGATAGAAATATTTGATAATAGTTTATTATAAAAACATTTACATTTACAACTGTTGGTATATGATTAATACTGAATATATAATCAGTTTTGAATTATCATTTCTTTTTAAGATAATCAATACGTAAAATATTTATTTAATCGGTTCGATAAATATGAAGAAAGCCTATGAATATTAATGATCTTAAAAGATAAAGGAAATTATTGATATCCTTGGGATGGAGGCTGCCAGAAGCGCTAAGCGATCGGGAACAGATGTGCCTTAAGTCCACAATTACACAAGCTAATGCCTCACACCTGGGACCTGCGGAACCAATCGGGAAGGCCAAAACCAACAGCCGGAAAAACCTTGAGCCTCTGGATCATTACTTTCCGTTTATTTGCCACTTAGCGGTGGAAAATTATTTGTCAGTGCACTTGATGGATTGTAAGGTGGTGGACAATCACAAGCAGATTGATGTAATTAGACAATTATGATCTATGGTAAGAACTCTGCGAAGAAAAAGTAGATTCTTGTTTTTTTTTTTTGTTTTTTTAAAGGATCCAGTTATGTGTTGCACAAGTTAAGACTCGTCAATTAATAATTCCAATATGTCAGTTTTTAATTTCTCTCATTATGAATGTTTGCTTAGGCAACATCTGTGAAGCATTAATCGCTCGTCTGAATTTCGCCAATAAATCATTTGAAAGTAGTTTTGATAACATAAATTATTTATTTTTCGGATACATCTTCGAGATATACGATTTTCTAGCATCCCCTTCGTGGCTTCACCCGTTCATATTAGTAAAGATCTTTAATGATTAAAATAATCGAAATTTTATGTTTATACTTAAAAATCTTGTATTGAAGTGCCTAAGCAATAGAGCATTATTTCTTCAATGAGATTTTCAGGCATTGTAGTTATTGTTAACCTGTTCAAAATTTTACAGTTGTTTGAAGATTGTGTAAATGCATAATTAGACATCCAATTTTTTTTATTTTAATGTCTGAGTACCCAGAGACCTTCTAGTGTTGAATTTTTATTGAAGTGCTACTGAAGAGTAGTTCTTTTCATGTTTTGCCACGTTATTTTAATTAGTTAACAACATATTCACTTGATGTATATATTTTGTACAGTTATAAATTTCAATAAATTGTTATAATAAAAAAAAATGTATGAGTAGGTAATCCAAATGGACAGAGACATCCAAATGGACAGAGACAATAAAGAAACTATTGTGAATAATGAACTGCATTACAACTAAAGGCCTACGAATCATATTTTTACTTACAACATCAAAAAGCAAAAGATCGAAATTTTAATTAGGTATTAATTTTTACCCAGAAAAAAATAATTTTATTGATTTCATCTGGGTGGATTTTAATGTAATTTCTAACCATAAAAGTATTTTAACTCAAGTATACGACATCGTGGAACAACTAGTTTCTGACCCTCAACATAGGACATTTAAATTTTGCTATTGTACATATTACCAATGTTATCCTCCTAGAACTATAAAAATGATATAGATAAAATTTGGTAAAGATGGGTAAAGTGGTTTTACCATTGTAAACTCTATTGCAGAATAGTGCTAACAACATATAGGACGATTTTCAGACTTCACTTAGATTCACATGTCATATAACATATTTAAATCTTGTTTGATAATTTAATTGAATATAAGTAAATTTTACTATCGATTTCAAGCTGTACACATCAGCCTACCTTTGTAACCTCTTATGCAGAATGGCGCACGCCAACTATTGGTCAATTATCAAACTTCACTTATAATCACATATTACCGCTCTTTTAACGACAAATTAATTAAAAATCATTAAACTATATTATTTTTAAACCTTCCATGATCTATAATGATGATTTGGTTAAAATTTAGTTTAGTAGTTTTCATGGTTAGTGCACAAACGAGAAATGACTTGTCCTTTTATATAATTTCGTGTTAAATATTATAGATTATCAATGTATAATATAGGTAAAATATTTTCTACCTACTAACATTTTACAAACATGTCATTTCATATATATGTATTAAATTATTCAGCACCTAACTTAAGGAACACGTATAAGGTGGGACTATCAAAATAATATAAAATTAACTTGCAAATTGTCAAATTCACTTATTAAAATTATTCTAAGAATGGAATTGTTAAGGTTTATTTAAGTAATAGTAATTATCAACGTTAAGCTTAACTTTTAAAATCATAAAATCCCTAGGAATATATCTATTATTCCTTTCATTATTTATTTTATATTAATTATTTGTTTTTAAAAAATTTCCATTTCACCTATACAGCATCATCTTAACAAACAACATTGTAACATTTACACTAGGTTAAATTTCCGTCGCCGATTTCGTTCCAAACTTTTTAATCGATTCGATATTTAACTTTAGAAGATGAGAAAAAAATAAATAAAATGTGTTGAGACTTTTATTTTACAACTTATTTAATGTCCTAAGTTTAAAAATAAGATCAATATGGTTCTTTCAGAAAAATTATTCTTTTTTATAACAGCTCAAGTGAAAAGTGTAAATACTAGTCAATTATTTTTTAAAAAGTATTCTGAAAGGAAACTAAACTAATAGAGTTTTTTTTATAATAGAGTTTGATTCAACACACCCACCTTTTGTCTTCGAAACAAAAAAAAAAAGTTTTCTTTCACTGTTTTGAGGAGTGTCGACATTCAATTAATTATAATTAAAAATGTATTATATAATGTAAGTTACAAAATAAGAGTTTCACCACGGTTTTTATTTTATCCTAGTTCCTACGGTCTACTGAAGGAAACGAGGAAATATGTATAAGTTTTTTTTTGAGTTCGGATTAAAACCTTCTCGGGTTGACAGCCGGTCGGAAGGTCCAGTTTACAGTTGAAAAGATACTTACTTAAATTTGATTTAACACAGATTTTTACAACAAAAAAGAAAAATATACAAATGCTTCTGACTTTGCAATCTCAAATTCTTAGGCTTATTACAAAAACCCATCACAAAACTATACGGATTTATTTACCAAAGGTTGATAAACACATAATAACGGACTATTAACGATGCCATAAGAGACTCTTCAGAAACAATTGACTCATTGTGTTTGTCTAAATCTGCTATGTTTCAACTCCCACAGCCCGTCCGTAGCCGTCCGATTAGCCAAACGAAACAAACAAACAACTCCCGCCGCCAATAATTCATGGGCTTTCATTAGGTAAAATAATATTTAAGAATTCAATTAATATCAATTTATGAATTCAATAATCATGGGATAGATGGGATAATTACATTAGGATAACTGAGAACTAACATTCAAGAATTATGATTTTTTAAATACTCACTACCTGTTAACCGGCTCTCTCCCAAGCGTTGAAAAAAAATCGTTAAACGTGAAGAATGTCAACTCAAGAGCGAAAACTTGAAAACATGTATAATGATATGATACAATCAGGGCTGTCTAACGGATCTTCTAAATATTAATTACATTCCAATTAATTTGATAATTAACTCTTAACTGATCTAGAATAATATTAGAGTAAAATTTTAATGCATGATGTATTATTTATATGCTACAGAATCATTTGTTATGATTGTGACAGAAGCCTTTCCTTATTTTTCATAATATATACAACGGCATTAAGAAGCCGTGAGAAAGAGGGATCATAACTTGTGATGGTTGTTCTGCCCCGTAGTCACCGCCCGTGAGCGGTCCCTATAATAATCAGCTCCCTCTTTCCTTTCGCGCTGTTTTGACAAATGTTATGAATGTTTATTTCATTTCATGCTAAACACTTTTTCAAAACGGATACGCTGTGTCAAGTTGATTCGTTGCCGGTTATCATTAACCTCCTTCAGTTCTCCTTGGCAGTCCTGATAACTGTTAAAAAATAAAAACATATCATCCACTTATATCTGATAATCACCAAACAATATCGTTTAGATAAAAATAATCAATATTTATAAAAAAATTTTCTTTTAGGAAAATTTCACAAAATTTATTATATTTGCGGTTGTTAAAACAATATTTTATTATTATTATTATTAGTAAATGGCAAAAGCAGACATGAAGGAAAAAGCACCCACTGTTGTATCCTCCGACATTCTATCAATTGATATTAGGCAAGGAAGTCTCTCATCCTACACCATTTGAGCTAGATAAATTTCTATATTTTTAATTCATAAAAACTACTAAATATGTTATATACTATACAAACACGGATTATCATTGCTGTCCATCCCCCTCTTTCAAGTAACCGTGTCACAAAAGAGGGAATTGACATTGTTCACTTTCCTGATAAGATTGGAAAACTTCCCATCGATCTTTCCAATCCTGCCGATGACTATAGCTAGCTAGGTATATTCCTCAGACATCTCTGTGGTTTCTCCTCAGCATCAAATCCCCACATTCTCATGATCTATATGCATTCTTTTTCTCATACTTGCACTGAGAATCATTCCCTTTCTATTTAACTCATTTTTCCACTGCATTATTTCTTACTGCAGGTTTTCTTTTAAATCTGCCATGAGGACAATGTCATATGCAAAGATCATAGCCTTGAGCTATTATATTATATATTTTATATTCCACTTTCCAACTACTGCTCGTGCTGTCCTTCACTTGCATATTTTTATAATCTCATTCGTGAATATAATATACAATAGGGGCAAAGGCTATCTTCTTGTTTTTTTTCATTTATTCATATCGAAAACTTCGAATTATTTTCTGTCATGCTAGATGGTATTCTCATTACGCCCTTAGAATTGAGGTGGATGTGCTTTAAGGCATATATTAGTGAACTCGGGACATTTTTAGCGACTAGTGCTGCCTGTATCGAAAGTTTTTACAGTCATTATAGTCATTTTGTAGTATCTGGCTAAATCCCTCCCAACTCTTCTCCTTTGCCACTCTAACTACTTCCTTGGCTTAATTCCTTCTCCTGACATAGAGTTCCCGATTCGTTGCACTCTTGGCTCAACGTTATGCTTTCCAAACCAGCTGTTCCCTAAATACTGCAGCTTGAATCCCTCGCTCCACTACTTCGTACGTTTTGCTTTATCAGAGTTCAATACTGTTCCACGTAATGTTTTCTCTGTCTTCAGATATTTCTTTCTTTACTTATATTCTATAAAATTTCTTTCGATGTTGCAATCCTGGAGTTTTTTAGTCCAGAGTTCTGCCTACTCTATTCATTCTCTGATATTTGCAGCTTCATAATGTCTATTTTCTTTTATTTCTTCTCCTGTCTATTCTCTTTTATTCCTTCCTAGGATGCAAGTTTTGAGTCTCTCCTAATATCAAGAGATAATGGTCCAACTGCCCGTCTTATGACTTTCATATCTTCTCAAATCAATATCTTCCGATATTTCTTCTTGTAAAATAATATGTAATGTTGTTGTTTTGGGGGGGTTAACGTCCTTATGTACTCCAACAAGGGCAGGAATGACGGACTAATATGTAATATTATTCTTTCTTTAGGATAAAACGTGATTTTTTTCGAGTTGGCAATCTTTTAAGAGTTGCCAATTAGAAAATCATATTAATTTAAGACTTTTACAAGCCTCTAATTATTTCTGTTTCTGGTATGCTTACCTCAGTATAGTCCTTTAAGTCCATATGCTCAGCGCGATCTCTTCCAGTCTTTGCATTTAAGTTACCTATAGCACATAAATCACAATAGCTCTGATTTGGTTTTGCCCACGCTACACCGTAAACTAAATATTTCATATTAACAGGAGTTCGCCTTGGTTTCGATAGTTGCTTATACAGAAATACTATTATACATGCACCTAATATCATACAATACTGATTAACGAAATTACATGACATTAAAAACTTTGGAAGATCTCTTCTTGCAAGAATCTGTTAAATATTCAGCTAAAAATTATCTAGTACATCTCTTCTCCTTCTTTGTCTTCTTCTTTGAGCCATCACTAGCGTAGAGAGCCTCGATACAGCGCCACTAGCGAGGGTTTTGTTTCAGTTCTATTTATTTAGCAGCTTTATTTCAACGAGGGTTTTGTTCATGTTGCCCCTAATCCTCTGGATGTATTCCTGATAAGTCTATTGCTTGTAGGTTAAAGGTTCCATTGTCTTTCTGGGTTTTCTCACTTCATCCATTCGCCGGACATGTAAAAATATTTAAGCTTTCTTTTTTCCACGATTTTCTTCGATGGAGGCATATCCGATTGATCCTTGGTTCTTTCGTCTCTAATGCAGTCTCGTCTAGTTTTATTTGCTGCAGAAGAGCTTCATCTTAACAACAGTGATACGGCTGACATGCTTTTCAAGCATCACCTCGCTCTCGCCGCCGCATGTAAGGATCGGAAGGTATATAGTCATATATCTGAGCATCTTTTCCTACTTCATGCTACTCCTACAATGCTATTATTGTATATAAATATAAATCTGATTCGCTTTTGTAAAGCTTAAATTCAACCGCACCATCTCAACGCTTTCAAATTTTACATTAAATCTATCAAACCTACAAACCTACAATAAATCCCTAAAATATTGTCAACTTTCGTTTATGCTGAACGATATAAACTTCTATTATGAAACATTTTCAAATTCGCTCCAAAAAGAGTTCCTCTAAACTAGTTTCTTAATTGTTTTCCAAGTTTTTTCACAAAGCTCTTAATAGAGTCCTGAATAGGCGGAGAGGGGACTTTACTTAAGACAAATAAAAATGCCCGATTTGGTTGAACTTTTTTTTTCTGTTGCCTTCTCGTTAATGGCCCCCCTCCCCCATTAGATGCGTTAGGAATCCACGTTTGGTCCTCACTTAAACTAAATTGGAGGACATTTTCAAGGTAGAGTTGCCGAGAGTAAAATTAGATCATTCCTTTTACACAACCCGGTAGAGGTTGCATGCTGTTTCGCTAGCCATTGAGAGAAAAATACAAATGCAAATGGGACGAGCCATTACAGCCCTCTTGCAATTTAATTATGCACCTTATCCGTCCGTAGGGAATTAAAAAAAAAATACAGTAACAGGGAGTTGCGTATTTTCTCTTCCACCCCTCTTTTTTAGGATTGTCGGCGACCCTCGGTGGGATTACTGCCAAGGCTAGGTATATAAACGGCGGTATTACCTGAAGGCGGGAAAAATAGGTCTACCTCTGCGAGCCCAGGTGCCCAGCCTGATCCGACTGTAATTGCATATCCTACCTAATTCTTAAGAGTTGAAGTTGTCTTACTCTTGTTGCGGCAGTTTTTAATAGTTCCCTCTCCTCGAAGAACACCTGAGCCTTGAGGAAAATGAGCTCCAATTGAAATAAATTAGACAGTTAAAAACTTTTTCCTTTTTAGAATAAAAGATGGACGGGGCTGAAGGATGTATTGTCGTATTTCTTTTCTCATTAAACTTTTTTTCAGTATATACTAAGCAAAATTTTAATAATAGCCGTTTGAGAAACCGTAGTGGTCAAATTATGCAACTTATTCAAAATAAAGTCTTTTTTTTTGTACCATTTTTAAAATAATGGCGGTTTAATTTCTTGATATTTAGAATCACAACTTATTTATTTAATTACTACTTTAGGATGTAAACAATTACATAAAATAAATATAAAATATAATATAAAACTAAATAATAAAGATATAAATAAAGAAAAGAAAATGAGAAATATGTATATGCAAATAAACAATATAAATTAAGAACTATGACTATTACAAACTAATAAAAGTAGGAGTAATAGGGATATAATCGACGGTAGGATCAAGTGGGGAACAGTGTAACAATAATTTTTTTAGAAAGAAAACACTCATTATACCGTCTTCTAATTATTTACTATAAAATTAAAAGTGTTTAAACTTTATATTAGGCTTGAAATAATATCAAAATTATACTTAGAAGTTATTTAGTTATCTTCTGCAATTACATATTTGTTACTATATAACAACATGGCAACAGTAAGCATACATGGAAAAAATATTATATTAAGAATAGAAAATGTTTAACCTCAGTTATATAGCATTAAAAATTTGTTGATAATCAAAATTAAGCATAAAAAATTTTTTTTTTTCAAAAATTAATAATAATCCCATTTAATATATACACATGCACAAATAAACACATAAACAACTAAAAGATCAGTCCATTTGAAACACCAATCGTAGTGGATAATGCTCAGGGAGTCCAAGATAATATGGACGGCATTAAGCAGAAGGGAACCAATCCACAAAATATGCAAAAATGAGTTAGAGGTGGTTTTGGATAGGATCAGTGCTTACTATTTTCAGCAGAAAAGAACCATCTCTTGGTTCAGGTATTTTAATGGAAAAATCGAAGTCGGAAAAACTATTTGAAATCAAGAAATAAATGTATAAAAGGTTACCTATGGAAAAATATTTACAAAAAAGTGTCTACTTGAAAAAAAGAAATATTATCTACTAGCTTTAAAATGAATTTTTGGTGAAAGTATCAATATTGCGTTTGCTGATATGTTTGAGTTAATGGTTAAGAGAATGATGATGAGACATAAAAATATATTTTTTAATATCAAACTCTTTCTATTACTATCTAGTATGAATTGAGCACAGGAAATAACTTTTTTAAAAACTGACTTTTGGAATTTTGACTACCTTCGAGATGTGCAGCGCTTTTTCCGTTTTCAGTGCAAATTGAATGTTTTTCAAATATTATTTTTTCAACCCCTATTTTCCTACTAATTCCCTATATTTTATTATGGAATGCATATATATTTCATATATGTATGTATATAGATTGGAATGCAATATAAGTATGTCTAAAAATGTCCAATGCGTTGTAAAGGATACCATTGTGTATAAAACATGGGTAGCCCAGACTATCGAAATCTAGATAAGGACGAAAATCCATTTATCTATCTTCTCCTGAAATAATACAGATATAAAAATGTGTATTAACTAAAATTAACATGAACTAAAAAAGGATATAATATATCCAAATATTTTTTATCTATTATATATTTATCAAATACCACTCACTCATTTAACACGAAATCTCAAAAACCACCGAACGGATTGGAATGAAATTTCGTATGTGGCTTCCTCTAGGGCCGTAGGTGGATCGCGTGTAATTCGCGAAAAACACGATTTCTCACGCATAGAAAATTCTTTGAATTAACATTACGGATCTTAATGAAACTTAGTACGTTGCTTCTTATTAGGTGTTAGATGAACGATAACAATTATTTTCTAAGTAGTTTGACCTGTATCGGTACTACAAAGGGGTAAAACAAAAGTACTCATACAATTTTATTGGGTAAATAATAATAGATTTATTGTCATATGGTATATGGTGATAAGCTAAATTAAAAAATAGGTTAGATGTCTAAACCGCACACTTTGACCACAAATTAAGTTCTTTATTGTAGTAAACAAACAAAAATACGATTCTGGCATGTGGAAAGCTTATTATATGGTACTTTCTGCAAATACATGTTGGCTGCAGAGTGTACCCTTACAAGTTTGAGTTTCGGGACTATTAGCCTGCTGTGGAAAGGAAGTTGAGGAGGTTAAAAGACTTATGTTCTCTGGTGATGACACGGAAGGCCACTTGGATGTACCCACCAACCTTGCTTCACCAGTAGCTTCTTCCCCAACTACTCTCCCTTCAGCTTGATAAGATAAAGATAATTGTTCTGTACCTGGTCCTTCTCAAATCGGCATTTTTCAACCTGGCCCAAGTTGTATTTCTCAAATCTATCTACTAAATATATTTGTCAAATACCACTCACTCATTCAACACGAAATCTCAGAAACCACTGAACAGATTGGAATGAAATTTAGTATATAGCTTCCTATAGGGCTGTAGGTGCTCGCTAAGAAAGGAATTTAAAAAATCGGCCTGGATCGCGGCTAATTCGTGAAGAAGCGATTTCTAACACATTGGAAATTCTTTGAAATAACTATCCGGATCGTAATGAAACTTAATACATTATTTTTTATTAGATGTTAGATGCACAATAACAATTATTTTCTAAGTAGTTTGTCCTGAATCGGTACTACAAAGGGGTAAACAGTACTAATACAATTTTTAGTGGGTGATTAATAGTAGATTTATTGTCGTATGGTATATGGTGATAAGCTAAGTTAAAAAATAGGTTAGATGCTTAAGCCGCACAATTTTACCACAAATTAAGTTCCTTATAGTAGTAAACAAACAAAAATACGTTACTGGTATGTCGAAACCTTATTATATGGTACCTTCTGTGACCTCATGGTGGCTGCAGAGGTGCACCCTTACAAGTTTGAATTGTTCCGTGACGAGAAACTATTGGCCAGCTATGTAGAGAGAAAGTTGAGGGGATTAAAAGACTTATGTTCTCTGGTGGTGACATGGAAGGCCAGTTGGATCAACTTATTCCTTACTAGCACCCTACCAACCTTGCTTCACCAGTAGCTCCGTCCCTAACTGCTCTTCCTTCAGCTTTCCGGTCACAAGATAATTGTTCTGATCCTGGCCCTTCTCAAATCGGCTTTTCTCAAACAGGCCCATGTTGTATTCCTCGAATCTGAACAAGTTGTGCCTAGCCTTTATGAATTTAATTCCTTGGACCAACAATCTACCTTTGTTCTCAGTTCAGACGAGAATAACGCAGGAAATGATTCAAAGATTTAGTTCACAACAAACAACTAAGGAAATCGGCTGCAAAAAGATAGTCAAGCACATGTAGAGGTTAACCGGGAAGTAGTTAAAAAATACAGGAAAAAGTATCCTGGAAAAACATTAGCAGAAAAGCGGTTAACAAACATAAAGAGAACCAACCCGAAGTTAAAAGAAATGCTGTAAACACATATACTGAGGATCACCTAAATATACATAGAGGGGCTGTAGTACATATAAGTATAACAAAACCCATCCTAACAACAGTAGGATAGTATAACAAAAATACTCAGAAAATAATCCTCATGTTAAACGTGTAGCTGTAACAAAACATGATGAAAGACGTTCAATGGAAAGGTTGCAGTCATGGACAGTGAAAAAGCATTCAGGTTACAAGTATTACCCAAAAACTGAATATCCAAAAGATAAAACAGTCGATACTGGACGACGGTCAACTTGCAATGGATGTTATGATGTAAAATGGAAGGACGAGAGCCCTATCATGTGCTGCAGTAACGGGAAAGTCCAACTTCCTCCATTTCAAGAATATGCTGAACTCTTGCACAACCTCCTTACTTATGAACATTCTGAGGTTGAGGATTTTCTAAATAATATTTGGAAATAGAACGGTTGTTTCCAAATGACGTCGTTTGGAGCAAAAGAGATAAAAGAGGAACATTTCATGCCAACATTTAAGGTGCAAGGACATGTATACACAGAATAGGGAGTTTGATGCCTCGAACACAAAAGCAGCCGTCTTTTATTCAGATAAATTGTTTTGGTGATGACAACCATGAAAGAGACATTTTCTGTGGTTACAGAATGTGAAGCATTCTAGAAAATTGTTCATGAACATAACAAGTATATCAAGGACTTCAGAGCTTCTGTTGAGTCTGCTCATAAAGATTTACAAGATTTCCAGGTAGTTATCAGTGCTGACAAAAAGCCTTCAAATGCTCACTGAGGACGTTACAATATTCTTACCTCTAACGAAGTTGCCTTCTTCATTGTTGGCCAGGTGTTAAAAAAGCGAGACATTATTCTCGACTGATAAGAATTAGTGAGATTCTTTTCAGTATCATCTGCTATGGAGAAGATGGGTACAGTATTAACATCCCTCTGCGTGACCCAAACACAAATACACCACTTAAGAAAACTATCTGCAGCTGATTTTTACGCCTATATGTTGATGAAGCGAGAAGGTGAAAAACCTCAACTATTTTACTTTCGTAATCTCCTCGACCAATTTGTGCTTGATATGTAAGGAAAAATAGAAACAGAAACACTAAACTTTATTCGAAAAAGACAAAAAATGAGAAGTGGAGACTATATTCACTTGAAGGATGCCATAAGAGTAGCTGATGGTCTGGTATCGGAGCTGGGTAAGATGGTAGTGCTGTCATCCAGCTTCACTGCAGAACTTTTAAAATTAAAAAAATTAACTTTTGCAAATTGTCAAATTTACTTATTGAAATTATTCTAAGAATGGAATTCTTTAGGTTTATTTAAGTAATAATAATTGTCAACATTAAGCTTAACTTTTACTAATTTAAGTTGTCCTTAATCCTAATGATATTAAACCGTAGCGGAGCACGGGCACTTTCAGCTAGTATTATATAAAACAAAATTGTGAACTGAATAACTGTTGATTTCAATACTCTTCTAGTCTTGCGAAGTGTATTTCCAAATTAGTAGTGATGTTTCGGTACCGAAATTTTTCGATTCTAAATAACGGTACGGGTACCAAATAATCGATTCTCATTTATCGATACCGATACCTCGGATTAAATATATATTGTTATAATTTTAAAATAATCCCTGTCATGTGGATTATTATTATTTGAATGAAAAAATCTAAGTGTACTAAAAACACATTAATTATTCAAGAAATAAATCAGTGAATACTTATCAACAGAATTTAATGTATAAGTTAATTAAAATTCAGATTATATACAAAATATTCTGCTTCTGAATTTGATTGATTGCTTCAAGAATCGCAAATGTTACTAAAACTTGTCACTTAATCTATTAGATGATAGAGAATGCATTCATTTTTTTCTGGACATTGTATTACTTGTGTGTAGGGCTCGAAAACGAGTATGAACATGTCATGAAATTAAAACTAATCTATGTTCTGGAATATTAAAAATTCTCAGAGAATATAAAAAAGTTCTATTTTTTAATTGCTAATTTTTATAGACAACTATAAGGAAATCAGAACCAAGCAGTATTGATTTAACACATGAAAAATTGCCGCCTTGTTAAATATGAAAATATAGTTTTTTATTTATTTTCTTTTTATGATTAGGGAGAAGAATGTAAAATAATTATATTATATATTTTGATATCATAAAACTATAGTTAACGTTAGCAGTACTGGTCCCAAGGAATCGACTTTAAACTATCGATTCTTTTCTCAAAAATGGGTGGAATTTGTAGGAATGAGTAGGTTCCGAATGTCGATTGGGAATCTACAAATACCTACAAATTAGTAAACCAGACTAATTGACATAGTCGAAAGCCATAGGATCGAACTACGAATTTCTTAAATAATTTAAACTTAAAAAGTTATAACTATCAGAAAAATACTTCCCAATAAATGATAAGTACATATAACAAAGACATTAAGGTAATAATAGCAAAGGTGATATCTATTCCACATCTGCCGGGGAGGGAAAGTTATCGGCGGGTCCGATCACTAATTACATGGACTAGTATCACCTTTTTTCGGTTTGGAAGGTGCGAATTTTTTCCTTCTGTGGCTATTAGGCGGCTTCAGGTAAAAAGCGGCCAAAAACAAAACGTGCATCTGAAGAGGGTGCCGAACAGTTTAATGACTACCAATTTGACACCTGAGATGTTTGGGTCGGTTCGCTCCAGGTAGGAACAACATCAAGAGGGAATTACAAGCTAACAGAAACATGTGATGACACATCGGTAAAGAGAAATTAAAATTTAACACTCACTAGACAGTAAGATATAAACAACAATTTTTTTTAATTTTTTTTTTTATTATAATTCAAATAAACCATCGTTTGTGATCACTAACCACGAAAACTATTGAACGAATCTTTACCAAATTTTATCCACATTATCTTTATAGTCCCAGGAATGTTTAGCAATAATAAAATCTACTGGTTTTCAGTTAATTTGTTATTAAAAAAGCGATACTATGTGGATAACTGTGAAGTTTGAAAATTGACCGATAGGTAGCGAGCGCCATACGACATGAGAAATGACAATGGCAGGAGTTGTATAGATCCTGAAATTAATAATCAAATTCAATACTATTCAATTAAATTATTAAAAAATATTTAAATATGTGGTGTGACATGTGGAGCCCAGTGAAGCTCAGAAATTGACTGACATGTAGTTACCGCTGGGCTCACAGGCACGCCAAAGTCATTTTCAGCATGATGAAATGAGATTGACTAAGGAAACGTTTCTTCGACAATGGTCAAACTACTGAACCCATCTGTACGAAATTTCAACATCATTTTCTTAGGTTTAGGAAGGTTTAGAATAATAAAAGTTTAAATGTACAATGTTGAGTTGCAGAAGGGAGGTTTGCTACACTGTTATAAACTTTTATGGTTAAAAATTAAAATCCAGTGATCCATTAATAATGCAGCCCAAATTTTTTTAATGGTCTCTGTTCATCTGGATTACCAACGCATACCTGCATTTACGTAATCTTCAACCACCTAATCAGTACAATAGTACCAATTAAAAAATTACAGCTCTGCGTAAAAATTTCATTGAAGAAATAATTCTCTATTGCATACTTCAATACAAGATTTTAATCGATAAAAAAAAAAAACTTCATTGGTTACTTAATTTGTAAGTACCTAAGTTCTTTACTTATGAGAGTGGGTTAAACCGCTACGGAGATGCTAGTTTGTTATAAATTAATATCCGGAATCGAAGTGTTCATTTAAGAAAAAAATGTAATAGTACTTCCTTACCCCATGCTATTTTTCAATTAATTCCTTTAATGATGCTTAACTAATTTTAATTTATGCAATTTTGTTAATTGAATTAATTGCATTAAAACACTATTAAAGTCGTTTTAATCTTAAGGTTCATTTAATGCATTTTACTTCAGATGTTACCTTAATTACATAATTTAGTATAATTGCTGAAAACACTAAATTGTAGTTAGACGCCGAGTAGTCAGTTTGTAATTTTTATCAAAGGATTAGAAAGGGTTCTATCAAGGGTATCAAAGGGTTGGGATTGAAACAACTTAGTATTTTGTGGGATTTGAAATTCGACTTTTAAAATTGTCTTTAAATATTATTTTATCTTCTTAACCTAATGTTCGTTGATGTGCAAGACAGTTAACTCTTGAGTAGATTAAATACCAAGGGTTTTGAAATTTACTTCGTATAGCGTATCTTGTTTGTATTTAATTTTTTTTTTTTTTTTTTTAATAGAAAATTATGAAAATATATCATTTAAATAAATAAAAGGTAAACATTTAGATACAGATGACCATTGGTTTAATATAGGAGATAATAGTTAATGCTGCAGTAAAAAATAAATAATAATTTTTTGCCAATACACTTTTAATTGATTAATTGATTAATTGATTGATTGAAGATATGATTGGATGGAGGCAATATTTTATCCATTTAAAGAAACAGGGAAAATAAAAACTCACTCCTATTTTAACAGAGAAACCGTCCCTATAACTATAATGATAATTTTCTTTTCTAATGTCACAAGGAAGTAAGCAGGTTTATTTTGAGACAAAAATTGATTTTTACGGTCACGATGATCTAGTGCACTGAGTAGAGGATCTCAGAGCGCCCAGACGAAGGTCTTAGGTTCAATTCTCTCCTGGACCATTGGATATTCATTTCTTGGTTGGCCTACAAAGTGAATCTGAGCCCATTCTGCCTAGGATAGGTTAATAACCAGTAGGATAATCCTTCTTGTTTACTCTGATTGGAGGACTTACAGATTCAGCAAGCAATAATAAGAAATGTAATTATTTTTAATATTTGTTACAAAAACAACATTCTTCACACTCAAAAAAAAAAAAAAATTTAAAGTATCGATTACATTGAGAGATTTTACTATCTGCTAGGCGACGAGCTTAAAAGCTGTCGAGTCAGATGACGTCACAAAATTTCCCACTCGCTCAATAACCTACTAGCTTGAGAATTGGAATGACCTGCCAATTATCCTTTTCTATACGTTTCTGGGTGTCCAAGCGTTAAAAAATGAAATTGAACTGTCATAATATAGTGGAATTTCTTCAGGTCAACCGGCACTACCCTACGTTATAAAATTTAAAAGACAAATACCACCCCTATTAACTGTCCATAATTTTACTAACTTTTATGTGCCTCAATCTCTGCTATTCGTTTTTTTAAATTGCTTTCTGACAGGATGAACTAAAATAACGACTCCCAATCGAACGAGTTATATAAGCAAGATAGGCGAACTCTGACGACAAGACACTGGAACCAAATAACAACGAGATACTAACAGCTTATCCACTGGTAATCATGATGAAACCAGGCTCGTTTGACATGTCAAAAAGCCAGCGAGTAGCGAGTAAATTAGCTAGCATTCAACTTTTCTCGTAGATAATTAACAACTGCAAGCAAGTAACACGATTACACGGGGCTGACTTTACTCGCCGGCTCGTAGCGAGTAAACTCGCTTAATGTATTTGACTCTTAAAGTTAATCATGCAAATTCCGTTAAGTAATAAAGATAAAATCCTACGAAATGTTTATGTTAGTTCTGCCTACTAACTTGTTAATCATAAAAATAATGGATGCGATATTCAAACTACCGTAGATAGTTTTAGATAATAGAAGTAATTGACCTGCGATATACTTAATTGTTATTGAAGGAATAGATATTTTAGTTTTTATAGTATCAAGACACAGCAAATATGTGATCTATTAATAAGTATGGATTTTTCCATTTCTTTATAGATTTTGTAAAGAACGTTCTTTATAGAGTACGTGATGCAATGTTCCAACTAAAAAAAAAACAGATTACGATTTCCAGTTTTGTAACTTTAATTCTGAATTTATGATTATTATTTTATACAATATATACTACTAAAGGAGAGTTTAGTTATAAGGTGTTTTATAAAAGCAATCTAATCTCCTAACATTATTTATTTAAAAAAACATATTTTATTAACAATGATTTTCTAAAATGGGCAACGTTTCATAGCTTTTTCAAGCCATAAAACAAGCGAAAACATACATGTACGACAAATATGACAACTTTTTTTTTTTTTTAAGACAGGAAGAAATAATACTAACAAATACAAAAGTATTAACAGTAATATGCCGTTGGCTACAATCTCCATAACCACGACGGAGATCTCATCGACTTCAACAGATGAAGAGATTGGAAGCTGGACGGGTGAGGTGGTCGTTGAAAAAAGAATACGTTATAAATATAGTGGCGAAGTCATGAATAGGAACTACCACAAATGACAAGATAAATCTTTGAGGGGGGCCGCTAATGACTAATCATTTAGTAAGATATCCTCAGCCTCACTTCTAATTATCCGCTCCGCCAGATCCAGATAGCAACGGCTCTAAGTCAACTCGCTGTCATTCCCGCCTAGCTCTCGAGGAAGGAGTCGGCTCCCTTGGTCAACTCTCAGAGTCTTTATACTTATCGGGGATCTCAATGCGCAGGGCAGGCATTGGAGGCTTATTTGGGTTCGATTTTTGGCTTTAATGCTGTTAATAATAAAATGAATTTATGAACTGTGTTTTATGCAATGTAAACTGATAGAATGTATATTTATAGTAAGTTAAAACTCTGATTACAGGTGAATAAGCAATTGAGTTAAAATTATTATAAGTAATTGAAATGTAGGATATCTTAATCGTAATCGCATTAAATATAATTCATTCAAACATCAGATACATTCTTAGCTATATTACTGCCTTTAAATATTTAGTCATTACAATCTGAACATTTGAAAAATTAAATTTATAATAAAGCTATAAATTGATTCGAAATTAAAACAGAAAGTCATTATATTTTCAATACCTTTTATTTAACGGAATTGCTGCCAAAAACGTTATTGGCACATATTTGTAAATAATTTTATTATTGTCCATCATATATTATTGTTGTTAATATCCATAAATATTGGTAAATAGATATCAACCTGCATCCTTTGTAGGTGATCAAGCCAGCACAATCTTCCCTCTTTGATCGTTGAAGGAAGATTATTGTCGCCTAGTTATGTAAAACTCATGGAGCGCAAGAATAAATGCCCATTAATTTGTATTTCTTCATCCCTATTTCTTTGTGTTCTAGTTCCCTTTCATATATTCCGTCTTATTATTATTTATTTTCAACCCCTTGCTCGCTGCCACCCTTGCTCAAATTCTTGTGAAATGATTGTGTCTTATGGCTACATTTTTTGAGATTTGACTCTACAACTCCAACAGTCCAGAATATTTTAAATTTAATTTATTGCAGATACAAAACAATAAATATAACTAATTAATAATCAAAGAATCAATAGAGTGAATCAATTAAAATATATTGGAGAATAGACGTTTGGAATGCATAAGAGAAAAAAGAATCTAGGGCATAAACAATAAATATAGTCTACCGATCGAAACATACAATAAGAAATGAAGCTGGAAATGGAAATGGAAGAAAGGAAGCTACTTCAGCATGAATGGAGGAGTATAGAACGAAGCTATAGATGAAGGATTTTGATACAAAAATATGTAACATTTAAAAATATAGTATTCCTACTAAACAGACTTTCTTTCTTCAATCCATCGAAGAATCAGTTACCCACTTCGATGAAGGTGCTCGAGCTCCAGAAGACCAAGTTTAGAGTCAATATGATTTAACCCATTTTTAGTGCCTTATTATTATGAGTCTATGGGCTTTACTGGTTAGCCAAAAATCCGTGTGTGTACATCAAAACAGAATTCATAACGCTTATATTTGAAGCATGTACCATAAACATTAAAAAAAAAAAAAAAAAAAAAAAAATAGCTGTTAGAGCAAGTGGGTTTTGAACGTATGACAGAAAAAAAACATAACTTATTAATTTTAAAACATTAGTACAATATTTAATAACAATTGACAATTAAATATATACAAGAAAAATACTTAAAGGAAACCACCACAGAATTATTTAGAATTGAAATTATGTTAAAAAATAGTCGTTATAATTCAAGGGCACATCGCCTGTTATCATTACGAAACTATACGAATATTATTCCACAACACATTATAAATATACTGCCAAAATTATTCATATCGCATAAATTAATAAACAGTTTTTGACACAAGAGAAAAAAAAAACAAATTAGCTTATTAATGTCGTAGATATCTGCGTCACAGTGAAATAGGTCAACGGTAAACAGTACGACATGAAATATCACCATTTCAGCTTTAAGTAGAAGGCTATTAATTTTCGTTGTATCCTGTTATAATATTGAGGAAGAGCAGATGGGGGACGGGTTACATTTCTTAATTGGCTGCGGATAAGCTCTTTCTAATGGGGCAAGGAGTAACTTCTGATTATTAACGCATCTGTTGAATTACCTATCGTACTGAGAGCTCTGAGACTCTCACCCAGGAACTTAGTCTTTTAGTAACATTTAAAAAATGAAATAATATAATACATTATGAAAAAAATTGACCCTTGACCAAAGGTAACATATGCAAAGAAAATGCTATATCAAGTTAAAGGATACTGTATACAAAAGTTAAGAGGTCATGGAGCTCATAAACTAAAAAAAATCATCTTAATAACTATCTATAGTCAGATCTATTTGGACATACGGAGTTGAGTTTAAGGCTTAGCGCGCATTCTCCGTTCCTAGCTTTTGTGCCGAAAATGATAGGAAAACCCCTTTTTTTTTTGTTGCTGAGTGTTGGGGAAAATGTTAACTTAAGATGAAAGTAATATAAGTTTAATATTGGAGAAGAATAATAAAAGGCAAAAAGTCAAATGAAGACCAGATTTTATATTCACAAGATAAGTAGGAAAGGATTGGAACTAGGGGCGTTTTGAGGGAGATTGTTCAAGGTACTTTTGTACCAACATAATTAGCTTAGGGACATCCATTATCAATCACTTGAACAAATCAACCGATACTACGGATGTCAGTACTGGCCACTCCGCGCTTTGCTTGAACAGCAAATGCTTCATCGGTCATTTCGGGATGTCTTAAAAATATATTTTTTTTTAATTTTTCAAGCACGGTGGAGGGTGCGGACCGTATTATGGAATATATATGGAAATCAACGCTAATGATTTTTGATTACTTTCATTAGAGGCGTTCCGTCCGTAAGGTTTAAGAATCCACTAAACCATCCAATTTATCTCTTATCCAATCGTTACAATCAAAAATCGTTAATGTAATGGAATCACCAATAAAGCTCCTAATATTCCATATATTGCTGATTAGGCCCAAATCAGATACCTTTCCTGAAATGAACTAATCTAACAACTTACTGACAGCTTGGTACAACTTTACAGTGGTAAAGGACGAAAGGTTTATGATTCCAGATCTGTTTCATAAGATGACGAGGTATTTGTCTGAACTTATCCTTTTTCAAGTCAAAGTCGAGTAGAATCGTTGTGCTGTATGTTGAAAAAGTTCGGTACGCCAATCTATGATCCTATCCTTGTTAATACCTTGATTATTATAACAGTTTCGGGAATATATTATATATTTTATATACAGTACAAAGTAGTACGTTATGGTAATTTTTCATACTTAACTCAGATGCAAATGCGAATGTTGAGAAAAAAAATTCTCAAAAAAAGAAGGACTAGAGAAGCGCTGATCCGGCGTGATAAGATGTTATAGCTTATTACCGTCCCCTCTAATTATGCTGCACGTACTCAAGGCTATTACCCCCCTTGACGATAACCCTGGGGGGTTGATGGGGATGCTCTCCCGAAAATGAAAGAGACTAGGGAGCAGAGTTAGTGGCAGTTTGCATGTTAACCCCCGGTAATCGAGTTGGCCCACTCGGGAAATCTCTCCCTAATGTCCGACGGATACTGGATAAGGATTGGATTAAAAAAAAAAGAAGAAAAAAACGAGAAAGGAAAATACGGTGCTATCTATCTGCCGGCTAATCGTCTATTAGTGTTTGCCTAATAGAGAATCAGCTCTGCACCCTGAATGACTGAGGTAATTTGCATGATGAGCTGATGCAGGTAACATCTTTATCCGCAGGAGGGTGATGTTGATTGTGGAGGCAGCAGCGTTGTCCGCGATGTCGTTTTATTTAACGTTGTAGATACGTTTCTCTCATCGATTAAACATTTCCGGAATAGTGATTCTTCTTGTTTCTTAGATTAAGAATGATTTTCACTGCTCTTACAAACGTTTAATGATATAATATATATAGTATTCAAAAAGTAAAGCCGATCTATTACATTAAAAGGCAAGAAACTGGTTGTCGTTTCCGAATACTCCAACATTCACTATAAAAGCGTTCAAAGCTCCTAATAAATTACAGAAGACTTACTAACATGATAGTAATTAGACCCATTTGGACATACGTACTTTGGGGCTCTACTAAACCTTCCATTTCTTCTCGTATCCTTACAAACCAAAATCTTTCTTAAAATTCTGTATTATAGAATTCAGAAGATTTCATGATTGATAATTGAATAATCGTATTCAAAATTCCTTATAGAACTGCATCAATGCAGCATTGAAGCAGATTGTCTGGCAACGTTGGTTAGATAGGAAAATAAATAGGAAAAACAATAGGAAAAAGTGAGCCGACATAGTAAACGCTATCTCTACATATCCGACGTTACCGATCACTTTATGAAAATTGGCTTTGATCCGGGATGGTGTATGCTATCTTCTTAAGTATCAGCAATAAAGTTTAGATAAATATTTTTAAGATTCGTAAAACCTCCCTGACACCATTGTTCAAATTCATTCTCAGCCTTCTTAATGATTTTCTGCCTTCAGCTAGAGATTCGTAAAATATCTATATCTCAGTGCTTTTTTAATGCCTTTGCAGAACTTCCAACAATCGGAGTATATTGTAGTTCCGGAGTGAATTGATGCAGTGATACAAGACGTAAGGGGTTTTGCATACAAGAAGCACTCACGAGTGTCTCCACAAACTCCTTTAAAGACCCACTGTTGAGCATAAACTCGGCCCTTATTATTTTTCCTCATAGTAAAACAAGTATTATTCTCCTCCAGTAACCATTGGCTTTGAAATAATCTCACTCGCACATACCTCTCGTTACATGTTCTTCCAATCCTTTACAGTACTGGAGCCTATACCTAATAATAAACTTTTTCTCAGCGATAAATGATAGTTTTCAAACCACGTTCCTTATGGAACACGGGTTCGCAGCCCGGCAGATGACCTTAGGATTTTTTATTTCCTTGCATTCCAACTTATAGCACCTCCAACGAGGTATAAATAGGCATAAAGTATTAAACGAAATAAATACTGCACCTCCAACGAGGACAGCCTCATTAGGTGCTCTCTGGAACATTTTCTTGATTTGTGCATTATTTCTGTTTCTTGCAATAATTTAAAAATTTCTTCTCTCTGGAATGTATAAGGTCATTGCAAAAGATTCACTTTGTTTTAACCTTCAAAACATGCCAGAAAGCAAACAATAAACAACTAATTGGTAATTACTTCAATGGTCTCACTCAAAACAATATGTTTTATTAAAAAGTTATTTGCGGTAGCGAAATAAATAAATGACCCTATTTAATTATTAAGATTGGCTTAGGGACTATTTTTTTTCATTGTTTTGTAACTAAGAGTTAAGAGTCGGCTTTCTAGACCAATTATTGCTCAGTTTGAGTATCAGCTGTAGTTTTTAATGCTAAGCTTTTTATTTATTTTTAATGTTGTTTATAGTTTTAGGGAAGTCTTAAATTTCAGCAGACAGCTCACAAGTTCCCATTCCAACGACTTGCCTTTTTGCTCTTGTCCATTGCAGCTGTTGGTGCAAATGCAACAGGTGATGAGGAGCATGTATGCGTTCGGTCGGCTATCGTTGAATATCTAGTGCAATATACTATATTATTATTGTATTATTGCACCAGAGTTCCTTAATATTAGTCTGATGATTTAATTTTTAAAACTAACAATTAACGTTAATTTCAATTAATTTTTTTATCATAATAATGCCTTAACATCAGTATGTACAATGACAAAATATTTTACTTTACATACATTTTCAAATGAAAGTAAAACGTAAATATGTAGTCGATTGAAATGTCATTACTTGTTAATTAACAGACAGTTTAAAGTACCAGGTAACAGCACACCATAATTCAATAGATGGTTTGGAGGGGCCCAATCGTTCAAAAACATTAAATCAGGTTAAAAACTGTAATAAATGAAAGTAAAGTTTTTTTTTGGTTTTTTTTTTATTAGATTTTTTCAATATTAGACCAATAAAAAATAATAAAAACACAGTGGATTTAAATTATTTTAAATATGTATGCCTGACCTGAAAAGTGTTATTCAAATATTAAATACAAGCATTCTCCTTATTGACTTAACTCGCTTTCAAAAGTAAAGAACATTGTTAAGTTTAACAAATAATAGAAGTTATATTTGTTCATAGATAAAAATTGTATTGCAGCTAGCAATTAATAAGCATTATTTCCTCAATGATATTTTTACTCATAGCTGTAATTTTTAACCTGGTTTAAATTAAACTGATTAGGTGGTTGAAGATTAGTAAAAACGTAATTAGACATCAAATTTTTAAATTTATCTATGGGTTGGTTATCCAATCCAGATGGACAGAGACTACTAGAAACACTTTCGGATAATGTACTGCATTATCAGTGCTTACAACCAAAGAGCCATGAATCATATTTTTACAAACAATACCAAAAAGCAAAGGATATTTGATTTAGTAATAAGTTTTATTCAGAAGAAATAATTCTATTGATTCCATCTGGCTGGATTTTCAACCATAAAAGTTTATGCTAGTGTGGCAAAACAGATAACTACACTCAGCATTGTACATTTATTATTTATTATTGTAAATGTTATTCTTCACATCTTCCTACCACTATAAAAATGGTGTGAAATTTGGTACAGATGAATTCAGTAGTTTTACCATTGCAAACTCTTTTGCGGAATGGCGCTAACCATACTTCGGTCGATTTTCAAACTTCACAGGGATACACTTGTGATAACACCTATTTAAATCTGTTTTAATAATTTAATTGAATATAAGTAAACTGTATTAATAATTTCAAGTGCTGTCTGTATATCACCTTAGCTTTGAAACCTCTCATGTAGAATGGCGCTCGCCACCTAGCGGTCAATTTTCAAACTTCACTTTTATCCACTACTATCGCTTTTTTAATTACAAATTAATTGAAAATCAGTAGATGTTATTATTGCTATATCTTCTTAGTGATCACAAACGATAAACGATAAATAGCTTGTCCTTTTGAATATCAGTATACATTTTATCATTTTTTTTTTGCTGAGAACAGTTAATGGGGAAATAAGAAACAATGGGCCGTATTCATAAAAACGATAAATGTGTAATAAATACATACACAGTTATAAAAACTTCAATTTGAAATAAATGAATCAATCGAGTATGAGCATAACCTTATACTCGAAATAAAAGGTTTTGCTTCACTTTTTTATGAATACAAGTGGAAGCATTTGCTTCAAATTTTGCAAGCATAAGGTTATCCTCGTTTTTATGAATACGGCCCATTGTTTCTTATTTCCCCATTAACTGTTCTCAGCAAAAAAAAAATGATAAAATGTATACTGATATTCAAAAGGACAAGCTATTTATCGTTTATCGTTTGTGATCACTAAGAAGATATAGCAATAATAACATCTACTGATTTTCAATTAATTTGTAATTAAAAAAGCGATAGTAGTGGATAAAAGTGAAGTTTGAAAATTGACCGCTAGGTGGCGAGCGCCATTCTACATGAGAGGTTTCAAAGCTAAGGTGATACACAGTACTTGAAATTGTTAATACAGTTTACTTATATTCAATTAAATTATTAAAACAGATTTAAATAGGTGTTATCACAAGAGTATCCCACAGAAGTTTGAAAATCGATCGTAGTGTGGTTAGCGCCATTCCGCAAAAGAGTTTACATTGGTAAAACTACTGAATTCATCTGTACCAAATTTCACATCATTTTTATAGTGGTAGGAAGATGTGAAGAATAACATTTACAATAATAAATAATTAAATGTACAATGCTGAGTGATAGTTATCTGTTTTGCCACACTAGCATAAACTTTTATGGTTGAAAATCCAGCCAGATGGAATCAATAGAATTATTTCTTCTGAATAAAACTTATTACTAAATCAAATATCCTTTGCTTTTTGGTATTGTTTGTAAAAATATGATTCATGGCTCTTTGGTTGTAAGCACTGATAATGCAGTACATTATCTGAAAGAGTTTCTTAGTAGTCTCTGTCCATCTGGATTGGATTACTAACCCATAGATAAATTTAAAAATTTGATGTCTAATTATTCTTTTACCTCATCTTCAACCACCTAATCAGTACAATTTAAACCAGGTTAAAAATCGCAGCTATGAGTAAAAATATTATTGAGGAAATAATGCTTATTAATTGCTAGCTGCAATACAATTTTTATCTATGAACAAATATAACTTCTATTATTTGTTAAACTTAACAATGTTCTTTACTTTTGAAAGCGAGTTAAGTCAATAAGTAATGTCTTTTAAATTTGAATAACACTTTTCACGAGGCAACATTTTAAAATAATTTAGGACCACTGTCATGTTTTTTCTTCTAATTTGAAAAAAACAACGCTAAAGAAAAAAAACCAAAAAAAAACTGAACTTTCAGGCTTTTTAAAATTACGAAGAAGGACACTGTCATGTTTCTTCTTTGAAATAAAGAACTGAACTGAGGCTTTTTTTTGAAGAAGTCCTGTGTTAGTAAACAAGCTTAGAGAATGCTCTAAAGGGATTATTAAGTATTGGTAAATAATAAATAGCATAAAGATAAGATACAGGCTTTTGAACTCTGGAATTTGATAAAACGGTCATTTTTTTTTTTTTTTTTTATACGCCCTATTATATGGGTGTATATAAATACACACACACACACACACACAGACACATATATATATATATGTGTGTGTGTGTGTGTGTGTGTGTGTGTGTGTGTGTGTGTGTGTGTGTGCATGTCACAAAGCAGCAAACATTCCGAGCATGGTAGGAGAAGCTCTCGGGACCACTGCCTTTTTAAGGTAAGAGGTTATAGGGATGTGTGAATAAGGATAAGGATTTAACTGTTCGAATGAACAGAAAGATTTTGGGAAAATTTAACTGATATCCCTTAACATTCATTTTCTAATAAATATTTTAATATAAAGTTCATTACTAAAGATTTTGCTAAAGAAGTATTAATGGGTATTTGTTATGGTTCTCAGTCCAACCAAATTATGAACTTGAATATGAATCTTACTAAGCGTTTAATAAAAGGCAATTGATCAGCGTTTTGGAATAAATGAAGACAATTTATCACGGCTCAGGAACATTTGAAAAGTGAAACTTCTTGAGTGCGCGAAGAAATTTTATTTTAATCTTGGTTTATAACTAACTAGATAATATTTATATTTATTATCAATGTATAATAAGATATTTTAATAATACATCTTCCATACTGCATATAGCTTCCATAATATTCCTGTGTGGTGTTGGAAGCTGACTCCTGAAGGATTGAGCCGTATCACAGCTACTTTAAGAAATTCCTCGCATCGCACAGTGGTCACTTTTACTGATCAGGGCTATCGAAATTATTCTATTAGAGAAAAAGTCTCTCACAAAGCTGTTTTTTCATTCATAGTGACAAAAAAATTTGGTTTCGTCTATGAAACCACTTACATCTGCGATTAAAAATTTAATGTTTTGTGTAATTCGAGCATTAAACCCTATGGCTGTAAGTCTGAGAAATCACTTTTTCTCCCTATTTAGTGTAAAACTTCATCTGTTTTCTGTTTTCCAATTGGTTCTCAGCACCAAATGTGACATTACTCCATTCCGCATTTTAAACCTAAAAATGATCTAAATACCCTAAACATGCACCTGAATGATAAACGATGCCATTCTCATGAAGTAATTAAGATGATGCAAGTAACTTAACCAATCCACACCAATCATGAGTTTTCTAGATTTACAAAGTTACATATCTGTTTTTTTAAAAATTTAATATTCATTACCTGAAAAGAATCATCAATATTGGTACCAAATGAAGCATACTTATTTATTTTTTGAAGTTCCATAAGGGAAATCAAAACACCTAATACTTAGAATTCAACGATTGGCTAAAGATAAGATATTGATAATGTGAGGAGATAAAACTGTGTCATTCAGAATTGTGTTTATTCTTGCCATGCGGATTTCCCCATTGCATATGTGTGATTGAATGAGTACTGATTCTTGTCACACAGGTATTTAAGATCATATTCGCTTAGGTTAGGAATGAAAGAATCAGGAAGGAATTAAATGTATGTCTCACCAAGGAAAAGATATAGAGGAGGCAGTTGTATTGATACTGATATGTCCGTAGGATGTTGAAAGACCGAGCCCTTCTAGACACAATAGAATCAATGATGAAATAATATTATTAGTCCGGGAATAAAAGAGTAGGAGACTTGAAAAATCATTATTAATTTTTTGCAGGTTTCTGGACTTGGCAGCATGCGCCTATACACTGAAAACAATAAAGAAGGTTGCAAAGAAGAACAAAAAGAAGAGTATATTATAGATATATACATTCACCTCTTGCATATAAGCTTTTGTTTTTTGTCTACACCCCGTGACTTGTTTTACCTTAAAGTCGTCACCAGTTTTATGATAACTTCATAATTCTGCCAAGGAGAACAATGTTGATTGCCACGAGATGTAGGTAGCAAGTCCGCTTAGTCTCACTCACATATTAATCATGAAAGGGAAAAATTATTACAAAGAGGAAAGCGGCTTAGTCTAGAGCAATTTATTGCAGCAGGTGTTTTTACCAGCGCTAATAAATAAAAGATTCGCTAGGATGATACGTTGGTAGTGCTCTAACTGTTAGCCGTTATGTTAGCATCGGTCTCAATTATATGAGAATGTACCCTCGCCTGGTTCACAAAGGTGTAAGGAATCAAATTATAGTGCTTAATAAATTGTTCAATTATGGGTAATTAATCCTCTTCTTGATGAAGCCAGAATAGTGCATTAACCATAGCAGCTACAATGGGTAAAACTCATTCCAACAATGCAAAGGTTATAACACAAAACTTTGTAATATATTGTAATATAATTTAATGTCTTCTCATCATATTGAAGTACATAAATAGATCCAGAAATAACAATGAAAGTAATAAAAACTCTTCTATTTATATCCTTCAATTTATTTATATAAATACTTTGTAAATTAAACAAATTATTGCCTAGAATCGAAAAATAAATATTATTTACAAATCAGAATGAAATAACAAGGACTTGTGTATTCCAGACATTATCAAGCCTGGCTAAAAATCAGTTGTTTTATTTTATTTGTGATCCTTTATCACTTGTATTTGTATTAGTGTTAATACAGACAAACGTTTTTATTTTATAAATATAAAAAACTATAGCATAATATACCTAATATAATATCTGTTGCCTCCACTATAACAATAACCTAATTAATACAGGTATATTAAATCTTTCCTCAGCGGATTTGTTATTATTTACAGGAACACTTTTTTTATTATTTTGGAAAAACAATTTTAACTTTTTAATTTTACTTGAACTAATTTCTCTATAGTTAGAGATAAATCTGATAAAATTTATTACTTTGTTACTAACCTTAGAAAAACAATAAAAATTAGTTATAATAAAGATAATATGTTTTACAGTAGAATACTTAGGGCGAAATACTCTACAATGCAGTCAGTTAGTATAATGAAACTTATCCATGTTATAAAAAACCTCGTACCGAGTACCGAAGTATCAACCTGTATTGAAGTGCCATCTTAAGGGATATAAATAATAAAAACAAAATATCGCGAAGAATAGAAAAATATTACAAATAATAATAAAGTAATGAATCGATATACGTATTTATAATATATTTAAAGATATTAAAACTTTACAAAGCAGTATTTAGAGCATAACATTACTTTATCGTATTTATTAGTGAATTTAAAAAAAATTCATTTTTTTAAAAACATTTTTGTTTACATTCCTATTATTTATAGTATGTTCCATTTATTTATTTGTTATTACCCTTCCCCATCACGCTAGTTTTTTTTATTTTTAGCGCTGCAGATGTCTTCCTACGCAGGTAACGTTTTTAAATTGGATGTGTTTTTTTTACATCCAGACTGCATCTTTCCAAAATATTCTTCACAGATAGGTTGAGAATATTTACTACATTATTAACGACATATCGGTCGATTTCCAAACTCCACTAGTATCCACATGTCGCACCACATATTTATTTCTTTTTAATAAAAATTTAATTATAAATAAATAAATTTTATTATCAATTTCAAGCTCTAGATAACACTGTGCCATAATAACCTCTCTCGCAAAATGGTGGTCGCCACCAATCTGTCAATTTTAAAACTTCACTGGAATCCACTTATTTATCGCATTTTTGAAAATTTTACTATTGCTAAACCTTCCTTGAACTATGAAGATGCTGTAGTTAAAATTTGATGCTAATTGGACCAGCGGTTTTCGTGGTTAGTGATCATAAACGAAAAATGGTTTGTCGTTTTATATAGTAGTGTAATTTATTTTCAAACAGTAAATTTGGTAAGTAGGTATACATTTAAAAAATGTTCCGATTATGTAAAATTTACATATATTCATTATAATCTATATTAGATAGCGTTAAAAAAGAATTTTGAATACAAAATCTGAATTGGCAGATAGTAATGACTTTTCTGGTGTTTCTTCCCGTCTCTGATTGGTAGATAATGTTGAGTATTCTCCAGACCTTGCGTGTGGCTAACAAACTGATCAAGAACTCATCACGTAATTTATGACTTTGGGTTATTAGCATCTTATAGGAATAATATACAAAAGCACCTGGCCAGGCAAGCCTTCTGTCCTGGTTAGAATTATATTATACTAAACATATTTAAAATTATTTTTTCTTCCAGTAACTAATCATTAATCTATAGATAGATTATATGAAATAATTAGCATTTAGGAACCAGTATCGAGCGCTATTATAGATTTTTGATATGTTGCGAGCTACAGTCACTTATCTTCAATAATTAGCTATAAGTAAGAAAATTAACTAAAGAAATATGGCGATGGGATTAAAAAAAAATATATTTGGTCAATTTTTTAAATAGAAGCAGTTGTTACTGAAAATTAAAGTGAAACTGAATTGTTTTATTTAGTGTAGTAATGAAACTTTTGGCCGATGAGGTCTTAGCGCCTTATACAAGCCAAATTTTGGGGACCATTTGCAACAAAGATTCTACATAAACTATCATTCGTTTCTCATCCGTTTTATAAATATTTTTAATTTTATGTTTTTTGAAGATATGTTTGTTAAATAATTATAATATTATTATATTTATCTCACCACTGAAGCAATAACAATTTCAATATGCTTATTAGAAAGAAGATTAAATTTCCTTTGAAAAAAGCTTTTTTAGACTTCAACATAGCTAGATCCATTATTTAACTCTGTGGTTTAAACATAATAAATTGCAAGTTTTAATCCCCATGGAAATATAGATAATTATTTGTCAAAATGTAATAATTTCTTGAAAAAATATAAAATACAGAATATGTATCAGCGGATGAAAATCCGAAGAATTAACTCCCGAAGTTATTGCCTTCTTATGCTATACCCTCTAAAACAATATCAATTTAATAGAAAAATGATGGAGAAAAACAAAGACAAATAAAATAATGATATATCGCTCATTTGCTGAAACAACGACATAACTCAAAAATCATCATTTTTGAGTTAAAACTACAGGGCCAATGGCAATGATTTATACTTTCAACAGGTGCATTTTCATTTCTGAACTTTCAAGATTTTTCACGGTATGGCAATATTGTTGTAATGGTGGGACTACGATTCCTCAAGTGTGTTAGTTGTAATACCGAATTATCTCAGTGGTGAATTGCTGTTTGTGTACGAAACCCTGATCTTTTCTCAACAAGAGTGTCATATTACGGATTGTGACCTTATTGCTGAAAAGGCAAGACCACTATTCATCTTATTCCCTATCATGTACAATGCATTATTTTCTAACGTGACGTTATGCAGATAAAGACAGTAAAGAATAATGTTTGTTTTACTTTGTGTTATGACGTTTTTGCAAAACAGTAACGTTTTTATTTTTGTATTATTTGCTTATATGACGTTACAAAAAAATACTTCCATGCTTTCATCATCAGTTTTAGAAGTATCTGCAGATGTGACACTGTTGCACTAAATAGTTTTTGATATTTAAGTTTTATTCGGAATTATTTCCAGTTATATCGGTATTGTTTTAAAAACTTACAGTAAGGTTAAATTTTTTAACCATTACATAAACTTGCGAAATTTATTTTGAATAAGTAAATATTGTTTGCTTGATAGTAAATTGATATTTTTCGTTGCAAGTATGCAATCAAATACTCGAGGAACAAAACTGGTGTTAATGGCGTTGAAGAATCAAGTTGTAATTACAGGAAATTGGAAGCTCCGTTCATCACCGGCTCATTCTGCAGGCCTGAATACAAATTCGACTCCAAGGGAAGGCTCTGTGGATAATGGTATATTAATTATACAATTTTATGTCGCAATGTTTTATCCTAATAAATATTTCGAGGTTTGTACTCTAATTCGGCTTGATATTTTTGCAGGGAATGTATCAGTTGCGTCACCAGACCCTGCAGAGGTTATGAGTAAAACTGTTATAAGCTCCACTTCTGAATCGAAATCTAGTTCTTCATCAGTTTCACGTTCAAGTAATAGTTCCTCTTCCGAAGGCAATAACGATTCACATTTTGATATCACGTTTATACCGACCAACGATACAAGTGAGAGTGATGGCAACACTAATTCAAACAACCGGGATACTGATATCACCATAACTCCATCAAGTAGTAGTATTCATGATTCTCTTGGTACTAATCCTAATACCTCCAGTTCCTCTAATATTTCATCCCTGATAATCTTAACGAGCCCACTTAATAAAGGAGTGAAGCACAAAAGAAACGACAGTAAACGGAAAAGGAACCTAAATAAGAAGTTTAGGAACAGTGAAAAAACATACAAAATGCACACTGGAGGCAACTAAGTTCGAAAAGAGAGGCAAATGGGACATACGTGTAAATGTTACAAAGTTCACTGAAGAGGAACGGATGAAAATTTTCACTTCATATTGGGACTTGGGAGACTTAGAAAAACAAAGGTGATTTATTGCCTCTAGTATGGAGCCCATTCAACCTAAATATCAGTACGTGCGTGTCGGTGGTACTAGAAAGAAAAGGGACAATAATAATGCATTTTATTTCCGCCTTAATGATACAAAAGTGTGCAAATCGTTCTTTAAGAACACATTAGATATTAACGATCGTCCCATTCGGACTGTGCAGGAGAAACGACACAAAGTGGCAGCTGTTATCGTGGAGGAGGATCGCAGAAAGAAACATGGGAAACAGAAGAAAATTGATGATGTTTTGTAGGAAGACGTAAGAAACTTTGTGGAGAAAATCCCAAAAATCGAAAGTCATTATATGCGTGCCAACACAAGCAAACTTTTTATTGACAGAAGCAAATCCATTGCTGATATACATAGGAACTACATTAGCGACTGTAAAGAAAAAACTATCCCATTTCTTTACACCCAAAAAAGACTTATTTGAAACCAGCTGCGCCTACAAAGATGTTGAGAAAAGAAAAAGATAAAAGATTATTATGATCAGCATATAGTTGAGAAAGAATTGTCCGGGAAAGAAAAAAAATTGATAAAGAGGAATCCAATGCTGTTGTGGATGTGTATGACTTACAAGAAGTTATGCAAATTCCAAAGGGCAATACCTCAGTTTTCTATTACAGGTTTAAATTAAATGTGTTTAACTTCACAATTTACTATTTGAGGAGTAATAAATGCGAATGTTTTGTATGGGATAAATCGAATGGACATAGGGGAATTAACCAATTATGATCGTGCATTCTTCAGTTTTTAATTAAAAGAGCTGCTTCAGGTGATAAAGACATCATTTTCTACTCTGATAACAGCCCAACAAAAAAAAAAGATTATGTTTGCACTCTACATGTATGCTGTAAGACATCTCAACATAAACAGCATTACACAAAAATACTTAGCAAAAGGCCATACACAAAATGAGGGAGACTTTGCACATTCGTTAATTGAGTGTCAAGTGAAACGACAGCTAAAGGGTGATCCAATATACTCGCCGGAATCATTCATTGCGGCAATCCGAGGTGCTAAAAAATGTGGAAGTCCATTCAACATGACAGAACTGTGATTTTTTCGATATCAAAGCTTTGGCAATTGAAATGGGGCCCATGAATATGTCGCAGATAAAAATAGCAGCGGTGAAAATCCTCTGTGTGGAGCGCGAATCACCAAATTCTCTTTATTTCAAAACGTGTTATGAGGAAGAGAACTTTAAGGTGGCAAGCATCATAAGATAAAAAAATAAGAGTAACAATATCACACTGACACGAGCATTTAACACAAAACCTCAAACACAGAACCACAAGAAACAAGACCTTCTTGAATTAATCCAGAAAAAACATATACCAAAATATTATAAACAATTTTACGAGCTATTGTAATGTACCTATAATATTTTTTGTACTTAAGTCCTGTTTTTTACTATTCTGTAAATTGTGCGTTTTTAATCATTGTATACACTTTTAAATGGAAATAAAGTTTCAAATAAATGTCGTAATTATTTCATTTCCATGCACTTGGAAGCGACGAAGTCCTTCGTTGTATATATTCAGATGCCAGTGAAAAACGATACCGTCGTAAGTGGAAATCTCACTAATAAATGTTGTATAGTACACTTTTGTTATCAGCAATAACGTCAAAGTTCCGCTTATGATGCACCACAAATGAGATATTTGCAGCAACAACGTCATAAGTGAAACTGGGGTTAGTTTTGGGGTTGGGAAAAACTGTATATTATACATTTCATCCAATAATTTACTTCAATGTCATAAGGAGATATTGCTTGACCATAATTTGACATTTAGTTGTAATTTATCATAACTTCCACAAAATAATGTAATTTGAAAACTTTAAAATGTCTGTACTGAAAAATCGTGATTTTTAACTGAAGACGTTAGTGCAGCAAATGAGTGATATTACTAATACGATTCATGTAAATATATCTAGTTGCTTATTGCTGAGGAAAAATATTGTTGCATTATTTCATATTATCACTTTTCATTTCCCCCTGAAGCTGTTAAAACTCAAATTTGTTTAATATTTAATTTAAAAATGCAAAATGTTAATTGTAATGTGAAATATTGTCAAATATTTCGTTGCAATGGTGGTATTTTATCCTCAGTCCTAAAGTTTTTAAATGATAATCATTCATAAATACAGAAACCTGAGCTGGTTGAAGATCAGTTTTAATATATTGATGGCAACACAGCAATTTGTCGTAACCCTCAGTTATGAAACAAAATGAAACTTAAATGTCGTATATGCATTGTTTTTATATTAGCTACCTATTCAAACAAAGGCCTAATTATTGTTTTTGTAATCTCAAATCATAATGCTTATTCAAAAAGTAATGGTAAAATCTGTTTTTGTGAAAAATTAAACATAAATTTCTTGTTTCCCAAAAGTTTCCATAAGTGGATTAAGACATGATGCTGTGTTACCGTCGATATATATATATATATATATATATATTTGTTAAATTTGTTGAGAGTGTCATTAGTTTTTATACTATTAGAATTCTTTGAAATCTTTATTCTTTTTTTTTCTTTAAATGGATAGCTGAAATTTGATATATGATTAATTAGCTAATGTCACAAAGGAATTGAGTGTTGAATTAGCTTTGACGATTAAGTCATCATTCCGCTGATAATAAAATTTTTTGAAGGTCTCAATTGAGGTACACTGTATAGCGGCTTCACGAAAAAACATACCGTTTGTACTTCACGAGTCGGTAATTCTGTTTTATCATGACCGGCGCCCATTAGAAAGCAAACAATTATTCTGAAATGTAATTGAGCTCTCAGGATCATATGGGATTGAGCCCTGAGGAATTCTAGGTTTCCGTTATAGAGAACAATATCTATAAAGGTTTTATTGCTTTCTTAACGATGACACACGCGCCATTGAACGAAGTCATACCGAGTGGACGGAAAGCAACAAAGCATGTTATCCCCCGGGACAGGACTAAAGGCACATGTAATGAGCGCACTCAGCGATTGGAGGACGGTGATGTATTGCTATAATTTATGAAATTACCTGAGAGGAGGAGAGGGAATATGGGGCCGTACCCCCCGCGAGGTGCTGGCTCCCGTTGGGGCGCTCGGTAGCGCCAGCGATAGCTCACCGTCCGTCACGGTCATCAATAGTACGTCAGGAGTCCATCAGGGGCTAACTGCCGCAGATTAATCCCCAGGCTGGGAGGCCACCGGGAGTCTGTCTGGAAGGATCTCATCGCCGCTACCGCCGAGGAAGCCGCAAGCCAGCGAGAAAAATAAAGAAATATTCTGAACATACCTGTATCATAAGGCAATCTATTCTCGGGTATGAAATTTTTTCAGCACCATATATGTTCATCTACATATTTAGCTATATCATCGGATTATTCTCATATACTGCCGGTTAAAAGTTTTTGCTTTTTGACTAGAATTTCAGTTTATTAATAGTTTATTTAAACAGTTTGTTTTAAATTAGGTAATGAAAACTAAATTTTAATTTTTTCTCTCAAAGGCAAATTTAAAGATCTTGAATGGCAACAAACAATATCTGTGTTGAATTTTATTTATATTTTACAGAATATCAAACTTTTAAATTTACTGATATTGTTTCAGGCTGCTCTAACTTTTGGCCGGCAAACAATTTAAAAGATTGAATTGCCTGCCGATCAGGCTATTGGAGAAGACAGTTTTTCAATTACGAGTGTCCGTATGAAAGAATAGAGTTTGAATAAGTCATTCAAAATAGTCATTCATAGTCATTCAAAAAGCTTTTTCTCGAAACCATGATTGCTAAATAACAATGGTTTTAACGAATACGAATGAGAAATGGTAGTAACAAATAACACAACTGAGAAGCTTTGAACAGGACTTCTTAGGGACCGGTTAACGTTTTGAATATCCGAAATTTTTTAATCGAATAACTTTTACAGTGATAGTTTAATTAATTTGTTGTAATTATGACATTAGCAATTTCCATCAGGATTATATAAATGTTTCACTGGATAACGGATGGGGGTTCTCTAAAAAATAGGATAAATTACAACATTATCGTCACAGTACTCGAGCTAATGAAATTGATAGACAGTGGTTTATGGAACTATATTTGGGCATAGATGTGTCTTTTGGCTGTGAGTCTATACTTTTTTGGTGTAACGTTTTTTCACATTCATGTTGACACCCTCTAGCTCTGTTGGTGTTGCTCGAATCGACAATTTAACGATAGATTCCTCCTTAGAAATTTAATGAAGATTTATATATATATGACATTTGTTGCAGGACCTACCGTTCAGAAGCTATGTTGGTTTGGATGAAAAAAGTGATGTTGCAACGTTTTTTTCACTTTCGAAAATGTAACATTTTGAAGCACTAATGAATTTGATAATTTTAATTATAAAATTTAAATTGTGAAAAACAGTAGATTAAAGGTATTTCTATTGCGGACGATCTGGACATGATTGGAAGAAGCCTGGAATCTGGGATTGAGGCATTTCTTGCTCTCCAGGAGGCAGCTCAGGAAGTGGGTCTGGAGGTGGACCAGGCAACAACAAAGTACAAGATAGCTGGCCCGCAAGCAGGGGATCGACAGGATAGCCAAATAATATTCGGAGACTTCACATTTGAACAAGTTAAAGAGTTCATTTATTTAGGGACTCAAGTGAGCTCCCACAACAACATGCAACAGGAAATTAATAGTAGATTAATTGCTGCAAAAAAATGTTGTTTTGGACTCCTGAAGCACTTTATAAGTAGAAACTTCTTACGTGAAACCAAAGACCAGCTGTATAAAACCTTGATAAGACATATTCTTAACTATGGCTCTGAATGCTGCACAATTTCTCAAATGCAGGAAACCTTACTCCAGAGGTTCGAGAGACGGATTCTAAGAAGAATTTTTCGACCAGTTTTTAGAGGCAGCACTTGGAAGCTGATAACCAATTCAGTGTTTGCACATTTATATCAAAATACAAATATTGTAATATATATTAAAATTGTAAGGCTCCGATGTGCGGGACATGAGGCGAGGATGAATCCAGATGAGGTCCCTAAAAAAACTCATAAAATAAAAAATATTTGCCAAGAGAAAAGTCGGCAGACCTCTCAGAGGACAGAGATGGACCGATGGAGTGGCAGAGGATGCGTTGTCTATCTTGGGAACGAGGAACTGTAGAGCAGCAGTAACACACCGAGATGAGGCCTTGCTTGACTTACTATGAGTTGTAGCGCAGATTTGTCTTGATTGATTGATTGATTTAAAAGAAGAACATTAATAAAATAAACGAGCTTTGTTAAAACGTAATTATATAATTCAATTTGACTATAAGAAATTCAATGCTTGCAGTTAAAATTACGAATTGATGAATTCCTTCCATAAGTAATTGTTACATTATATATCGATATAGTTATATCTATTAATTGTTGTGACAAGGAACTGTAGGACTTGAAGTATCCATGATCTTGATAGAATTCTACAAGAGAGGTTGCAGGGGGACCCCACGCACTGTCACAGTAGGCAAGTTCGGTTCCAAATCTCTGATAGCAGGTCACTCACTACCTGAGAACTTTCACACACAGGTGTCCTAGCGTGGGTGGCATCCAGGTGTCAATCAGTAGAGGATGGGGCATTCATTAGAAGTGTTTCCCTTAATGGATCATTCAGCCCTTTGTACTTCCAATCCCATGTACCTAATATTAATTTAGTTAATCAAGGTAGGATTCCGTGTTCAATTGTGACAAGTAGATAAATTAACAAGTAAATCAATGATGAATAAACCATAAGTAATAATCCAATGATAGTTATAAAGAAGTACTATTGAATTTATGTTAAAGGAAAAAATATATATTAGATAATTTACCAGATATATGTAAAAAAAAAAGTGTTGTTTTAGATAGATGGTCTGTATCTGAATCGTAAAAGAACATAAAAAATTTAAGGATGGTAATAGGAAACAAAGTAGAAGAATCAAATACTTCCCAATTATGATATGACATTAAGACGTTTATAATAATATGAAAGATTTTATAATCAGTACAAAGATATCATGAAAAATTGGAAGTGATTATATCAGTAGAAGAAGCAATTAGCCTGATGAGAAAAAGATAGATTTATTTTTCAAAACGTATTTTCTCAACGAATTTGATTAATCTTCATATATGTTTTATTATTGTTATTATTATTACCTAGATTTTTCTTTTTTTTTTTTTTTTTTTTAGAACGAAGTTAGGAAACAAGACCAACCACTTTAAAATATCCATACCTGAAGCAATCAAGAATGTTTGCTGCGTCTATAAGAACCGCTTGTTGAGCTTCGCTGAAGACTTGAGGCAATTTCAGACAAACTTCGCCTGTAACTATCGACTCTGAAACTAGATTGTTGGTGATTATGTTTGGAGACTGCGCTTTTAAATAGGGTATAATTCTTCAAATTAAAAAAAAAAAGGCCTAGTTCCTTTTTTTTTCCGGAGCTATTGTAATGCTATTTGATTTTGTTTCAATGTGACACCTTCCCTCTTCTCCACTAAATTTAAGCAGCATATCTTGTTAGCTATTTTGTTTAGCGTGGCCCGTAACCATAGATGGCAATATACAGTTTTTGAAAAGCCCCTTTCGCCCAGAATGTGAATTGAACTTAAAGCGTGTTTCAGCATTGTACAGAAGTGAACTGCGAAAACCATGTATTTAAAATATAGATAAATAGTTACAAACCCAACTCAAGAAAAACATCCCTCGCAACGATGTTTTAGTTTGCTGAAAAACATACTCACGAAAACTAATTTCGGTCTAACTAGTAATTACTAGTAAGTAAGTACTTAATGTTTTAAAAACTTATTTTTCGTTAATTAAAAATGTAAAACCCAAAAGGATTGTATAGTAAACACTAGTTATTTTTTTTAATATTTACTGGTACTATTCTCCAGACGTCCAAAACTTTGCCTGATATCTACATTACACAGTATTCATACGTCATCAGTCCTTTGAGGTTTTAGTTTAAAATACTTAATTGTTGATGTAAAATTTCTGTTTAATATAAAAAACAACGCCTTATAGTTGTTATAGAGTGGAATAAAAACACAATATTAAAAACACTAAAAGCATGTTCAGTTTCATTAATGAAATAGTTACCTTTATTTTCTAAATAAATAAATTTAAAGAAATAATAATAATAGAAAAACTTAAATTAATTAATTAAATTAAAGGAATTAAGTCATTCTTTTTTATTTTTTTATTTTTTTTTACTGTAATTGTATGAAACGCACCAAAATAACGGAACAAAACGTAGGGCTCGTAAATTATAAAATGCTACGTGTGCCTAAGGAAACATTATCTGCAAAGAAACTCTCTCGCTTGTAGACCAGCTTTACGGTCTAGACAACACAAAGTAATATTAAATTAAAAACAACAAAGATAAGAGTAAAAAAAAAAAATAATAAAAAAAGGTTGGCAGGTATAAGCAAGTTAATTGCTAGTCGGCCAGAGTCGCATGCCTTTTTCTAATCCAGCTACGGTCATGTTTACTTAATACCCTAATCTGCATACAGGGCGCGCTGCTTCCTCATCCCTTATTCCGATCGCTGGCCAATCGCGTCTCGGCTTAAACCCTCGTTAATTTTTTTTTCTTCTCGTTCTCCGACCCGCCGGGAGGGTACTACCCCTTGGGACTCTGATTGGGCCGATGTAATGCCTCGGCAGATTTTGTTGTATCCGGAATAAATTAAAAGACGGAATGAGAGTAGCCACTGTGAGGGGAATGTGATGGCTCTGAGGGAATGTATCCGACCTCCGTCCTGAATATTCATTTCCTTCTGTGTCCATTAACCTGGGAAGAAAAAATGTTTCATCTCTAACTGGTATGTAATTGAAATCCATTTGATTCTATCCTCTTTTTTTTAAACTTTCAATATGCAGGATGTAAAACCAAACCTTTCCAAATCACATTGGTATTTACATTTTTTACAGCCATTTCAACAACGCCCACTTTTGTGGACATTGATTGCTTAAAATTTAATAAGATATGGGCAATATCATTGACTAGGAGTGTGTCTAATGATAGGCATAGTTCAGTGCATTTGTATACCTCAACTAGTAACCAAACCTTTACATACTACGTTTTGTTAAATAATTGTTTTTTTGTTAATTAAATTGTTATTATAATTAAAATCACGTTTCTAAATCGGTTTTAAATTATTATAAGATTTAAGTAGCGGATTGGAGGGGATACTACCAACAACAATTTTCATTGTTTAGTAATCATTTCTGGTTATAGAAAGTAAACATTTTGTTTTCGAACAACAAAAACTCGAGCTTTTAAAAACTCAACTACTTTCCCTATCTACTCACAAACTCCTGGTTTCCTCCCTCATCTTCCTCTAATTTAACAACGGTTGGGTGATATATGATGGACTCTTGATGGTCCTTGAATACACATTTAAACGCATCATGAATTGCTTCATAAGATTTGTTCTTGGAACCTTAAGACGTTCTCATGTGTCCCTTGTTCATAACTTGTTACCTTGGTTCTACCCCTCCTCCCGTAGAGAATACTTCCTTGGTATATTCCTTTTCCAAGTTATAAACAACGATCACCTTTCCTTTATTCTTACGATGTAAGTATTCAATCCAATTACTGTATGTAAGATCCGGTCTTTCCGATCCCTATACTCCATCCTACAGAACTTCTGCATTTCAACGATCCTTTTTTGCCCACTCCTCTACTCTCTGGAATTCTCTCCCTCCTCACATTCGCAACGCCTCTTCCCTCGGAACATTCAAAACACTCCTCTTCCACCACCTTCTCTCTCTCCATACTGAAGCTTTCTAACTACATGGATAGTGAATATCATTCTAATTTATCAGACATAAACCATTATCCTGTAATAATTTTTTTTATAATCATGTTTTTATTTGTTTGGACGATTTCTTATATTTTATTTTTCTTTCTTTCATCATTATCATAGTTTCTGTACCCACTTTGCAAATATTGTTTATTTTTATCTTTAATTATATGTTATATCAGAAATCAATTTTTCATTTAATTTTGTATACAATATTTACTCACATAATGACTACTTTATTTTTTTTTTTAATATATTTTTTTATACTCAGTTTCTATATTTTTTCTAGCTACCTTATTATGAAAACCTATATTTACTATTATTTATCTTGTCTTATTTTGAAATACTCTAGGTCAGATATGATATCATATTCTGCTATACAATGTTAGTCTTAAGTGACATTATCCCAGATTAAAGTTCTTTTTCTATTCTAGTTATTAGTATTATTTTTATCTAACACGTTGGATAATATATAATTTTATTTATAAATATCTGCGACTCGACAGTAAAGTAGATATGTCAATGTTTATAGTTAAATTTACCTTATAGTGTAATACTGTATAATCAATTTAGATCCTATTATGGGTATGATGTGGAGCATTTCTACTAATTTAATTGAAAATTATCTCGTCTTCATTCAAAACATTCTTAAAAAAGCATTAAAACAATAATTTCTAATAGCAGAAGAAACAAATTAGATTTATTGATTTCCATGTAGAAATAAATTACAACATGGAAAGTTTCCTCTCCACCGAACCATAACAACAGGGGAGTAAACAGGGAAGCTTTAAAGCCCCTACAAATAATCGAACTGTTCCCTTCATTATGCACATAAAGTATAAATCAAAAGCTGTAAATTATGGAAGAGGTAATTCCTCTGCTTGGTATTAGCTAACAGGAAAGCACAACTGTCGTCTATAATGAAAGCCATTGAATTAACAGTTCAAAAAGATTAAGATAATTTATTACAACTGTTTAATAATTGTACAATAAACAATCAACATCATATGAGAAACTGTCGTAATTATAAAAATTTTAATTATATAATATATATATATATATATATATATATATATATATTATATATATTTATTGAAATTTACAACCGTACAAAATATAGAGGTACATCAAGTAAATCTATTGACAACGATTATAATAACATGTCGAAACTTGAAAAGAACTGCTCATCAGTAGTACTTCAACCAAAATTCTAAATTAGAAGATCTCTAGGCCATCATCTTTTCAGACACCTCGGAGGATTATTGGGAATAGAGTGGGAAGCAAGTTGGGAAACTAATGGATATGAGTGGTTATGGAGCTTACGATGAAAGGATAGGTATCTGGTTTGGGCTAACTCAGCAACATACAGAACATAAGGTCTTTATGGATAAGTTTAATAGTGACGAATTAAGGGGCATTTAGGATTTTTCGAAGGATTTTGGATTGTAAGGATTGTATACGAGATGAATTAGATGGTTTAGTAGAGTCCAAAAGCTCAACTCCGTACATCCAAATAGGTCTAATCTCAGTTATGTAAATAAGTCTTTTTTAAAGAATTGACAACTTTGATAGTTTTCAAGTAAATGTTAAAGTAGTCTGTAACGACGAGCAGTTTCTTGTCGCTTTAGTCTTGTATGTGGATTCCAAGTAAGACGTTTGTCCAAGAGGAGTCCTAGGTAGTGGATCTGTCCAACAGGAATTAGTGGAATATCAATGAAGGATGCTAGGACAGGAAGTCGTAGGTTTATGACGAAGGGTATAGGTTATTTGATGAGATATTTTGGGGGTTTATTTTGATTCTCTATTTTTGAGACTTACTGTTCTCTATTTTTGAGACTTATTGTTTTGTTTTTTAACTAGCTGAAGTAGTCCAGTCGATTCAGGCAAAAAAAAAAAAAAATGTTAGGGCACATAAAGGTAATTTAAATCCAAGTTTGCATCCCTCAAAACCTAGTACGATTTTTGTAGTACTCGAAAAACCACGAAATTTTAACGCTATTTTCAGTTTTTCGCTTATATTTCGAAAAATAAGTAATCATGGCTAATGGCATTATCATAACAGAACATACTATATCAAGTATATTCATCTACGTATGTTTTTATATTTTATTTATGACTAGCTTATTTATTGTTTAGAGCCTTGAAACACTCAATCATTAATGATCACCGAACTACATGACCTTATTATATGCAAGGGTTAGATGATAGAATATTTTGATCTATACTGCTGGTTGTTAGTTTAAGCACATTTCCTTTTGCATATAGATATATGTATGCAAAGGCTCATATTGAAATAAAAATAGTCTGAATGGGCTGTAGTTATATTGAACTGTCATAGTTGTCATCACATTGACCAGCAAATGGCCTTAAACATTTTTTTCCTAGAATTAATCTTTTTTCATAACTTTCCTATTTCATAAGGGAATATATTTTTATTTGGGTGCTAATTGATTAAATTGTGTTTGTTTAATTTAAACTCTTTATAATTTATAATGACTAACAAAATCAAATATGACCACTGTTATTTAGAAATATGTATATATTGAAATTTAAATTCAAAAATAATTTGTTCTAGTCTCCAAAATAACAAAAACGTATTCTTAGGTTATGTGCACTAAAAAATAATAAAATAACAAAAATACAAATAAACGATATACACGATAGACAAAAGAAAAATATGAAGACATAGGTAGTTGGTGTGTGCAGTCATGAAAATACGATTAAAATGCAAATATTAATTTATTGTACCGAGGTTTCGGCCTCTACTATAAGCTTTCCTGAGGGCTAGAATAAAAACAAATAAATAGATATTACAAAAAAAAAAAGAAAAGAAAAAAAAGTGGATTTTTTAAAAACACAAGAAAAGAAACCAGTAAGAAAATAATTTTTTTTTTTTTTTTTTGCACTGATGAGTTAGCATGACAAACCATGAGGGAAAGAATTCCAGAGGATTCATCATATGCTGCAGTTTGATGAGAACGTTTTACTGCACTGATTCTGGAAAAGATTTAATTTGAAGAAGTTCAAAAGTTCAAAGATTTATTTAAGAGAAAATGAAGGAATATTGAGGTGAAGGGGGAAACCTGGAAAATATTGTCTAAAAAGAGAAGGATGAAGCCACTTAAATTCTTTTTAAAAATTGATTACATGAGGGTCTCTGACAAGACAAATCTGCGATAACAGATCATTAATTTCAGTAGAAATAATAATGATTGTTGTACAAAACATTTGTGTTAATTATTTTTAATATACGGAATATTTTTATATTACGAACCAAACTCTTCCTTTAAAGGATTGTACAGTATTGAATTAAACATAAATACTATAGTTTAACTAGTTCCTCTACAAGTTCTAATCATGCCATTATTTTGCATTGTTTACAGCATATTTAACTAAATGTGTTTTTATTAATACAGTTGTAAATTAAAAATACTACGAGCATTAAATTTAACTGAAAAAAAAAAAAAAAAAAAACATCATTTATTATAATTCAAAATACTACGAGCATTAAATATAACTGCGAACCATATTGGATAGAACCTTCAAAGATATATCTCAATAACCAAGGTTTCCACCCTTTCCTATCCTTCTCATTGCTAGAAAACGCTCCAGACAGTGAAGTAAACTCGTCGTTTTTACCCATGGATAATGTCGAACCTCGGCGCGAAGACGGTCTTAAGATTACAGGCTACCCAACATTAAGAAGTAGTTAGTTATGTTTAAGAGAGGTTGCGTGTGGTCCCTTCAATCTTTCATGGCCAATATAGTTTCAATGAGGTTTCAAACATTAGTTAGTTGCTGTCTGTATTGTTTCTTTGTTGAGTACTCTTAACTACTTTTTCTTTTTTTTTAATGAGTACTTTAAATATTAACTAGCATTCCCGTCGCGGCTTTAACTACTTTTTCTTTTTTTTTTTAATGTTTTATGTGGTTACAAGAGTAATAATCTAGTTATAATTGCCTGATCAGGTGGTTGAAGATTACATATAAGCACCATTAGGCATAAAATTTTTAACTTTAATGTTGAATTGGTAATCAAGATGGATAAAGACTATTAAGAAACTCTTGCGGAAAAAACGACAAAAGGCCCGTGAATCATATTTTTACACACGATATAAAAAAGCAAAGGATCGACATTTTGATTTAGTAATAATTTGTATTCGACAGAAAAAAAACTTTATTGATTTGATCTAGTAACCTTTTTAAAATATAATGCCGTGTAATTATTTAAATATTAATTATAATTTCAGTTTAAATATTATTAGTTCTGCAATCTACGAATGGATAAGAATTAAATTGTTTAGGCTTAATTATATAAGATTGAACAACATTTTATCAGATATTTAACATAATCGTATAAATAAATAATAAAATAACTTTAGTTTCCAGTGTTGAAATAAAATCCTCAAAAATAAGTTTCGTTAGTTTTTCGAATTTTTAAAATGACTTCCTTATAGAAACAACAACATTGAAAAAAAATATAGTTTAACTTCGACTTATAACCGATTGAAACTAAATCGTTATTTAGCTGATAATAATAAATCCTAAATTTTTCATTGGTAACTATATTGAAGTATGACTCCACAGAAATCATAAAAACTGCACACACCTAAATATCGATTTCGCTCCTTCACTTCAAGTTTGACATTCATTGATACATCTTTCTTATAAACTTACCTTTGGAAATCGATTTATTGTGATTAATCGTACCCCCACCTTTATAAGTTGTAATTGTACAGGTTTTTTTTTTACCATACCTTTCCATAAGAAGCGACGATAACATCGAAATGAATCAAGAGAAGGGAACAGGAAAAAGGAATGTCGGGAAGGAGCAGAACTCGTGCTTCGATATCGTTACTTTTCCATTAAAACAAAAACAGAGGAACAGTCATAAACGCAAAAGTTTAATTAAATATGAATTTTTGAGTATTTATACATTTAATGCTCAAACTCGTCCAAACACAATAATATGAAAAACTGCACAGACCTTCTAATAAGAACCAATATTTCTACCAATGTAATTATTTCCTTAAACCAATCTTATTTAAACCTTAAACCATTTATTTTTAGACACATATTCGGAAAATACAAACGTTTCATTCCAAACATTTTCACAAATAATGGAATCATCTCCCTACATTTCTAACGAAACTATATATATACCAAGTTACATATCCCGACAGAAGAAATACAAACGATTTTAAGATTAATTAAATTGACCGGATAATAAACTTCTACACACCTTCTAATTTTTAAACGATAAATTTTAATTTTTGTTCCGCTAACATTTTTAGGTATGATACCCAACGAGTAGTTAGTTCTGCAAAACAACTAACAGACGTTTTCAGACGATTATTTGCACTGAAGATTTTACATATTTTGATACTATAGGATATCATATCTTTTAGGTAAAAATATTGTTTTAATAAAAAAAAAAAAAAAAAAAAAAAGTAAATAAAATGGGATATCATGATTGTAACATTATTTTATAATGATTTCAACGTTATGCCACATTGAATCTTATTTAAGCTGTTTTTGGTGAAAAATTTATGGCAAGATTCAAACGTATAATATAAGAGCTCTTCTTTCTTTTATAATTTATGTATGCTGATATAATGATATATACCAGATAAATGTTTATTTTTTAAATTTATTTTACTTATATAATCCAAAAATATATTTGGGTTGAATCTTCTTTCTTATCGCCATATCAGTCTTACTTATTTTATATGTATTTTTAATGATAATGGCTTGATTTAAGATTTATTATGGATGTGAGAAATTAACTGAATTTGGGTTGGTCATTATTTTCATAATATTATTTTTATTATTGACATTTTCAGAGTTAAAGAAAAGAAAAGATATAAGACAGTACTTTTTAAATATACTTAATTGGAGGTGGTAGGTTCTTTAATTCCATCAATTACAATTCAGGTTATTCTGGAAATAGTGGGCAAAAACCCCGACTAGTCATTTTATTCATTTATATTTCTACGCTTAAAAATAAATTGGTCGAAATGAAAACATGACCTTTGTTGGTTATAATTTTTATTTTAGATTCATCTTTTTAGTTTTTTATTTATTCAAGGAAAAGGAAATTTTTTTCTTAATCAGTCATTGAATATATAGAAAGGTTATGATATTAAAAAAAATAAATTTGATAACTTCCACAATACTTTTCTTTCTTTTTTTATTTTCCACAATATATTTTCTTTTTAATCAGTTTTTGTAAGAAAAAAAAATTGTTTTTTGTTTTATTTTTCTTAACAAAACGCTCCATTTGCAAAAAAAAAAGTGAAAAAAATCGGTTTTTTTGCCAGCCGACTAGTCGACCAAAGTCATAGGCCCATCTCTAAAATTGACTACAGATTTATTTTTCTATATGGAGTTTTGGTTAATATTAAAAAAAATCTTTATAATCTACCAAAGCCGATTAAGAAAAAAAAAAGCAATTTCTATAATCTATTTGATTTAAAAGTTATTTAAGACCATATTACATTAATTAATTATGTGGATCGACTTTTTAAACTATCTGAATCTCACCTAATTAGTTATGCCTAAGCGAAACCTAGTCACCTTTATTATCTATTAATCTACAGTTGTCGGCTGAGGGGGGCCGCGACAGTGAGGGGCTAAACACCTAATCCCTCTAATAACAAACAAATTATAAATATAATCCATTATAATTAAAAACCGTTGAGACCTAATTTGAATAAATATAGGACTCGCGGCTTATGGAGGAGGGGAGGAACCGAACAACCGAGCAACTGAGCCCCATCTGCCGTATTGTATTAATGGTATCAATAAAGACAATGAAGAAGGATTTGAATCCATCAGTCAAACATGTTGGTGTCATATAAAAGGATGCCGGGGCAAACATGGCCGATATACTACACCGGCCCCTAGGGTTATGCTAATCGGGCAATGTTTGCCTTCCATATATCTAGATATTTACATCGGCTGGGTGTGCCCAGATGGCGACCCTCCTTTTGTCTACGCAGCACCACAAACATCCCTCACTTAGACCCTTTTGTTCTTCTCCAGATTTATTTGTGGAACGCTCTGCCTCCTTTCCTCGAGGTCTGGATAGAAATACAGTGAAAAGGCAAACAGATGACCTGCCCAGAAAGCATTTTCATTATATACCATTATTCTGTCAAGAGAAAGAATTTGTATGCATTAAATCTTCAACTTACAAATTATATCTACGCCTTAGATTATAGATGTTTTTTTTTTTACATAAAAAGAATCATGAATTTTATTTTGAATAATTACAAGCTGCCTCATTCAAGAGCAATGAGTAATATGGATGACAAAGACTCGTTTATACAGTATGTAAAATTATATGAAATAAAGAATAAAAAGAAAACAGCCTCTAACTATACAAGATATAAAATAAAATAGGCAATAATTGTTCAAACTAATAAACAATAATTGAGGAAGAAAAAGAAAAAAGAATCTTAAATACAATCATACTATATATACAATATTATCTAACATTCAAGGGAAACCCCGAAACAAGCTTGTCCCACAATTTGGAACGGCAAGCCGGGCTCAAAGTGTTCCCAGAGCTGTTCTCTCAGCTACATCACTATCAGGATCCATTGGAGGATATTATTATACTATTCAGTCGCACAGGACTTGAGTCGAGAAGATGGCCTTTGTCAGAACTCCACTAATAAATATTTGCAATAAACCTCGGGCCATTTTAGTTTTAATCTGCTAGGTGGGTTATAAGGATGGGTGGAACTGAATGATAAATAAGCAAGAGGGTTGGGGTGGTTGGAATGATTTCGATGCAATATAGAGAATTTAAGGGGTATGAGGTCTCTGACAAAAGGTATATGAAGTCAGTAAGTAGGGTTTTGTTGTAGAAATAATTTTAATAATATATACATAATATTAGACTTTGAAACTTTGAAGTAACAAAACTGGTATTAACATTTGATTCCATTGAGTCAAGAAGAGATATTCGAATTATCTGAATTTACATTAGCACTTCACACAAGGGGCACAGAACTTGCTCTAGGGTACTCAAGAAATTCTATAAACAAAATTATAAACCTTTTTAAAGAACTATCATTTTACCATAAAATATAATACGGATATGATGACACAGGACGAAGACAAATAAATTTCCAACATTTAAATGAAAAGGGCGTAATAACCTGGAAGTTGATCGCCCAAATAAAAACCTCAATCTACAATCACAAGGTTTTGGTGAAAATCTGGACATCTGAGTGCTGTAATATCTCGTGTTTCTTCTTAATTTAAAATATCATATAATGTATGTGATGTTTGCCTATCAGGAACTAAATTTATACGATTCATTCACGGATTATCGTCATAAATGTTTATAAAATTTTTCAATAAACTTCAGCATATTAAAAAAAAGGTCATTAAGTTGACGGGAAGTGTGTCATTGCTTATAATAAAGCTATGCATTTAAGAAATGTAGTTGATTGATAGTAAGTAATTGAAAATATAAATCAATAATTGAATTTCAATAGCGGGCTTATTATTGCAGTTCAAAATATTGAACTGGTGAAACTGAGTGAAATTCCTACAATGTCATAGGAGACAATTTTATATTTCTTAGTTAGAATTAAAATTAATTTAATCTAATTAATTATTTATTGGTTATTTTATAGCCTATAGAGCTGTCTGTCACTGATATTTTCAGTGACCATTAGAAAGATTCGTCATGATGAATATTAAATTTTAATACATTCATATTAATATTTTTAATTGATCATTATTACAACGAACAACTAATTTTGCAGATCAACATTTTATAAACATGACTTTGTTAACAATATTTTGCTATTTAACAATAAAATTACAAGAACAATTCTAATTGACATCGATTTGAAGGACTTATTAAAGACATCATGCATAAATTATGAATCTCAAGTCAAGTTAGAAACATCCTTCACGACAGTTAAATTATAATGAGTAAATTTAAGTTAAATAATTTTAAAATTTTAGATTATCAAAAGATTTATTAGATAAGAATTATTTAATTAATCAAGTGAAACATGATTTATTTTCATCGGTATCATGATTCTTGTCATGCATTAGCTAATCACGCAACATATAAATATACCTTACGAATGATATAAAATATGTTTGCGATCAATTCCCTTCTTTCGTGAAAGTTTTACTCTTAATTATCATTCTATTTTATTTAAATTCCTGTAAGTGTCCATATGCAGATGTGTTCACAAAAAATCTAGAGAAAAAAAAAAAAAAATAAATAGATTCAATAATAACAATAATATGGTAAAACTTAAAAATTAATTTAATGAAAACTAAGCACAATTTCTATCAGAACAGCTGCTTAACCTTCAAATAATCAGGCAACCGAAGCAACATTTAGATTTAATTGCTTTAGTTTTCCTTTGTGTTTTAAATATATACGAAGCTTACATTTCGCTCCGGTCACATTTGCCTTAATTACTTTTATATTTAAAAAGATAATTTTTTATTCAAAGAACATTTTGAACTCATAACTTTCGCTAGGGGTCTGTTTTTAGCTCTTAAAAATTCATCTTACAATTATAAAATTATTAAGCTGATCTTAATAAGTTGCAAATAGATAAAAAGTAAAAGTACCGCCTTCTTGAATTTGATGAAAAGAATAAAATATTTATTATATTTATTTATCCAACCTTGCGTCTCTTAACACTCAGTTTGTTCTAGGTCCTGATAAATTTTCAGAAGTTTTATTTCTTGTCTTACACTTATTAAAAATTCAGTTTTTTATAATATGTGTAGCAAAGTGCTAAAAAGTGGTTTGAATTTTGTGTATGTTTTTAGAACTGATGATGAATGTTTAACATTCGAAACTAGTTTTAAAATAAAAAAATCCCAATAGAAGTGGAAAATGGTTCATCAATCATAATTTTATTGTACAATTGTATAATTGTGTCACTTAGCGCTTTAAACTCCATGAAGAACGTGTCTTCAGATCACTCAGGAATACTTGGATTCCAGATCGGGTAGAGAAGCTTTATGAAGGAGAAAAATTGGTGTACTTCATTTGGTCGCCAAGTCATATCGGAATAAGAGGTTACGAAATGGCTTATAAAATAGCAAAAGCAGCGCTATCCCTCCCAGGGCATGGCAAAACCTTCTAACGGTATCAGTACTCGAACGCCCTCTTAAAGAGACGATATCCCAAGATTGGCAGACATTGTGGCATCACAATCATCAGTAAACTTAAGATTATAAAGAAGGACGTAAAACCATGGAGCAGTTCTTGCCTTTCTAAACGCAGAGAAGAAGTAATACTAACACGTCTAAGAATTATACAAGAACTGCACACCTTTACCTTACAACCAGAGAGGCTCTTCCCAATGTATAATGTGTGGCCATAGTTTTCAGAATCCGATATGTTTAACGAGTGCCCTTACTACACTAAAAGTTTGACCGAATCGGGAATACCTCGAGACATATCAATGGAACTGGGAAACGATGAAAAAATGATAGACCTTCTTTGCAGAGAAAAACTATTTCATGAAATGTAGATAAATATTAAACTTTATTTTCTATAAAGATCGAACGAGCGTTGATGACTTATGTTTTAGGCTCGAAAACCCTCAAATGAACATAATTCTATTGATCCTTCTATAACATGATGCGTACCTCAGGTAAATTTTTTGTTTAACTTTTCAGCTCATAGTTCCGATCCCAGCTTCCACGTATTCGAACATTTATGCATGTTAAGATTTTTCATTCTATTTGTTTATGGATTCGAAAAGAACCGTAGTTCATGATAAAAGCTATTCCCTATTCGTTTAATGACTTAATCTCTGAAAGAGTAAATGGTCCTATAAATGTTTTTTCATGAGAAGTGACTAATTATGAGTCCCCTAGTGACGATACATCAGAGGACAGATGAGTTGGGGAGGCCGGAGATTTCACGGGCTATAAAAGCCAGTGTTTGGCTAATCCTCCATTAGAATCGGGTATTGACTTAGCGCAGCCCCAGCTCGGGAGAAGTCACTGATCAGTCATGGTGGATTTCCCTCCTCCCCCCCCCCTCCCCCCTGCCATCCATCACCCGCCGCCGGTGTTTTGACTCAGCCGAGTTTTTTTCTCATGGCTTTTATTCGACCGCATGGCACTTATAATTGAAGTCGTACTTCATCATCATAACGCAAATCCATGGAACATTATATTGATTGTATCTTTTTGAAATTGATAAGGAATAATTAGGAAAACGATTTCGTATAATTAAACAGTCCGTACGGGAATCCGTTAAATCTTCAATGGTTTCTTTAAAAAAAGTTTTAATGGTTTCTTCGGGGGTGCCAATTTTTATTCTAAAGAGGATCCCATTAGAGCAAGGGATCGAAACGTAAATAAGGCAAAAAGTAATTAAGTAGATGGTGTTTAAATAAAATATTGTTAAACATAGGACCTATTACCCGATTATTATAAAATAGTTGTTGAAATAATTCCTAAAGATCGATAAAATTATATATATATATATATATATATATATATATATATATATATATATATATATATATATATATATATCTTTAATTATTTAATTGATAGGCTAATCCACAGAATAATCCGGGAGCTAGAGTTCAGTTCCTTACACCTTGAACTACCTATTTTAAATTATAACATTTCCTAGATTTATCGAAGAACTTAATTGCTTAAACAGCAATGAATTGTAAGAAGTATTGCTACACTCAAGTTTAAGTCATTGATTAACAAATACCTAGTTATGAGGTACCACAGTGTTCTTTACTTGTTCCAATATTATACATTATTACACCCACGATTTACTACTCAACCCAGAAACATTAACAGTAACATATGCTGATCACATTACAAAATTAACCAGACATAAACATTTCGCCGTTTTTTCATGAACTTTTCAAAACCACTTAACAATATTACAAGACTGGTAAAAAATGGAAAATAAAGCTCAATTACACAGCACATCACCTTTAATCACACACTTAACTCTTGTCCACATGTTTTTATCCACAATCAACAAAACTCATTACTTAGGGTTCACATTCGATATAAGATAAACCTGGAACCCAAACTTGAAACAAAAGCGTCTCAGTTTAAACGCGGGACTAAAATTCTTGTATCCAAATATATAAAAACCTTCGAAATTCAAACTGCAACAGTGACTTAACACATAGGTACGCCCGTTTTCTTCATCACAAATATAAGTGATTGCGAAAAATACATAATTAAAAAAAAATAAAAATCTACTTAAACTATTCAAAAAATCGCCTTGGTACTTCAGAAACCGTTCACTCAGATTTGATTGTACCCACCGTAAGAGAACATATACATAGCCTTTATAGACGATTTCATGACAGACTCCATGGACATAATAGCATACTCAATAATGACATGGCCTCAACTGACATACATGGAAATACAAAAAAGAAGCATCAAAAGAAGCTGGAAGAGGGATCTGTCCGAATATATTTTTTTTATAAACATTCTGATCCATGCCAGGAGCAGATAATTATATCGAATGCTACTCTCCTCCATGTCTGTCCAGGCCAGGTACTGCGCGTATTTTCTGCAAATTCATATATCAATGTGTTTGTAACAGTTGTGAAAAAAGAAATAAAAGATAAAAAAAACGTTTACGAAATTCAATTTGCATAACTCCACTAAAAGTTAAGTTTATACCGAAATTAACAAAACAAATAAGAAATTAATCAAATAACGAAAATTTCAAAATACACATTTAACGAAATTTTAAAAAATCATAAAACACAATAATGATAAACCAGACAAAATGAATAAAAAGAACTTGTTTATAAAATTAACTGCAAGAATTGTAATAAACATTACATAGGTGAGACTAAACCAAACCAACACAAAAACGATTACAAAAGAATTAAGAAAAATTGTTACAAACGGTATTGATTTGATCCACTAGTTTTTCGACTTGTTTCCCACTCCATTCCCGATAATACTCCGGGACGTCTGAAAAGAAGATGGCTTCGAAACCTTCTGGAGTAGAATTTTTATTAATGTGCTATGAGTAGTTCTTTTCAAGTTCTGACATGTTATTATAATCGTTGTGAACACATTTACTTGATGTATATATTTTGTACAGTTGTAAATTTCAATAAATTGATATTAAAAAAAAAAAATCATTACCACACAATAACGAATTTATTCTAGAACTGCTTACCTGTAGTATTCCGTCACTTTTTAATTACATCAAAAAATGTCGTCGAATTTTCCAATGTGGCATTTCAGTACTTTATAGAAGATGAAACCCAGTTGTGCAATGATAGTAATGCAAATAGTGATTGGAAATTGATGAAGGAAGCGGCAGAGCATCCCCAGACGGTTTAGCCACCCCAGAAGAGATAGTATCCACGGTCGGAGAAGATGAGGTTAGCTACGCCGAAGGCTACCGCAGATGCACCCTCTATTACCGCTCTGTCCTGCCTCTGGTTTATAACCCCATCGGCCACGGTCAGCCTGCCTTTGTCTGTTCCCTTTTAATACCTGCCATATGCCGATGATTCACTTTATTTAAATTTATTTCCATATAGGAAGATATTAGATGCGACGCGTGGGAAGTTTTGTACTAAGCAGATTGGTGATTCTCTATGAAAGAGGGAGCTTAAAGAAAAGATGGATAACTCTGAAAAGTTAAAAGATAAGATGAAAACATTAGCAACTAGGTTTTGTGAAAAAAACACAGATCAGAACCAACATTTTCAGATTACAAAATTTTAAATAAACAATGATAATTATTTATGTATTATTATACAAGGAGACTAAGATATTAATAAGGAAAATAAGCAATGATATCTCCCAACCTTAATTTTATTATTCCAAAAATAATTATAATCATATAGGCGACGTTTCATGACCGCCATATTTTCAGACTCTAAAAAATATAGATAATAATACAATAAAAACTGTACTATAACAATCATAATAAGTTTTTTTTTCTCATTCGTTTATAATATATAAATATTATCATTCTGTATTACCTTAAATTTACTTCATCTAATTTTTTTTTTTTTATCCAATCAAACATTGGAAATGGAAAATACCAAGCTGGATTCCGAAGGGGAAGGTCAACCTCTGACCAGATCTTTACCCTCCGGATACTACTGGAGAAAACAGCAGAATGCCAGATCCCTACGCACCATGTCTTCATAGACTTCCAACAGGCCTATGACTCCATAAATCGTAAGGAAGCTTATATAGCCCTGTTAGAATTGAATATACCCCATAAACTTGTTCGACTAGTTAAAATGACAATGGAGAACAATATCTCTGATGTTAAAGTTGGTGGAGATTCGTCTGGAGGGTTCACTACAGAGACTGTTGTCAGGCAGGGTGATGGCCTGGCTTGCCTTGTTTTTAATATAAAAACATAAAATATAGAAAAGGCTGTGAGAAATGCAGGAATACAGGTAGTAGGAACCTTGTTGAATAGATCTGTTCAGCTTCTTTGATATGCCGACGATTTAGACCTTATGGGTAGAACATGGAGAGATGTAGCTACATCATTCGAAGCACTAGAGGTCTCGGCTGCAAGAATGGGACTCACAGTGAACAACGAAAAGACAAAGTATATGCCCACATCAAACCAACAACAGGAGCAAGAAGGAAATGTCGAAATAGGGATTCACAAATTCCAGAAGGTACGAGAATTTGTGTACCTAGGGGCCCAAGTCAATTCCCAAAATAGGATCGAAGAAGAAATAAACAGACGCATATTCTCAGCAAACCGATGCTATTTCTCACTGCAAAAATACTTCTAAAGCAGAGTTCTTTCCAGGGTTGCAAAGCTTAGAATTTTTAAGACGCTGATCCGCCCAGTCCTTACCTATGGCTCAGAACTGTAAACAATGACAAAAGCAACCGAATTGTCGCTCCTGAGGTTTGAGAGGAAAATTCTACGAAGAATATTTGGACCAATATGCATTAATCAAACCTGGCGAGGAAGGACAAATAATGAGCTAAAGGACCTTTATAAGGATGTTGATATTGTGCATGTCATTCAACTAGCCAGATTACGATGGGCCGGTCACGTAATAAAATTCCAAAGAAATTCCAAAGAAGGTGTTAAGTGAGCGAGTGTACGGAACAAGAAGAGTTGGTCGTCCAAAGCTTAGATGGGAAGATTCCGTAGCTACAGATGCCAGGATTCTGCTTGGTACCCGAAATTGGAAGGCAGCAGCACTTGATCGGGAAAACTGGCGGTTGATGTTGGAGCAGGCCAAGTCTCAACTTGGGACGTAGTGCCAATAAATAATAATATTAAACATTGGAAACACGTCAATCCTTATTAAAATCATTTTTCTGCATACAATATATAGAGTCATTTATTTGGAATAATAAAAGTAGGTTGGGAGATATCATTGCTTATTTTCCTTATAAATGATAATTATAGTAAGCATAGAAATAATAAAAAATAAATAATGAACTTTCCCTTTTTTCCTCCTCTTAGTAGCCCTATGAAGAGGCAATTTATTTAAAACGTGTGTCATTGCCGTGCAGGGCATATTACGCGCAAAAAAAAAAAAATGAACTTATACATGATGATTTATATGAAATTATGCCATATAAATTGCTTTGTTTAATATGCTAAATTAAAGGATCCTTTTTCAGTTTTAGCAGTGCAAGAACAATCACTGACTTTTTATATTAAAAAAAAAAATTATTTAAATTTCGGATCAACAATAAATGTTATACACGAACTGTTTGATGAACAAATGTTATAAACCAAGTATGTCCTGGTAAGCACAAAAAAAACAAAAAAAAACATGCAGGATGTTGGGTTGAGTGCTTTGGTAAGGAAACACTGTTCCTAAGCTAATGGTTGTAGAAAGGAGGAGATTTGGCCATGTTCAGGTTTTTTCCCAATTACGTATGGCATTACGTATGGTAAACCAGGCTACGTATGGTACGTATCAAAATAACATTACCAAGCAAATTACGAAATTTTTAATTTATAAGGTCTCTATCCACCCCTGTGTTATATTTTGCAATCGAAGAGGAGTAGAGAGTAATGTGATTATGAATAAATTCATAAGGGTTATGCCCACACCTTATGCAAAACTGAAATAAATCATATTTATGTAAAATTTCGCAATTTTGATTTATTTTATAAATACTATTTTCTTTTATTTACATAAATATGTTTTTTGGTTGGGTGTCCACGCTTTTTTGGTGTAACATTTTTTCACATTCATTTTGACCCGATATAGCTCTGTTGGTGTTGCTCAAGTTAACAATTATTTTATCAGATATTGAATGGCAAATATTTTTTATATGTAACATTAGTCACCTACCTTTTAGGAGCTATATTGGTTTCAATGAAAAAATTCACGTATGAAAACCGCTATTTTCTTTCAACTTTATTTATTTCAAATAATCATTGATTGTTAATTTAGTTTAATTACACAATTCTGCAAAAAAAAAAAAAAAAAAAAAATCGCTTCCTTGAGAAATTATTCCTGATTTTTATGTGTGCTGAATTCGAATCTGAAGGAGAAAAAATTCTATCTAGCATCATTTTTGAAAAATTAGACGGTTTTAAAAAAACCTGAAAGAGCGTTTCTTTTTTTTTTTTTTTAATATAATTTTTTTTTCACTCTCATAAACATTTTTTGTGACTTTTATATTTACAAGTGTGCTGAATTCGAAGCAAGGGTAAAAAAATTCTTTCAAGCACCATTTTGTAGAGATTGTAGGTTGTTTAAAAAACAACAACTAGCATTATTTTTCATATGTTTTTTAACACTTTTTTTTTTGTGAAAAACGGTAATATATAAGATAATTATACCCTATTTTTGTTGAAGGGAGTAGTTTGATGCAGAGCAGTGTTATTAAATTCAGTAATTTGATCCTTTTAAATCTTTTTTTTTTTTTTAACTCATTTATTGAATTTTAAAACTGTACAAATATATACATCTAGTAAATATGTTGTTAATGATTATAATTACATGTTAAACTTGAAAAGAACTTCTCATCAGTAGCACTTCTTTTCAATCTAAAATGCAAATTAGGATAGGTAGTGGATTTTAGATAAACATATACATGATGTACCGTTTTTCTCAGTCGGGAAAAATTGTTTTTTTATTAATGTTTTTAACAACCTTAGTACGTTCCATATGCCCTGATTAAAGAAAATGTAGACGTAAACCACTGAAGAATAATGAAACTTTTAGTCGACAAACATTTATATAGTTCAAGTATTTTAAGTTTCAGTAATATTTTATCACTACTTTGAAAGTTTGACATAACTTTGTTAGTTGAAATACACACGATACTGACTCCTATGACTACCGTATAAATACAAGAGTTTTATTCATATTCATATTGGATGACGCACTATTCATAATGAAAGATTGCCAATAAAAAAATATATGTATTCAATTGAAATTAGAATATAAAGATACAAACATAGCTTTTGAAAGGAGAAATGGTTTGAGGTTGGGAGGGTAAGTAAGTAGCCCAGAGATAATAGGTCCCCAACTCTGGGCGGGACCTCAAAGGTGCCGCCCTCGCTCAACTATGCTAATACGCCCTTCCACTGATTTAATGCCATTTCATAAATAATATAGCCATTACATGTGGACGTATAGCAGGCACTCATATATCTTAGCCCTTCAATTTCGTCTTTTTTAAAACTCCTTTCAAGCCCACATGTAGTATTGATCTCAATCAGAAGAATTTATTCCTCCAATAATAGTTTCCTGGTCCCCATCTCTTCTTATGATTTATCATTGTGCTCTGCGGAATGAAAACGTAACGCTCAAATTAAATAGGATTTTCTAACGGTGATTAAATATGAATTGCTTTGCTGAATGGGAAGGATAATCTATGAGGCTGAGAATTGATGCTCAAAAACCAATATATCTCCTATATTTATTTTCGTTATTCCAGAGTACTTTTTAAATGTTAATATTAACATGTTATGTGATCTTTATAACTCCAAAAATACTTTAAAATATTAAACTTGCAGATAAACTATAATATATACCCCTGTCGCACACTGTCTCGAGCTGTAATAAAAATTAAGAAAAATGAAGTTCAAAACACTTTTCTTTTGGAGGGTAATATAGAAATCAGAACCTTAGAACGAAAAGAAAAGATCACAATTATTTTAAAAACCTTAATATAAAAACAAAGGTTCAAAGCTAAGCATTACCTTAAATTGTTGATACAAATTCAAAGAATAAGATTTCTTTCCTACAGCATTGCCTATAATACATGGGTTGAATTTTATAAAAAATATTAGATTGGTTTTATTAAATTGATCGGGAGTATATTTCATTTGAAATTTTCATGGTAGGGCTAGTAGATAAGGTATTCGACGGATTAGTTTTGATCTTATGATATATAAAATATAATAAAATAAAAATATTTAGTTAATATAATTTTTAATTATGAAATATAGATTTAAAAATAAATTAATTTAGTGATAGAAAAAAAAATTATCTGCTTTAAACACTGTGGTACATAAAGAAAATTTTCTCAGATCTTCAAGCATCACTTGTCACCTTAATAGCCTAATAAATGGCTTTAAAAAGTGACACGAATTTATTTTCTGTTCATTTCATCTCAGTTTTAGTTGTGATAAATAGGCCACCATTCTGCGTGTTTTATTTTTTTATCTTTTTAAGCGTAACAACCAACGAATCAAGGAAAACCATGTCGAGAAACATCCTTGGGTACATGAAGGATATTCCCATTGGTTTTGAAATAAGTTATAATAACGGGAAGTGGTCACACAATCTTTTCTGCCGGAACGGGTTCCCAAACCTGCCCATTACAAATTTGTGAAAAGCTTGACAACAATGATGCCATTAGGCTGACATCAAAATGACTCTAATCATGATGAATGATATTCCACGACATTGTTCCAGGGGCGAAATGCTCGCCGAAAAGTGGTTACAGTTCCCTCCATTAAGTGAGATTGCTCGCCGCCAGCTGAGATTTCCAAAGCGATTAACTCCTGACACCAATAAACTTGAATCTTTTAGTAATTATTGTCAGAAATTAGGAAATAATTAGCCTGGGAAGTTATGAAATGTAAAGGGGCTGGTTATGTTGTTATGTGGGCGGGGATGACATTACTCCAGCATTTGAGCCCGATAATGATAGAAGCGCTTTATTTCAGCTAGTACCATTGTTAAAGAAATAACACGTCTTGCAATAATCTTACATTATTTTTGTGATTAATGAATGTGGAAATTTGTTGTTCCAAATGAAAATCAATTATTGCCAACTAAATTAGATAAAACCTTCGCTAAAAATCAATACTCGTATATTAATGACTAAAACGAGCTAAAATGTGATACGTAAATCAACTATGTGCGATTCAATCATATATTCGCCTTATTTCATAATTTTTGCATATTTACTCCCAGCAAAATTATTGGATAACAACAAGCGTGTCAAATTGCTGCATTTTTGAGGGTGAAAAAAACGTTACACTAAAAAGTATAGACCTCCAGTCAAGAGACATACCCATATAAAAAAAAAGACTATTTTTTTTTAAAGTAAACTAAATATTATTTACTACAAATTATTTCTTTTTTTGGGATGTTTAATCCAAAAACTTTACCATTTCGAAGAAATGCAAACCAACATTTTTAAATAACATAATTTTTCAGTTTATTGAAACCATACGAATAAGTGAGATTCAATATAATAAAAAAATAAACACCTTTGATTTCCTGCAAGTAGTATTCTATAGCATTTCATCGTGGAACTATCTGTTTAGGTGCTAGTCAGCATTTAAATGAACTTTGAGTAATTGGATACAGCGACTAGTGAATAACATCCATATATTTTGATTATGGTTTAAAAGATAAAAAAACAAAAGCGAAGCATATTAAATTTTTTTACTTCATTTCTTATATATATATATATATAGATATATATATTTTTTTTTTTTTTTTTTTTTTTTTTTTGTCAAAGCAATAGTGCTACATTCGATTTCATATGCTATTTACTTCAATGTGAACGAACGCCTAAATATTTTATTTGACAAAAACTTTATCAATATTCATTTTTAGAAGATTTTATTTTAGGAGCTTATATTTGTTTAAAGTTGTATTCTAATATAACTTTATTTAACGTTGTATTTACATTAATTAAAAAAAATATTATTTTTCCGTAACATTCAAGTTTTTCAAATTAGCTAAAATGAAATTCGAATTTATCACAAAAAAATATCTTTTCCCAAAAGTATTTTTTTCAAACCAGCCCAACTACCTGAATACTAGACTAATAGTTATCATTGAGTTATCACGATAAATGGCTTGTTATACTGATGACCTCGCCGTTATATGGATTTCTTGAAGGAACTTTTGGTGTTAGTAGGACAAAATGTCCTTTAATAATTTTTTTTTTCTTTTTTATTGTTTCCCAGACAATTTAAACCTACTGGTTACATGTTTCTTGTATTAATAACATATACGTAAATTTTAAACCTAATATTTGTTTTTTATATTACAATGCGACCATTTGAAATGGAAAATAAGTGTGTCTTATTCAGGAATTAGCCCATCAATCATCAATTCTGAGGATTAACCTTGAACAATAAACAGTCGAAAAAACACACCTGGCTTCGGTGAACACCCATATCCTGAACGGACAGAACAGTGAAGAAGATCAATGAAATATGTAAGCCCGCATCCTTGGATTACTAATTCGACGACACCTGTTGACTTGATAATCAACTATTGGCCGCTGGAGGAACCCAACACTAAGCTCCTCAAAATACTTTTGCCTTATATAGGTATGTGCATGTGTATGTGTGTGTGTGTGTGTGTGTGTGTGTGTGTGTGTGTGTGTGTGTGTGTGTGTGTGTGTGTGTGTGTGTGTGTGTGTGTGTGTGTGTGTGTGTGTGTGTGTGTGTGTGTGTGTGTGTGTGTGTGTGTGTGTGTGTGTTTAATGTTTAATAGGAATAAATGGTTATATATACATATATAATATAGTTATTGATAATTCATGATTAAGTTTTAAAAACTTTCAACCATCAACCTCTGTCGTTTACATTTATTGTATAAAGTATGAACCTAGAAGAACAAAATATTAACTATTGTGAAATTCGATGTCCTTTTACTTAATTGTCTTTATTGATTTATATATCTTAAATCAGACTATATAGTAGGGACTCGATGACCTAAAAAGTTGATGCAATGGTCTCAGCGGGCTAGGTACTGAAGGTTGTGGGTTCGAACCCACCTGTGTGGGTTATAATTTATTTCGTAGCAGACCCATAAAATGAATCTTGAACTTCCCACTTTGGCTTGGATAGGTTGGCAACCTGCAGGATAACTCGTCTTTCTTGCGCTTGTTGGAGTACATAAGAAAGTTAAGCCTTAATAAAAAAAAAAAAAAAGAATACATAGTTACAATTTTCTTAACCTGTACCTCTTCATCCCATTAAGGATCTTGGGTTCAGTGATTAGGCAAGGTTGTACTGTTACAGGGCCAATGGTTGTGAAAGGAGGCGATCTGTCTGTCTTAAAATGCCAGGTTTATTCTCCAATTAACAATAATATAAGTTTCTTTGCCTTCCTTCGGACTCGGGACCGCTGAGAAATCGCTCCTCCATAAGAAATAAACCTTATTTTTTTTTTTTAATTCTCTGGATATAAAGAATTTAGTGGTAACGGCAAATGAAATACTGAATCAGTGTGGAGCTAGGGATTTCTTATTATATTTTGAATGAGACCTATCAAAATTCTTGACTGTATATATTTTGATGTATGGATATGTTGTGATTCATGTGCATTCTGGAGTTTATTGACACAATCAATAACACAGTTTATTGATTATCCGTAATTACGCTGTTAACATATGTCTGTAGTTATTAGAAAAGAAATTAAAGTTCATGATTGCTTAATAAGAGGTATTTAATAAATCAATAATTGGTGCCTAGTAAAATAATCAAGCATAATTTCCCTGTTAATAATTTAAGAAGCAAATGTCGATCGAAAGGGAACCCCCCCCCCCACCTCTTACTAGGCACAACATAACACAAAAAAGTTAATTAAAACTGAGTTTACTATTTATTATTAAATGGCCTTTTAGGGGATGGGGGGGGGGGAGCCAGACGTAACCTTATACATGAGTGATTTGGAAAGATTAACAATTTACATGAGTTATTCTATGGTAATTAATTTGTCTTGTAGACCTAATGCAAATTTCGACTAAGGAGCATTAGTTGACTCCAGACACAGCAGGGGCATAAGATATTCAGTTCCCGGATCCGTAACAGCTTAACTCTCACGCAACCCTCATTTATCCCGTCCCCTAAATGTTATCTTATATTAATCTTCTGGTTAAAATAATTCCATGCTGTTTTTTTGAATAGGAAATTATCCAATACCGCAGATTACATTTTTTTTTTTTTTTTTTTTTTTTTTTAAGGTATGCCTTGTATGTACTAGAAGATTAGCTGTACCGTTAATTGCGATACTAATATGTTGTAATTGTTCAATTTACCTTACGCTGTCTTCAATGGATAGCTTTAGAGCTAAAGTTGTTTCTTATCATTAAAAACACTATACAAGTTGTTCAGGATAAAAACCCGTTGAGTCCATTTTTTTCTAAAAACATTTTTCTTTTTATTTAATTTCAAAAGCGCCTTCATCTATGAATTGAAGGCAAAAAATCAAAAACTAATAGACCTCAATAAAAATAGAATCTTAATCGGCCTTTGTCGCATAACAGTTTTGTTTACATACTGTTTAGGTCATGTACACGGTCATGCAGTTTTCAGTGTATTCTACTACTTGAGTTATTTATATTTGTAGATTGAGGTACACATGATGGTGTAGAAGGACCTATACAATTAGGATTGATGAATCAATTGCCACTTCTATTGCAATTATTTTTATTTGAAAACTATATTTTATATTTTGAATAATTACAAGCTGCCTCATTCAAGGCCGATGAGTAATATGGATGACAAAAACTCATTCATACAATATGTACAATGTTTAAAAATTAAGTACAAGAAACTAAGCTAAATAGCCTCTAAATATACAATAAATAAAATGAAATGTAATTAATGATAATATAAAATAGGTAATAATCGTTGAAACTAATAAACTAAAATTGGGGAACAAAAGAAAAGAATCTTAAATACAATCATACTCTGATATACAATATCAACAAGCATCCCAAGAAACACCTCGTTCCCAAATATGGAGAGCATGCCAGGCTCAGAGAGTTCCCAGCGCTGTTCCCTTAGCTGCGTCACTAGCAGAATCCAGTGGAGGCTGAGAGAGATACAGTCGCACACAATTTGAGAAGAGAAGTTGGCCATTGCCTGAACTCCAATAATATATATTGACAATAAGTCTTGGGGCCACTGCCGTTTTAATCTGCGAGGTGGGTTATAAGGATGCGTGGAACATAAAAAAGCAACGTCCAACACAATATTAGAAGTTCTGCTATGAGCTCATTGGAAACTCAAAAGTCCTTGAGTACTTTGCCACAATCCTTCCTTTTTATGTGACAATCCTTCTTCACACACGGTATTTAATTAACGTATTTATTTATCTCTGTATTGAGGTAATTAAGATATAATGTCGCGATAACAGAATATAAGGATGACAATATTAAAGAGTAGCTTTTGATTTTTTAAGTCAAAGGAAGAAGTATTAATTTTAATGTCATTAGCTATATTTGCGTCGAAAGAATACATTGTATTTAGTTATATAACGGAAATAAAAGTTACAAAGGGATAAATAATTTGCATTTACCATGGACGAATGCTAATCAGGGTTACGCAAATTACATGGAATTTTATATTTTCTCAATCTGAAAATACAATCTGAACAAAGGAACATATGAGGAAGGATACAGTTTGTGGTCTTAGCAGGTACAAATCACAACACATTTACTAATACTGTATAAATGTTTGCAATATAGAAAAAATATTTATTAAAATTATGAATTATATCAGTCTATTTGATATTGTTAGCAAACACATAAATATAGCCTAAAAGTAATATCGATGCCCTATTAATATATAACATAAGTGACAACGATGTCAAAATCATTCCTAACATAACTTTGCTAAATATAATATATTTATGTAACTAATATTCGCTATATATATGAGGAGTTATCTTTCAAAACATTTTCACTTTCGGTCGAAATTTTTTTTTTTGATGAAGACACTATACTTCGTTTTGTGTTAGTAACTTCTGACTACTTAATAGTCTCTAATGGAGTTTTTTAACGAAGCGATAGGTATGGAGACACAGTTGACACTCTTTTATATACATAGGAAATAAATTATATAATAAAAAAAAATTAATAAATAAAAAGGCTCATGATTAGAGTCAACTCAGAGCTGATAAAGTATGAGGTGATCACGTGAAAATATCACCTTGAATGAATATCACATTTCTCCAGCTAGAATTGGTCGGTAACCTGTAGGATAAGCCTTCCTCTCTTCACTAGTTTAAGTGCATAAGGCCATTAAGCCCAAAGAAATGAACATGTTACAAATGAACTATTGCTACAATAATTATATGAATACAGAAAGCGTTGGTAGAATTTACTTGAAAGTACGATAACACAAACAGTCAATTGGCTAGTAATTGTATTGATTGAATGCTATTAAAGGGCGTTTCTTCACAAGCCTTTGTAAAGTCATAAAAATCACAATTCCCATATTTATTTAGTTATTTTATTTCTTTCATTAGCAATAAAGTTATAAAATACATTAAATAAATTAAATAAACTACATTTTGCAGTTAAACAGTTTTATTTTATGAACGTTTAAAATCGAATCAGAATTACATTATGGTTTGATGGAACATGGACTGTCGACCTGATGTACTCACTCTCAGACACACTTGCCATTTCTTCGCTTTCGGTCATGATATCCCCTGCTACCGACATTTATATGATAAATGCTAGCCAGAAGGTGAAGGGAATTATGATCCTTTCGGCAAAGATGAAAGCCCAACTGATAATTAGTGCGATGAAATAATGAGCCCTGCTGATGACTACGGAAACCATTAGGAAGGTTGCTTCGCCGAGGTAAAGCTCTCCTCAACCTCCCAACTTCAGCCATAGACCTTGTCGGCTAGATTAAATTAAAGATAAATGATCATGATCAAACACAATCGAATAAACAGGGTAATGAATGCTATTAGCACCACATATGACACTCATAATACGTTTTACAGATTCTACTTAGTAATTTCAACATTATTATTCTTCTAGCGCAAAACGGAGCTCCTTTAGTTAATATACTTATATATTTTTTTATATATCTATTTATTGAAATCTACAACTGTACATAAAAACATACATCTAGTAAATGTGATAATGACAAAAAATAATAAAATGACAATTGCTTGTGAAGCAACTACCCATTGGTAGCACTTTAATAAAAGTTCTATTTGAGAAGGTCCCGGGGCCATCTTCTTTTCAGACGCCTCGGAGGGTTGTCAGGAATAGAATAGGAAGCAAGTTGAGAGACTAGTGTATTTGAATGGTTTGGAGTTTACTATGAAAGGATAGGTATCTGGTTTGGGCTAAATCAGCAACATATGGAACATTAAGGTCTTTATGGATAAGTTTATTTGTGACAAAGTAGGGACCATTAAGGATATTTCGAAGGATTTTGGATTGCAAGGATAGCATACGAGATGAGTTAGATGGTTTGGTGGAGCCCTAAAGCTCAATTCCATATGTCCAAATAGGTTTGATAACTTTCATGTAAATGAGTCTTTTGTAGAAAATTGGAAGTTTTGAACGTTTGTCTAGTAAATGTTGAAGAAGTCGAAAACGACGAGCAGTTTCCTGACGTTTTAGTCTTGTGTGTGGACTCCAAATTAAACGTTTGTCTAGTTGGAGCCCTAGATAGCGGATCTGTTCAACAGGGATCAGCGGGATATTGTTAAAGGATACTAATTTGTTAGGATTAAAGGATGAGATTTGTTAGGATTTATTGTAATTCTCCAAGTTTGACGCCATTCTTGAAGGTTTATAATATGAGATTAGAATGTTTGGGATGCTATGAAGGGATCATTATTTATTGATAACACACATGTATCATCAGCATACGTAGCGAGGACAGTATTGGGATGTGAGCTGTATAAACCGTGTAGAGGATAGAACCTAGGATACTTCCTTGAGGAACACCGGCAGATTGGATAAATAGGGAAGAGTAGGATAAGTTATGATTGACTTTTGAAGGTTCTATTACTGAGATAGGAGCGGATAATAAGGAAATACGCAGGAGGTAGGAATACTTGAAGTTTGTAAAGCAGTCCCTGACCAGACTCGGTCAAAAGCTTGTTCTACGTCGAGAAAGGCTCCAGTGCAGTACATTCCGCACTCCAATGCTGATGAGACTACGTCCACCACACGATGGCATTGCTGGATCGTGGAATGTGACGTTCGGAAACCAAACTGGTGATCCGGGATGATATGATTGGATTCTAGGAAAGGATATAGGTGTTTCAGGAAGAGTTTTTCCAGAATTTTGCCCATAATAGGCAAGAGTGATATTGGGCGATATGAGGATGGAAGCTCAGGTGTTTTTTTGGGCTTAGGAATATACTTATATAAATAATAAATGTATCATCTACAATTTCTTCGGTGTGAACCTAAAGAAGAATTGCTCTTTGATTAATCATTTCTTTAAAAACTTTAATAAGACATAGGTATCTTTGGACGATTTCTCTGTAAAACTTTTTTCTTTTTTTTTTAGTGATTTATTTATTTTTTTTTTTTAACCGAATTGGTCTAACATTATTTTTTTTTTTTTTTTTTTTTTTTTTTTTTTTTTTTTTAATTCAATTTGTCGCCTAATGGTTTGTAGCATATACACACCCTTTCATCAATGTTATTTTAATATCCCTTTTGATGCAGAATTAGCAGAAGCCTAATATATCTTCCCTTCTATGCTAAGCTTTATCACTACTTGAATCCACTCGTTTCCCAACATACTTCCCACTCCTCCGAGACTTCTAAAAAGAAGTTAAATATCATTGAAGCCATATGCTAAACTCTGACTGCATCCGATCCTCAGTTTTATTTTTTAAGATTAAATTAAAATTACTTGAAACTCGCGGGTTCGCAGCCCGGCAGATGACCTTAGGATTTTTTAAAGGGAGTAAAAAATCCTTAGCTATGTCGTCCTTCGGAAGGGACGTTAAATGGGGGTTCCGCCTGTGCGATGTCAGGTACTCGTTAAAGATCCCTATCCTAATTATATCTGGATAGGCAAAATTTAGGACTCCCACCGTAGCATCGTCCGATTAGCCATAGCAGCATAAAGTGACGTTAAACGAAATAAACAAATAAACAAACAAATTACTTGAAACTAGTTCAAACTAAACCCAAATGTGTCTTAATGGATTACGAACAATTGGAAAAGTATAAAAAAATGGGCAAACAAATATAATCCAATAAATTATTGGATCTGTAATATTTTTTCATTGAACTGAGAGATCACGAGAGTTAGATCATGTCGACCCTTACTTGATAAATGGATAGGTTTGACTTGCCAAGTTTATAATAATGATAATAATAATATGAGCACAATACTAAATATTTTACCACATGTATAAATGTTATAGATACTGTATCCATTAACATATTTTTATTTGTTTCCCAGTGTATAAGTGTTGTTTGTTGTATGGATATACGTTTAATGAGGTATTATACTTGAGAAAAGATAGTGTTTTGCCTCGTCAAGCCAATCAGGAGCGATACATTGGAAGAGATATCGGCACAAAGGTATACAAATGATTTATACCCTGCTTCTGTTGGCTTTTATTTTTTTTATAGCCCTCGTCTCCATTTGATAGCGGTACAATGGGCCAGGGCAATGGGAATCTTATTCTTGAACGTCGTTGCTTTTTTTTGTCGAGGGTATCAATCGGCGGTAGTAATCCTCAGTGATAAATGATTGAAAGAGGCTGATTGAGATGGGAGAGCCTTGTTAGTGGTATATTATACAAGATGGGACTACCGGACTGTCAACCCTCATTCCCTTCAGCTTATTGATAGGCACCATGAGTAAGGACCTCCTCGCTCCGAGGATCAATGGTCCATTGAGGGCAGCAATAAGCCTGGCGACGACTCCCACGCGCCAATCCACTTTACTGGCAAAAAAATGGAGGGGCGTTGTATATTCTTTGGGGGCAATAGGGCCTAATGTATCACTATATTCTCATGCTTTTGAACTGAATCGGTTTAGCCTTCCTAATTTCGAGGATTATGATTCCTTCAATATTCTCCTACTATAGTGTATAGCATTATATTTTATTTCCAAATTGAATTTAAAATAAATCTGTAAATCCTTAATGATATTCAATGATAACTTAAATCATTTGTGAAAATGCTTAAAAATTCCATATCATTAGTAGAGTTTAAATTTAAATTTAAACATAAACGCTCACAACTATTGTAGATGGTGCGGGGAAAGATGGTTCTAACTCCATTAGACATACAAAAACTCCAGGAAAAATAAATCAAAGATGGTTGGCAGTCTATAGGGGATGAGAGCTTAACGAGTAAACAAAGGAATATTCAAAGAAAAATGTCAAACCTTGGGGTACACCGTTGCCAATGTTGCACTGACAAGACTCACAATAAGCAACACCAGACACCATTTTACCTTTTCACAAAACTAGCACTACCCAGATGCCAATACTTCAGTAATATGATAACAATAACCCATATTTTCCAGGAATACCCATTTTTTATCTCACAGTTTAGGATTAAATACTGATCCTTCAACAGTCCTCGAAAAAATTGAGCAAACATAGAAATAGTATTAAAATTTCTAAAATAGTTTGTTTAAAGAAATATATATATTTTTTAAAAGTATTTATTGAAATTTACAACTGTATACAATTTAAAATATGATACATCAAGTAAATGTGATGACAGATAAAAATGACACTTCACTTGTTTTTAAACCACCTAGCCATTGGTAGCACTTATAAAAGTTCTTTATTACGAAGTTTTATATTAGAAGGTCCCGAGGCCATCTTCTTTTCAGGCACCTCGGAGGATTATCTGGAATAGAATGAGAAGCAAGTAGTGATACTAATGGATTTGAATGGTTGTGGAGTTTGCTATGAAAGGATTGATAACTGGTTTGAAGTAAGTCAGAAACGTAAGGTACATTAAGTTTGTTTGTGACGAAGTAAGGAGCATTTAGGATTTTTCTAAGGATTTTGGATTGTAAGGATTGGATACGGGATGAATTGGATGGTTTAGTGGAGCCCAAAAAGCTCAACTACGTATGTCCAAATTGGTCTAATTATTGTTATGTAAATGATTCTTTTGTAATTAATTTAAAGGTTGGAACGTTTGTCAAGGATACTGAAGGACAGGAGGTCGTGGGTTTACGTCAAAGGGTGAAGGTTATTTGATTGGATTTATTTGGATTTATTTTGATTCTCCATTTTTGACACCATTCTTGAAGTTTTATGATATGGGATTGGAGTGTCTGGGAGGCAATGAAGGGATCATTATTTACTGATAACACACACGTGTCATCAGCATACATGGTGAAGATGGTGCTAGGAAGCGTCAGGATGTCAGCTGTATACACCGTGAGGATTGGACCTAGGATACTTCCTTGAGGAAAACCTGCAGATTGGGTAATGAGAGAGGAATAGGAAATTATAGAAATATGAAATCAATTTTCGGAAAGTACTAGAACAGAAGTTTATTTAAAAAATATAAATAAAAATAAACAAATAAAGAGAAAGGATAGGCAAATAGAAATGGGAAAGATAAAAAATTGACGTTAATAACCAAAATAGTACTCCAATAAACAAGTTAGACGTACTATGTAAAACTCAATTTCTCTCTGAGAAAACAATAGATCATGGGTATGTCAATCTATGATCTACTGCTTTTGATCAATTCACTAAAATCAGATTACTAAAACTAATACTTCAATTAATTTAGGAATTAATGATTATTAGAAATAAACAAAGTTGAGAGAAAATAACGGTTTCAAACGTGACTTTTTGATTCAAACCAATATAGCTCCAAAAAGGTTGCTCCTAGGGACAAATGTTGTATAACAAAAAATATTCTCCATTAAATTTCTGACAAGGAAACTCTTTAAATTTTCGATAGATTAACATTAACTAAATTGGTAGCGTGTTACATCTTAGAGGGTGGAAAAAACTTTACAAAAAATATAGAGACCCCCAACAAAAAGACCTATCCATGTCAACAAACTATATTAAATGAGGAAAGTATTACAGTCGGTTAATAAAAATTTATTTAAATGTCATTTTAAATACATCTGAGTTTCAGATTAAATAAATTAAATGATAGAACCAACTTTAGTTGTAAGACATTCAGAACGATTACAGAAGTATTCTAAAACGTAACTGATATACGTGCATATATAATCCAATGGAATCCGATACAAAAGATGCCACAATATATACAAGGAAGGAAGGCTTAATTTAGTCATTATTTTTATTAGTTTAAAAAGATTTCCTCCAGAAATTTTAAATATTTTTGAATAATTAAAACATTGATTATGTCTACTTTTCACTGCACTTAGCCCATAATTTTCGATTCTAGAAAATATCCTATTATTAAATTGACGAGGTCATGAAAATGTTGATGTAAAAAAAATTATCCGGAAAAATATTCACGTTCTACATATTTCCAAAAATACTTATTACCTTTTTCAGTTGATGACAATTGAATTCAACAGAGTAATAAGTTTTAAAAAATAATCTATTCAAAATAAATGATAATTGAGAAAGCAGAAAGTTAACTTTTCCTTTCTATTATACAAAAGGACTAGCCATTTTTCGTTTGTGATCACAAACCCCGAATACTACAGAACAAATCTGTACCAAATTTTAACATCATCTTTATACTCAGAGGAAGAATTACCAAATAATAAAATCTAATGATTTTCAATTAATTTGTAATTAAAAAAGCAATAACATGTGAATAACAGTTTGAAAATTGACCGTCATCCTACCTAGAAGGTTACAAAAGTGTTATATGGAGCTTAAAGCTGATAATTAAAATTTACTTACATATATTCAATTTGAAATTATTAAAAAATATTGAAATATGTGGTGCCACATGTGGATCCCAGTGAAGTTTGAAAATAGACCAATATGTGGTTAGCACCATTCGGTAATGGAGTTTACAATGGTACAACTACTGACCCCACCTTTACCAAATTTTAACACCATTTTCATAGTTCAAGGAAGTTTTAGCTTTAGTAAAATTTACAATAATAAAAATTTAAATGTACAGTGCTGAGCAGCAGAAACGAGGTTTGCCACACTACCATGCACTTTTATGGTTAGAAATAGAAATCCTCGAAGAAATAATTCTCAATTGCATTATTCAATACAAGATTTTTATCGATAAAAAAAAAGAAAAAAAAAAGAAAAGTTCAATTATTAGTTAAAACTATTCATATTCTTTACATATGAGAGAAAGACGGGGTATGCTAGTTAGTAATACGTTTTTACTTATCCACGGTTGATCAATATTTCAATTTTAGTTTAAATCGAATTAGTCGTCTGACATCAGGGATCATTGTGATTTTTATCTTGATCATTTGTTTAAGCGTTCTATTGAAGGTTAACTAGGATATATTCAGAATAATATGTCCTTTCAGTCTCACCGTTTTACTCTAACTATATTTTTCGATGAGGTGCGAGGTTAAATTACAAAAAAAAGATCGAATCTATCGACTTAAACATAACATGTCAATTGAATTTAACATTGCTATTTATATGTTTTTTCATCATTGGCCTTATGAATTAGGAATCTTGATTTTTATACATACATATATATATATATATATATATATATATATATATATATATATATATATATATATATATATATCATATGATAAAAAAAAATCAATTAGACGAAAAATGATTCTCAATAAAATATTTCAGAGATTTTATCTAAAAATAAGTTAAAACTGAATTATAGGTAAGCTTTGGTTAAACGTGGCAAAAGTTTGCTGTTATGATGGAAATAAAATTAGCATAATGTTTTATTATTTTTGTATTATTATATTTATTTATTTATTGTATTGTTATTTTTATTTATATATCTTAATCTCCATGGTACCCCTTATTGTATTTTATAGAGTTATTTTACTTCAAAATGAGAAAAATTCCATTGGAATTAATGACTGGAATCCTTTCCTTAACATTCAATTGTAATATAAGAATATGTGTAAAAAAAGGTCAAAAAAGTACATACATTGTTCAATGTGGGAACCAAAAAGATTATCGAAAAGAAAATACATCAATCACACATTAAGTAACTTGAGGAAAACGAGTTGCTTCCAGGAATCGTTAATCATATTCCTTTGTTAGTTTTTTTTTTTTTTAATTTTAATATATTTTACCATACCAACGTTCTAAGCTTCCAAATAATTTCAACGAACTAATTAATATGACAGTTAATTATATTTAAATGGCCCCAAAGCTTTGAGGCTACACTACACTAACCAATTCTTCTCGTATCCAATCCTTACAATCCAAAATCCTGAATGCTATTTATCATGTAACACTTTTATAATGAAACTTTTCCATAATGACATAAGTATACCTAATGTTGCTGATTTCCAGTCGAATGAACTAGTCTCCCAACTTGCCTCACTCGATTCCTGATATTTCTCCGAGGTTTCAAAAGAGACAATGACTATGGGACTTTTAATATAGAACGTTTATTGAAGTTCTACCAATGGGTTGTTGCGGTACAAGTTATTGTTATCACTTTTCAACAAATTAACTGAATTTATATAGTGTATGTAGATGTAAATATCAATAAATTAAAAATCTAAAATCTATGGGATGATTCACCATCTTGCTGTCCCTAATTTTCTGATATAGTCAGGGCGGTAGAATAGTAATTCAACTCTGATTTATTTTGGTTACAGGTATAGGAATAATTCAGTTTAAGAAAAGAAAAATCACTGTTTTTTTCTTTTTTTAATATTCTGGTATGGAGCAAACCAAAATGTATTAATGTTCATTTATTAACCTAAAAATAATTATTAAAATACAGCTTAGAAAATTCAACTAATCCCATTTCTAAAAATAAAATCGCAGGAAATAAATTCGTCTTCCTAAAATTCCTTTATATCACCGCAGAAGTTTTCTTTCAAAAGCTATTGCGTTCTTAATTTGTGGGAAGTACCTAAGTCATCAACTGTCCTTGTTCTATAAAAAAAATTAAAAGTTTACTTGAGGAGCCCTCATAAAAGGTCCGGCTCTCCAGAGACCGAAACCCTCAGTGATGCAAAAGGAGAAGGAGTCGTCACGCACCTTAACGAAAGATTGATTCGGAAGATGAGGACGGAAACTAGGTCAACTATTTGGATATATTAGAACAGACCGCTAATATTGAAAATGCATATAAAATTCCTAGTTCCCCGAATCCGAGAAGCAAACAAACTTATTGAGATCTTGTCACGTCTTCAATTCTTGAATTGATCCTAGATACCAATGAACAATGACAAACCTGCACCCCGGATTTCAAGATTTTTGATAATCTAAAATTAGCCATTAATGTTTCAACTGAAAATATAATTAATTAAACAATTTTTTTTGTTTTTTTTTGTTAATAAATTAAATTTAATTAATTTTGTTTGAACCGTAGGGAAACCCAACAACTCCTAATTTAAATGATGTATAAGAGAGATTCGTAATCGTAACATTAAATGAGTGGTGCCTCGAATTTTCATATGAACTTACAATTAGTGAGGTAGTTGACAAATGTACATGTTTAAAATTTCACAGATCTTAGGAAACAAAACCGCCATTTTTATTTTTCATGTTTTTAATGTATTTTAATTCCACTTATCATTTATTTTAATTTCACTAATTTTATTATACTTTTTAAAGGAATTTTTGTTACCCCAGAAAAAAAAGTTGTATTGTTTAACTGTATTTAACTTGTACATAATATGTTCTTGATAATAAATAAGCTACATGCTATTTACTAATTTATTTCTTGAATAATTGTTACTGTTTTTGGTCTCATACAGATTCTTCTTCTTTTTTTTTTAACCGAGGTATCGGTACCGAGAATCGAGAAACGATTTTTTGGTTTGGGTGCCGGAATCGAGAATCGAAAAAAAAAAAAAAAAAAAAAAAAAAAATGGCACCTACACATCACTGATGGATAGTATTTTTTTTTTTTTTTTTTTTTTTTTTTTTTTTTTTTTTTTTTTTTTTTTTTTTTTTTTTTTTATTTTTTTTTTTTTTTTTTTTTTTTAATGTAGTATGCTTAGTTCATAAAAAAACCTATACTGAATCATAAAATAAAATATAATAATACGAACTCAACATAAAATTTTTGTTTAGTTTTTCTTCAGTAGGTACAGATGATAATGTTACGACGCTTGAAGTAAGCAGGAGTTTTCTTTTGCTTCGAAGAATGATTGCTGTTGCTTCTCACAAACCCCCTAAAGTAGGTGTTAAATTTTATGCCTCCCTTTTGAGGGACAAGGAATCTGACAGTGACCAGGTGTCAAAGGTATCTGATAAATACCAGAGGTTTTTGCTCGATGTAGATAAGGCTTTGGACCGCGGCTCTGCGGGGGTGCAATCAGCCACTATTGTGCCCTGTCACCGTCCGCTCCAGAGTTATGTACGCCTGAGTTTGTCAGGTGCGGACGTAGCTCATCCAAACACCGCAGCAAAAAACTCCTATCTCCTGAGACCTCCAACGAGGCGGATAACCAAACAAAAAATGAATAAGAAGATATAAAGGGTCCTTGGGAGGTTTACAAATAATGTTTGAGGGCACACCACTAAGCAGGTGCCAACCACATAACTAAGGAGATGATGACGGATAGTTCACAAAGTGAGCTATGATGTTCTACATTTCTAACCAATGTTGGAATCTTCACATAAAAAAGATTAACGTGTCAGGCAAAAGTTTTTTTAAACCTACAAACAGAATAGTTTAATTTAAGTGTTTGTTTTTATTTAGTGGTTTGGCGAATTTATGAATTTTTTTTAAACTATAGAGGTACAGAAGATAAAAATTGTACAATCACAAAACTCTTATGAATAGAATAACAATGCTTAATGGATACCAACCTTTGGCAAAAATATTTTGGTATCTTCTAAGATATATAACCGGTCCCTCCTGCCCGAGTTATATTAGAATATATAATTACGTTACTCCCTAGTAAAAATAAAAGAAAATTAAAAAACAACAATTCAGTGATATAATATTAAAAAACAAAACCAGAATACACCAATAAATGTTCTAAATTAAAAAAATTCCAAGGTCTTCTTTTTCTGACACTTCGTGCTGTTATTAGGAATCTAATTGTTACCAAGTTGAGAAACTTACAGTTTTATGAAAGTATAGGCATCAAGCACACGCCATTCATCTGCATAAGGGACATTAAGGTCATTATGGATATGTTTGTTTGTGATCGAACGAAGGATTTGAGATTGCTAGGATTGAATATAAAATAAATTGGATTGTTTAACAGAGCCCCGAAGTTCAATTCAGAATGCCCGAAATGGTGTAAATATTCATATAAATGTGTTAATTCGATTTAAGATAGAAGTTATAGTTCATTTGAGATCATTCAATATTCAGAAGCTGATACGGCCCGTTCGAGCATACACATCAGAATATTGGACTCACACGGAACACATAAGTTCCCTATAGTATGGTTTGGACGAAGAGAATTGCTGAGAGTATTTGAAGTAGAACATTCCAACAACTCGAGGGTCGATTGTAGAAATTATGAAGCTACGTTAAAATGTATACATTGCAAAGTTAATAAAAATTAAAAGACTCCGATAGGCTAGGCAAACTACACGTATGGGAGCGTATGAAGGCCCAGTAAAACTCCTCAACGAAATCATGATGTTAAAATCTTATAGTTGAATTTTAGATATGCAGTAGTGTAATAGGATGATTGGGGGAAGGCCTTGTCCCCACTCAAGGTGTACAGCCAGCAGTCTATGTATTAATTTGAAACATGTCTTTCGGCTGCGATATGTACTAACTTGAATTCCGTTGATGAAAAACGATTTTTCGTTTTTGACGGATTCTATTCCAGATCTACAATCTTTTGTAGAGAAAGAAGATAAGATGTAGGCACACCTTTTGCAAATATGAAAAACATAACAGCATTATACCCTATAATTGAAAACTAATTATTTCATTAATCCTTAATGTAATGTTTTAAAGAGTAGACAAAGTTTTCTCTGAAATATTGAGTGGAGTATGTTGGTGAAATTTTAGGAACAATAAAATATATGACATCCTATTCTTTGAAAGAAGAATCTTCGGTGGAGTTTATCTCTATGGGAACTGGCGTAGGAAAACAAACAGTGAGGTCCAGTCATATTACAATGAAGCAATTGTGGTTCATTTCCCGAAGATTGGAAGACTATGACGGGTCTGCTATGTGACTAGAATAGAGGATGAGGCCATTCCTAAAAAGATTCCTAGAACCTCTCTAGGGTAGGAGAAGAAGGGGAAGACCGAAGCTGAGGTGATCGGATAGTCTAGCCAGAAAAGCGAGGGATATTCTGAGTAGACTAAAGATAGTATATAGCAGAATAGAGAAGACTAGAGTAAGCTTGTGGAAGAGGCCAGTACTCGTCACCGCATTGTAGTGCCATAAAAATAAATAAATATATTACAATGTGAAAGCATCAAGATATTTTATATATGCTTCAAAAATGAATTAGAAACGTTTATTATCTTTTTTCATTAGAACGAAAAATAGAAGGTATGAGTCAGATTTCAATTGATCGAAAACTGTTAACGAAGATTTTAAAGAAATAACCTTAACTGTGTTGGAAATATAAATCGTTTAAAAACGTACATTCAACTGAAAAGAAAAGCTCTGAAGAAGCAGAATATTAATTAACCCAGTCAGGTCCTAAAGAAGAGTTCCGATCTTTCTTCATGGTTGCCAATAAGGAATGGAATACTGCAAAGCTGATTGAATCCAATCACCTCAAAGGAAGGAGTGAGAAAAAACTTTGAAAGACTAAATATTCAACGACTCGCAATAACAATTAGTTCTCTATACAGACAATAAGTCGAGGAGAGAGGGGACTAATGGGGAAGATAGACATCAGCCGACACCTGCCCGCCACCTGCCCTCCGTCCCCTCACACCTCCGCCACCACAATTTGGATAATCGGGACAATTCGGTTCTTTTTATAAATCGGCTCCTTTTTTGCTGTTTTTATATTCTTTTTTTTTATCGTAATCTTATCGTATCAGCTGTCGAACGATGTTAATGTAAATCGTTGCAGTTGTTTCACAGATAATATAGTTAATTAATTCATTAGTTGAAATATTTAAGTGTTTGAATTAATTTGTATAGAAAAAAAGTAATATAAATTCCACAGGATCTTTACAAGATAGTAAAATTATAATCGGCCATTATTAGTGTATTAAGTGTTATAAGTCGTTATGATTTTTTTTTTAATATGTTTTGGAATTCAAAAAAAAAAAAAATATATTTGTTGGTGAAGAAAGTTTGTACCACCGTAGTTTCTGAAGCTAATTTTCTATTGTGACTCTACCAGAGTTGGCCAAAATTTAATAGCTATTTTCTAGGAATCGATTACCTCATTTAATCATAATTAAATCTTTCAGTCGATTTTTTAGTGTATTAATGATATTTTAGCTATCATTAAATTCTACACAACTCTGGGCTCTACTACTAAACGTGGTGTATATCTACAAAAATGTGGTGTGTTGTGCTAACATGTAACAAGTGATTAACACTGCTTTCAGCCTTATCTATATTCTACTGTACTAACAAGGGGACGTTTGCAGTTGTAACTCACAGATTTGAATGCCGATTTGTGTGTGGGTAGTAGAGACCTATAATAGTAAAAAACTAGAGTTATAGCGGCCAATGGGCATTAGGAGCCGAGAAAAAAGAGAAAAAATAAATAAAATATGAAAATCACGTTTTATTTATTTTTTCTCAGCTCTCAGTCAAGATAGAGAAATGATTCTTTCACGTTTAATTGCAGTTATGTAAGGTATTTGATATAAAAATACTTCCGTTATGCTTTAGACTCCACCCGGCTTTAGGGTGCTCAAAAATTCTAAAACAATTACAAAATTCCAAGGAAATCCGCTGTAAATCAGTGGAAATTTTTTTTATGAACAACTGACCTCAAATATCGATTTGAAAATATATCAAATATATGTGAAATTATATCAAAATCAAAAAATATTGATTTTTTACTCCTTTCGAGGAGGTTAAAATTTTGAAGTTGAGATTTCATCAATATTTTATACCGGCCATAAAACTGCTGCCTTCAATCGATTACAACAGTAATAGCATCACTAGAATCAGCATACATTCTAATTTTTATCCATGTATATAGCATTGGATTACTCCCGATTTTAGTGGACAAAAACTGATGTGAAAAAAAAAAAATCCATGGTCAGCTATAACTTGAGATATTTCAATAAGGGGAAATCCTACAACCTTCGAATTTGAGCTAAACTATGCGGTTTTAAGGCTTCTAGATGACCTTAAAATTTTGTCTTAATCGGTTGCGAAATATGTGAAATAGCGCAAATTACTTACATTTTTTCAGAAATTGACACATTGCCTTCTAAAATCCTACAAAATTTTAAAGTTAAAAAAAATTTATTTTTGATTTCGATAAAATTAAGTTTCTACGTGTTTTTTGAGATGAGGAATCTGAAAATAATATCAGTTTTTAGTTTAAAAATTTTCCTCACCTATATCATATAAATAAGACTGATATAAAATGATCTTTTTCTATTATTATTTTAGTTTTTACACAATAAATTTCAAATAAGACCATTTAAAAAATATATACATTTTTTTTAAACCAAAACCTGATATTAATTTTAGATTATTCATCAATCTTAGGATTTCTATGCAATTTGAAATAAAAATATGTCATTTTAAAATGTCTTATTTATATAATATAGCTGGGAGAAATTTTTAAACTCTAAACTGATATTATTTTCAGATTCCTCATTTCAAAAAACATGTAGAAACTTATTTTTGTCGAAATCAAAAATAATTTTTTTTTACCTTTAAAATTTTGTAGGATTTTAGAAGGGGCTGTCAATTTCTGAAAAAATGTAAATAATTTGCGCTATCTCACATATTTCGCAACCGATTAAGACAAAATTTTAAGGTCATCTAGAAGCCTTAAAATTGCGTAGTTTAGCCTAAATCCGGAGGTTGTTGGATTTCTCTTTATTGAAATATCTCAAGTTATAGCAGACCTTGGATTTTTTCATTCACATCAGTTTTTGTCTACTAAAATCGGGAGTAAATCCAATGTTATATGCATGGATAAAAAGCAGAATGTATGCTGATTCTAGTGATGCTATTATTAGTATAATTGATTGAAGGCAGCAGTTGTTATGGCCGGTAGAAAATGTTGATGAAATCTCAACTTCAAAATTTTAACTTCCTCGAAAGGAGTAAAAAATAAATATTTTTTGATTTTGATAAAATTTCACATATGGTGCGTTAAATCGATATTTGAGGTCAGTTGTTCATAAAAAAAAGTATCCACTGATTTACAGCGGATTTCCTTGGAATTTTGTCATTTTTTTAGAGTTTTTGAGCACCCTAAAGCCGGGTGGTGTCTTGAGCATCATAACGAAAGTATTTTTATATCAAATACCTTACATAACTGCAATTAAACGTGAAAGAATCATTTCTCTATCTTAACTGAGAGCTGAGAAAAAAAATAAAACGTGATTTTCATATTTTATTTTTTTTCTCGGCTACTAATGCCCATTGGCGGCTATAACTCTAGTTTTGCACTATTATAGGTCCCTACCACCCACACACAAATCGGAATTCAAATCTGCGAGTTACAACTGCAAACGTCCTCTTGTAAGTAGAAAACACTGATACATAAAGTTTATCGTTTATCTAGGGAGTTTTAGTAGCAAGTCGAGACTATGACTACCAGATTCGAACCTAGGCCCTGCAGTCCTGGACCAGTAGTCCAGTGCTCTATCCACTATGCTACCTACATCTGCCTCATTATCATACATTCCTCCGCCAGAATATAAATATTTTTATATTTTTATCAATATTCTTTTCTGATGTATATTTATTGAGTCCATTTATTTATTTATTTTCAGACTGTAGTAAGTTTTGTTTTCTTTTATAGATATTTCATTTATTATTTTATTATTTCTTGAATAATAAATAATTGTATATAATTAAAGTATATAAATGCTTACTTTGTTGTACAATTATTTATTGATCTTCAATTAGGCATATTGTGAAATTTGTAAAATACGTATTTTTAAAAGATTATTTTAGATATTCTTTGAAGAAAATAGTTCTGGTGGATTCTGCGTTTGATTTAATAGTAATCGGCTTCATGCTCAGAGTCATTCTTTATTTCTTATAATGATCCGATTTCTTCTGAGGATGGACTAATTTGATATGTAAGTATATTTCCTGTCACAGTTTTCTTAACCTCATCGGAATGTATACTGCCATATTGCTATTGGCTTGGTGCAAAAATAATCCATTTTTACATACAAAAAAAATTATTAAACTTTTTTGTAGTATTATAATGTATTATAAACTCGCGATCAACAAGGCCTACCACTTTATCCATGAAGGAATTTTTGGAACCATCTCTGCATTCTACATACACGGATTCTTCCTCCACCCCAAACAACATTGATGTTCAGCGCGGTTTAGGACGCACTTTGACCAAGTTTGAAATGTAAAAATAAATTCGATGAAAATCTTGTTTTGAAGTGGTGAATTTCAGAGGTTCTGAAATTGTTCATGATCCATTAACTAGACTGGAGAATTATCTTTGTTTACTTGGTAAGCACTTGCGTAAACAAAATGAATATTTGAAGAATATCTGTACCAACCCAATTCAATTACTGTATCAATAAGTTCATGCCTCTTTTAGATGTTAAATTTATCCAAAATCAACTATTTATAACGTTCTTGTATTGAATTGGATGGTTTCAGCCACCTTAAAGAGGCCTGCAGAAAGGAAATAGAGATAAAATATTCCACTGATAGGTTGTCGGAATAGATCCACCGGGGAGGCAGTGTACCCAGCCAAGGAGGGCTTATAATACACAAACGGTGAGTGGGGTAAATTGTCCCCAGGCAGGGATATAAATAAAAAGGTGGGGGCGGCCGCAGGTGGCTCTCCTTCCTTAACTGGCTTAATGCTGGCTTAGAAAAATACTATAAAGTCTAAGGCCCGATACATGGCTGGTCCCGTCTTTTATAATGCCATCAATACGTGCCCACTTTTATAAAGAGGGGAGTATTTCATTTTTTAAAAGGTCCCGGGGGTGATGTATGTAATAAAACTAAAGCCACCCCCTACCCCCTCCCTCCAGGACGGGATAACGGGCTAATAAAGTATTCTCCCTGTGTCCAGGGGATGTTTCCGGCTACAGCTGCATTTTATCTCTTCTGCCTTGTGATCATCTCGCTCCGTTTGTACTTGAGTGTGTCACTGCTGTTGGCTTCTAATGTCCTTCAGGATCCTTAGACCTTACAATCTATAGACCGTTGCACACTGGGGTTTTAAATAGGGTGATCGCGCTCAAAACTCCAAAAGCTATTTTTTTCGTTTTATAAATTTATTTTAAATAATGAACTAAAGGATTAAGTTATAATTGTATTTAAAAATCTGTTAGTTTTAATAATAACGCAATAAAATGCATTACTTTTAATAATATACTTAATTTATTTAATATGAAACTTTCTTAGAATAAAATTATGCTAATAAAAAAAAAAAACCTGTACCACTTACAACCCATTTTGGGTTCATTTCCTATGTAAAGCTGTACTATTTCTGAGCCAACGGTTGTGAAAAGGAGGTGATTTGGCCAAAATTCACGCTCAACCGCCAGGTTTTTCCCCAATTTAGGGTACCCACTTTTTAAGAGGCTGGGTGTGCCCCAGGAGGGTCTCCCAACCTCGAATTCGATCCACAGCTTCAGCACTAACTATCAACAAAAATATTAAGTTCCGCTTCCTATTATATTCCAGTTAGTCATTAGAAACTTTGTTTAGCATACATTCACTTTATTTTCTAATATTCTTGATAGGTTTGACATTATCATTTTCATTAGACATGATATTGTCTGAATACCGGCAATGAACAATTTGAATTCCATTATTAGATCTAAATATCGAAAATACTAAATGGCAAAGACGGTAGAAGACTTGGTCCTTACTACCTACTGCAATATAATACACACATTACAAAATAATACCAACAATATAATCAGCATGCTATGTATGTAACCAACCTTTTGGCCATTCCGCCTTTCCTCTTGGTCCCGTTGGATTAGTGCAGTTCTTCAGTTTTACCAGAAATGAATTGTAGTACCAGGAATATCGGCACTAACTTTTACGTACTGAAAATACATGGTCAGCAAGACGAAGAATTTCTGGAAAAGTAGACATTCAACTTTGGGTGAAATCATAACAAGAGTTTTGGATTTAACTAAAACAAAAAATGATGTTTAAAAGCATATGAAGGGGACTAATCGTTAAAAAAAAATATTGTTTTTGGGGGGTTTACCTAATTTCAGAAAAAATAAGATGATGGATTCGCTCCCCAGAATAGAAAAGTAGGTTGCGCGTAGGATACCACTGTGGGAAATAATATAGCTTCAAGTTGAAGTTGTCAACAAAGCTAAGAAGTAAGAAGATCATAGTTTCTAAAATAGGGATTATATCTCAGAGGGGAGATTGTTTTTGGAGGTAATGGATTTTTAAATAAGTATGACAAATTTTGAGGTATGTGCTTGTATGATATTTTGTTTTAGTATTTGAGAATATTTATTTATGTATTGGATTACGTACATAACATATTCGCTCCTAAAGATATTCAATGTTCTATAACAAAGGTGATGTTCCAGCTGTTGCGAATTATTAATACAAATATGAATAACAATTCTTTGCGTCAATAGCCGCACCTGCCTTCATAATGGAAATTCGGATGGTTAAGCTTGTAATCGAGTTTTAAAAATAAGAATTCTTAATGAAATCATAAAAAATAAATTAAAAATATAAATTTATATTTTCTTTTATATGACAATAAGTTGAAATATGGAAATAAAACGCACCAAAAAAAAAGGCTTATATATTTTACCCTTTATTAGGTACGATTCATTATTGCTAAAAGCCAATTACATATATAATTAGATTAATTATTTCATTTAAATTATAAAAGTTGAAGATACAAATAATTAAATAATATTTACATAATAGTCCATTACTGAGTGGGTCCTGTGACTTGAGAGTTTTGTACCTTCATACATTTTGTTTGTTTAAATATATCTACCTTACTATAGATTATAGGCTGATTCCTAATAGAAGCTACTTCCTATTTTTAGAAACTTTTCAGTAGGTAAGGAAGAGCATTTTTTTCAAAACAGCGGCAAGGATGTTGTTTACTATATGGACAGAGAGAGAAAGAGAGAGAGAGAGAGAGAGAGAGAGAGAGAGAGAGAGAGAGAGAGAGAGAGAGAGAGAGAGAGAGAGAGGGAGAGGGAGAGAGAGAGAGAGAGAGAGAGAGAGAGAGAGAGAGAGAGAGAGAGAGAGAGAGAGAGAGAGAGAGAGAGAGAAGAGAGAGAGAGAGAGAGAGAGAGAGAGAGAGAGAGAGAGAGAGAGAGAGAGAGAGTTTTGTTTTTTACTTAAAGAATTCTAATGCCTTTCATTAACAACTATAACAGGTTTCTTAAATGGGAGAAGGCAAAACAATGATTAACATCAATTATTTCATTTCAAAACCAACGATTTACAAAAAGTTTTTAAAATAGCACCAGAAAAATTGTGGTGTAAATATGGGCCCTCATCAAAAAAGTCACCAAAAATAGTTCAAAACAGGATAAAACAATTCAAAATTGTAGAGTTTATTTATCACAGAAAAAAAATAATTATTTACAGAAATCAGAATCATAACTGGCTCTTTCAGCATCGATACGATTTTAAGTTCCCACATTTGGGGGAGAGGTGTCCCCGAGTGTCTTCAGAGAACTTTCAATCAAAAAAGATGCAAGTTTTGATCTCTAACAAATGATATGTCGATGTTTCTGGGGTCCATATTTATACCAAGAAAGAATGCCCATTTTTGCACCAACTCCACCTAAGAAAGATGGCCACTATCACATCTAACTTAAAAGCGTGTGTTACTAAAGTTGTGCTTCGAAAAGTAGCTTAAGATCTCCGCTTTCCAGATAACATTGTGAAATGATTTTTAAATAAACATAAGATCATGAAACGAAAACGATTTTATATGTCTCTCTAAAGTTTACAATCCAGAAAGAACACCAATTTGCACAATAACTCTTTTTACTGCTATCTTATATTAGCAAATGGCTCCATAGACAGTTCTCGCCGCCAGTCCTATATCTCCTGTAGTCCAGTATGGAGAGGTATATCTCTCTCTCTGTATATGTATATATATATATATATATATATATATATATATCTGATTAGGTCGCTACGGTGCAATCTTACATTAATAAACGCAAACTAATTTTTTTTTTTAGTTTCCTTAAGGTTACTTAATTTAGACTCAAAATTTACTTAAATTTTGGCCCAAATAAGCAAGTACTTTCAAAATCTTACCGATTTCAAAGAAGCTTACGAGTTTAAAGTTGATTATAATTGCACTCCAGTCGACAAAGGATTCAGTAAAATGTTACAGTCGGGGGAGGGGGGGGGGGGGGGGTGGTGGAGGTTGCAGCTGGGGAAATAGCTCTATTAATGGGCGCTGTTAATTAAGGCAGGCTACCTGGGCTACCTCCGATCTAATGTCGGCTTGGACCAGGTTAATGTTCTTATATTATTGTTATATTTATAAGTTTTACAGAAAGCACAGCTAATTCGAGTCCAGAAGAGGATCGTGACCATAAAACATGTAATAATTAAGAATCTCACATTATGTAATCTGTAGAAGAGCATTTTTGATTTGATAATGAAGATAACTACCTATATGGTAAATGAGAATACTTTAATATCAGAAAATAGATACAAAGCACCAAATAATACATTTAGGGGTGGGATCGATACACGATATGTCGAAATATCGATGTCTTTCTTCTGATAATCCGACATTTTTTCTTACGATATATCGATACGTGGCATACAATATATCGATTTATTTATATTATAAAAATACAACAAACAGATATATATACTTGAAAAAAAGTAAAAACCTTATAAAATTGTTTAGTATAAAGAAATGTTTTTAATGCAAATTACAATTTTTATGTAGGTTGGCTAGGAAATACGTTGCTACTGTTCGACTTCACTGCGAACAGGGTGATTATTATCTAGAACTGGACGAACCCTCTCACCCATTAGGAATAAACTAACTGAAAAAAGTGTAGGAACAATTGCATTTCCTCAATCCATTGACGATATGGAAGACTTAAATTGGTGACTTCATAAAAATGACATTTGATTAAATATATGTACCTAGTGTCTACTGTTTAATCCATAATAAACTACTTTTAACTTTTAAACATTTGAAATAATTGCGTTCCTATTAATGTTGTTAAATAAATTAATGTCATTGAACCTACCATTTCTCCAACCCTGATCCATCCCTGCTCCCACCCAAATACCGCTATATACCAAGGATAGAAGGCATTAATTCAATGTTTAAAGTAATATTGTTAGCTTCTGGTAAACTTTCTCACAAATATATTGGAAATAAGAAAAGGTCGAACTTCTGATAAACGTTCTCACAGTATTTTATTGAAATAATATTACAATCTGCAACATTTGTTCGATATCGTTACCTAAATTAGCTAAACCGATAAAATCAACTAGAATATCATCGTGACCTGATTGTAATATTTAAAATATATATCAGCGATATATCGTTTATCAGTATTCACAACTCAAAATATCGTCTATATAAAATATCGATATTTTGCTACCCATCCCTAAATATATTTATATTATCTATTATATTAAAGTAGACTAAAGTAACTAATACACATATTCCAGGCAACACCCAGAGAAGAATGAAAAGGAGTTGTAAGAGGGATTCCCTTAACAGAATCACTGATTACCTGTATTATTGACAGGTAGTGTGACTGAACGCCCTAAAACTATTGTTTTGATGTCCTCATATAATTTTAGTGATCCTTAGGTCAGTTTATATAGTAAAACGGCCAAACCTGGCTTCGGGTCAAATACATTTGCCTGGGCCCTTAAACTCCTCCCCCTCCCTCAACATCACCCAAAAAATACAATTACTTTCTGTAATAATAAACTAAAATATTTGAATAATTTCATAATACGATAAATCGCAATATAATTGTTTACATAAAGTAACACTTGTGATGATGTCTTTTTAAGGCATGAAAATTAAAAATTTAATTACATATTCAAAAAATTTAGCTACGAAGTGTTGATATTAAAATAAACCCGAAATTTAATTGTTTCTAAATTTATGGATTCAAAGAACTACATTGGCCGGATTAACGACTATTTTCATTTCGTTAAATAATGACAATTATTTAATTGTAAATTAAATTCATAAAGCAAATGATCGAAAATAAGTGTCCCGGTACTTGGAATATCCAAAAGTGGTCACCTTGGCCCACACTCGGGGATTTCACCCCCCTCCCTGTCAGCGGCCCTGGTTATGGTATTTACACTGGTATTTATCAGTAACCGAAAATATGTATCTTTCTGGATATAAAGTAAAAAATATCAACAGCAAGCTTCATTTCGACATTAAATACCATTTTGTTCCAGCTTTAATATCCATTTAAACATCGATACAGACATTTCAAGATCGAAGTATTCTGTTTTAGGGTAAGCCTGTGTAGTTGGTAGGCCTGAAGTCGTTAATTCACACTTCCTTATAAGGCCTTATCATCGAGAAGGTCGTCTATGTTATTATTGAATTATGATCGATTACCGTGGAGTGAGTATTATGCTCACCTGCTCCAGTATGAATATGTAAGGAGGGGCGGTTGCTCAGCGAGCTTGAGGCTGTGTCCGAGTGTCAGTCCCACCTCCGAGTACCATCAATCAGCTGGCAGGTGAGTACCTAATAACTACTCCTCTAACATCATTTTTCCTTAATTCTTATCCCCTCCGTATTTTTCAAACGTACTTTAATACTTCAATATTTCCGTAATTACTGTAATCCCATTGCTGACTACTTAAATAGCAGAATTTACAATTAATTAGTTTAGTTAAAGATATCTGTAACTATGTCAAGTCCTAAATAAATGTTAAGAAAAATAATTTACTGAAATTCCCCGTTGCGTTTTATTTTATTACTTTGCCCGCTCTCATAAGTAAAGAACTTACAGTGAGCAGCAAAAGTTTTCGTACACTTACCACATTAACTAATATACGATTATTATGAATCAAGAGTCTTTTCCTCATTCACGTGAGAAATACACCTAATAATTAAAACCCCTAAAATATGGATAATATTTATGTATTTACTCTGTAAATAGAAAAAAGTGTAAACTGACTGCAGCAAAAGTTTTCGTACAGCATCAAATTATCTCATTTAATCCCTTAAATACTTAAGGTTTGTTGTAGAGAGGTTAATTAGTTTTGCCTGCCTCTTTCTAGCTATTTCCTCATCAGTTTCTACTCAGTGTTTTATGAAAAGCTACGGCCCGATAATCAAAATACCTCTATTCAACAGCGGTTACATGTACCTTTCCTCAGATAACAGCGATGTTCTTAGGTCCAGTTAGTTCAATGATTAATGTACCTCGTTCAACAGTACAATACATAATCAAACGTATTAAAAAAACAAAAGGCTAGACGATAAATGCCGATCGGGATGGCCGAGAATTTGCTCTCTCCAAAATGAGAGTTTGAGTTGAGTTGAAATGCGAAATGTTAATGTTTAACTCAAAATACCGGCCAGAAAGACAGCTATGAAAGCAAATTTCGAATTTAGAAACATCTGCCAGACCTAAAACCTGAGACCTAAGAAAAAATGGATTTCAGGCCAGAGATAATAGAAAAAAACATTTATAACAGAATATTAGACTTGAAAGAATAAAATTCTTAAAAAACATTTAAAATAAACCTCCCGACTACTGGAACGACGCACAGTGGGGCAAAATGGTCCAAAATGGGTAAAAACCTCATATTTTCTAAACGGTTCGTGCTAAAAGCTTGAAATTTTGGAATTATATATTTCATGAGGTGCTGAATTGAATGAAATCAAAATCAGCTTCATCAGATGATCAGAAAGGGTCAACAATAAGTAAAAAAAAAATTAATAAAGCAAGTTTGGGGTATATTTATATGTTATATGTGCTGCTGAATATAACATAACTATAACCAGAACAATGTGATCATCAGAATTGAGGCATGTTTTCAGTTTAAAAATTTAAAAAAATAAATAAATTTAAAAAATCAGGTTTTTTTATTATTATATACGTTTTTTATTTGCTAAATTGAATGAAATTTACTATATTGCTCTATTACAGACTCAACATTCCTTTAATTAGGTTACAATTCATTATAAGATTATAATATATATATTAGAAATAAAATATTTCGAATTGTTCCTTTTTTCTAAAACAGTAAATGAGAATCTTTATCATTTAATGGATTTTTTTTTTTTTTTTTAATCCGTTCTTAAATTACTTATCTCGGGACCAGAAGTCACCATAAGATGAAAAACATCTTCATTTGTTGCTGTTCGAGAGAACTTTCTGGAATGATGTTCTCTGTAATGTTTATTATAACATTTTTTTATAATTTGATTTTAAATCTCTGAATTTAGTAATAAATATAGAGCGAAAATGATTCTAGTGGTAGGATATCCTAGCCATTGATATAAAAGAATAAAATAAAAATAAATATGATAATGTTTATAAGAGAATTAAGATATACAATGAATAGAACTGAGTGATAATAAACCCATATATTGATGATCCAAAGTCCAAAACTTTTATTTTCAATTGTTTTTTTGTTTGTTTTTATTTGAAGGGATATTTTTGAAAATTAATCTTTCTGCAATATTTCGGTACTAATTCTCTCATGAAGAATTATGTTTAGTTATTTTTGTATAGAAAACCAGATATCATCAATCATATTAGATCATTTTACAATGGATAAAGAAAAGACATTTTTTAAATAAATATATATATATATATATATATATATATATATATATATATATATATATATATATTAAATAAGACAGACTAATAAAAACAAATATACATATATTTACATAAGCCAATTTTCACATCCTAGTTATAAAAAAAAAAAAAAAACTATTTCTAAAAATTAGTTTCTGTATAATGAAAATTAACACATAAATTCATCCCTTAAACAAACATGGCCGAAACCGGGATTTATATTTATAACACGGTTTCTCAGATACCTGTACTTCAATTTGAATCCTTAAAGAAAGCCTAGTTCGGTGTAGCTTTTTTTGAAAGACCAAGTAAAATGAAGATGAGTTAGATTTACGAGACAGCTAACTTTGAAAATTCCTGGCAGTCAAGGTTGTGGCTACATTTACAAAATAAAAATAAACCATTAAATATCAATAGTGAAGTTCAAAGGGTTATACAAAATTTTTTGCTAAAACTTCAGTCTCATGAAAAAAATTTTTAACAGAACTTGAAAACCGTGTTATTTTCTTAACTCCAGAATAGGGCAACTTCAAGGCCGTGTACAGAACCTGGTAATGAAATAATCGAAAAATCAGTTCCACAACCTTATGCTACATTTATTTAGGTATACAAAAATAATGAAAAAAACAAAAACAAAAATCATAAGATTTTAGGGTTTTTTCCACGTTTACCCCACTGTGCGACGTCCAGTTAGTTTACGAAAGGAAATTGAATGTGCAAGGATCAGATAGACAAACATTACTTCTTTCCTATTTACACTGGCCTGAACTCTATTTCCACTTAGGTCTCTTCTTATCCATTTAGGCCTTGCGATTTGTTAATTGTAATAGAAAAAGAAACTTTAATCAAAATTTTAGTAATTTGAATTTTAATGCTAGATTTTGTGGAAATTATTAGGATTCTAAGAATAAATACGACTTCTTCAGTCACTGTTCCAGAAAGAGTTATAGCCTCAATGATATTTCTAAGCTTAACTGTTATTTTTAAGCTGGTAACATTGCCCTGATTAGGTGGTTGAAGAGTACTTAAAGCATAGTTGGAAATCAAGTTTAATTTTTAATAAATAACTTGGCAATCAAGATGGATAGAGAGTAATAATATAGTAATATATTATTAGCTATTCATCGGCCAATTTTTAAACTTCACTGGGATCCCAGCGTCGCAACATATATGTTTATTGTTTTTTTTTAATAACAATCTTATTCAAAATGAGAAAATTTTATTATAAATTCCATGCTCTAGATAACACCATAACATTGTAACCTCTCTTGCAGAATGGCGTTCGCTAACTACCGTTCGATTTTTAACCTTTACTCCGAATTTTCAGAATCCACATATTTATCGCGTTTCTAATAAATATTCAATTGAAAAAAATCAGTAACTTTTATTATTGTTAAACCTTCCTTGAACTATGAAGAGGATGTTGTTGAAATTTGGTACCGATAGATTCAGTAGTTTTCGTGGTAAGTGATAGCAAACGAAGAAATGCTTGTTATTTTGTATAATAGTATAGATGATGGGAATGTAATATCCCTAAAAAAATCGGTTTATGGTTGTTTATGGACTAATATTTCTTCAAACAAATTGAACCTAAATTCTTCAATTAGGATTAGTGAATTATTTGACTCTGCTATTGGATTATTTTTTTTTTTTTTTTATTTGAGGACTAGTTTCAATCAAATCTAAAATAGTAGAACTATTGGAAATATTTGTCTGGTGATTTAAACAAAAATCTGAATTGGTTTTGAACGATTTTATAATTTCTAATGATTCGTAAATATTTAATTTTTGACTATTTTTTTACGTAGGTAATTTTCATGTTTATTGTCTGGGTAGTCTGTATGTGATGTGAAAAATAAATGTTCAGCAAAGCGTTCAAACTTTTCTTTGACCGACACCGCCCAGTCATTCCATTTTGGTCCATATTCACAGCTTATTCAAAGAGGGCCTATTTTGTCTTTGGGTGAAGAGAAATAAGATGTCAATGGTTTATCTATTTAAAGGGGTTAAAACCTAATTAATCTATATATACTATCATGCGCACCTCAAGTGATAAAATCTTCAACTTCGGTAATGTAAAATATTCTAGTAAGATATTGCAAAATTAATTGCTCATGATTAAAAGACTTGCAATGAGAGCCATTATAGCATTACAGAATATACCAAGTCTATGTGTCAACAATTACATTTTAAATTTTGGAATAATCACTAATTATTTCGAAGATATATTTAGGAGTGTTTAAATTGGTCGTCGCGAGTGCTGCCTTCGATACCGCTGGATGCTGAACGAGCGGCCGTGGTAAAATTGAACCAGAAGGGCCAAGTGGTCAGTGTTTTTTCCCTTAGGCGGAGCTAATAGCGAGCCTTGGTGATGTATCGACCCTTTCATCTCGCCGACAATATTATCGATGTTGGCAAAGACTCAGGTAGAGGCTCAAGTCGATACATCACTCCACGATGACGTGTAATACCGTCCAATGCGGTACCGCTACCGTCGCCAATTCATATTTCTGTCTCTTCAATCAGCTACTTGCTCTAAAGCTGAGCCTGCCTTCTAGGTATACGCTATGACAGAGAATGTTAAAAGTAACTTTTAGTTATATTATTTTTGGATTAATGGCTTTTAAATCATTAATAATCTAATTTTACCAACATTGCGTTACTAAAGTTTCGTTTGATGAACTATAATTTTATTTTTTTCGTGGTATTTTTTAGACTTGGATAAATCTTTTGGCTGGGGCTCTATACTTTTTTGGTGTAACTTTTTTTTTTCACATGCAAAAATGTAACATTTAGACGGGCTCTAGCTAGCTTTTTAATCTGAATAGTATGAGTAATTTTAAGAAAGGGGGAATTCCAAAGGCTTGAGTAATTAATTAGGGTATCCTTTCTTAGAGGCTACAGTTCTGTAAGAAGAGTGATATATACCGGGAGGATAAGCAATGGTGGCGCTAAATCATGCAGGAAATTTAAATTGAAGAAGATTGAAGATGAATGAAGGAGATCGTCAGGAATCAGTTTGATAAAGGAACAGAGGAAATATTTTCTACATAGGGCAGGACAGAGCAACTTTAATTCGGCATAAAAAATGGATTCATCGAAACCCTGAAAAACCAAAAGACAAATCTAACAAAAAACTTTTATTTATCATTGAGCTTCTCAGTAATTCAATTATAAAATGAACGGTAAATCAAAATGGGGTTAAATAACAGAAGAAGTAAAAGTGCTTTCAGAAAGGAAACAATAAGATCAAAACTAATACAAGGAAGGAAAATATTTTTCTCGAATATTTGTGAGGGTAATAACTTATATAATACCAATAATACCAAAAAACTTTAATGTGGGACAAGTAATTTTTATTATTTTGCTTAACAAAATAATCAACTTTGTACTTTGATTTACTTGTACTACAACAAAAGTGCACCTATAGACAAGATCAAGATATATTTCAGATATATTTTTATTTATTTACAAAATTGAATTCACAATATTCCCACATTTTGTGAATGTGGTGAGCTTTTCCAAAAATTTCATTTAAACAAAAATTACTTTTCGTAAAACCTATATCGTGGGGTTTTGTGTTAACCATGTTTTCTTAACTTTGTGAATTTTTCTTGTAACCCCATGATGTGTAGAAAATAAATAAAAACCTAATTTGAAAGTAAGCCCCAGGAAAAGATACGTTTAAGTATGAAAACATAAAGGCTTAAAAATATTGGCTGTTTTTGTTATTATACAGAAAAGTGAACATTGTTGTATTTTCTGTTTACCTAATAGTAAGTGTAATTTGAATCATACCCAAATCTGAGCAGAATTATTTTTAACTGAACACTAAATAGTGTACAGTTGGTCTTCAGTAGTTTTCTATGGCTATTGCAGAAACTAAATGTTGTTTTTTGTAAGTCTAATGCAGATTTATGATTTATTGCTCTTTTTGGAATGTTATGTGATATATGAAAAAGTAACTATGGTAGTAATACTTAGCTGTTTGCAAATTTTAACTAATTCCACGGCCTAGTAATGTTTAAAAATTAATTAATTGAAGATTTCATAGTACTGAACAGTAGGATTTTCGATATTTCAGAACTCTCTTTTTTCACTTTTTATTCTTCAATGAACCTTCTCTCTTACCTCCAGAAAGCTCCTTTCCCACACCAGTAATGCCAATATAGTATAAATCAGATAAACGAAAATAAACAAATCTTTTCTAACAGCCGGTACCCAAGTAAAGGTACAGGTAGCCGTCACTAATCTGCCGCCTACCAGCGGCCCTATTACAGCGGGTTATGTACGCCTGACATGGAGCGGACCAAATGAAACGTCATCTCCTCCACCTCGATTTACACAAATATCCGCGGGTTTTATCGCACTCCTTTGAGTTGTTTATTGTCGACCAGCCTTGACTAGGCCATCCACCGCATACCGATCCTCCGAGTATCACACCATCAAGACATGCAACTCCTTCATGTACACGTCAGTAGGAAACAAATGTAGTGGGATATTCTACTGCTGACTCACGATATGTTTCATCGAGATTTCTATTAATTAGCAATGCTGTGCTTCTTTTTGTAAAAACTTTATTAACCCATCATCCGTTAAATTAAATAGTAATTTTGAATAGTACTATATTCCATTAATCCCTTTTTAATAGATCAGCTACCTAGGACACCATTTAGGCAACCTTCTTATTTCGATGCCATATACAAGACTAAAATAACAAGAAACAATGAAGAACTCTTCATTTGTCGCACCAGTCCGAAATAGCTGCTAGAGCTATTAGCTGCCAAGATTCTTGTTTGGATTTTTTTTCAAACTTTGTTGTCGTGCGTCATCAAAGAACCAAAATATACAAACTCCTCGACTCTCTCAAATGTACAGCCATCAATTTGTACACATGAAGAAGGGATCTCTTGTGAGTTCGTCACCATATATTTTGTTTTTGTTTGGTTGACTTCATACCTTATTCTCGCAGCTGCCAATCGTTGGCGATAGCATTACAATTTCTTCCGATGATATCTACGACGCCGGTATACCCCAGTAATTGAGCTGAACGGTTGAGAATCGTTCTTCCTACCTGGATGCCAGACTCCCTTGCTAAGCCCTTCAGAGAAAAATTGATAGGAAGACACGCTAGACAATCAGTCTGTCGTAATCCTATAAATGATGAAAAAAGCTTGAAAGCTCGCCATTGATACGTACGTTGTCTTATGGACGAGTCTCGCGAGCTTAGGTGGAACCTTCATATTGATAATGACTTTATAAAGTTCATCCCTTTTCCCACTATCATATGCTGCCCGAAAATCCACGAACAGGTGATGGGTTTGGATATTGTATTCGTAGGATCTTTCCAGCATCAACCTGAGGGGAAAAGAAAACTTGGTCTGTGGTACCCCTTCTTCTCATAAAAGCAGCCTGGTAATTGCAAACCTCTCTTTCGGCGTAGGGCAGCATCCTGAGGAATATAATTCTGGACAGCACCTTATATGCGCTAGACAGGAGCGAGATACCCCGGTAGTTACCGCAATCTAGGATATCCCCATTCTTATGAATTGGGCATAATAGTCTAATATTAGTCCGTTGGTATTCATTCATGAACCCAGACATCCATAATGATATTGTGGAGAGCCTTCAATACCTCCTGACCTCCATACTTAAGCAACTCTGACGGTAGCTCATCAGCTCCTGGTGCCTTTTTGTTTTTTAGGCTTTCAATGGCTTCGTTCACCTCATCAAAGTCAGGCGGCTCAAGGTTCTCGGTTGGTATCAGAAATTCCTGTGTGGTCCGATTCCCAACTCCCTCATTCATTCAGTAGGCCCCAAAGTGATTCCATCATTGATCCAATATATGAATTTATTGCTTTACATTAGTTGATAATTAATTGTGTTTCCTAGTTTGGAATATTCGCGTTATTGATAAAGAGAGTGGAGGGTCAGTGTGGCATTTATTAGGATATTTATATCTTGTAATAGTTGCAATGTCGTATGTGTATGGTGCGAGTATTGATCCTGAAGTTCAGTGGAAGATCTGTTAAGTTCTGTGGGGAAAGTTAAGCGAATCTTAATAAAGTATGAATGTATGTAATGTAGTAGAATATTAATTAAAAATATTTTAGGTATCAATACTTCTTTTGTTTGTATTCATCACTAAAAATAAATCTTCAGATGGTATTGTATAAGAATCAAAACAATTGAATTAACAGTAATTACTTAACCTATAAGTAAAATCCAAAGTCCACTTTTTTCGGAAAATACGTTGTTTTTTTTAATATAAGTTTAAATGAGCCTTTAGCTATGGTAATAGATCAAAAACCACTAATAAAACCCAAAAAAAAGTTTAATGTTAATCGGGCTTTATCGGATAGATTGTTTACAAACTATTTAGGTTATGTACACACTCGTAGTTTTCAGTGAATTTTAATATTTGTCACTAAAGGTACGGATGACGTTATGGAAGGATCAATTAGGATTCATGTATTATTTGTCACTTCTATTGAAATTCTTTTTATTTGAAACGAGATCCGAATGTTAAACATTCATCATCAGTTCTAAAAAAGTACGTAACATCAGCACATAAATATTTTGATACACAATCTACAATAAATAAAAGAGTTATTAAAACACCATAAACTTTAATGAGGTTTAAAGTATTATAAAATTTTTCGTCTGTCCAAAAATTGGTATTTTGCAATCTTTTTGTCCTATAAAATATTGAAAAATGGACATACCGGGTTTTGATCCTAAACGACTCATTTAATCTCATACTTATTACAAGAAAATATCAATCAAAGGACTTAAGTCCTTAAAATAATATAAACGTTTGCTATTTAATTACTAGAACTAGATAGAGTACAAAATTAAAAAAGGAAAAAATAACATTTTTTAATATTATTTTTTTCATTGAGGATTCAGAATTTCACCTGGGCATCTATAACACCTTCGTTGAATTCTGGATATAGTTTTTCTCCGCCACCATATTTTTGAAGGGCGATTAGAATAAATTCTTCATCTAAAATGTAAAAACCAAACTTTTTGATATAAAAAAATACAAAGTTTATTATTAAATAATTTTAAACCTACAAGAAGAAAATAACTTTATCAATGGCGATGTCACATGAATACATATTATTTCGTCTCGTCCAATTAATATTAAATAACTTATTTTGTATCTAGAGTTTGAAAAATGATATCCACGAGGTTCTTTCACTGACAAATTATTATTTTGAATGGATTAAGTGAAAAAAATATGGCATACTTCACCAAATAAAGTATACTGTTTTATTTGTATATGAACATCATTGAAACTGCTATAAAATTTAAGTGTATTAATTTAAGGACTGAAACACAAACGTTTATGTAGGTTGTTGGGGTATGCAGTCATAGATACACAGCAATTAAAAATAAATTTTAATTTATATTGCCGACGTTTCTGCCTACGTGTATATATGACTGCATACCCCAGTCATGCAACAATCTACATCTTCATTAACTTCTCAGTCTACAAATACCCCGCCCCCAACACAAAAATTTACTTTCATTTGATAATGATAGAAATTTAATCAGCAAATTTGTCGATTGCAGAGTGGATAAACAACTAATATACTAATCTCCAATTTAGTAATTTATATCTACAAAATTTCTTCAAACTTTTTTTTTATGAAAATGAAGCATTACTTATAATTAATAAACCCTTTTTCTCATAAGTGCTTCACTTAAGCTCACCACCAAGTAGTCTTTTAACAAGTGACAAAAACCTAATTTAGTTCTCTTTAACATCACTTAAATCTATCTACAACTTTTGACCAATCATACCACTTTTTATAGAGTATGAATACCTGGAACCATTAGCAGTTCGTGTTTCTTCGTAGTAACCATTAGACATATGACGTCGTCAGTGGTATCTATATTGCGGCAGAGTGACACCGCTCGCATACAGAATGGCTTCCATATCCGGCAATAGCGTAGTGCGGTCAATGCGTTCGCCATGGTTGTGAACCATACCAAACCTGTAACGTTACTGATTTAACTAACCATTGCCACATTCAGTAATTTTGAGTAAACTTATTCTTTCTTTATTAATTGGGTTCACTTAATTCGTATCCTACAACTATAACTACAATTTATAATTTTTTCTCCCTTATTTATTTCCATATTATTATATGGCATAGTTCTCAAACTATCAAAAGGAGGGTGTATTATAATATATCTTGCTAATCTATTCTAAAGTGGAAAGATAGAGAATCATGAAAATGTGGTTTCTACGTATCAAAGTCAACCGTCGGATTCTAACGGCAATTCGGATTTTATTTATTATGGTTCCATGTTCTTGTATTCTTATATTCAGGCAGAAAGAACTACCTCTTCTATAGGTTACCAATATATTCTAGAAAGAATAAGAAGATTAATTCTGTGGGTCCGCCTTTGAAATTATTGTTAAACGAGACAGGCATCGGACTGGAAGCACATAATTAAATGCTGAACTGTCTTAACACAATCCGCCTTCACATCCTCTAAGGTTACTTTGCACGAGCAGCCTATAGATATTGGAAAATATGAATATTATTTACTGTATGCGCGTTCTGAATCCTTTTTATTTAATAACAATAGTTGTAGGAACTGTTCTTTGCTCCGAGTTGGCTGGGTTCGAAAAGGGTCTCATCAGAGCCATGATTTGATTACGTAAGTGTAATAAAAAGAAACTCAATTTCTCCCTTACTGGGAAAAACAATAGATCATGCATGTAACTATCTATAATCTACTTTTTTTTTTTCTTTTTTTTGTATTTACTGCTTCTGATAAGGAAACAAGGCAAATTTTCAATCCTAGCAACACCATCATAGCTAGGAAAGATTTTAAAAAATGCCTAAAACAAAACATGACTTTTTTCATTCAAAGCAATATAGCTCCTAAACGATAGGTCCCAGCGACAAATGTCATACATCATAAATATTTTCCATTAAATTTCTGATTAGGAAACTTTTCGATCCGAGCTAGTGTGGCAAAATGTTACATTTTTAAACGTGAAAAACGAGATACGCCAAAAAAGTATAAATCCCCAGCCAAAAAACATATCCATGTCAAAAAGATTAGTTGATTCTCGAGAGAAATTTAACCAAACAAGATACGTGAATAATAGAATATGTAAGTTTGCAATTACTTTGTTAGGAAGGTTTGTTTCCAGTGCAGTTATGAAAACACAAGATTCTTTTATTTCAACCAGATTTATGTATGGTGTTGAACACAAACTTTATAATTAGTTTTAATTGTTTAAAGCAACGAGCCACACAATTATAAATATGCAAACAGACTTTAAGATAGGACAGCGTCATTCATCAAGGGCTGCTGCGTCATTTTCATTTGGATAAGAAGATACATACAAAACTGCAATTTGAGTCACTCATGACGTCTGTATTTATAAAGCTCCAATGTCGCTCTCAATAGTCATCAACGTTGACGCAGATTGAAAAAGAAGTTGAATTCCTCGAGGTTTTGACGCAAGTGTTCAGCTTAGACATTGTTTTTAAGTGGATATTTATATATTTTTTATAAATTCATTTCATTTATAAATGATAAAAGAGGAGAACTAAATCCTCTATTTTCTAAGTAATTCCTTTAGTTTTTTAATTAAAAGTCTTTTGAAAATAAATTTTTTAATTTTGGATTAATATTGATGGTTTGAATTGGATATGAATAATAAATAATAAACAAAATAATATAAAATGTTATAACATAATAATAAAAAAACTTAAAAGTCTTCTTTTGTATTTATGTTTCATGAATAAAATGTGTTTGACATTTCAATTTTTAGTTATATATGATACCGCTAAAATAGTATAAAATTAAATTTTTAAATACAATTTTAAAGTTTTAAAACAAAAAAGATAATTATACCAAATAATAAACTGGCCTTCAGATCTGTATTTTATCTACAGAAATGTAATGCGTATGAAATCGGCTTTACTGATAGCTAACATTAAATATGTGCTAGAGAAACTACACATAATTTCCTACCATTTGCAGAAAAACATTATTTCGAATAATGTAATTATTATGAAACAATTTAAAACTTTATATGTTAAAGATAGGCCCACTTTTAATTTTGTATAATTGTAAATCATCATCAGTTTGTATTGATTTTCCATCATAGACACTAAAATTAAAATCTATCACTACCAATTTTTTTTTTCAAAACGGTTAGAGAGAGAGAGGAAGAGAACCACCCTTCAATCTCCAGTTATATGCTGTAAGATGATTAAGGTATAGCATGTTTGTGAAGTAAGTTACAAAATTATCTAAAATAAATCCGTCACTATTAATATTCTTTTATAGTTTATGAGCTTACCTTTTGGATTAATTACAAGAAGACTGATAACTCCCTCTGCTTTTTGTAATCTTTTTAGAGTGGTAGCGAATTTCCGCCGCTAAAGAACAATACAATTTTTTTTAACTCATTCATATAATTGTTATACTAATCTAATTCATGAAAAAAAAGTAAATCATTAAATATAAGAAAATCTTTAACTTTAAAAAAAAAAATAATTTTAGAGTTCAGGTGAAAATTTTTAGATATTTTAAGAAATATGTTATCAATTAAAAAATACTAACTAAATATTTATGGAAATTTCCGAGACATATGCTGCTGACGTTTAATTGAGTTGAAGATTTTCGAAGCATTCTTTGATATGTTTAAATAAGAATAATTTTCAGATTTTAAGTTAATATTTAATTTCGATGAAGTACCTTAGCACATAGGGTAAGGCACAGCACTGAACTCCAAGAGCCTTGTAGTCCAGTAAAATAAGGGTTTGCCGAAGAAAAACCTGCGGAACTTTTATTCTCAACGGATCTTTGTTTTCGGGGTGGTAAATCCGAATCTGAAGTTTGCTACCACGGCAACCATCGGCTTCATATTCAAGACCGCCAAAAAAGCCCGTTATTTTTGTTTTTTTATCTTTATCACGATAACGAAACTTTTTTCGAAGAAGGTCTTCAAATATTAATTGTAGCTGGTACTAGTACCTACATAATGAAAAAAAGAAATCCGAAATTGGACCATTTTTGCGAAGTAACGTTATTGGGAAAAAATGGAGAAATTGGCCAACTTGCCGCCAGTCCCACAGCTCCGCGAAAATACGTTTGTCGTACTCTTTTGGCTATAACTCTGAAACTATTTGTCCGATACAACATTACATTTTTTCATCTTAAAGCTGATTAAATTTACTATTAGAATCTATAAATGCAGTTTTAATCAAACCCCGTAAAATGTACATGCCAGCCCGCTAATAAAAACGTACTGTTGTAAAATCCAAGAGTTTTTTGGCACATTTGTCGCTCTAATTCCTCAAATATTTGTTCGATCCCAAATTTCTTTTTTCTATCTCAAAGCTGATTAAATTCGCTATTAGATGCTATATATGTAATTCTGTAAACCATCCAAGCTAGCACGCTAAATGTGTATGTTTTGCAAAATATGTAAATTATGACATGTTCAGTAGACTGGTGTGGGTATTTCACGGGGTTAATTATAAGTTACATATATAGGATGGATCTAATAGTAAATCTAACCAGCTTTTAGATAAAAATATTAAATTTTGGATCGGACAAATGATTTTGGAGTTAAAGCGAATAATGTGCCAAAAAAAAAATATGTATTTTACAAAAGTAAGTGATTTTCACCGTGATAGCTTGTGTATTTCAAGAATTTAGATAAAAATTTGATATATAGCATCTAATTGTAAATTTAACTACCTTTCAGATTGAAAAAAAAAAAATTTTGAATCGGACAAATACTTTTGGAGTTATAATATCCTATATAATATAATATCCCAGACGCCTAAAAACCCGTGCTGTTGTTAAATCCATGGTTTTTGGCACATTTATCATTATAACTTATATTAGTTATAATATATTGAGTTCGAGCGACAAATGTTTTACAACAGTACGTTTTTATTAGCAGGCTGGCATGTACATTTTACATTAAATCTGTTTAATTAAATTAAATCTGCATTTATAGATTCTTATATTAAATTTAATCAGCTTTAAGATGAAAAAATGCAATGTTGTATCGGACTAATAGTTTCAGAGTACGACAAACGTGTTTTCGCGGAGCTGTGGGACTGTTGGCCAATTTCTCCATTTTTTCCCAATAACGTAACTTCGCAAAAAATGGTTCGATTTCGGATTTCTTTTTTTCATTCTGTAGGTACTAGTACCAGCTACAATTAATATTTGAAGACTTTCTTCGAAAAAAGCTTCGCTATCGTGTTATAGATAAAAAAACAAAAATAACGTTTTTTTGGCGGTTTTTTGCGATCTTGAATATGAAGCCGATGGTTTTCGTTGGTTGTCTGAAGCAAACTTCAGATTCGGATTCACCACCCCAAAAAACATAAAGATTCGTTGAGGATAAAAGTTCCGCAGTTTTTTCTTAAAACGGCCTTTTGAAGCCTTATTTTACTGGACTATTGCTATCAAGTACTGTAGCCAAAAATGGTTGTAGTTAGAGCAGGTTTAATGATTTAGTTTATACTTACATTTGTAATGCACCAGTCGTTTTGCGATCCATCCGCCATTGCAGGTTTTTAGGGTTCCTTATTGCCAATTAAATCCCCGATACAAGAAAGTGGAACAAATAAAAATGGAATAGCTACGGCAACACCTACATAAATAATTTGATTGTATAAATAAAATCAATAATTGAAAAAAACAAAAACACATGCATTTTGTACAATTAGTTCAGTTGTAAATTAAATATTGTTTCAACATAAAACCAAGTTCTTGTAATTAATTATGGGTCTAGAATAAATCGGATTAAAGCATTGTCTTGTTACATCGATCTTATTGCATGAAGGATTAATAAAAAATATATAGGACAAATAATTTTAAAAAAAAAGAAGCATTATCTATAATTGTTAAACGGTATAATTGTTAATTTAACATATGATTTATCTGCTATCATTTAGTCTGAAGTTAAAATATTGAGGACCACACTGATCATACAAGTAAATTTTCCAGAAAGAGAATATACTATCTTTATTATTCTATCAACCTCAAATACTAAGGATACTGGGTCTGTTAAATTAGTGTCATAGTTGCAGTATAATATATTTTTTTTCTATTTAAATTACGTCAAGCCAGATGGCATGACAACAAATGCAATAGAACCTGCAGCTTTAGAGGTAATCAGTTGTATTTAAGAAATACTTGTTCTGATTCCATGGGATTTATTGTACTGAACATTTGTTTTGTTTTTTTTATACTTGTATCCTCATGGTTACCTTATTTTTCACTCAGACCCAAATTCTCTAGATAGCGTCTTTGATAATTAGAAAGATGGAATCCTAGTATTCATTCTCTTTGACTGTTTGTTTCTTTATTAGCGCCTTATGTACTTGTAAACTAGTGGAATTAATTTTCTGGTTACCAACAGACAAAGTTTAATAATTACCAAAGAGAGAAATTCAAGATTCATTCTTTAGCACATCAAGAAATAAATTTTTCTAAGGCAGGATTCAAACTCACTCCAAAATATCTTTGTTTATTTCATTTTATTTTATTTTTTAAACCGTTTACAGATTAGGAAGAATGGGTAAAACTAGAAGCTTAAAACGAAATTAAAATTAGAAATAAATGATACCATCCTCTCCAACGTTGGCTCTTATTTCGAACTGGCTGAACCAATTCTATTGTAACGATAGGTTAAACTTATGCAGAGGTTAAGAAATATATGTTTTCTGTGAATCTCTCCAGCAAACTACAGATGTTTATGAACAATAATATCTACTATTTGTAAAATACAGATTTTAAGTCCAGCGTTCAAATAAGTATATCGAAAACTATTTACAGTAAAGTGATCTGTATACCTTGCGGGTTTAGAAGTGAACCAATAGTTGGATAAAAAACGGAAGAGTTAACGAATCCAGTGGCCGTCCGAGCAGAAGTGGAGAAGAGCAGAGAACAAACCTTATTTCCGGACAAAGTAAAGCCAAGATCCGATTTACAAGCGATTAGATCTAGGGCCGATCTCTGAGTCAGCTTCTTTCATTACAAGTTGGTTCTTTTATTCTCAGCAGTAAAACTCCACCTGAATAGCCTCGGATCAATCCCCGGGTTATCTAATAGCAGTTCTTAGATAAAGCACAAGGGAATAACACTCCTGGTGAAGATGGTGACTAATAAATAAATATTGTATATGTGTTTTAAAATATTTTAATCGTGTTGAGAAATCTAACGTTCTCTCAATAATTTCATAAAATAATAATAGATAATAAATTTAGCCTTTTTTTTTATGGTGGATTACTCTAAGAAGAAGGAGAATATAGAAATGATGTTATAAATAAAAAAACATTAAATATGATTCTTATTGTTTTATTTTTTTAACCAGCGCCATAGCATCGTGTAGATATGACAAAAATGTTAGACATGGTTTTGAGGTCTATTATCCTGGAAAAAACATTATATTTACTACTATCAAATGAATACAATATTTATAGAGGATTAGCTTAAAGCCATGATGGGAACCATAAATCTCAAGAAGTTCAGCTAGAACAGTATTAACAGAAACTTTTATTGAAAACAACTCCAATGAAATCTGTCCTTGTTCATAAAAAAAAAGATCATAATGTTTTGAAAACAAATTTATATTGAGAAATAATAGTACAAAAACACAGATAGAAACTATTTCAATATGGCACATGTATTTGAAAAGTGACAACTCAAAATCTGTATTTTTTATTTATCTTCAAGTTAAAGTTCAGTAGTATTCAACCAAATGTTAAAAATGTATCGAATTAACTTCAAATCCATCCTGATACATCTCACTTGCTGTTGGGATCAAAAGATAATTCAGAAACTCTTCCGATATTTCATGCAAAAGTTTCACAGTTTTTAATGCAGATTTTTGTGTTGTGTCACTTTCGAAATACATGTGCGATGTACCAAAATGAGAATCAATAATATTCACAATTCATATTAAGATAGCTGCAACGTTCATGTCTCAAGTTCTTACAGAAATGCTGAGATGTTTTAATTTTTTTTTTTTTTTTTTTTTTGAGAATTTTTGTGCACTTCCTTCAGATAAAATAAAACTATTCCGATGCTTCAAGTTAGATATCGGTTTGGTGGAAAAATGTAGTTTAATCTTGAGTGTGTTTCATACCAAATATTTGCTCCGCAGAAGCCGTTCTTCTCTTGAATATTAAATATTCATACTAATACCTATTTTTTTTTCTGTTTTTATCTCGTTGCGAAATAAAATGTCACATACGAATAAAAATCTAGATTTTGTTTTTCCGTCTCCCTCTCTTATAGACTTATATTTATGTTTTAGCGAATGAAACATGTAAGTGAGTTTATTTTCCGAATAGATATATTCTACAAACTGTTAGCTCAATAAAAACAAAATTGTGACTGACAAGAGATAACATATCTGCCAGATACGTTTAATGCTTTGGATTTATAAGTTCAAAGAAACTGATAGAATAGTTAGTATAATTTGAAATTCTAAATAGTTTCAATAGTGTAATATTGGATATCATAATTAAGAAAATTAATAATAACATCCACATTTATTTCTACAAATACAGTAACTGAAATTATAAAATATATTAAATTAAATTGATTGAAATACAATGATGATCAAACAATAAGATTCCTACTATTTGAAATCATTTGTGCTGATCTATAAATAGTCCAAAACAGCTGGCTACCTTACACATCAGTAGGTAAAAGAATATACATACGTAAATTATACAGACTCGACCTATATTTTAAACCCATTCTCATTTGATATTCATGTCACATATAATATGAGAGATAGTAATTTGGATATTCCGAGGACAAATTTATGATGAACTTACAATTTTATTATGAGAAAACAAGCTATTTCAACTTTTTTAACCATCTTTAAATAACCACCAGTCGAGAGTAACACTAATTATTAGTTTGCTGCTAAGCCCATCAATGTCATGGCGTAGACCCAGCAGCTAGCATCATTACGTAATTATTGAGGGAGTATTAAAGTATGCATTAATTACAAAAATAACTTTCAAAGTCCGCCTTTATGCGTGATTGTAACACAGGAAATCTCTGTTATATAAAAATATCTTTGCAAGAATTATTTATACATTATTGCCAAGGAAAAGAAAGAATCTAATTTAATTCCATCACAAGATTTAGAAGATTTATCATCATTAAAACCGATTTATTAATGTTACAATTGGATTAATGTGGATTAATGATAAGTGATAATTTGATATTTTAGGGTTCAGACAATTAGAAATAACAAACTTTGTTACAAGAATAAATTTTCTTATTTCAGTTATAAAACTTTCGAAGTTAATCATTATTTTTCCTATTCTTTTCTCTTTATCCAATCTGCCGGCGTACCTCAAGGTAGTACCCTTGGTCCTCTTCACTGTTTATACAGCTGACATCCCTACACTTCCTAGTACCTCACTCACCAATTACGCTGATGATACATTTGCGTTATCAGGGAATAATGATCCCTTCATTTCCCCCCAAATACTCCAATCTCATATCATAAACCTTCAAGAATGTTGTCGAATTTGGAGCAATGAAATAACTCCAAACTGAATAGATCCATATATACGTCCTTTCGTATTGATTCCATAACCATTCAAATCCTCTAGTATCTCAACTTGGTTCACATTCTATTCCAGAGAAGATGGCCTCGGAACCTTCTAATATAGAACTTTTATTGGAGTACTCTACAAATGGATAATGTCTTTGCAAGCAATAGAAATATTATGAGTATTATCTTCACATTTGCTAAACATTGTACATATTGTATAAATGGATTCATAACCATCCATATTATTTATTGCTCTCAAGTGAGGCATATTCTAATATTTACTCAACAAATGTTTTTTAGAAAAATTGTCTTAAATTCCAAATTCCACTTACTTTTTTGCACTTTCTGGGCTAAAACCTTCATTTTTCCGTACGTGTTAAAATCCCCACATTCTTTTAACCATAGCATACGAAAGTATTAGGATTCTTAATCACAATTAATTAAATCAAAGCAAGCAATATTTTTAAAAAATAAATAAAATTACGATATTTCATCAGTTCATGATTATTGCATTAGATGGGCATATTCCTCGAGAATTTATTCAAAACCACATTAGACCAGCACCCTACCAAATGCAAGATGCAATGAATGCAAGGGGTGGATACAAACCTTATTAATTAAAAATTTCTTAAATTTAAAATTGGCTGGTATTTTTTTTTTTTAAATACTTGCTTTCAATTAATTATTTTTTTAAGAATCCTAATACGTTTCATATTCATTGGTTAAAGTATATGAGTACGTAAACACATAAAAAAGAATGAAACTTTTAGCCGAGAAAATTAATTAATCATTTAAGTGAAATTATTTGCATACATTTTAATTATAAATCTTAACTAATGTTGAAATGCTGTTCTATTTCCAGTTTACTTCAACAAGGCAAATACCTTGGAACGGAGTGATGACTTGAGAGGGGGAGGGGACAGAGCAGATAGGTGTTTAGGTGGCTTTGCGTGGAGAAGGTGTTGTACAAGGCTCACCGGCGAGGCCTCTAATCTTCCAAGCCGACGAGAGGCTAATATAGCTTTTCATCGGTTATTCATTGACCGGGAGTCGAGGAGGCCTGTAATAACCATCTTTAGGGCCTATTTTAAATGAAACAATGTGAACTGGCTTTAATGATTTAATTGGCCCCCTCCACAGCTATTTCTTTTTTTTTTCAAAACTTTTTTATCTCTTCGTTGCTCCACTGAGGCAGTCACAGAACACCTCTTGGAGGAAATAAATATTTTGGTTTACGGATGTATGGAGAACTTCTAAAGTAAGAAAAACTTTTTTCAGGCTGATATAGCTATAATTATTAGTGACGTTCTTGTTATTAATTATGTATTACAATAATTTAACATCCATATATCTGTGGCATTTGTGAATAGTGAGTAAAGCGCTAAAATCGTATTTTTGGAAAAATGAAACGTTGGGAATTTTTTCCATAATGATTCAATGATCACTTGTTGAAAATTATAAAAGTGAAATCATTAAGTATAATAATGAATTTTCTTATTTAGAAAGAAGTTCTCGATGGAGAACTAAATAAATACGAAATTTAGAGAGCTCTAGATATAAATTATTCCTAAAAACCTACATGTCCATAACCAAAAGACTGTGAGTTTGCAATGGTAAAACTACTCAACCCATCTGTATCAAATTTCGGCTACATAATTTTTATAGTTCTAGCAAGTTTTAGAAATAATACAATTTACAATAATGAAAATTTAAAGTACAATATTGAGTGGCAGAAACGAGGTTTCCCATACTGTCATATATTTTATGGTTAGCTATTATATTCTACCAGATGAAATCAATAAAATTATTTTTTTCTTATACAAATTATTACCAAATCTACCCTTGTTTTTTAATGTTGAGTGTTAAATTATGATCATTGAGCCTTTCGTTGTAAAAACTAATAATGCAGTCCATTACCCTCAAGAGTTTATTAATAGTCTCTGACCATGCGGGTTACCAACTAACACAATAAAAATAATAATTGTATGTCAAATTATGCTTCTGTCTAATCTTCAAACACCTAATTTTTTCAATTTTAACAAGCTTTAAATTTACTGCTATGTGTGAAAATATGATAGAATGTTCAATCGCTTACTTGAATAAAAATTTTTATCAATAAACAAATAAAATTATTAGTTAAATCCAAGTTCTTTACTGATAAGAGCGGACGAAGCCGCTACTAGGGATGCTAGATTTGTACATAAATAATGCCAAGAAACTTTGATTAGAAGTCAATCCTCAATTAAAACCAAGACCCTCAGTAAAATAAACTGCAGGATGGAATACAATAAAAAAATTGAAATTTAGAGGTTGGGAAATCATTTAAAAGGGGAGTAATTGTGTAATTTTATTATCCTCGATTTGGTTCAAGAATCAATCATTAGAACAATAGTGAACTCAATATTAACAATGTAAAATAAAGGTGAGACGCAGTTGCTGTTTCGATTTGATGACGAGCAAGTTAAAATACTACTGTCTTCGTTATAAAATGAACAAAAATGCGCAAGTTCTTGTGACGGGATAGTGGAGAAAATCAAAAATCAGTATGGCGGATCAGACAATGCAGTCTTAATCCATCGTGATGGCTAAACAGAATTTTTAAATTATTGCGTACGAGGAGGCCGCCTATCTCTTAAAGCTATTGGAGGCTGCTACTGGAGAAATAGCATTCAATCGATATGAATATATGTATATATCAAGCCTCAAGAGGGCTTCAAAGGTTCAAGTACTAACCAATCTGTTGGAATGAAAATACTCGTATATCCATGATATCCTTAGAGATCTGTAACAAATCGATCGTTTCACGGCTTTTAATATAATTTGTGGCCGACATAATTGATAACGAGTTCCTTAAGTTAATTTCCTTTTAATTGCTTATTACAAATAGATGGTCGCCTTGAAGTATACCCTTTTCTTATTTATACTGGTGGACATAATAGGGAGAAAGGGGAAGGAGACAACAAGCGTAATAATTCAGGAGGCTGTGTAGCTTGTAGCAGTAATTAGAAATCTAATAAATAATTTCAATGCTTCTATGAACCTACCCAACAATTCACTAATTATTTCTCAAGGATTACTGGATTGAGATTAGCTCATTTAAACATTTAAATGCAATTTGTTGCATTGATTTTCATGTCAGCGACGGTCCTGTGTTGTTGTGATGAATACGAGTATATATAAATATAATACAGGAAAATACAATAAACTAAGTGCACAATATCATGATGGAAATTTTAATTTTTACTTTATTGCCAAATTTCCTTGTTCTATAGTTATAGGTCTATACTTTTTTCTAATGCCCGGCATTTTCAGATATATTACATTTTTATATTCAACATTTGAAATACCTCTAACAAGAATAAAGAGTAAGTAAGAAAATGAGTTTTAATTGAGTTTTTATTAAGTTTGTACATACAGTACAGGAGCCGACGACACTAAACCATTATAGGCCTCCAAAAAAAAAAAAAAACCAAAGCTTATCTAAAAGATCATCAATTTTTGTGTAAGAAAAACCACTGCTGCCGTTTTCAATCACGGGCCAAAATGACGGCAGCAAGTAAAAGAAGTCTCCAGAAGGCAGTTATCAGTGAAAGCCTGCTGAACTTTTTTTTTTGAGTGCTGAGTCCGATTTAGAAGTTTGCTACCACGGCAGGCGTCGGCTTCATACCCAAAATCGCAAAAGAAAAAAAACGCCCAAATTAACGGTTCTTGTTGGTTGTTTATCTTGTTATAGGTTTGTCTTGTAATAAAAGGTTTGTCGAAGAATGTCTTTACATAGTAAATTGTAGCTGGAATCAGCACCTAAGAAAGGAAAAAAAATTCCGAAATTCGACGATTTTACGCTGCTATGGTCTTGAGAGCATTGTAGAGATTGGCTAACTTGGGGCCAGTCCCACTTCTCCAGGATAACAGGTTTATCAGTACTCTTTCGGCTGTAACTCCGAATCTATTTGTCCGATTCAAAATTCCTTATTTTTATCTTAAAGCTGGTTGAAGTTACAATTAGTCTCTGAATATGAAATTTTAATCAAGTACCTTGAAATACAAATGATAGCATGCTAAAAACCCAAAACTGTTGTGAAATCCAAGATTTAAATGGGTCGAATATTTTTTTCCAAAGATTGGTTAAATATAATACTTGTATAATGTATCAACTGATATTTATTTATCAAAATAAATAATTATTTAACGAATTTTTCAATACGTATTTCAGCTTGTAGTTGTTAGTTCCATTGTAGTTGTCTCAGTATTCATATTGGTTCTTCAGGATTAAATTCTTAGCCTCCCTTAGAAACTGATTTAAACTTTTGTAAAATAGATCAAGGCATTTTTTAAAAAACAGATTAGGTTGAACTACCAAGATTTTTCCCTAGGTCCTTAACTTATATATTTGTGAGCAAACCTCTTCAAATTCTGTAGCTCTGCACTTAAAAAGATTTTTATACTAAATATTTTATTTTTAAAAATATAATGTTTTCTATTATCCCATTGCAAAGTAAACACTTTGTCTCACGAAACCCCAATCTGATTAACTATATAGTGCAGGATCAAAAATAAACTTTATTTTCTTCAAATATTATAATAAAATTATAAACACCTATTATTGTGGTAAAATATTGTAAAATAAGGAATGCCTTGTAGATTTTTTTTATTTATTTATTACATTTTTATTTTATTTAAATATACATAATATTGCATCCACAATTAAAGAATAGAGTTAATATTTTATTATAAGAAAATTGATTGGATTTAGCTTAATATCTTATACATTCTGGTAAGATGCCTCATTTATATAAGTCAAAAGTACTCGTACACTAGACTTTAACTTTTGTTTCCACCCCCTGTCTTAATAGTTTGAGGATTACCTCCGATCAGTCTTTATCCAGACATCATTTGTAAAGGTGTAGGAATTATTAGTGATCATTATTGCTGATTGTAAATTGAAAATAGGATGCAAAAACCAGAGAGACAACTAAACAGGAAAGACAAATTATTGTGCACCTACATACTGAGTTATGGAGTTATGGTCGCTTAGAGAAGTGAACAGACCTCATTCAACAGTCCAAGATGCTATTAAAATGTATGGAATGAGAAAACCTTTTGAATATTTAGAGAGAACAGGATGACCAAGAAAAATGTTCTCCAAATATGAAAGACATATCACAAGGGAAGTTAAAAGAAAACCAATAATTAGTGCCCCTAAATTAGTGGATTAAACAATTTTCTGAAAGAGGGGAACAAGACAGTGTTCCAACAATGCGCCAATGCTTGTAAAAGCTGTAATATTTCCACTTTGTTTAAATATTTTTCAAATTTTGACCACATTTTCGGATTTAGCATTAAATTTTCTATAATAGCTGAGTACCTGTAACCTTTAATTTTACAAACTTGGTATCTAAAGAACAGCTAGAACTTCACCTTATTTGGGGAAGTCACAATGTCGTATTTACTTCAAAGCTCACCGTTTTTCGAAAAAACTATCCACAAAACGTCAAATCTCACAAAAACTTGCAAATTTAATTAGCTTTCCAATGATATGTTAAACGTATTGATTTTGTTTCAATTTCATGGAGAAATTTACTTTTGAAACCGAAAAAACATGGTGTTCTCATTTGGCATACAAATCAGTTACTTGTGTAAATAAAACATTATAACAATCCCTTAATGGAAATTCGCATTTTAAACATAATAAACTCTTCATTGGAATAAAAAGAAGAAAAAAAATTATTGTTTAATAGAAAATAACGTAAAACTGTCAATAAAGTGACACCAGATCAGAGGATCTTATGTTATTACATTTATTTATTTATTACTATAATTTAGTATTTATTTTATTAGATTTTCAATGTAATGCTTAAAACCCAATGATAATGAACATATACCTCTATTTTGCGGTTAGCTTCTGAATGCAGATTGTGTTGAAGAATACCACTTTTTGAGGTGAATTTTATGGGGAGATGAGTCTGTTTTTACCGGATGAGGCATTTCTACCTATCTATGTATATCATTGGTTTATATTTGTATCACTTTCGAATAATGTGGAGGAGCACCATGGTGTTAGAAAATCATATTTTTTATAAATATTTCAGGTGGAATATCTTGATGAAGTTGTGGTAGGATGTTTTGTAACAAATCTTAGTAATTTCATCATTCAATCTGTTGGGCAAACAATGATTTTTCAACACTATTCGACAGCAATAAAAATATGAATAAACCAAAGATACTCCACATGCAACGGTAGAAATGCCTTCCCCTGTAAAAACAGACCCATCTAGCCATAAATTCACCGCAAAAAGTGGTATTCTTTAATATCATCTGCATTCAGAAGCTAATACTAAAATTGAGGTTTATGTTCATTATTATTGAGTTTTAAACCTTACATTGAAAATGTAATAAAATAAATCCTAAATTATAGTAATAAATAAATAGATGTAATAACATAAGATCCTCTGATCTGGTGTCGCTTTATTGATAGTTCTCCTTTATTTTCTATTAATTTTTTTCTTTGCTTTTTATTCCAATGAAGAGTTTATTACGTTTTGAATGTACATTACCATTAAGGGGTTGTCATAATGTTTTATTTACACAAGTAACTGATTTGTATGCCAAATGAGAACACCATGTATTTTCAGTTTCAAAAGTAAATTTCTCCATGAAATTTAAACAAAATCAATACGTTTAACATATCATTCGAAAGCTAATTAAATTTGCAAGTTTTTGTGAGATTTGACGTTTTGTGGATAGTTTTTTCGAAAAACGGTGAGCTTGAAGTAAATACGACATTGTGACTTCCCAAAATAAGGTGAAGATCAAGCTGTTCTTTTGATACCAAGTTTGTAAAATTCAAGGTTACTGGTATTCAGCTATTATAGAAAATTTTTTAATGCTAAATCCGAAAATGTGGTCAAAATTTGAAAAATATTTAAACAAAGTGGAGATATTACAGCTTTTATGGAAAAACACGTGGTTTCCTCAAAAAAGTCTTTGATTAATCATACATCTGCAACGGATTGGAATAGAAAGGTAAGGTCTGTGGCATTTTGCTACATTTTTGATCTAGTTTCACCCAATTTTTTTTATACACTAAGAGATACTCACCCTGTATATTCCTTTGAAAACTAGTGCAATAATTCTTATTTATTATTGATATATAGAAAATATAGATATATTAATAAATCTCACTAATTAAGAACATAGAACCATATTAGTGACAAATTATATCTCTGGACGCTAGCCATAACTAGTTGTCGACTTGCAATAAGTTGATCATAGTTTAACTCTTCAGCTCTTATCCTATTGGTAAAAGTTAGTAACTCTATAAAGAATAATAAAAATAAGAAACTATTTGGATCTAGAATAACCAACTTGTACCAACGGAGTAAGAGCCTAAGAGTTGAACGATGATCAACTTAACCCGCCGACTTAACTAGTTATGACCAGAGATCACAGATATATTCATGAATTTTTTAGGGATATTACATTCTTATCATCAATAATAAAAAAATTTCCAAATATAATTGTTTTTCTTTCTATTAGAATTAAAATATATATCTGGGTGTGTTTTAAATTTTAATCAATGTAAAAAAGAAATACCTGCTAATCTTAAGAATTGATCACAAATACAATCAACATTTCTACATTTTTACTTTCTATGTCTAATGTAAAAATTACCTATCTTATTTTCATTGTTAACTGTACAATATTTTGCAAAATATATAAAGTTTATTCAATATTGCTTTTAATGCTATTTAAGGTAAAATGTGTTTTGAAAATAATAAATAAAACAATTACTTTAACTGATTTTTATTCACACAAATAAATAAAAATCATAAATTTGTAAGCAAAATAAAAGTACATGGTTTTCATGAAGGTAATCAAAATCAGATCTCATATATTGTCAAAAAAGAGTGAAACCATCATTCACCCGTTAAACAATGATATCAAACTAAAAATAAAATGTAAATAATTTATACATCAAGAGCTAATAAAGATTTCATTGAATAAATTTTTAAAAAAATTCCATTACAAAACATAAAATGTTATTTGGTTTCCTAATTACATGTTTAAAAATAATATTAAAAAAAAAAGGAATTCATTTTTTTATTAATGAAAAATTTATTTATTTATTTGATTGCCTCTACCTTTCAAACCCTCTACTCCACTTTTCGTTTTTATATATTTTTGTTTGTTTTTCTTCTAGCGTTGATGAAGGCTTACAGTTTTGACCGAGATTTTGGTACTATTAATTAAAATTTATACTTTACCTTTATTACTTTATTATATGAATGAAAAATAAATATTATTTTTCAGTATCAGAATAACTGAAAAGAATATACTACAAATTTACAAATCAAACATTCATGAAGATAATACAAATATAAAAATTTAAAGAATATGAAAGCATTATTAAACAATGAAGACCACAAAAATATAATATAGTTAAAGTTATATAAAATAAAATTAATTGTAAATAAAAAAATATAAATTTATATAAAATATAAATTGTAAATTCATATGTATAATACAGAAGACTGTGGATAGTGGTATATCTAAGCAATACCTAAAAACTATAAAGTAATGTAAAAAAGATAAATTTGTATGATCTAGTTATTTTTTATTACAATGTGAATGAATTAGGAATGTATATAAATTTAAATCAAAATGTTTTAAGCAAACAGAACTGAAATTCCAATAAACATTTTAACTTTTGCAAAACATAATTTTACCAATAATTAATTTAAAATTTAATTTACTTTCAAATAAAAAGAGGTATTATCTTAGTCACAAAACTAAAATAGAATAAAACAACCACAACATATAAATGAAACATAAACTAACAGCATATTATCTTCTAAAACAGATATACATTAATTACATGAAAAATCCTAGATTAAGCTGAACTTAATTTAAATATGACTAATTCTAAAATATATGAAAATAAGCTGCTATTATATTTTTAATATAGTTTCTCTTTTTGCAATCTACAAGTGTTAAAGCTATACAACAGTCTTGAAGAACAATTGGAAACTCAAAGCAGTTCTGAAAACTAATATTTTTTCAAGAAAACCAACTTGTAATACAACTTGCAATGTATCATACATCAATATTGGATGATTAGCTTTCAAAATAAAACTTAATCAATAGCGTTGTTAGAGACCCCATTGTTAGCTGGAGTTTTTTCATGAACTTGAAAATTGATAAAACCATCTACATCATCTAATTCCTTTGAATTGAATTTAGCAACAATTACACCTTTTCCTGAAGTAGGAGGTATGATTTTAAAATCAGCCCTTGCGTCCTCTTTTGATCCAATAACACTGAAAGAAATAATTTATTAGGAAATTATTTAACTATTTAATTAATTTACTACATTTATTTATTGGTATTTGAAACACTACAATAAAATAAATACATTAAGTAAATGTTTGGTAAAAATTATTACATTATTATCTGGCTGCATTAATTTTAGACCAATACATTAATAAATATAAAATAAGAGGCAGATTAAAGTGATAAATAAAAAAGCAGTGATACAAAAAATAAGAACAAAAATATAATAGCTCTATTATAATTAAGTAGTATAATTATTGAGAACTTATTATTATTTTAATTTTTTATAACATTTTTACTTGGGAGAATAAAAACAGCTATTCAGTATTTTTTTTTTATCCAATTTAAATTTAATGTTTTTTATATTTTTGTAATAGTTGAAATCATAGACAATAATAAAAAATAAGGCAAAGTAAACTAAAAAAAAAGTTTTCAGTAACTATTAAAGCTTACCTTTGAACTTTTATTTTCAATTGTTTTTCTAAACCTGGGCCTTCTATGTGGAATTCTCCCTTCTTTATTGGAATTGGTAAAGGATTTGTCAATGTTATAGTTACATGGGTGGGCTTTCCTTGAACTGCATCACTATCAAGCTAGAAGTGATCAGACAAAGAATTTGTAATATACTTACTTAATATACAAACTCAAACATACACACACAGATATTTGTGTAATACAATTTAAATAATATAATTTGACATGTAGATATGGTCACATACTATTGCTATACTTTAAAATTACCTTTATTTTAATATCTGGCTTTCGAACTCTGAAGTCATCTTGAGCAAAGTACTCATAATTGGTATCTTTGACAGTTGCAAGACATGCTATGTTGAATGCACACTGATCAACAAGTTTCTTGAAGTATTCATCATAATAAACACTCATTTTAACCACTTCGACTAAGGGAGGAAAAAAATATGGTAAATCATGTTATAAAAATAATGCAAACATGTTTTATGGATTATAGAGAGTAATTCGGTCATAAAAAAAATAAAATAAATAAATGGAATAATGAACTTCATGTTTAACTGTACATAGGAGTTAGAGAAAGTTAATAAACATCAAAGGACTTAATTTAGACAAATGAAATTCCAAAATTTGTATAAATGGAATCTATCTACACGAACCAAATAGTCAGATCTTACAAGGGGACATTTGCAGTTGTAACTCACAGATTTCAATGCTGATTTTTGTGTGGGTAGTAGGGACCTATAATAGAGCGAAACTAGAGTTATAGCCGCTAATGGGCATTAGGAGCCGAGAAAAAAAATAAAATATGAAAATCACGTTTTATTTTTTTTCTCAGCTCCCAGTCAAGATAGAGAAATGATTCTTTCATGTTTAATTGTAGTTATGTATGCTATTTTAAACAAAAATACTTTCGTTATGCTTAAAACACTACCCCGCTTTAGAGTGCTCAAAAGCTCCAAAAAAATGACTAAATAACCAGGAAATCCGCTTTAAATTAGTGAAAACTTTTTTTCATGAACAACTGACCTCAAATCTCGATTTAACGCACCATAAAACCTTATATGTGAAATATTATCAAAATAAAAAAATATTGATTTTTTACCCCTTTCGAGGGGGTTAAAATTTTGAAGTTGAGATCGAAAAATTGAAAGGCCTTAACAACTGCTGTGTTCAACCGATTACAATAGTAATAGCATCAAAAGAATCAGCATCTTCCTGCTTTTTATCCATGCATATAAGATTGGATTTACTCTAAATTTTAGTGGACAAAAACTGATGCGAATAAAAAAAAAAAAAAAAATCCCGACGTCAGCTATAACTTGAGATATTTCAATAAGGGTAAATCCTGTGCCCTCCGGATTTGGGCTAAACTATGCAGTTTTAGGGCTTCTAGATGACCTTAAAATTTGGTCTTAATCGGTGGCGAAATATGTGAGATAGAGCAAATTATTAACATTTTTTCAGAAATTGAAGCATCCCTTTGCCTTCTAAAATCCTACAAAATTTTGAAGGTAAAAAAAAAAAATTATTTTTGATTTCAACAAAATTTAGTTTCTACATGGAATCTGAAAATAATATCAGTTTTTAGTTTAAAAATTTTCTCACCTATGGTTTATAAATAAGAAGTTTTAAAATGATCTATTTCTATTATTATTTTAATTTTTACACAATAAATTTCAAATAAGCCATTTAAAAAAATATATACATATTTTTTAACCAAAACATGATATTAATTTTAGATATTCATCAATCTTAGAATTTCAATTCGATTTTAAATAAAAATTTATACGTTTTATTTATAAATAAGAATAATTTATAAACTAAAAACTAATATTATTTTCAGATTCCTCATCTCAAAAACACGTAGAAACTAAATTTTGTCGAAATCAAAAATAATTTTTTTTTTTTTACCTTCAAAATTTTGTAGGATTTTAGAAGGCAAGGGACTGTCAATTTCTGAAAAAATGTTAATAATTTGCTCTATCTCACATATATCGCCACCGATTAAGACCAAATTTTAAGGTCATCTAGAAGCCCTAAAACTGCATAGTTTAGCCCAAATCCGGAGGGCACAGGATTTACCCTTATTGAAATATCTCAAGTTATAGCTGACCTCGGATTTTTTTATTCGCATCAGTTTTTGTCCACTAAAATCTAGATTAAATCCAATCTTATATGGATGGATAAAAAGCAGAACGTATGCTGATTTTTGTGATGCTATTACTATTATAATCGGTTGAACACAGCAGTTGTTATGACCTTTAGAAATTGTTGATGAAATCTCAACTTCAAAATTTTAACCCCCTCGAAAGGGGTAAAAAATCAATATTTTTTTATTTTGATAATATTTCACATATAAGAGTTTAATGGTGCGTTAAATCGAGATTTGAGGTCAGTTGTTCATGAAAAAAAGTTTTCACTAATTTAAAGCGGATTTCCTGGTTATTTAGTCATTTTTTTGGAGCTTTTGAGCACCCTAAAGCCGGGTAGTGTTTTGAGCATAACGAAAGTATTTTTATTTAAAATAAAAGCATACATAACTACAATTAAACGTGAAAGAATCATTTCTCTATCTTGACTGGGAGCTGAGAAAAAAAATAAAACGTAATTTTCATTTTTTTTTTTTTTTTTTTTTTTCTCGGCTCCTAATGCCCATTGGCGGCTATAACTCTAGTTTTGCACTATTATAGGTCCCTACTACCCACACAAAAATCGGCATTGAAATCTGTGAGTTACAACTGTAAACGTCCCCTTGATAGTTTAAAATTTGAGGAAACCTGTCAGTAAAAGCCCTAAATGTCCTTTTTTTCACATTACCCTGATAGAGTACCCCAAATAGCCACTGGAATCATTGGTTAAGGATGCCTAGCCAAGCAGTAGACCACTTGGGAGGACAGTAAAAAACCTCCATTGAGTGAGGAACACTTACATCTAGAAACTTCAAAAACTTTGATCTAAATCAGGAATAGGCAGCTAATAGAATTGAAAATTTTTCTGTCATTGCTCAATTTCTTGTGACAGAGAAAGATTTTAGCAAATCAGACACATCATGTGGAAATCATAAATGTAAGTTTACAATAAGATAAAATTTAAAAAAAACATCAAACCTTAAAATCAAAATGAATAAAATGTATCATACCTGTAGCTGGCTTTAGGATAACATCAAATTTATCTCTTTTGACTGACCCATCAACCTTTCCTGTATAAAGTACAGTATCTACTCGTAAAATAGCAGATATAGAATATTCTTTGGTCTTGTTTCGATTTCTCATCTCCAGAGTCACACTAAAACAACATATGTTAATATTGAAGAGGCACACAAAAAATTGTTGAGTTACATTTAAAAAAACACACTTAAAATACAATTACCTAAAAGGTGAACCAATCACTATATCATCTAGTAATTTGAAATCAAAGTTGACATCATTAAATTCCTCATTTAAGTAATACCGACTGAAGAGACTTTCACTTTGCTTCAATGCTTTTAACATTGAGGCCCTCTCATCATCAGTTTCTGAAATTAAAAAATAAAATAAACACTTCTTCATAAACAGTTCTTTCAATAAATTTCAATCTCTCATACAAGGTTTTAAAAAATGCCTACTTTCAGGGAATTTATAATTTTCAGTAATATCTTCCCTGGTCCAATTTCCAACTGCTTTTGTGCTGATGTTTAACCCAATTCTATAAAGTAACAAAAATTAATAGCAATAATTTACCAAAAAAACAGTAAGTAAATTCAAAACAATCTTAAATTTGATTTTCACTATGACTAAAATGTAGTAATATTAAATGAAGTTAGTTGCGTCTTTGATCTTTTATTTCACCACACATTTTTTTTTTTTTTTTGTTTATTGTATTTTTTAATGTGTAGGCTTAGCTAGTTGATACTAAAATTTTTAAAATGTGGTCATCATGATATTCATGATTATTGCTTTTGTATATATTAGACAACAAAGTTGAGTTTCAATGCTTAAGAATTTGTATCCATATATAATTTATATATTATTATTATTATTTTTTTATATGTAATGAAATTTCGATCATTCATTTTTTTACTAAAGAAGCTTACCCATTTGCTTCCTTGCGTAGAAGTTTAAGGGGCTGGGTTGGACCAGCATATCTCCAATAAACTTTATCAGCATTCACTTCTGCATATACAAAAGCAGCATCATATGGTCGTAAAACATCTCCTCTTTTCACAGCAGCAACTGAAGCTGGTCCACAACAAAACACACCTTCACTCAGTTCTTGAGGTGTTGAATCAATAACTTGCCAACCCTTGTATTCTCGCCCTAAGTCATCCCTCTTCATCCATACTTCAGACCAAACATGATAATTCCTGCATAGATAGTAATGGCTTATTAATTAAAAATCACATTTATACTTCATTAAAAACAGACTTTCTCTGCAAAAATGGACAGACAGCGATTGCTTTTTGTTTCATATTTAACATTTACTCATATTATGTCATAGAAGTTTGACTGATTTATTTTTCTTTTATTTCAATATATAGAAAATATTCTACTTTGTGAATGATTTTTATTCAATGAATCCAACACCAATTGATATGCAAAATAACATAAGTTACTGGTACACGAAAAGTTATTACAATATTATATCTTTCCCCCTCCCGAACTGGCCATAGATCATGTTCCTCTTATTTTATGAATCATATTCTAGAACCTCAATCAATTTAAAAAGCTTGATAGCTCTATCATAACTAATACCTCAGTAAAATTTAAAGATAAATTAATCCTGTGCTGATTGGAATAATTTTAAAAAGTAAAAATAAAGTTAAATACATAAATTAATTAATAAAATGCACATCATTATATAGTACGATAAAATTTAATATAAAAATTATCAGTGGAGGATTGCCCCAAAAAGAAATAAATGAAAGAAACTGTTGGAAGAGGAGAAGTACTCGACATTGGATTGTTGCACCATATGGCACATGGTATTGTAGTTATTTACCATAAAAATTTTTTGAACATACAGTAATTTCTTAATGTTCATAAGGGAAAACATCAAGAAAGAATTTAGTTAATATAATTATTTTTTTATTTTATGCAGAATTAATATTTTTTTTCAGACATATTTCATTGATAAACACTGCATGTTAATTATATTTATTACAAAATATTTTGGGATTTAAAAACATCTAACAAATAAGATATTAAAACCCAATAAAAATAATTTTTGTGATTCCTAGTAATGTATATCAATAAATAAAAAAAATGGTACCAATGTCTTGAAACACATCCTGAATGGAAAATAAAAGAGATAAAAAAATAATGACAATAGCAATTCCTTTAGATATTAGCGTACTTACCATATGGAATCTGATTGAAGCTCATCCATAACTTTACCATCATCATCCACAAAGTAATCAACTGTAAGACTATTTTGAGTGTCATGAGCTGAAGAGTAAGTGGTAACAGTGCGTGATGGAATTCCCAGTGCTCTGTTAACTTTATATGTACGAATAAATAATTAAAAATTACACAAGTATGAGTATTATTCAGATTAAAATAATTTTTAATTTGCAAGATTGGAAAATATAAGAAATAACAGAAATTACATTAAGTTACCTGTAGTAAGAACACCTGAAAACACCCAGCACTGTGCATATTTCACTGGTTTTTTCGTCTTAAAGTATTTTTGCAGAATTTTCATACTTCCGACCCATTCAGTAGGCTTCTTTCCTCCGTCAAATTCTGATGTCCAATTTCCAACCAGAACACCATTATCATCTTGGGAGTTGACCTGTTGTTCACCCATATCAAAATAGTTTAATAAAAACAAAATACAGTTAACTAATATTATAATGAAAAATAATGCAGAAATATGATAAAATTGAGTAAATGTCTGAGTCATGATAGCATATAACAAATCACTTTTAATACCTAAATCAGTATAAAATCAAGTCTCTATATATTTATTAATTTATACTTTTCATTGAACAGAAAATCAACTAATTTTATTTATAATAAAAAATGTATATTTATTATGTTTAATGCAGTTATTTTCAAATGTTATTTGAGGTATAACAATCTTAATAGTTCATCAAATCAAAATATGTTATTGAGATTACAAAACAAAATAATTTGTTTGAATAGAAAAACACATCACTGGGAACTAAATCAGGAGTGATCTAATTGAAAAAAGTATGTTTTATTCAATGTAAGGTATTCTTCCAGAAATTCAGATATAATAATTAAATAATTGAATACTACTCAAGAGAATAAAGTTTAAGTAATGATGATATTAACAATTATTATTAGATTAGATAATTTTACTCCAATGCTTCCAAATTTACAGTCAACAAACTTTTTTCCTCTAAACTGTATTAAAACTTAAATTTTTATAATGAACTGAAAACTATGAATCCATGTACCTCAGCCTACCCATCAAGTATTTAACATCCAGCTCAGCATAATTACTTTTCCAATGGTTCATTATTCTTCAAAAAATGACTTCTTTAGCAATGATGACTTCCATAAGTAAATGTTACGAAATGATAATTAATTATCTTAATGAAGCTAGTATAAGATCAAACCTCACCTTAGTGCTATGGTACATGTTTAATAAAAATAAGGGTGTATCTATCGAATATTGAGGTAAAAACTTAAAATAACATGTAGATAGTATAAAATAATTTCATAAATTTCTTTTTTGGGTGGTTTTACAGTTTTTGTAGACCTTTGGCACTTTAATTAGCCTGCTCTACCTCTGCCTATTTTGAGTTATTGATTTCCAGTTTGTTGCATATTATTCTGTAGTGTATTAATTAATTCTGTATGTGCATCTGATTAGTGGCATTCAAAGTAGTAAAGAGGCATTTAACCTTCTTGCTCTCATATCCTGAGATATCAAATGAATGGTGACAGTAAGTAATTCTTCCATAGTCCTTCTTCTCCATGTCTTATGACCCTGATCCCAGATCACTCCGGTTATCTTGTGACTTTCCGTTTAAGCCTCTCGAATTTGATTTCTAGAGTTCCGGTTAGAGCCCAGGTCTCACAAAAAATAATTTATTATGATAAAATAATGCTTTTGTATATGTGGAATAAAAATTTTGTGTGTGTAATGTATGCACCATATTGTATTTTGTTTCTTTGTGCTTTAAAAAATAAAACTATTTTTATTATCAACTTTTCATTCATTCATTCGGCACTACAACTCGGTGTCGACTCTTGGCCTCCTATACCAGCTTCTATCAATTGTCTCGATTCTGAGCTGCTGCCATCCAATTTCTCACACCCAACATGGACATAGCATCACCAGCCACATCATAACTCCATCGAAGCTCTTCCTCTGTGCCTAGTTCCATACATCACCTCTGTCATTATTTTCTTTTGCAGGTCACTCTCAACCATCCAAGCAATGTGCCTGGCCCATCTCAACCTACCGAGTTTCATAAACTGGTACACATCTGATTCTTTAAATAAATCTTTGAGCTCCTCGTTTGTTCGGTGTCTCCATACCTGATCCACCTTTGACGCTCCAAAGATTTTGTGCAGAATCTTCCTCTCAAAAATTTTTAAATTCTGCTCACCAGCTTTAGAAACAGTCCACGTTTCTAATCCACACAGGAGAATCCATGGCCAGATCATTGCTTTGTATAGAAGAATTTTGGTGTCCTTAGGCAAAGCACGGCTCCTTGAATATGAAGTGAGGCCATAATAACAGTGGTTGGTGGCTAAGAATCTTCGTTTTATTTAAGCATCTACTATGTTGTCATGGATTACGAGTGATCCGAGATATACAAACTCAGAGACTTTCTCAATTGAGTATTCTCCTATTGTGATTTCCTCACCAGGCCTGGGGATTTTCTCTGTGACCATATACTTGGCCTTCTCTGCATTTACTTTCAGCCCTATGCTTCTTGCTGATTCTGCTAGTTTCAGAAATCCATCAGAGATAGCCTGGAGTGAGTGCCCAGCAATGTCGATGTCATCAGCATAAGCTGTAAGTTGCACTGTTTGGCTGAAAACCATTCCACCAACTTGGATACCAGAGTCTCTAATGGCCTTTTCTAGGGCAATATTGAATAGGAGGCATGCCAATGCATCTCCCTGCCTCAGTCCTTTCCCCGAGGTGAATTCTTCAGATCTTGATTCTCCAATCTGCACCATGCATCTCACTTCTTTCATGGTGAGTCTCACCATTTTAATAAGCTTTTCAGGGATTTTAAGCTCCCTCGTTGCTTTTTTGCTTTTTTACAGCTGTTTCCTATGAACACTATCATATACTTCTTTAAAATCTACAAAAATATTATGTGTTTTAAGCTTCTATTCATGTCCTTTTTCAAGTATGATGCAAAAGCTAAATATTTGGTCAATCGTTGATCTTCCTTTTCGGAAACCACACTGGTACAGACCCAAGAACTTTACTGTAAATGGGAGTAATCATTGAAAGAGAATGTTGGACAACACTTTATATGCACATGAAAGTAAGGAGATGCCTCTATTATTGCTGCAGACGAGTCTATTACCCTTATTATCAACTACCACTGTATAATCCTTGCAGAGAAAATATTCAATCCACTCGCATAAAAACATGATAAGATTGATAATTGTTGTGATGTTACATTAATATTATAATTTTTTTCAGACAGGTAATATGAAATTTGAAACAGGAGCCAACAACCAGTTGAGATTTTTTTTTTTTTTTAACAAAAACAAATTTTACAATAAATGACCTAGTATGGGACATGAATGTTTTTTTATCCATTATATGTTTTAAAATACTTACTGATTATCTAAAAACCAACATATTAAAAAAAAAATTATATCAATTAACTATATAACTGTTAATTCTGCAAATTATGTTTATAATTATTTCAGTTTTTCTATTTTACTTCTAATATTAAAAAACATCTCTTTTTTTTTTTTAATGTTTTTTTTATTAAATTATATCTTTTTATATCTTATTTTTTTTTTTTATATTATATCATTTTTATTTGTCTGTCGTGATAAAGATTCTAGCCAAATTATTTAGGCTGCTATATCTTTTCAGGTGAATTAGAAAGGGAGAAAATGGAAATATAAGAAAAGTGTATCCCTTTCCTTAAAGAAAAATTCTGCGAGATATTTGGATAATTCTTCGTGAAAGGCTTATGGTTTGGGTCTCGCAAAGTTTTTATCAAGCAAAACAAGGAGCTTCTTGGAGGACTAGGTGTGGATGCAAGTGATATTGCGATGATGGACGAAAATATAATCTTGGACTCCCTGACATTATCCACCCAGACATGTCCATGTTGTTTAAAATGTTTTCTTGAACAACAAAGTTTTTTTTTATGTGTTTATGTCTGCAAATGTTAATATTAGGTTGGAATAATATTATTTGTTAAAATGAAAACAAAAATAAATAAATAAATAAAAGAAAAATATGAGATAAGAGAAAACTGAGGAAAATATTATGAATTATGTTGATTAGAATATTGTTGTTTTAAATTAGATAGATTAGTATCTATCTTTAGATTTTAAGAAGATTACTGGGTATTGTCTCTATTTTCGCCTGTTAACTAATGCCATTTTAAGAAATACTGAATCAAATAATGCTCTATATAATTAAAATGATAATTTTAAAATCACATGATTTTTAACCTTAACTAGTAAGGGTGTATTATTAAACTCACTTAATAAACTTAGTCTAGTTAATCGAAATTCAATAATTATTTACTGAAATACTGTACAAATATATCCAACATGAGTAATCCACCTATTATTAGAATGGGTTTGTCAGTCGAAGAAGCAAAAGAACGTTTGAAAAAGATGATACTCTCAATAGAAGCTGATGCAAATGAAATAGTGAAAAATATATATAATGAAACAGATTTAGAGTGTACTCTACAAAAAAAAAGTAGTGTACTTGAACCTAAAATGCTCATAGATAAAGAAGATAAGAAAAGACGTAAACGGAAATTATTGCAAATATTTATAGCAGTCAATACATACAAGAATGCTCATCACTTTATAGTTTTAGATGCTTTTGAAGATATGGTAAAAGGTATAAGACGAGATGCACTCAAAAGAATAGCAGCAGGTCTTTTAAGAAAAAAGCATCAGGAACATTACAGAGCTATACTGGGGGCTCTTCTACTTCAAGCCATGTGCAGAATGTTGGAGAAGGTAGTCATAGTTAAAGTTAGAAAAGATGATCTAGTAATAATTTTAAGCATTAGAGAAAGAGTTATTGAACAGTATGAGCATATTTCTAATTTACATTGTAAAGTATATGTTGATAAAACATTTTTTGATGGAAGAGACATTGGTGCACTAGTTCTTTTCAATAAGTTAAGAACTGTTTTTGTTGATAATTCAATATTTAAAAGATGTGATCAAGTCATGAATTGTATAAGACCATACATAAGGACTAAGCTTTTTAAAAGGCCTTTAGATCAGGAGATTGCATCTTTACTTCAAAAGAAATTATAATAGTAATTCAATTATAAAAGGATTTCATTTTCAAGATAGAATATGATGTTATTAAAAATCTTAATGAGGTTAAGTAACCTCATTGATAATTGTATTTTATTAGACTCACCACAGCTGATAGAGCTCTTGCAATAAAAACTGGATTATTTGTATTGGCGTATGGAACTTTCCCCACCTTGTTGATCAAATAAAGACTACAGTCAAGTATATCTTTTTCAAACTGAGCATATTTCCAAACAGATGGCTGAAGAACATTATGGCTTCCTCTCCAAATAAGGCCGGTATCAGTCAACACATATTCCTTCCTTTTAGCTTCATCTTCAATAAATACTGTGTCATCTAGATAAATAAAATGGATTATAAACAAAGAAGAAATGTTAGTGAAAAGGAGAATTAAGTTTTTTATTGAGAACTTTAATGAAAAATTTTAGAAATTGGAACGTTCCACCATTTAAAGCAAAATTTTGAAGCTTAAGAGTAATCTGATTGTTATAACATTTATTTATTTATTTTTTTAGCCAGATTTCTTAGTGGGGATCAATCTCTTTAAACTACCAATAGTAGTAATATGTAGCAAATAGTAGTAATACCTTTGCACCATGGGTTAAAAAGTATGTATAATGGGTCTTGAAATTTAAAGCTGACTGCTTTGCCAGTTTTCATGAGCTTTGAATCTATTTCCATTCTATATTTTCCCACTATACAGTCCACAGAGGGTGATATCTAAAAATAAAAAACAAAACATATAAAATAATAATAATAATGCTTTATTTACATATCTACAATCAAATATTCGTTTAAGTGTATATGTTTAGATGATTAATATAGTATTATTCTATAATAGATAGGTTTTACATTTTAAAGTTGTTCTATAAACAGTAGAAAAGTGAAGAAAATAAATCATAGCAAAATAATAATAATTAATATGAATTTATAAGAAACAAGAGATGTGATTTATATTAGAAGTCCATGTTTTTTTTTGTTTGTTTTTTGGGAGTATATTTTGAGGGATGATTTATCATAATTAATGATTTCTAGGATAGGGGAATTTTCTAATTATTTTTATTTCTTAATGTTTTGCTTTGGTTTGGTCGAAGATGCAATGTTTGACAACGAGAAGATTTAGGTTGTGTAGCTTAGTTGATATTTAAGTGTATCGAGGGTAATCATTGATGATTTTAAAGCATAGAATCCTTCCTAGTTTATTTAAATTGGTTCCACAAGTTGATCTCCATACATGTGAAGAATTAAGTATTTAGAGCTTAAATTAGTGCTTTATAAAGTATAAATTTGATTTTGTGGCGTAATTTAGATTAATTTATTGAAATATGGAAACATTTTGAATGTATATATATAATATTACGATTTTTATATTAATTTTAAAAATATTAATTAAATTATAATTAGATACAAAAATATACGAGCATGGGTTCAGTATAAAATTCAACTATGCCTTTTAAACAATTATATTTGACTTTCAATCATATTAATATTATCAACCTCAGGAGGGTTCACGGAGGGCGTCCTCAACCTTTACACTATAATAAATATTAATTTAAAATTGACAAACATTCCTTCTTTTACTGATTACCAAACTAAAATAACTAAATTGATATCACCAATTTTGTGGTACTGCATAGTCTCGAGCTTTTACCCATAACTTCTTCCTATCTTGATTGTTTCATTGGTTTCCTGGGGTCAAACCGGGGAGAAGGTGTGTAGTCGGTCAGATCTGAAGATCAAGTGATTGAGAAATTCCAGGAAGCCTTTTGATATCGGCAAGAGGTGGGGATGCCCATGGCGTGCTTTCGATGGCTTTTGATCGATTTATTGATTATTTAATCGACCCTTTTTTATTTATTAATTCACGAACCATAGTGATCACCACAATTCGCCTGCTCTTCAGTGAAAAAAAAAATTTAATAATTTTTTTTTTTTTTAATTCAGAATGTTTATCAATCAACACAAACATATATGCCTTTCGACTCCACCTTCTACAAAAAATTAATTATTTCATGCAATTATTCAACAGTACCTTTATAAATTTTCAAAAGACACAATTTAACACAATAGGGCGATATAAAACTAAACAAGACAATGACATCATTCATATCAAACAAGTTATCAAAAATTATATCTAACAAACACAATAAAGACAGATATTTTATACAATTTTAAAGTTAAATAACCATTACACAATCTTCAAAATCTCATTCTTAATCAAACATTATAATATTATACACCTATATGTGTACTTTGACTCCACCTTTTTTATACAACAATCATTATTTTATACATCTATTCAAACAGTACCTCTTTATAAAATATCACAAATACAATTCAATAATTAAGGCAATATAAAAAAAAAAATAACAATGACACCATTCATATTCATATCAAACAAGTTATCAAAATTATATCTAACAAACACAATAAAGACAGATATTTTATACAATTTTAAAGTTATATATCAATCACACAATCCTAAAAATCTAAACATTACATTATACACATATATGTGCACTTCGACTCCACCTTTTTATACAATAATCATTATTTTATACATTTATTCAAACAATACTTTCATACAATTTTATAAATACACAGTTCAATAAATAAGGCAATATAAAACAAAACAGGCAATAAATAATCTAACAATAATGGCTGTTTTGTCAAAACAACATAATATAAATATATTATAAGATATAATACTATAGTATATTTATTATAAACAGGTGGCCAATTCTACAGTTATTTATTACTATATAAGATTGACTAATGGTAATGATTTATGTTTTGTTAAATTTATTCACTTGACTCCCTAAGCAAAATCACAAACTACACATGCTCCTACATTTAAAATCTCAATAAAAAATAGTATACATTCATATAAATAATATAACAACATAGCATAGAAATAACATCCTTGGGTAAAAGGATAAAGAATATATGTTTATCTAAAACTCAGGTTAATACTGAAATAGAACATCTACTTATTCTAATTTTGGCAGCAATGGGTATTTCTTATAATTTTAAATTATTGCTAAAATCCTTCAAATAAGAATTTTCCATATTAGGTTAGGGCAGCACAGCCAATGGGTACCGACAAATCCAAACAATTGAAATGCTACTTTTGTCTATAATGACATTTAGGCATAAACTCACAATGAAAACATTTAAACATTATAAAATGATTTCATCAGCAACATACAAAATCTTATATATTAAAAAAAATTACTCCCGACAAAACAATACAATTAAATATTATCATATTCAAATTATTCAAAAAACTTCTTTAACAAGTTAGTGTGGAACACTCCCCTTATGTGTTCTTTGTTTTCTAATAAAAAAGTATACTTTCCAAATCTATTTTTAATTAAATATGGTCCTTCAAAAATAGGAGTTAACTTTGCATTTTCAAGACCAGGTTTAGGAATTCTCAAAGCCTTAATTAGTACCTTTTCACCAATTTTGAATTTTACAAATTTTTTCCCTTTATCAAATTTTTCTTTTCTTTTATTTCCTGCGGTTTTGATTTTAGTATAAATTATCTCATTTATTTCACTTGGATCTAATTTGTTTTCATTGTTAATATCATCACCCAAATATATGTGCCAGAATCTTAAAGGCTTTATTCCAAACATAGCTTGTACTGGAGTAAATCCAGTAACACTATGATACAAAGTATTAATTGTGTTAGTTATTTTGGGTATGTTCTGCAACCATTTTTTATGCTTATTCTAGGTTAACAATCTTAAATACATCAAAATATCTCTATTTGTTCTTTCTGATAAATTACTTTGAGGGTGTCTGATGGACGTTAACATTCGGTTTATATTTAGGTTTTTTAAAAAATTATTCCATTTATTTGAAGTAAAACACGTTGCGTTGTCAGACAAACAAAACCTTGGTGTACCCACCTCTTTCAAAAAATTTTGAATTCCTTTCATTTCTGCTAATGTATTTGCTTTTTTACACGGGTAAATTTGCACAAATTTGGTGAAGTTATCAATTATAATAAATAAAAATTTATTTTCCTTTACTGGCACAAAAGGTCCTAAAAAATCTACTGATATTAATTCTAATTTTTCCTTTGGAATGATGGGTTGATATGGAGCCTCTATACTCATTGAGTGTTTATTTATTTGACAATTGTAACACTTTTTAACCATTACTGCTATACATTTTCGTAAATTTGGTCTATAAAATTTTTCCTTAATAATGTCTAAACACTTTGTGACACCAGCATGTGCAAATTCTTCATGAACTAGTTTGATTAATGTATTCATATCTTCGGTTGTTAAATAAATACAAGATTTTTTATAAATTATACCATCATGTTCTTCATAATTTTTTGGCTTCTGTTTTATTTTCTTTATTAAATCTATATCACTTTTCTGGTTATAGTTAATTTGTCTGAATAATTGAGCTTCTTTTAGAAAATTTATTTTAAAATCAATTTCATTATGTTCAGGGACTTCTATAGGGTTTCTACTAATAAAATCTGCTAATTTATTCTCTTTACCTTGGATATATTCGTAGTTTAAGTTTAAAGGATTCAAAAAATTAATCCATCTGATTAAACGGTCAGGTGCGTTCTTGCAAGTTTGTAAAAATGTGATCGCCTTATTATCTGTTCTAATTATAATTTTAGACCCTGCTATTATGTGATAAAATTTCTTTATGCTATGCATAATGGCCAAGAGTTCTTTTTCTGTGGAATAGTAATTATTTTCTGATCCCTTAAGCGTCTTACTACAATAAGAGATTACATTTTTTTTGTTATTCTCATCTAATTGATATAAAATTCCTCCTGTTGCAAAGTCTGAACTATCTGTCTCTTGAATCATCACAATATCTATTGTTATTCTGAAATTGTTGTTTTTGTCTATAGTTGTGAAATTGCCTATGATTATAATTTTGATTATTTCTAAAATTTCTGTAATTTTGATAATTAGAATGATTTTCACTTTCTTGGTTTTGGCCCTTGTATCTTTCATTACTAAAATTATTATTTCTTACTTGTTTATTATATTGCTCTGGAAAATTTGGTTGTCTATTATTATAATTATTATATTGTTGGTATCTAGAATAATTTACAAATTGTTGGTTTGGCACTAATGGCTGTATTTTTGCTATATTTGGATTTTTAACTCAAAAATTATATTTTTAACATTTATTAAATTTAACATAAAAAAATAACTCAGATATCCTCTTCACCCCTCTATTTAAACATAAATTATAAATTGTTATACCAAATTGTTTTATAAACATTTAACATACTTCCTCTTCTGTTAACAAATTTGCATTAATAACACGATTGGCATATTCTGACAGGTATTGTCTAGGGTTTAAATGAGTAAAACCTAAATAGTTTCCAGATATAATGTCCAAAAGATAAGCTCTGTATTCTTCCCCACAATATTGTTTTTTAAAGGACTGTTCAAAACTTTCAAAACTATTGATTTTATTTTTATTTATTATGTACCAGCAATAGGCTTCTCCTGCTAACATTTGTCCAATATTTCTAATGAAGTTTTCAAATTTATATTCTTTTAATTCTGTTTTCACTTTATCTATAAATTCATATGGATCATTTACAGTATAGTTTTCAAACTTTAAATATTTAAAATTTATTTGGCTCTCTCCTATGGACATTACAGGCCTATCTAATATTGATGTTTTCTGTGACAAATTAAAATTTTCAACTATTTCAACTTTTTCATTTAATTTTGTTATCTCATGGTACATGGCGCTATTTTCTTTGACTTGCTGTTCCTTCAACAACTGTACCTCCCTTTTATTTTCACCTAAATCTTGTATTACTTTTTTTTTTTTCAAATTGTCTAATCCATTATTAATTTTTTCTTCCAAATTTTTATTATTATCCTCAATTTTATTTTCACACTCACCTAATTTTTTCCACATTGTGTCCAATCTCTCATTATTTTTATCAATTTTATCTCCCAATTCTTGTCTCATATTTTCCATTTTTTGTTCTAAATTTCCAAACTTTTGTTCAAAATTTCCAAATTTTTGTTCCATATTTCCAAAGTTTTGTTCAAGATTTCCAAAGTTTCGTTCAAAATTTCCATATTTTTGTTCCAATATATCTGTCATTGCCGACAATAATACATCGACACCCACTGTGCCGGCTTGACCCCTATCTGAATTACAAGACTTATCATCAGGTATTTGTGACCCATTATCAGATTGCTCCCCATATAGTTCTACAACATTATCTACATACTCAATTATAATATGAGCCTCTTCACCATTTTCATTTAATTGTTCCATCTCATACCAAAAAAAAAATTTTATATAATACTAAACAACAATAAATTATACTTAAATTATATATTATAAATTATACTTAGTTTACACAAACCACGTACGTAGTCCACCGGAAGTACGCATTAAGCAGTACGTATTAGAAAGTACAAAGGCTAAGCACGCCATCCGTCCAGGGCTCACAATGAACAACAAAATTCCACCAATTCTCAATTAAATTAATGCTCATTAAGAGCCAAACTAGTTGGGCGCCGAATATTACGATTTTTATATTAATTTTGAAAATATTAATTAAATTATAATTAGATACAAAAATATACGAGCATGGGTTCAGTATAAAATTCAACTATGCCTTTTAAACAATTATATTTGACTTTCAATCATATTAATATTATCAACCTCAGGTGGGTTCACGGAGGGCGTCCTCAACCTTTACACTATAATAAATATTAATTTAAAATTGACAAACATTCCTTCTTTTACTGATTACCAAACTAAAATAACTAAATTGATATCACCAATTTTGTGGTGCTGCATAGTCTCGAGCTTTTACCCATAACTTCTTCCTATCTTGATTGTTTCATTGGTTTCCTGGGGTCGAATCGGGGAGAATGTGTGTAGTCGGTCAGATCTGAAGATCAAGTGATTGAGAAATTCCAGGAAGCCTTTTGATATCGGCAAGAGGTGGGGATGCCCATGGCATGCTTTCGATGGCTTTTGATCGATTTATTGATCATTTAATCGACCCTTTTTTATTTATTTATTCACGAACCATAGTGATCACCACAATATATATATATTTGGTCCGATAAAGGATAACGGTATGTGGCGGCGAAGGAAGAACCGGAAGCTATAGGATTTTTATGGTGAATTGTCATTGACAGTATTCACAAGAGTTCAATGGCTAAAATGGATGGGGCATGTTTATCAGATGGGTGAGAGCAGAACATGCCGAAAACTGTTCTGGAATAGACCGGATAGAGTAAGACCTCGTGGGAGACCAAAGAGAAGATATTTCGATGGAGTCTCCGAGGACTTAAAATTATCTAAGGTATATCTAAGGCGAGCAGCTGATCAGGGCGATTGGAGGAAGGCTGTGAAGCAGGCCAAGGACAGCTTCATGCGTCTGTCGCACTAATAAATAATAAATAATTATATATATATATATATATATATATATATATATATATATATATATATATATATTTTTTTTTTTTCTTACTTTATCTATTTTATTGTTTATGTGATATGTGAAAGTTAGTAACCTGTCTAGCATTAAACCCAGGTATTTTACTGATTTTGATCAAGGGATATCTTCTGCAATTAAAGTAGTATGCTGGTCTATGAGTGGCCTGCCTTTTGTGAAAAAGATTGCTTCTTATTTGCTTGTGTTCACTTTCAGTTTCCATTTTTAGCAATGTTTGTCAATATTTTTGAAAGTTTGTCGTAACAGATTTACAACTGTGTCATTGTGGTAAGAAGCTGTGTATGTGTATGAATGTACTGTGTCATCTGTGTACAGGGATTATATTACATTAAGATATTTTGAGAAGTCTGATAGACACAAATTGAAAAGAAAAACTGGGTCATTTATGCATATTGAGTTGTGATTAATCATCTAAAGGAATTAAAAGTTTAAACTGCAGGATTCACTCTGTAGTTCTTAATATGAATAATTTTTGCAAGCTGTTGGGTATTCTGTGGACCATCTGGAGTAAAATTAAACTTTATTTATACTTGCTCAATTATAAATCTGAAATAATTGTGATAGATTTTCCATAACGCAATTTTCATATTCTATATCTTACATTTTCTTTATAATGAAATACTTGTCATAAGAACCATTCAGTCACTAGAGTGCTCCAAAAATTGCTAACATTTATGATTAATGATATTATCGACTAATTACACCCAATGTATCCACAAACTATACATTTTTCATCAGTGTTGAGTATATTAAATTAAACGTGATAAAATGCACTTAATATTACATAGAAACTCTATTTCATATATTTCTGGGGTCAGAACAAGCATCTTGAAATTTATTGTGTTAACTGTTTGGAGAAGCACGCTTTCATTTTTAGGCTTTGGTTTATTCATTGTTTGTTTAATGAATATTTGTAAATATTTTTATTTACTACATGATAAACGTAAACATAATAAATTAGTACATGCTTCTTACACAAATAATAGTAAAAATTAAATTAAAAATAGTTCACTTTTACCAATAAACAGTAGTGTTTCTTCTTTTTTTTCTTTTTTTATCATAAAATGTCTTCACAAAAGGAACATATTTTTTAAATCATGTAATGTTGAAATTAGCAAAAGGTAGGTTGTCAGTAAATATTTTGTTTGTTTATTTCGTTTCATGTCAATTGATCCTGCAATGGCTAATCCGACGATGCTACGGTGGGAGTCCTAAATTTTGCCTCTCCAGGTATAATTATAGGGATCTCTAAAGAGTACCTGACATCGCACAGGTTCAGGGCCCCCATTTTACGTCCCTTCCGAAGGACGGCATAGCTAAGGATTTTTTACTCCCTTTAAAAAATCCTTAGGTCATCTGCCGGGCTGCGAACCCGCGATCTTGGGTTTAGTAGGTTGCTATGCTAACCACTACACCACAGGTGACCCCAGTAACTATTTTACGTTGAAATGAGTAGACAACTCAAGGTAAAAAAAAATGTAAAAGTTTTCCTAGTTCTCTTTGTCCCTTTTGAATGATCTTTGGTATGTAATTTGCAAATAATGTCTTCTCTATTAACTTGAGAAATGCCATCTATTAATGGGTATTTAAATGAAAAAAAGGACCGGTTAGTTATTTGCAAAAAAATTATTGTAATCTCTTCAGATGATTCATTGATTGACACAATCTTACCAACATAGCATACTTAGGTTTACTCTGTGGTAAATTCCACCAGAACAAAATCATCTGGCTGAAACTGCTGCTCACTTTTATCAATTTTAGTATTGTAGATTTCTTCTTCTGATACTATCTCAAAATCAGAACTTGAATTCTTCAATGTTATTTGTATGTCGTCTTCCTCACTTGAACTCGAAAATAACTTTTTTTTATTTTTCTGGCTCCTTTTTTCTGCTGTTTATTCCTTCTTGCTTGCAATTGACCAATAATTTCATTTCTGATGGAGATATCAGTTAAAATTCGGGTATTGGCTGGTTTCTGACTTCCTTACCTTTTCCGCGGTTGTACCTTCGATTAAGGTAAAAAGAAATTTTTGACGTATAAAATATAAATAAGTGCAAAAATATACCAGGATGTTTGGGACTCTGTTCCACCCATCCCAGAAATCAAGTGTCCCAATCATCCCTTTGTTTACTTTTTTATTCAACATTTGGTCTTGTGTAGGTTAGTATTTCAAGATTGATCACAGGTATCGAATGATAATTGACAGACGTTTCAAAGGTAATTTAAGACCCTGGCATGGTTTTATTGTCTTTGAGAAAACACAATCCTTAAGTTCATTAAATATTTAAATATACATAAGTAAATTAAATATTTACTTTTGTAGTAAACAATTAGAAAAAACTTGCCTCTCTGATCAACTGCTATAAAGCCAATTCAGTAGTGCCAAAATATTAATGAAAAATTTCCCTGTCCAAGCCATCCTCATGTTTCCCCTATCAGGTTAGGTCCACTATCTATCATTTTATATGATCTTATTAGCAATGATAGAAAATAAATTATTGGTTCCACATCTTATATTCCTTCCATAAATATGACAAGATGGAAGATGGAGGGAAATAGTTTCCTGATATATTGATATAGCTGAGGTGATAAGTTATATCACTCACTAATAGCAGATTTCTCAGTTCCTGTTAGACAATATGCTGATCCTAGGTGGCAAAAACTGACTGTTGATTGTCGTTGACGAATAAAGAACAAGTAAGACAAAACCTCATCTAAATTATATTCTGTATTAAAAATAACATATACATTTATTCTCCTTTATTGCTTACCTTTGATACTGGCCGAATTAAAAATTTTTTTATTGCTTTTACCAAAATCATGAGTATTAAAAAACTATTAATCGAGTAAGAATATTATTTAAACATTCCATTCATTTCCAGTAAGATTATTACGATCGAAATTCGCCATTTTGAAAAATGCAAAATTATATCAGCTCTTTTCTAAAATATTCATTATTTCAGTTCGCCAATATCCGAGAAAAGCAGTGATTTGTTATTGAAGAATAGTGAATAAAGTTAGTTTATCCAAAATTCGAAATAAACTTTTCCCATGTACAGTATTTCGACGTCCAGGAAGTGGAAACTCGTATCTGAAAAAAAACTACTTTTTACAGTAGAGACAAAAAAGTATTATTTTCATATTCATATATGTATGCCGTTATAATATAATATAATAGACGAATAACTCCCGCTTTACTTATGATTTCGACTGCAGATGCCTCTGGTATATAAAAGACGTCATCCAGAAGAGTTTGGCGCAAAAATGTTCCGAAAAAATGTCAGGTACGAGTTTCCACTTCTTGGGCGTCAATATGCTTGTTAATCGTTTTTCATTCTAGATTCTAAATGATCCGAGTTCCAAACTAAGCACAATCTACTATTTTACCTGAACTGTTAAAAAATTTTCGTGCACATTGTCAACCGTAGCTTTCCAAGAATCTTTATTTTTTCCTTTAGACAGAAGTGGAACAGCAATCAGTGATCCTTGCCCATAATTTGGTTTCTCTGCGTCTAAGAACAAATTAAACCAACAGTCAATTTCATTCAACATTTGTAAAAGAACTATTGAGAAACATTGAAATTGATAGTTGTTAATTTACCTGAAAGTGTGAAAATAAACGATATAGCATCATCGTTCTCTGCATAAGCTCTGGACGTCTTTATTTTCAGAGTGAAAGGTTGACCTCGGCGCACTACAAGGTATGGATCATCTAACCTCCGCATCAGTTCGAAATTTCCAGTATTGTGTTCTGATCCATTTTTTAGCAAACATGGATCAACTGATTCAATGCGCAACACTTCTTGTTTTCCTAAGTCCACTTCTGAAACAAGATTAACATATATTAGCGCTATGTTTTTTTTATATTATGGATTCTTGGGAAAATAATTGGTGTCGAGAGTCAATGATAAAAATTTGAATCCTAGGAACAGATCGATATCTCTCTCATTGGCAATAGTTTTGTGATGTCTAATTATGTAATTATTAGTAAGTACATCAATTATTTTCACTGTTGATATTCACTATTGGAAAATGAAAAATAAGGATTAAAATCACAAAATACTGAAGCTAAAGCACCAATGCCATGCTATAACATTACAAATATAGTTATGGATGATTTATGATCCCATTACAAGGAGGCTATCATCAAGCTATACAGAGCATCCTCTTATATATAGTGTCTAGTGTATGTTTTTTGTAACACTTGCATTCCTATATCTATTTAATTGGTATACTATAGGTTAGATCTGTTGTTTTTTAAATTCTGTTTAAGATACTGGACCAAAACTTCATAACTATTCTAATTCCAGACAAAATCTAACACATTCTTTAAACCAAGTGAAATTTCTTCATGGATACACTCAATATTCTCAGTAATTGTGAAGTAAATTTCATGTAAACTACTGAGAGCTTATATTCAGTGATTTTAATTTTTTTTTTTTTTTTTTAAATTTAAATATCTGATATAAAAACAAGCAAAAAATGTAATGTGATTTAATGTTACTAGTTGATAGCCGAAACACCATTAAAATATTCTAGAAGAGCCGTGACCTAAAACGGGTCGTATTGCTTCAGATACATGACTCATCGTGTAAATCAAGATTCGGAACGTACCCTTGTTAAATCTAACAGTCGCTATGTTTTCACTTTGTTCAACACTGCAATTTAACGTTAATCACCATGATAAGAACATTATGATTCGTACAAATATTGTACCTGTTGAATAACGTATTTTATTACAATGAAAAGTTCTTATTTAACTAATTATAAAAAATAGACATTGAAAAGTAAAAGATTTATTTATCACCATTTTTAAATGTATTAAAAATAATCTCGTGGACAAAATTAACGCACTATTCAATTCATGTAAATCGTTCTTTATCAATTGATATTTATGGGCGGAGTGGAAAGGGGACAGCGATTAGAGGATAATAATAGTTTAATAAGAAGATGAATAACCCATTATCTAGGTTTTTATCTCTATGTAAACATCTTAGGTTGCAATTCAAAATGTTTTATGAATGTACTACATAAGTCATAAATGGGTCTTCTACAGAGTTGGTATCGGTTTTTTCTTTTCCTAATATCTTTTTAAAAACATTATAATAGCTCTGAACCAGATTTGAAATGAATGTTTCTTTTAGGTACTCCTGCAGAACAAGAAGAAGAATCTGTCCAACGTGCGAACATCAGGTGGTCCAGCATCTACATTTTGAGTAGAGAACATAAATTCCGCAAGGCGAGATCAAGAGGAGATCGAGTTCTGCTCAAACGTATTATGTGATGACAAAATTCATTTTCAGTTGATTGAGAAAAGGTTGATTGCTCTGGTCGATCGATCTACTAAAGTATTCACCTTCGGGCATTACTAATACTGATATCAATCATAACAATATCTAAGAAGGTATATCGGAAAAAGTCTGAATGATGATGATCCAAAGTCAGTCATCCAATCGAACAGGAAGAAAGACTGGCTGAAGCTTATTGACTCACACCTACCCTTGAATTCAATTCGTTCGTAAATTCGTTAATCGGGACTTTATCAATTAAGAGAGATCGATTCAAAAGTCATCATAAAGTCTTGTTTTCATTTAGAGTCGCCCATTAGGACAATATAGTCTATATAATAATTTGGTCCATACAGATTCCATCCCAAGGAGACTCAATCACATTGAAAAAGGGCATTTACAACAGTAAATGTCAGTAGACCCTTGATCGCTTGGAAGTCACTCGGATCATTTTATATAGAAGTACATATAGCCATTTGATAGCTTCACGGGAGACAGGTTCCTACTTTTCGGCGAAACTGGTTAATTTAGATTTTATAAATATAAAACTATTTTGTTTATTTAAAAAAGAAAAACAATTTTTAATAATGTGATTTCTATGAATTGCCTTTGTATCCTTAAATTCCGATGCAGAAAGAATTAACTAAGCAAGTGATATTTTTCTGAAAACAAAAATAAAATTTATAAGCCTCATGAATATCAACATCCCCAATGAGGTGAAGGTTCGCAATTTAAAATCCCACAGTCCTGGTCTTGTTTCTGTACCTGACCTGAATCAACAAAAAAAAAAAAAAAAAGAAGTGCATCCTGTTTTCAAAGGGTAAATCATAATTTGATTCACCTCATTTCTTTTTGTTGTATTCAGTGAGTCATGTCCTTAAAAATAGAGCTGGATCCGCAAAGTGCGGGGAGGAATTGACAGGCAAGGATACAATGATAAATGAACGAAGAAAAGCGAAAGGCCATGTAAAAAAAAAAATTGAAGCTGCTCGTTAGGGCAAGAGTCACTAATAGTTCTACTGGACTAAAGAAGATGAAGGCCAACTTGATATAAACTGAATCCTGAACTTTCAGTTAAAAACATTATTCACTTATTGTTAATGGGTATGCTTTATCCCCTCAATGGTTTTAACGTAACAAGAAACCGATTAAGTAGGTACGTTTTCAAAAATTGTAATGGTTTTGGGAGATATTTGCATAAGTTTTTTAAAACTTCATTTGAGGGGCCTAGTAGCAAATCCACCAAAATTCGAAATTGAGTTTTATATACCGTTCGATCCAGCTCCTTGCCACGCAGAAGACTGACAAGGTTTTAGGTTTAAAAACGAAAGAAAAGCTGTTCAAATTTACAATCAAAAATCACGTACGGTTGCAAAAGAGAGTAAAACCATGCCTATCACAGTATCAAAAGGGAGTATCTCACAATATGGCTGCCATATTATGCATATTATTTGTCAGATTTAGGAGACATAAACGAGGTGGAAGAAACACAATTAGCTGTTTAGAAAAGTTACCTGTTATTGTGATCGTAATTACTATTGACTAGTCCATTTTTTAAATTATATTTCATTTTTTGTTTGTTCAACTAAACTAATAAATTTTTTTTAATATTATAAAAAACGTTTTTAGATAGATATTTGTTTTGAATTTATAGTTACCTACTAAAAAACAGAGTCAATAATATTTTGATACTACTATGTAGTGCAATACTTTATTGTTTTTATTTTGTTCCTTAAAGCTCTAAAAAATAATCGCATTTATGTATACAAATATTTTTTAATGATAAATTGTTTTTAACCATTTTCAAGAAATTTTACTAAAAGTGTATCTAGAATTAAGATGAGGAAGAATAATAATTTGTATTATGTATTAATAATTAGGAAAATGTGTATTGTGATTGCACAGACAAGTCCATGTATGTACCTATATCGTTTATTACTTTACTATCCGTTTTTATTGTTCACCAAGCTAATAAGTAACATTTTTGAACGTAAAATCATTTTTTAATCCATCATTTCAATTCTATAAATCAACTCAGAACATGTATTTATTTCATTATCAAGAAGGAGTAAGTCTCAAACTGTTGCAAAACGGAGTAAGTACAGAAGAAAAACCAAGTTTTAAAAAAACTGGTCAACAGGGGCCCTTATTACGCTTTCCCAACTAAAACCATCTATTTTTCAGCTAATTATGCAAGAAAAATTATATTCCTATCAATTGAGCATCATATTGCTGTGGTTTTTGGCTTCTGGTGAAAAATTTAGAAATTTGGTTTTGTTACGATTTGCAACTGGACGCCTCATTTAATCTTAATTTTAAGTTGAAGTTTAACGACTTTCAAACAATGTATGTTATCAGATCGTACATAGGTATACATATGTAATGTTGAAGAGGCTGTTCATTTTTCTGTACTTTACCAATTATTTCAGACATTGGCCAAAAGAGAAAACCTTGTGAGGTTGTCTTATTATTTCTTTTATTGATGATTAAGGATCAGATATAGACTTCCGCTATCCAAGCTCGAAAGACAAACACGTCCCCAATGAGATTTATACATTGGAGATAGTGATCTAATAAAGTAGAAGTCATTATCTGCAAAAGTGGAAAAGCACCAACTACCTGACTTTCTTCGATATTATGGAATTACACAAGAAGAAATATATATTTTCCAACGCAGCTTTAAAATCGATGCTTAATATATTTAATAAAACCTTATTTATTAAATATTATAATCCATTATCCTTCTCTTAACATATTTTTAGTTACATCAACTTTCGAATAGAGATGAAGCTTTCCTACTTCTTCTTTCCTGCCATCGTAAATTCTGTGTCAACAGGTTTTTATAAATATTTTTTTATAAATTTATTTTATCATACATAATAAAGAATTTCAATCAGCAAATTATTTCAAACACAGGAAATAGGATTACGAGGAAAAAAGTGCAAAAAAAAAATAAGTTCATTTTTTAATTAATAAATTAAATGTTTTTGATATTGTAAACATTAGTGTATTGTACAAGTGTATCCTTAGTAAATATTTTTTATCTAGGTCCTATGATCGACTCTCGATTATAATTAGCGGAAATAATTATTACTCTATATTTAGGACAGGAACGCCTCACAATCTCATAATCTTCTGTGGGTATCCCACCTCTGATCTTGCCCTGACAATTAATCTGTATCAGATGTCAGCATAAACCAATTTTTTTTTAAATTCGTTTCTTCTTTTTTTTAAAAAAAAAAAAAAAAAAAAAAAAAAAAAGAAGAAGAAGAAGAAAAACGAGTGTTATTAACCATGAAGTTTATTATTGTACATCAAATCTATTACTACTGACAAGAAAACTGCCATGGAAAAGTATGATCTTAACCTACCCAAGAGGTATGGAAGGAGTCCTCTAAGCTATATTGTATTTTGAAATATTCTATTTTTATGTTGATAGTTTTTTTTTTTTTTTTTTTTTTCTTGTATTTATGGCATAAATAAAACTTTATAAAAAGCTTAAAGCCGTAAAACCTCTAAGAAAACCAATGAATTGGAAGGGTTTTTATTTGAGTAAAAAAAAAATAAACAGCTGAATTACAGAATAGGTCTCGTCAACGGCATGTAATTGGCAATGAATATTGGATTCAATTCTAGCACCAACTAAAAAAATAAAAATATTTTTTAGTTAAACAGTTCTCGTTTAGAAGAAAGTTAGGTAAAGGAATTATTTTGTCTTAATATGAAATCTATTTTCCTAAAGATGGTTTTAAATCTTCTTAATTAATGCTAAATTTTGTGGGTAGGCCAATGTAATCATGAATTCAAATTTTTTTTTTTTCAAAATTCGGAGAAACAGCAATTGATCATTTTCGAGATGTCGCCATTTATTTTTGTGAGTGTCTGAGATAAAAATTTATTTATGGAAATAATCGTTGTGTGATAATCTTGTTGTTAATATACTGCAATATTATCTAACCGCCGCGGCGGTCTTGCAATATATATTTGACGGTGACCTATGGCACCAATGAAGTCTTATCGTCTGACTTCTAGATTGCAGCACTGCATTCCTTATTAATAAGGCCTGGGTTTACATGCATCAAACACATCTAAATATACCGTATAAGATGCCATAATTAATAAAAACAAAAAATATAATTAACATTATGTTAAATAGTAATTTACGCAAAAATTAACAAGTAATTTCCCGAGCTCTCGTGAAAAACTGAAAATTGTGCAATTTTCAGCAAGAAAATTTTATCCTTAGAAAATTAATCATTTTCTAACTGGAACACAAACGAAGAAATTGTTGAAGAAATGTATTCACGACTATAATATATATATATGTAATTTCAAGCTTCTAAAGCACAAACGAAATAAATGTATCTAGACAATAGCACCATTTTTATTTTATTTTTTTGTGATTTTTAGATGATATTTCTATTCCAGAATAAGTGCCTTTAAAACCTTAATTAAGAATTAGGAAAATTAATTATTATTTGTATGTACATTGTCTGAAATGTTATCAACTTTAGAAAATAAATAAGAAAATAATCGGTATCAAGAATCGATGATCCAAGGTCGATTCTAAGTAACTGATCGATATTGCTGACGTTGAAGATAGTTTTGTGGTAGCCCATTATGCAATACCTATCTTGAAAATAATCGACTTTTTGGTACCACTAACGGTATCGATAATCGAAAAAAAATGTTGGCGACATATCACTATCGGGTATGTATTTAAGTATCTCCACTCGACATACACGAAAGAACATCCTTTTTCATTTTTTTTTTCGTTATCAAAAATTAATTGATTGTTGAAATTTTTAATAACTATATTTAATTCTGTTGGGGAAAATTATTTTATTTTATTTATTTATTGTTATTTTTTATTTTGTTTTTTGAGCTGTCGGAAACAAGTGAAAATTACACAGTTTTAAGTAGGCAAATTTTTAATCGTTTTTAAGTATATTGTAATTACTCTAAAAACACCATTCGTGGTTAAATTAAAACTCTAAGGCCTTATTAAGAAGCACAACTTCTTCACGACAAACACAATAAAATAATTTTTGTTTTACTAGAAATAAATTGAATAAAATATATCATTCATTCTATGTGTATTGGATACATAAAAATGCACAATAGTAACTACTACTTATGCTAGCAAGATAAAAGACAGATTAGTTGATCTATCATATCAATATCCTTTTTTCGAGATATTTAATTAAAGGCATCTCTTAGCCTATCATTGAAGCACGATAGTTTAGTGGAAATCCGGAGCAGAACATTGGGTTCAGGAAAATACCTACATATAAATAAAATATTAATCTTTAATCATTCGCGAAATTATTCACGCGTCATGGTAAATTTCAAATAAAAAATTACTAGTCCCTTTCATATTCCTTGATCTTTACACGACATTTAATAAGACAAAAGCCGAAGGATCTCCTGCCTTCATAACCAATTTTTATTTCATTTTCTAATTAATTTTTAAATACTTTTTATTTATAATTTATCTCATTTCTTTTCTTTCATTTAATAACTCAAAGTTTCAGGAAGTATCAGGAAATTAATTACCATGGAATCAATTTATTTCACTAGATGTGTAACCTGTAACCGTAGTTGCGATTAAATGTGTTTAGGTATTAACAGTGATATTGTCTTACTCCAGACATTAACTTATATATATATATACATTCTTGACTGTTACTATTCAATGTTTAGTAAGGTTCTTGAGATTCAGTTAATTAATAAAAAAAAATATTTTGGCGACGTTTCGATACTATGTAGTTCTCATAATCATGCCAATGTTACTGGTGGATATGGTATCGAATGAAATTCAATAGTCGATACCATATCCACCAGTAACATTGGCATGATTATGAGAACTATATAGTCTCGAAACTCGCCAAAATAGTTGTTTTTATTTATTGACTGAACCTCAAGAACCTTACTAAATATTGAATAGTAACAGTCAAGAAATTTATCCATATATATATTTTTTATCAACCCCTTTTAGTCTTTTTATTGTTTATCTATTTATTGAAATTAAAAAATGTATTTAAAAAAATCTAGCAAAATGTAATAATAACGTTCATAATACCATTGCAATTTCTTATGAAGAACTACCCAGTGGTTGTGAAGCACTTCAATACAAGTTCTACATGAGACGCCTGAGAGGGTTGACGGGAATAGATTATTTATTTAAGATAAAACAAAAAATAAATAAATTTTGGACATCATCAAGTGCATATTGAAGAGCTGATCTGTGCTATTTTGGATCTCAATAAATGAATACTGAATTGAATATAGTCCTATACCTAACAATGCAGTTCATTCAGACGAGATGGCATCAAAACAGATGGTACTTGAGATGAAATCTCGCGATAGTTCAAAAAGGGAGTTCTCTAGCTCTATGAGCCTATGAGCCTATAAACTAAATGACCTCTGGCCCTGGTCGCCTTACCAGTATACGAGCCGTAGAATGTTTTATTTCAGTCTCTTGAGCTTATGTTCGTAAGATTTGTGTCGACTAGATAAGCAGTCACGGACTAACAAAACATCAACAATCAAGACCTCAAATAGGATGACGATTCGAACAACAATGTCTTCAAGATATTTTAAAGCGCTCTTGGTGAAATGATTCGCAAAATCATGTCTTGACATAATAACATTCACAAAGAGCCACCGAAGGTAAACCACTGATCTGTAAACCACTTTCGTCAGACAATGAAAAAACTATTCTTCGGTTTCTGCATCTTTTTTCTATTGTTATATTATTTTTTTTATTTGCCATCCTTCATTTTAAAATCATATAATCTGATGCGTTCAAAATAAAATAAACATCATGGAAAGTCGTCTCTTTCCAGCATACTGTTAATTAAATGTCAATTTAATATGTGAAACATATATATTTTTTTCATCAAGGAATCCGCAAATTTTCATCTAGCTATTTTGAAAATAAAGAAATGTTATCAAATCCATAGAACAAATTTTAATAGGGCTAAATATCAATGCCAGAATCATTCAGCTATCAAAATATTAGTTAAGAGTGCTAAAAATAAACTGATTAATCTGCAAGTTGTCTTAAAAAAAATACTATGATATTACATCAATTAGGAAGATTCCTTACTCGGTTATTGTATTATGAACAATACTATGGTTATATATGAGTGTGTGTATATGTGGGGTATATGAGGTATATATGTGGGGTTTACTACAGGAGAGAAAGACCAAAAAAAAAAAAAAAAAAAAACTATTTTAATATAATATAACAATATAAAAATTCTCATATTTTTTATCCATTCCTTGTCAAATTTCCAGTGACTGAAACTATAAAGTGAAATATAGAATAGAAATGTACCGATTTGCATGTATGGTTTATTTACGTTGAGATAAAAAAAGTATGTTAAGGCTAAATATACCCCTTTCAGTCAAGCGTTGGAAACAGAAGAATTTATTTCCGCAATTTCTCCGGAACGGAATGTCCGATTTTCAATCTGTAAAATTCTTTGTGTATTTGGTAAACACAGAATTCACGCTACGAAGCGTGTTTTTTTTCTATAAATTTAATAATTAGGAAAATAGAACGTAAAAATAGGTGTTAAATATATATTTTTAAAAATATGAGGTTATAGTCAGTTGTAGAAACGTTTTTTGAAACGAATGACATATTTCAACTAATCATAGCATGCATATTGCGATCGTAATGTGAAAAATACGAATTTTGTTTACAACCGGATGGAATTGGGTCAACGGCTGAGACGGTCTCTTTCTTACCGAAATCACTCTCACATAGGTATTCCTCGATTTGTGAAGAGTTAAAGAAATATTGTATGATTTTGTTTTCTTGTTATTATTATTTTTTATGTGTTGTTAAATTCAGTCTATTAACAATTTCTCATTTTTTTGAAGTAAGAATAAGGCAATTAAAATAAATTTTTCGAATTGACAAAAGCTGAATTAAAGTTTTATATATTTTGATGAATTTATCAAATGTGTTATTTGTCTATTTATAACCAAATTGTAAAAATTAAATTTTGTTTATGCAATCCTTATTTTATGGCGGTATCTATACCAAACACTGGCCCTTTTCAATGACTAATTATTAGGGACAAACAGGCCTGGTTACAGTAATTTGTAAACTTTTATTTTCACTTGAAGCGTTTGACGGTCCAACAGATTGAATGCCAACCATGATAATTACAATTTAAACAAAAAAAAAACTATTACTGTAATGTGTTGTACTCTAATTTGAAGATCAATCAAAAATTCGAAAAATCATGAACTGATAATAGCTGCGTAGCTGTTATAGTTGTAATAAATATGTCTTTTTATAAAGTCAACAAAGGAGTCATTGTCTATTTATTTTCAAATAAAGAAAAAGATTCCTTTACTTACTGCAGGAAATTACACTAACCCTTCTCACCTGCAAAGTATTAGGGACAAATAACATAAAATAGTCTAAATTAATTTCATATAGTTACCTATCCGATAGGTATCTAGGTAACTATAATATGTTACCTATGTATCAATATGTATAACCTATAAGTAACTATAATATGCTACCTATGTATCAATAGGTATAACCTATATAGACTAAAGTAACTATAGATAAAAATATAATAATTTAGTTGGCATGTCGGTATATGAAATCAAGCCCAAAGTATAGAAACCAGGTAAAAGATATTCGGGAAAACCCAGTAACAATTGAAAATATTACCTGTTCAGACCAAATTGTATTTTTGTTCAATTTCTAACGTTGTAAAGATGGAGCATAACGAAGAAGAACAATTTATTGGACGTAAAAATTTACATAGAAATAGATCTAAATCCAAAAAGAATTTCCACCTATCTGCTAGACGAAGAAGAACTGCACTAAAAAGAAGAGATAATGATAATGATATAAAGTAAGTACCCACATAATATTTATTATAATGTAATCTGAATGTATAGTGTTGTCGGTTCGCTGAGTTGTGAAAATTCGACTTTGTATGAATATTTTTGTACTAATTGTCCGTAAACATCGTAAATATAATCAAAAAACGAAAAATAAATAAAATGAACATCATTAAAATGGCTAACCTCTTGGAAATGTTTTAGAATTATCGTACTATAAAGAGTTGGGCAAAATTAATCTAAAAAATCGACTGAAATATTTAAATTCCAAGAAGTTAGTTGTCAAATATTTAGTTGTTTATTTATTTTATTCCCCCAATTCTGCTATAAAGTAATTTCATTGTTCCCAAGGCTCGTGTATATGAACGGTTTCTTTTCATTCGGTACATCAACAATCCTGATTCTTTGTTGTTGTTTTTTCAATTGAAAACGGAGAAAATTATTATATTCAAATGAAAAGAGGATGATATTGGCTTCAAGTACTTTTGCAATAATGTGTTCTACACTACTTTGATAAATCAAAAATATGAAAAAGCGTTTGATAAATGCAAGAAATGAGAGAACAGTCCATTTATTTCCAAATAAATAAAAATAATTTCTTTAGCTACTGCTGGAAATCACATACTATCTAGCCTTTTTCACCGGCTAAGTATTTGATACAAACAGTCCAAATAAAATTCATTTAGTTTCTGCGAGAAAAAAAAAAAAAAAAAAAAAAAAAAAAAAAAAAAAAAAAAAAAAGCAAGCAGACGCGATTAGTAAGCCAACTAACAAAGAAAAGGAAACAATCGCTCTAAATATGATCCTAAAACGATGTTCTACAGTTCATGGTAATTGACAATTCCAAGGAACTTCCAACTGATCTAATGCTGCAGATACCTTATTCAATTTGCCTTTTATTTAGATTTGGTTCTTCCTTTTTTGTATGTAGACACACCTTGAATGGCATTTGTTTTTTATTATTATTATATATACCATGATTCATTTTTTCTTCAACTTTAGTTCCTTAGTTTTGTATATAGATAGACACCTAAATCACAAATATTTTCTGTTTGAATGGCATAAAAACCACGGTTCTTATGGCTTATAAAAGAAAAAAAATGAGAAACCAGCACAGACACCTAATATTTAGTAATTAGTATATATAGTAATTAAAAATTAGAATGATATTAAATTTATTTTTCAGACCTATTTTAAATATAAAACTAGAAAATTTATTGTAAAATTATTAATTTTTTCAACAAATTTATCTGCGTTGTTTTGATTCATTATTTATTACCTTTTCTTTCTTTACTATTTAAAAATAACTAAATGCATCAAAAAAATTGTCAAGAAATTATTTATTTACTACATTGTAGGATAAACTTCATGACAAAGAATGAGAGAGAAAAATAAATTGTAGGGTTAACCAGACATTTATTGACACCATATCTTAAACATTAGAGAAAAGAAAATTTATCCAAAAAAAAAAAAAATTATAAAATTCCTTTGAAATCCTACAACTGAACTATGCAGAATTATTTTCAATTCTGTCCGTATTTTTAAAGATTAACCTTAGGGTGGTCAAACACTGATTATACATTATTTATTGTCACTATCTTGTAAAATTACGGAAAAATCACTGAAAATTTCAACTTTATTGAACTATTCTTTCGATAATTTTATTAAGTAGTAATTACTAATTTAAATTTCTAAGCTGTGATGTGCAATATAGCTGTTTATAGATGGTGTATATATATGTATGGTGTATATATATGTATGGTGTGTGTATACTAACAATAATTTAATTTTATATATGTTTTTATAAAATATACTCATTTTTGATTGATTTGTTGTATTCTCTGTTTTGTCCATTTGTTTTTTTGAACTATACCCAAACACACCTGGAATCCTGACACTGTAATTCTTCTCCTACTCTAATTTATAGAATATCTATACTTTAAAAAAAAAAATATATATATATATATTTTTTTTATATATATATTTTTTTTTAATTATTTACAGAAAAGAATATTCTTGCCAGATCTTGAATTATTTATTGATTTTTTTTTTTTTTTTTTTTTTTTTTTTTTTTTCAAAAGAGTTCAAATATACGTATTGAATGAAGATTAAATTCAAAAGAGGTTTTGCATAAAAGTTTTAGTTCCTGCTACAACTAACATTTGGGCTTAAAATTATTTACTGTTTTAATATTAAAATCAAAAAGCTTTAGTCCTTTTGTTGATTCCATACAAAATTGATTAGTTCAAAAATGATAAAATTTGATACAAGATCATAATATTGTACAGATTAGAAATCTGATGAATTCTAATATATAGAAAATTTTTACAATGTAATGTAATGTAGGTACATGTTTTGTCGTCAACTTAAATTATTATTATATTTGTTATTTAATTGTATTATATTTTTTTATAAATAATTGTCATGGATCGAATAAAACAGATCTTATCGGTAAAAGTAAAATTATACTTAATTATAGACTTACGTAAACCAATAAAAACGTTTTCTATTTTAATTCTATGGTGAAGTAGTTAGTCCAGGACTCTTATTTTCCAGATAATTTCTATTTACATTATCAAGTTTTAATGAATAATTAGGTTAATTTTAGGTTTTTAGCAATATAAAATATAAATATTATGTTCTCCTAATATGTATGTTGTTTTTACTTTGAAATTCTTAGTAGATACGAAAGAAACTTGATAATCAAATTTTATAAATATCAGCTGTTACATTCTATATTTTAAATGTGTTTTTGAAGTTGAAGGGTTCAATGAAACAGTACTTAGGAATTCATAAATTATTAATAGTTATATATTTCTTAGTTAACTGTTATCAATAAAATTAAAAATTTCACTTGTATAAATAAACAGTAATAGTTTACTTATATTTAATTATTTTTAATCTCTATTTATTTATCTTTTTATAATTATATGTTTTATTTTTTTTTAATCGATCCACTTATTTGACGTTAAAACTGTTGTGATAAAAGTATAGTTGACTGGTATGATGAATGGAAAAGATGATGAGGGATTCAGTCAAAGAGGAACACCACGTCTAAGAAGAAATTCTAAGAATTTCCTCAAAGTTCCTTTTTGACTGTATTCCTGATCATCTTCTTCTCCATAACTGTTGTATTGAGTGAAAAGAAAATAAGTTTGATTTTGCTTTTTAAAAAATATAAGTTTACAGATTGTTGTAAACATAATTAACATGAGGATTTGAAATTTTTATTTTTTTAATAGGAAACTAGTTGGTTCCTTTTGTGATTTTTAAATTTCAGTGGTCCTTCTGGTCACTGCACTCATTTTATATACAGCAAGTAGGAAATTACACAATTCGGTTTCTGTTGTGCTTCATTCTATAGGGGTTTTATGTCTAAACAGGCCAACTTTTCCCTCAATTAGTGACAGGTATATAGAGTATAACAAAATATAAAAAAATGAAACTTCAAAAGGAGTGCTGTGGTGGGACTTCCCACCGGAAATATACGGAATGAATGTAGTGATAGACCAAAAAAGACCACCCTGTTCTATGATATATAAATAATATATGAAATTTTAATTGAATTTTTAAGTAGGCTATGTAAATATCTATTGGATAAATTGCAGTTGTTACTAGACAACGATTTGATGAACGTAGTAGTAGAAAAAACACTAGATTTTTAGTTAGTATGAATCTCAGACTTAGACTTAAGAATTTTATAATACTTTTTCTTGGTGACGTATTAGATAATTTTATTTTTTATATTCAAATACAATCTTTTATTCATTTAAATATTCTTATAAAATTAAAATCAAAATTTATAACTTAAGAAATATAAAAACAATACAAAATGATATTCTGTTCGATAAATCACGAAGGAAGAAAAATGCTTTGATCCTTTGAATGTTTCATTTTTGAATTTTTCGCTCATAACTCGAAAACGGTGTGTTCTATTGAAAAAGTTTTTAGCATAAAATTTTAAATTACAATAGTACAAACTTGTAGCAAATTTAATAAGCTTTAATTTTGTACTAAATAACTTTTTTAATAAAACGCATCATTTTCGAGTTATAAGCGGAAAACTTAAACAAAGGATGTTGGTTTATCCACTATTGGGGAGACTTTAGATCGGTAGCTGACTAGGAACTGGGTCCTCACAGCCCTTCCCCCACTACTACAACAGCAGGTAGCTTACTAATCTAATCACCCGCTATTGTTGAATCGTATTTTTCAAATTACGATCAACCTATGCAACCGAAAATGATTTTTTTTGCATTATTGTGTTCAATTAATTTATGACCAAGTGATTATAACCAGCTTTTTCTGAAAAAATCAATAGTTCGCCAGATATTTTTTTTAAATTCTAAAATAATTGAAAAAAAAATAATCGGAAAACGTAGCGTGAATTTAATGGGGGTTTTATTACTAAATCCGTTTAGAGATCTAATACTGATGATTCTGTTCACAAATGAGAGCGAAAATAAATTCGCCCCAAAAGTGCTGCCATCTCTTGAAAAAAAATCTTACTAAAAATCGGGATGTTTAGCCTTAAGAAAACAAGGCATCCTCCTTATCTTTATTATACCCATATACTTTTTATTTTCACAAAAACTGAAGCATCATAATGCACAATTTTACCGATTAAATTATACAATTCCTCGTACTAAGGTATAATAAACTCGTAAGAGTATTTAACTAAAAATTATAACAGCAACAAAAATTATTAATCTAAATGAAGAACGTGAGGGGAAAGAAAAACAATTTTTTTTTTTTTACTTTAAATCTTAATCCTATCAATCACATGACAGTCAACGCCAAAAATTAGTGAGGAACCAGGAATAACCTATTTTTATTTTTTCTTAAAACTTAAAACTTAATCCCCTGTATTCTAAATCAAAAGTATACATAATTCCAAGTAAATGCACAACTGTTGATACAAGCTATTATTTCCGGAACCGTTTTGGAAAATGTAAAATTCTAACAGTGTCAAACTGATAAAAAGGGTTACTAGTTTTGCTGGTATCTGGAGACAGGTCTCTGATATTTTGTAGATTGATCGTGTTGTTATTTCTAATTGACTTCAAACATTTTAAGTATGAATATGGAATGAGAAAAATGTAGGTTAGTTAAATATTTGTTTAGTTATTATAAGTTTTATTGCATATTGGTTGTTGTTTATTCTGGCTTACCGTAACCCGTCAGTCAGTATTCGAACCGATGCAGATGAGGTTAAGGGAATGATTAAGTGCCTGGCATTTCGACACTCTCGACCACCAACATCCTCTTATTTATATGCTATATTTTTATATGCTTTGCATATTAACTATTTTACAATAGTTGTTAATTACTCATTATATTCATTAATTAATGTATTCAAGAATATAAAAAGAAGCTTAAAAAGTCATAAGTGGGGGACTAGATGACCGAGCGGTTTGGGGTGAGGGTAGTGAATGTCTTGGGTTTGAATCTCACCTGTCGGGTTAAAATTTATTTTGTGGCGGACCCACAGAATGAAATTTGACCTTCCCACCATGGCTAGATAAGGTTGGTAACCTGTAGAATAACCCACCCTTCCTGCCCTAGATGGAGTACATAAGAACGTAAAGACCCTAATAAAAAAAGAAAAAAATTAAATACGGTCACGTCCAAGTATAGAAATAATAAATATTTTTCATGACCATAAAAATTTATCACGGGCTGGTTTAGAAAAATCTATCCTGAAGTAATGAAATGACCTTTAGGATAATTTAAAATACCTATCTGAAATTATTCTTGTATTTAATAATCAATTGGATAAAGGAAATCGCTGTAACTCAATGAGGAGGGAAATGCGAGATGGGAGGATATATCTGAAAATACACTTGCTTGATCTAGAGGCTACCACTGACGAGTAAACATTTACAATACTCGTCAGTAAACAAGTCTTAGCCTGTTGTCTTCACAGAACAGTTTTATTTTTAGCTTCAAATTCTTACACAAAAAGTCTTCCAACAAGAAACAGATTAACAAGATAATGGATAGATGAAATACCTTAAGAACATTTTTTTATCGGAGCCACTTCACTTAAGAATCTAGTAACTTTAAATAACTATCAACAATAAACATTTATTTGAATGAAAAAAAGAACAGAAGAGAGGTTAATTAAAGATAATGTTAGAAAACCAAACAGATCTTAAGAGCTTTAGTTTGGTGAGCTTACGTATATTGCTCACCACAAGTCTAGTTCCCGTTTATCAACTAATGATTCTGAGTAATTAACAATAATCATAAATAATAATCCAAAACAGTCTGCAGACACTGATTTAATGTATTTCATATCTACATTAACTGAAAAATATTGAAATATTCAACATTGTACGTACCAAAAATAAAAGTGAGGTAGAAAATAAATTTTCAAAAACTTATTTTATTGGTTTTGAAAATTTGTTTTCAAACGTCAAATTAGTGAAGAACTGTATTTGCGTTTGGGAAATAAAGAAATATATTATAATTTCAAGCTTCTATAGCTAAAGCATCAACGAAATAAATGGAGCTATTATCTCCACTCGACCTACACAAAAGAATACCTTTTATTTTTTCATTAACAAAAATTAATTTAAATCACTAACATTAAGTTTTTTTTTTTAAAGTAATAAACACCAATAAGAATATTTTCTTGATAGTTCATTCATATATTTATAGTTTATGAATTCTTCGTCTTTTTTATTTTTACTTTATTGATATTCAAAACGGTGCACAATCTATGCAATAAGTAAATTTCCGGTAATATAATTACAATGGCATTTCAATCAGTTATAAAAAACTACACATTAGTGGTGGATTATCGGGAATCGAGTGAGAAACAAGTTGGGAGACTAGTGGATTCGAGTTGGCCTGTAGCTTGTCATGGAAAGATAGGTATCTTGTTTGGGCCCTATCAGCAACATACAGGACATTTAGATCCTTACGGATAAGTTTATTTGTGACATATTAAGGGGCATTGAGAATTTTCCGAAGGATTTTGGATTTTAAGGTTTAGATACGAGAAGAATTGGAAGGCTTACTGAAATCCACGAGCTCAACTCTAGATGTCCGAATAGGAGCTTTGAAATTTGTTTGTTTATTTGTTTTAGTTTTATGGCGTACAACTACACTGGTTATCAACGACAATGTTTCCTTTTTACTTTATTTTTGTACCAAAATATTCCCTTATTTGATTTAATTTAATTTACATGTTTCATATAAACTTATGTTCTATCACATACTTAAAATTTGTGCTAAATTTCTGTAAATAAATCGTTTAATTTTAGGAATTTGAACACTAATTTTGTTGTTTCACAGTCAACTCCCAAGACTGTTGGAAGATCAGTACTTAGTCCCAAGCTATTGATGCGAGACGAGAAATAAGGGCATTCTTGAAATATATGTGCTACCGTGAGTGTATTATTGCAGTATTGGCACTTCGGCGGAGCTTCTTTAGTGAATAGGTAGGAATATGTCAATCTGGTGTGGCATATTCTGAGTCTCGTCAGTACAATTTCCTCTCAACGACATTGGCGGCTGGATGTATTCCAGGGCCTGACATTCTTTTTTATCTTTCTCAGTTTATTCGGTCGGCTTTCATCCCACATAGACTGCCACCCATCATTGATTTCTTTCTCTAGGACTTTTTGTAGATCAGATGGAGTTAGTGCAATCTTACCCCGTCCCGGCAGTTCGAGAGCTTCCCTTGTAGCTAGATCGGCCAGAGGAGCTTTGAAGTAGTTTAAGTCTCGTAGGTTATGAATTAAAATAGAAATTTCCTAATACTCATTAATCTAGTAAATTATTTCATTACATTAATTTTATTCTTAATATTCCTACATTATAACCTCCTACTATATAATATGCATAAATTTACGATTTACGAACTAAAAATTAATGTATACATTTTTAATTATATAAGACCTGCTTATCAAGAAGTAAACATTTGGTTTCCAGCCAACTCCTCAAGGCAGAAGAGATGACATCACCGGCCGCCGAACACTGTGGGTACAAGGCCACCTGAGCCCATGAGCTCATTCGGTCCACGAACTGCTATCGCTGCTATTCACGTGAAAGCCCTGTTATTTCGAATGTCAATGATTCATATTATATTATAGTATTTTACGCTTAATTTATGTGAGTAAGAAACCATTGATCGAGCTAGGTCAACCATTTAAATTCGTCCATACGATCGACAACACTAGATATCGTACGAATATTTAAGTTTAACTCATTTATCGATTAAGCAAAGGTAGTAATACCAGTGATTCATCAATCTTCCAGTGTTCAACGAGAAACACTGGAAGTAATGTCAACCTTGCACCTGTTTACAAATCAATGAAAATTTTAATTCATATGTTTTATCCGTTGGGGAAATGGTTCTGTATTCAAACATGACAGTTAAATGTCGCGCTATCTCCCCACTTACTAAATAAAGGGAACCGTATAATCAGACAGTCATTACAATCAGCTTTCAATAAACTTGTCATTCTCTTTTTTCTCGAGATGATTATGATTTTAGAGGATAGCGTGATGAAAGGGTAATGATAGCGTTTATGAGGCCAATCTGTGAATGATTCCTCTCTCTCTTCTATGGTATAATCTTTACACAAATGAGAGCTATTTACACCTACTTCTATTCATTTATATCAGTAATCACAAATTGTGCTTTTATCAAAAGTTTCTATGAACTGTGGTACGTCAAATTTCCGTTATTCTTTCTTCATAATTATTATTTTTGGGCTTCTTAACTACGATGATATATTTACTGCAATGCACCTCCACATAATTTCATCTCAACGCCGCATTGATTTTATCTTAACTGTCATTAGAAGGTAGCATTTTTTTTATTTTTTTAAATTTAATTATTTATTTACTTTTTATCGTTTTAAAGATTTCCTCAAAGGATTTATTTTACGCACAGTTTTTCTTGCTTCGTTTTATTTGAAGTTGATTTATTAAGAATAGAGAAATCTCAGTTCATTTCATGCAGACTATACAAGAATCCAGCTCTACCCGTTCTTCTGCGTTAATAAAACTAACTAATTTTATTAATTTGCGAAAAGGTCCAATATTGCTTTTACTTCTTCTTTTATTTTTTATTGTAAAGTTAAATTCTACCAAATGAGTGAGTTGTCAAGGTTTAACACAGACTTGGATTTGACTTAACCAGGTCTGAACTAGGACTTCACTGGAAGGAAAATTTACTTAGGAAAACTGACAGAACCTAAAATTAATTCAATGGGGGAAAAATGACACTATTCACGCAACCATTGAGTATTTACATGGAACAGTAAATTTACAAATTTAGAACAATCAGTGGAAATATAAAAACCATTTAATTAACGGTTTATCTTTTTTTTTCCGTACCTGTTTTCTTCTTAAGTAGCGCAGTTTGCATGTACTTACTATGATAATTTCGTTGGCTTATTTGATTGGGCTTAAAGTTCTTAAAGATTCTAACTAAGGAAGAAAGATCGGGTTATCCCATAAGTCTGCTAAAAATATTTATCAACTCGCCTAGGACGGATATTTAATATTTAATTGGAATTTTTTACTTTATTTAAAAAGTTTCTTCACTAAGATATTTTGAGATTACTTCAATTATTTATTTTTATTTGTAAATATGTCATACTTATTGGTTATTACCCTTGAGTGTGGAAGATTGCAACATTATTCAGTAAAAATTTATTATATAGATCCAGATTTAAAGTAGTTTCCTTGATCAATTAACTCTTTAAAGTGATAAGCTATTCCAAAACTTACTAGCTGGTTAGGATAAGTCTAGCCTTAAGTCCTGATTTAGCACCCGAATTTAAATATAAATACATTTTTATTATTAATATATTACATAATTTATTAAATTTATAACTTAAACTGAATCATACCTACTTAGGTGACAAGTGACAGCAAGGTCCTACCATTGGAGTGGCATTGAATTCTCGCCTACAGACCATTGATATTCATATTTCTTATTATAGAATCTAATTGTCCACTATTTGCTAGAAATCAGTGAATACAATCACTAAAATATTTATCGTGTTCAATCTTATGCCATGGTTTAAGTGATGTGTATTTATCATAAAATTATTTCATTCTGAAGTTTCTGAAGGCGTTACGATGTGTTACACTGGCAGCTTAGTTCTATATGCATAAGACTTTCGGCAAGCTCCTGACCAATGATAAAAAAAAAAAAAAAATATATATATATATATATATATATATATATATATATATATATATATATATATATATAGCACTCAACTACTACTGTTTAATCTTACACTTAATTTTATCGGAAACTAAAAATTTCAATGTGAAAGACAAGCAATTAACCAAAATTATTCATACATATTACAAAAACTCTAGTGATGCCATTTCGAAACAATGCAACCTCATAGGACAGCATCTTTCATTCATAAGATACTACAAAAGAATCACAGCGATTTGATTGTCTCCTTCACAACGAAATCACTAGTGCATTCATTGTTCTCTGGTCTGATCGCCCAATAGTAGCTCAGTAAATATTAATAAGTGAAATTAAAATTATTGAGATAAATTTGATAAAAATATCTATTTCTCAAAAATAAATATATAGGCTTATTATTCATAAAGAAATAAGGAAAATATAAAAAAGGAAGAAAGCTAATTGGCATGATCAACTCTGTGCTGTCGAGCCCAAATGTTTCACTAGAAACCAAAACGAGGATTTTCCACTCCTTTTTTAAAGGAGTAACCCTTTATGGTTCGGAAATTAGGGTGGTTAAGATGAGAGATGCACAGAGGCTACAAGCTGTCGAAATGGATTTTTGGAGAAGCTGTCGCATTTCCAGGATTTAACGGGTGACTATTTCTGCCATACGAAGTGTCATTAAGGCGGAAAAAACTTTAGTTCACACCATTGAAACCAAACAGCTGCTGTGGTACAGCCATCTAAGGAAAATTGGGCCAGAGAGATGGACAAAGATAATGTTCAACTATGTCCCAGGAAGAAAGACGAAAAAGAGGCCGCACAAGGAAAACATAGGTTGAAAGAGTTAAGAAGGTAATGACAACAAGAGGATTAGCGGGAGGAGATTGGGAAGACTAGAGGTTGAATTTGTTGGGTGTCGTTATATGACCTAAGGTCGTCATATCTGATAAAAATAAAAATTAATAAATAATAATTATTTTATATTATTGTTGTATATTATTATATTATTATTGGAACGTAAACCCTAATGGTAACCAATATTGAGTAATTATTCATTACAAGAGTGAAAATTAATTAATTTCGTGTTATTAGTGAAATTTAATTTTAGGAAGCATTTTCACTATGACAGTCTGTGTAATAAAGTGTCATTTAAATAGCTAATAATATTTAGAGCTATAATATTTAGAGACCATATGTGTGCACTATGCACTGCCAGGTACAAGCAACAACTATATGTAGCTCTAAATATCTGAAAATACAAAGTTTTCACAGAAGTAAACTGAGTATAACGATTGAAGACATGATTGCCTCCTTCGTGAATGGAGATACGAGAAAACAGTAACATAATAATGTAAATGAGGTAGATCTAAAGAGGCTCAAACCAAGGTCCTGTAGAGGAGTTAGAGGTTGCTCCAGCCGGTGATATCACCACTTAACGTCAGGAATGAAATAAAATTATTATTTCTAGTACACAACCGTTACCAACTTGATCGGAAGTACTCCTGATTCTATAAATGATAATTGGAGTATTACATCCCAGTACCCAAAAAGTAATATCTTAGATATTAACAATTAGCAACCATACAGGAATGTGTTAACTGAACTTACAACCGTGGGATTAGTAGTTATAGACATTCGTTATGAATACTTCACAAAGAACAAATACTTCAAAAAGCATGACGGAAAACATAAAACTAAGTCCCTCATCCGATATAATGTAATGTCTTTAGCCCAAACAATAAAACTTTAAAATATGGAGCATATGAGCCTTATAGGCATTGATTAAATTACACCAGTCAATGTTTTATAAATACTTTTAGTGAAACGATTTACGGCATTAAATTAGAGAACTAGATACCTCCATAGGATCAGCGGACTAGCGGACTATACTGAATTCAATACCGTAACATAGATGTGACACAGTTAAAAAGTATTTTGGCTAAAAACAATAATAATAATCAAAAATAAATAAATAATAAAAAATAAAAACTGGAAAGAAATATCCGAGAATATACATACCAAATAATGTTTGAATTCAAAAATTAAAGATAAGGACTGAAGAAGAAGAAAATGAACTTTATTCAGGGACTACTTGTCCCCTAAGAATAACATATGATAACAGTACATTTATAATTCGAAACATGGTGGGACAACAAAATCAGGTGCAAGACGATAAACAATCTTTCTGTGAGAAAAGTCAAGACTACCTAAACATTACCCACATTAGTTTACATCTGACAACAAGATTGCCAACATAAATGAACATAAATAAACTAATTATAGTGCCAACCACATTTTCTAAATAATAGTACAATATTAAAAATTACAGCTATGCGTGGAAATAGTGAGGCTATAATTCTCATTGGAACAGGGACTGAAGAAATCACATTCAGTCCTAGAATCTCAATGATTCATTCTAATCTACCATTTCAATTCAAAAAGATTAAATTTCCAATTAAAGTTCCTTTTGCGATTACATTTGTTAAATCGCAAGGCCAGACTAACAAAAACGTTGTAGTGCATCTTGGGACTGAATGTTTCTCTAATGATAATAATATGTAGGGCTTTTCTGAACTGGAAACCCTAACAATCAAATCATTCTCTTGATAAAGCTCGAAAAGTTGTTTATTCGGATGTCTTATGAATTATTTTTTTTTCCTTTTTGCATACTTTCCACAAAACAAGATTTTGATGATAAATAAATAATTTCAATTATTAGTTAAAATTAACTATTATTTACCGTGACGGGGAACACTGGTAGATAATACGAATAATAACCATTAATTTAGGTAAATCCATTAAAATATTGTCATCCATTTTAAACAAATGATTGTTGTCAATCAATAAAAATCTTTTGATTTTCAAAAGCTTTTGATGAACCAAATTAAAAAAATATATATTGTATAGAATTAAACTAATTTTTTGTATTATGAAATGCTAATTAAAGATCTAACAGCATAAGATCTATTATCAAAAAAAAGAAAAGAACACTGTTAGATCTACAAATAATATTATTCTTACCAGCAAGTGTTACCTTAACTTTTCTTCCCACACAACGGCACTAAAATTTCACTAAGCGTGGGATAAAACGCTCTCTGAATATGGATCCAGGAAATTATTTCTCTGTCGACAAGACGAAAAAAAGTGATGTAGGATGAAACATTATAGAAGGAGTATAATTCCTTTAATAATAGTAATAATATGGTGGTTTTAGTCAATTTAATATTTTATGGCGCCCAATTCAGGAATGGTTATCCTAATATTTCAACATTTTTTAGCACTACCATCTTATTATACAAAATGTTGACAAATCATAGACAGTTCTGATATTTCCTCACCCCTAGACCATAAAAAAGGAAGAAGTGAACAGTACAATAACGTATAAATGATTACAACAGAAATTTATTTTGTCAAAAATAAAAAATATAGTATCCAAAAAAACATATTGAATTTTTTAACTAAACTACTAAACTATTTCTAAACGAAACATTTTTTAAAATAAGTCAATCAAGTTGGGCTTAACAATCGAGTATGCCTAATAATATTGAAAAGACAAAGCCAACATATATTTTCGGTTCTGATTTATCTACCATAGCAAATATTCGCTACGTGAAAGGAGAGGTAAGTTATTTAAGATGACATTGAAAAAAAAAAAAAAATAGGAGCAAAAGCGTACAAAGCAAATGAAGGTCCTGAGGCCAATATGATCCGAATCAAAGAGTGATCACGAGAGCTAAACAATGAACAAAGCCTATTTTTACGAAGAGAAGCCATCTTAGATAGCTTAATCATGCAAAGAGAAAGATTCCTGAACTAATATCTAAGAAGATCTGCGATTGCCATGAAGACAAAAAAACAAGACAATGGGGAAGATCCTCAAGTGAACAAAGAGGATTACTTACTTCAAGTCTTGAGGAATAATGAGGAACTAGAAGATACCATAGAAGCTTTGGTTTTTATTCCAATGAAGAGTTTATTATGTTTAAAATGCACATTTTCATTAAGGGATTGTCATAATGTTTTATTTACACAAGTAACTGATTTGTATGCCATGAGAACACCATGTTTTTTCGGTTTCAAAAGTGAATTTCCCCATGAAATTGAAACAAAATCATTACGTTTAACATATCATTCGAAAGCTGATTAAATTTTCAAGTTTTTGTGAGATTTGAAGTTTTGTGGATAGTTTTTTCGAAAAACGGTGAGTGTTGAAGTATTATAAAACATTGTGACTTCCCTAAATAAGGTGAAGATCGAGCTGTTCTTTAGATACCAAGTTTGTAAAATTCAAGGTTACAGATACTCAGCTAATATAGAATATTTATTGCTAAATCTGAAAATGTGGTCAAAATTTGAAAAATATTTAAACAAAATGGAGATATTACAGCTTTTATGGAAAAAAATTGGTGGTTTCCTCAAAAAAGTCTTTGATTTATTGTATATCAGCAACGGATTGGAATAGAAAGGTGAGATCTGCGGCATTTTGCTACATTTCTGATCTAATTTCACCTATTTTTTTTTTTTTTTTTTTTTTTTTTTTTTTTTTTTTTTTTTTTTTTTTTACACTAAGAGATACTTACCCTGTATAATGTATTTATTATATTTATAATTTACGATAAAAATTAATTTACAAAAAACTAAGGCTATAACCCCCAGATAGCCAAACATAACTTTGCAGCACACAATTTCAACAATAAAATAGTGGACCCACAGTATAGATCTCAGTTTTTCTCTATGGATATTGTTGGTTTGTAACCTGTAGGTTAGCTGTTCATCCTACCATATTAGGGGTTGATAGAATAATAAATAACCAGATAAATAAGATTCAGTATAAAATAAGGAATCTCTCCCGCCATAATTATACGTTATATCAATCTTTATTAAAATCCACTTATTTAGTTTAATGTTGAACGGAAATAGAAAATATGAAATATTATATTTCCTGAGGATCTTACAACTAAAAATGGAAATTAAACACAGCTTAAAATTATATATTTATTGTTGATAAACAAAAGCTCAATACTAAAAAGGATAAACAAAATAGCCTGCCAAAACCGTTAAAGCTGGAAATAGCAACATTGTTACTCAAACCCCTGAGTCAAAACATTTCTTTTACGAAAACGTAAAAGAATAATGTTGGTCCATAAATATAAAATGTTGATATTATCTTTAAGAAAGCAAAACAAGTAGGGTTTTTAATTTTAATATAGAATCTAAGAGAACGCGAACCGAATTACCTCAAGATTCTCTAGCATTTTAATGGTCTTGTTTTTCGCACTGAAGTTAAATAAAATACTATATTTTATTTATTAATTTAGTTACATTTTAGATCCTGTGTACAATGTCTAGTTACTAATTATCTAACTAAAAATACAAAATTGAATTAATTACAAACAAAGACATTAATTAATCTCAAAAATAATGATTATTATGCATAAAGGAATGAACATAAACAATAACTATGCCTGATATAAACAAATAAATACGAACAAATCACTTTAAGTAATGAATCTGAAAAAAGGGGTATAGGCAAGAAAACACTAATCAATACCTAATATCGAAAAATAATCGTAATATTAATTTAGTTAAAAAAAAAAAAAAAATGTTTCTTTAGATTTTACAGTAGTACCTCGATAATCCGAACTAATTGGGACCGGGGGTGGTTCGGACTGTCAAATCGTTCGGATTACCGAACAAAGTGCTTTCCAGGCATAGTATGTAGCATGCAAAAAAATGAACACTGACATACTAGTTCCCAAAAAATAAGAAGCACGTTGTATTGTTAAAGGTAAATAGTTTGATTTATGAAATACGCCTCCAGCCTTAACCCTGGCCGAGCACTCGACATGGCTCAGAGGGCAACCTCCACCATTGTCGAAGCTCTACACACCTGTGGAATCAAGGTTAACCCCAAGAAAACTGACGCTATTGTGATGTCCTTTGCTAAATTCAGGAGATCCCAGAGATTGCCTAAGCACTTCACAGCAGACAATGTTGAGCTCCCAATATCCAGCTCCATCCTATATCTTGGGGTCAACATTGACCGACACCCCTGACCTTCTCCACCCACGTGAAGAGCAGGATCAAACAGGCCAGGGCAAAGACTTCTCCTTATCATCTCCTGACTTCTCCCCAACTATCCCTCCGCCTCAAGCTCCAGATATACAAATCCATAATTAGACCCACCCCACTCCATGGAGCTCCACTGCTGCACCACATGAACAAGAGTACACTGCATGCCCTCCAAACGTTCTAGAACACCGTCCTTCAGCGAATCGTCCGTGGTACCAACCTTGAGAGGGCCAAAAACAGTCACATCCTAGAACAGCTGAGGATGCCTTCCATCCCGACCTACATTGGCCGCCGGCACATCAAATTTTTTGATGGGCTGAAGCACTGTTCCAACCCTCTCTTCAGGGACGTAGCCCCGCCTCCCAGGCCTGGGAGGTGGCAAGGTTTGACCCCCTTAGCGGACGTACTCGCCGAGGGAAGGGGTTCAGGCTCAACAGACTGACCCGTTAGAACCACCACCGCCAGCAGAGTGACTCCTCCTCGCTCAACATAAAAGAAGGAAGACCTCCGTCAACAGAGTAGATCCAGCAGCTGCCAAGGACACCCATCTTCAAATGCCGCAAGGCAATCCAAGATCCTAATATATATATTGTATATTGTATGTATTGTAAATAAATGGAGGATTAGAAAAAAAAAATATGAAATACTAAAAAAAAAAAATTAAAATTAAAAAAAAAAAAAATATGAAATACTACTGTGCTACAGTAAGGTAACTATATTTTATGTAATGTATTGCACATGAATTTCGTAATATTTTACATAGTATGTATACAATCTTATACACACACTGAAAGTATAGTACTGTATACACAAAAAAAAATATGCTGTACAGAAAGATAAAAAAATTAAAGAAAACAAAAAACTAAACACTTGGAAAATAGGCACTCATTTTTTTTCTGAACTAAGATTGAAGAACGTTTATTGGTTGCTAAATCACTGATTTTCAGAAAATAATTTTTATTTTTCCCAAAACGGCGTTCGGATTATCGAGCGTTCGGATTACAGTGGTTCGGATTATTGAGGCTCTGCTGTATAAATATTTCTTTAAGTTTTAAAGACACTGTATAGAAATTGTTAATTGACTGAACTTGTATTTTTCGTTATTAGCTGGTCATTTAATACTAAAATAATACAATTTAAATGTGGAAAGCATTTTACTATAAGTTTTAGCTTTCGTGTATATTATTTAAAACCCCTACGTACCGCATATTTTAAAAAACGTATGATATACTAACAGGCGAAAAATGCCATTAACATTTCATTCTTTTTTTAGATTTTTACGTTCCGATTTATAATCCAAGGTACATGAAACTTATCAGAAGTATTACAAATATAAATAAAATAAAAGCAACCAGTATTTAAAAAAATAAAACAAATTTAGTTATTTATCTATTGTAAGTTTTACATTAGAAGTAGGCATATCTCTCAAGAATTCATTCAAAATCATATTATACTTATATCCCAATATATATAATGAACGCAAGGGGCAGATATAGGCCTTTTAATTTAAAATTTCGTAAAACTAGTAAATTACTTTAGTTATATTTTTAAATATTTGTGTATTCTATTTAATAAATATTATTAGTAAATCTTATATGTTTTATATGTTCTGGTTAAAGTGCATAAGGTCGTGAACACCTAAAAAATAATGACATTTTAAACCGAGATAATGAAAAAATTATTTGGATGGAATGTTTTTTCAGTCAGTGTTTTTATGATATGCATTATTTTCTACCAATACATGAAAGTTAGCAATCACCTCTTAATTTATTTACTAATAGGTCTCGCAATAAGTATATATATATATATATATATATATATATATATATATATATATATATAATATATATATATATAATATATAAAACAAGAAGTCTTGTTATCTCTATCGTTTAGATTAGAAGAGCAATCCTGGAACATGGTTATCTGCTGCTATTCCTGTCATCTGGTGACAACATACGGCACATTGACATCATTCTATATAAAGTATGTAAGCGACATCGAATGTGATTACCATAACTATTCCTTGAATCTTGTTTTAGAAAAATTGACTAATGTATGGAAGCCATTTGTTTACGAATTAATAACAATTAAAATTGAATTATAAATTACTATTACTAAAAATAGAAATATTATATCTAACATCATCAGGATTCATTTACGTTTTTTTTTTTTCTTAAATATTCCTTTAAGAACTTTACTTAAATTTTCAGGAATGTTAATGGAAACTTTAATAAAAATTTGTTTTTAAAAATAAATGCATCATTCAACAAATTTTAGGAGCCATTTAAAACTCCTAGTTATAAACTTTAACCTAATATTATTTTTTGTATGCATTATGATTTTATTGTTCTTGCCTTATAAAAATGATTGCAACTATTTTTTGAAATTCAGTTAAATAGTTATTATTTTTTTATTATATACTTTATTAATATTTAGAACTCTATTAATATTTACATTGCATATAATATGTCAATGTGAAGTGAAATGATAACAATGGCGTGTCTTTAACTTGTGAAGAACAACCTATTAGTAGCACTTCAATAAATGTTGTACATTAGACAGTCTCTAGGCCATCTTCAAACGCCTTCGACGGTTCTATTTAGAATCGAGTGAGAAGCGGGTTGGGAAACTAGTGGGTTCAAGTGGGTATGTAGCTTGTCATGGCTTTTTTGGGCCAAATCTGCAAAATATGGGACATTATGATTGTTATGGCTAAGTTTTTTGTGACATAAAAGAAGCATTGAGGATTTTAGGTTGGATAAGAGAAGAATTGGGTTTAGAGGAGCCCCAGAGCTCGAATGCGTAAGTCCAAATATGTATAATTATTGTCATGTAAATAAGCCTTTTGTAATCTATTGTGAACGTTGAATGCTTGTCTAGTAAAGGTTGAATCAGTCGAAACCGACGAGAAGTTTCTTGTCTATTAAGTCTCGAATGAGGATTCAAGTAAGCATTCATGAAGATTTGTGATATGAGATCAGAGTGATTGAGATGTAATGAAATGTTCATTATTTACTGATAGCACATATCTGTCAGCGTACGTGGTGAGGAAAGTGGTAGGATGAGTCGGGAAGTTTAATAGTATAACTGAAAATGAGAACGAAACAACTACTTGAACAAACTTTGAAAAAATTAAATACAAATATGCTAGCTTTTAAAATACCTCTAATTTTTCTATATAAAATTTGAACCAGATAAATAATTTAAGAAAAAAGTATTTGACTTGGCCCAAGCTACAAAGTGAAACATTGTCTTGTACATCTCAGACAGGAAGCAACAAAAATTATAAATTTTTTGGATCCTTTTTCCTTCACATTGACATATATAATTATTTATTCACACCTGTAACCAAACAAAAAGACAATTCGCAATTGTCAAACTTTTCGCAAACTATGTCATGACAGACACAGTAAAGGACAGTACCGTAATTTCTGTAACCTATCTTGATGTAGTAACTTGTAATGTACGGATCTCACACCCATATCCTTTTTAATCTCCTTCTCAACTGTCGTCTGCAGCATCTTTTATAAATCCGTTATAATGTCCGTGTAGTCTATGATAGGACGACAATGAAGAGTTCCTATTTGTTGGTCGAATCCAGTTATTTGTTATTTTGAGCTTTGTTGTTGCCAGGAATTGTTTGCCATTTAAAAGATTTAAGTATCCGCAATCGAATTGCTTTTGCTGAAACACGAACTGTGAGCTGTATGGGGTAAAGTATGAAGTAGATTTCATTTACAAGCACCACTGTTCTTCCGTAAAATATCCATGAACTTTCATTAAAAGAAATCAATTTTTAAGGACAAAGAAGTAATGCAAAGACAAAATTTAAGGATTTAGAGCCCTTAAAATATATAAGGTCATCTTAAAACCAATTCCATTCTACAATAGAAGAAGGAAAATGAATTACGGATTTTCCAATCATGATAATTCTATTTCTTAAATTCAAAGGCCATCATTGTTTTAAAAATGTGTTGAGCTGACACTGGTATCAATTTCGCAGCTGGAGCGCACAGAGAATTCCATGATTCACTAACTGCCACCAAGGGCAGAGACGACTTGCCCCAGATGCGCTGTGTTCGCAGAAGGATTGGTCAACTGCTCCGGATACGGGAGGTCTCCTGTCCCGATTAGGAACTGCAGAGGCAGGAGGCAAGAGATCTGATCCGATGTGTAGGAGCTGTTTGCCTTGAGTCTCCCCGCACAGCAAAAACACACGCCTCTTAGTGCATAATGAGCAGTGTGCATCTTATCTCTTCCTACATCGGGGCCAGAATAGGGTAGTAACAAGTTATAAATTAAGAAATAACAATCTTTGAATTTTGGATTTTCAAATATATTTGAAAATTAATATTACTATTATTATTTATTTTAGTATTGGATTGGTGCAAAAATATAGCTGGTTTTGAATATTCATATTGTTTAGACAATTGCTTGCCAAGTAAACATATATAATCTACCGTTCTAGTTAATGTATTATAAACAATTATTAATGTTATTTTCTTCAAATATTAGTTTAGTTTGTGTTACATTTTCTATGAGTAAGGTCCTGAGAAATTCACCATCAAAATAAGATTTTTGTCAAATTTTTTACGAATTTAAAATTGGTCGAAGTGCGGCCCAAACCGTGTGTAACTTCAATGTTGTTGGTTATATAGGATTTGGCAACAAATCTTAGAACCAGAAAAAAAAAAAATTCAATGTTGTTTGGTGTGAAGGAAGCATAAAAAATTTCGTAGCGGTAGGCCTTCTATTGTTCATCACGACCATCTAAAGGCTTTGGTAGAAGAAAATCCTCTCAAAACTACTCGGGACATTGCCAGAGAAGTTAATGTTAACCACTCAACATTATATAAATCTCAAAATTAGAATGTTTTTTTGTCACATGTAAAAACCTGCATTATTTTTGTGCCAACCTAATATTAATTGAGCAAAAGAAGAACATATTTTCTAAGTGTTCCGTCGTTCGAAATAACCTGCATATATTTTTTAGTTTTACATGATGGACTAGAAAGAGAAGATAATCAAACAGAATACAATTCATACAGCTAGACATAAATAATACATATAAAAAAACAAAAAAAAAGTCTATTGAAAAGATTTGAGAATAAAACAAAACAGTGTCAGTAAAAAAAAGTAATGGTGATTAGACAATAACATAGTGTTATCTATTCCAACGACAAAGATCAATACACGAAGCGATTTCATAGTAACCTTGGAAAACGGCATTTGTATCCGATGATATCATTGTAAGACAATGCTAGGGTATCATTGATATAGTGCTGTAAAGTATTAAATTTCAGTTGAATACTATTTATTAAATTTAATATCTACAATTCTAAGGAATAGTCCTTAAATATTAGATTTTTATTTTTGTATTATTATTCACACCTGTCAATTATAATACTGACACCAACAGCAACACCTCCTGTCTAGACTTAATCCAGGAGATCCCCATCAAGTCCTTTTCAGTCTTCTCAGGATGTCTGGAATGTGCGAAGGTAAGTAGAGTTTCGTTTCTTGTGTACCAAGGTGCTTTTGGGATTATCCTGAATGTTTTTTGACAGGCAATTTGTTTTAATGTGTCTTTTTAATAGTTCCATAAATCTTCTAAGCAAATAACTTTTAGTAATTATAAGCGATAATATTACATCTTAAATTGTGAAGTTGAATGTTTTGATAGAAGTGAATATAGAAGTCATAGCCTTTAGTTGACGGTATTCCTATTATAATTCAGGATATATAAATATATTAAGAGATATCTATATGATGATTTTTGACAACAAATGTTTTAATAAGGAACGCAATCACTTAAATAATTCGATTCAATACCGGCGTAGTTTATAACACGCTTATATATAGTTGACCTTGCAGTGCAAAGAACAACTTCGTTGGAGTAACTCTTGAAAACATGGGAAAACTATTGTATGACTCAAATCATCTCCAACCATAAATTTATCTAGTAAATGTAGTTCTGGTAATTGCCTTACAGCGAGTATAATGGCCATTTAAAGTCTTTGAACGGATTTAATAATGACCTAGTCCCAAAAATAGTAATAATTTGGTGGTGAGATGCCTGAGGGAGTGTAGATAGCGACTGCAGGAGTTGTTGGCATCGAACCTTCGGATTTCTTTTGCATTCCTATTTATCTATGTAATCTTATTCGTAACTAATAGCTAATAATAATAAAATTCTAATTAAATGAACATTTCACTTCATATCAGTAACTACATAAAGGTATCAAACATAGCAAAAAAACAAATCTTTTAATAATAAAATTATAGTTCACTGGTATGATGAATGGAGAAGAAGATGACCAGGGATGCAGTCAAAGTAACACCACCATTTTGACTTAATATTATTATGTATATTTGCTTCATTTTGTCACATATGGTATTTTGTTCATTATAGCCCTGAAGAAGACCTGCAACGCAGGTCGAAACGTTGGCACATATTAAAGAATTTCTTCTTGGACGTGGTGTTATTTTGACTGCATTCCTGATCATCTTCTTCTCAAAACAAATCTTTTGTTTGTTTCATTCCAATAATTATAATTTAAGCTCAAGAACGAGTAAATAACTTGTACTTATTTTTAGGTTTACGTACCAAGAAATATAATCAACAAGCCAGTCCATACCCACAAAAAACATTGTTAAATACTTTGGACTATATTTAGACCTACTTAATTTACAATTCTTTAAAACATCAGGTAAACTATTTTACGTCCTTGACATTACTAGCTGAGGCCAACTTCTCCACTCACGAACTGCACATTAGTGTCTTTCCAGCTCTTGCACAACCTCCACTGACTTCCATAACTAACTAAGATGCTCTTGGGTCCTGTGGTCAGCCCTGTTTTAAATAAATCAGTCTGATTCATCTTATAAATATCAGGTACCCAAACATACGTTTGTCAAAGAAGAATCTGTTAAAGCACGGTTAAAGGAAAATAACTTTCTATTTAGAAACTCAACTTGCTTCCCAATCTATTCTTGACAACCCTCCGAGGCTTCTGAAAAGAAGATGGCATCGGGATCTTCTCATATAAACCTTTCTTTGAAGTGCTACCTGTGGGTAGTTACTTCATAACCAATTGTCATTTTATTATGTGCGTAATGAGCACTTTTACGGGATATATATTTTTTTTTTTTTTTATATACAGTTGTAAATTCCAATAAATGGATAAATAAAAAAAATAAATAAATAGATCCAGAAAAATTCAGTATGAAAAGAAAGGATTCAGCGGAGAAGCTTTTGCATATCACATCAGAGCTCAACCAATAATCTTTGGCTAACAACGGTTGGTTAAGTTAATTGTTGAAACAAACAAAGAAGGAATTAATTTATAAATCAGAAATAAGAATCGTGACTACTTGGTCCCGTTTGCTATTCATTTTAGTTACGAAATATTTTGCTCTGTTCGATATAACATTTTATGTAGGTATCAAATTAATAGGCTTACACTTTTAACTTTTAAACTAACTTTAACTATCATTCATAAAAAAATCGGGAATGTTTTCATTGCGGAACGATGATTTATGCGATAGCTCCCCAATAATTATTTATATTGGAGAATTATGGATATGCTCAATAATTATATAATTATGTCTATATATATATATATATATATAAAACGGTGTTTTTTATTCATTTTTGGTATACAATTAAAATTTAAAGTAATTTTAACAGACTTACCTTTTGTCAACCGATTTTAGAGAGCCAGGTTATTTTAAAATCAAGTCCAATTAAATTATCGAATCATTAAATCAATGTACATTTGTATTGTAAATACTGTTTTGAATTCAAAAATTGTAAATAAACAATTTTATTGTGTGGTAAAAACACGCCTATTCATCTCATAAACTTGCAGACTAAACAGATCTGTTGTGTTAACGTGAAAACAAAGGAACCTATGGAATGTATGCGCATTTGTTAAAACAAACGGATATTGTTGGGTAATTGCCACACCTAAATAGTCCTATTGTAGTTTTCCCATTGCGAATTCTTGTTTTGTAGTTAGAAAATTTATAAACATTAATGCAATATAAACAAACGAAAGAAATCAACAATTTACGTTATAATATCTTCATAAGAAAAAAAAATTTGAGACCCGTTTATTTGCTATCTCATTAGTATACCCCACGTTTATCTATCGTCTTTTACAATATAACCTTCCATAAATGGCAATACCATCTATTCAAAACAGTAAATTATGTAAAATACAAATTTAAAACTCGTAGTTATAAATTATTATGCCTCTTTCGTCATTTCTTAAATATTTAAGTAAATAACGCTTAATTCGAAATTAGATTTGTAATTAAAATTTCGTTTATTCGTGTTAGAATGTAGTTATATAGTTATATTCCGAGTTCGATTTCATTTTGGAGACTATTGTGTCATACCAAGACGACGCTTGCTATCTATCTTCCTACTCAGTTAGGTAAAATATAAGTTCTTGCATTTCTGATATCAGATTCAGATACAGTTCTTCCGTGATTAATATTCCACTTACAATTAATATAAATTTACTCCCTCCTAATATAACATTTAGGTGCCTCTATTGTACATACAACTCTAATTTTAGTACCAAAAGATTTATATTTATTTTATTTTTATTATTTGTAGAATGTTCTTTTATGTTTCTTTCTATACATTTAACCATTTTCTATGTATATATTATCACTATTTAGTTATTATTTTTACTTTAATTTTTTCATTTAACTGTCTCTGACCAGATGTAACTGCTTTTCTTTCTGTGCTTATTTGTTATTCTTAAGGGACTTTATCCCAGAATAAAATTATTTTTCTATTATATTCTATTGTAGTTAACAGGTTGGTAGCAACAATAAAAAATGTTTTCTTCCAATGTAATGTGAGACAGAGATGCTTCTGGGTTGATTTTAATAAATAAATAGCATTAAAATGTATGGAATGCGACAGTCGTTCCATACATAGTGTTCCATACAATAGACGCGTACTCAAGAGACAAGTTAACCTATTAAGAGCCTCTGTTTCAATTAAAGTTGAACAACTTTTTGACCGAGTCAAACTTTTATCCTTATATATATAGTATGAGTCATCTTTCAGTTGAACCTGCCATCTTTCAAGTGTTGACATGTCTGAACCTTTGCATCGCCCAACTGGCTTTCAGTATGCGTTCAACTATACGAGTGCTCTCTTAATGTTATTTGCAGCGTCAGTCTTAGAGAAATAGCAGGTCGCATTACTGTGTCACGTTTCTTCATGCGCCTCTGAACTGTCAATAGCGGTTGCTCACATGTTTTCTTCCGACATTCTCAAATGATTAATATGTTCCTCACTATTCTTTAAAGCTACTTCTCTTTGCTTTCAGAAGCTCCCTAATGGTTTCTTCTCAAGATCTATTGTCTCACCCAAAAACGACGCTTTCGACGCTTGTTAGTTGATAGAATTGTTCGCAGCTCTTCTTGTAACAAAACTGTTATTGTATTCACTTAGCGCAGAGCTACTTTGAAAGCCATTGTAACTTTGAAACATTTTTATCAATTTCAGTTGAAACGCGTGAACAAAAACTGATTCAAGTCGCATTCAACTTATGATGTTTAACTAAAATTGATCAACTAAACTTGTCTCCTAAGAACCCGCCTTTAATAATACTTATCCTCCTGTTTATAAGGCAATCGCGAGACGCACTGGCCCGGGGTAGGATAAAGAAAATATTGAAACAAATATTTTGATGTTACATCCGTTCTAGATCTATCATATAAACGTGCAATTGCATACAATCAATTTTGTAAATTTCCTAGTCATCCTCCCATACCGAACACCTTTGCTCATTTTGGATATGGGCTATGGGAGGTCCAGAGAATGTAAGATTTTGGACCTTTACAGAGAGGGAATAGAAACAAATACAACCATTTGTGACGATAAATACAACTCACATATCAAGTACACTACCAAAACACTACAAGAATTGTAATGATATTAATTTCTAATTGTTTTATAAAGGTTACCTGTGTTATATTTATACCATGTTATACACATTTATACCATGTTACCTTTGTTCCATAGTAATTGGATATCGGTCGTCAACAGCTTGGAACAGATTGTTCAGGAAATTGAAGAACTGAGTGAGTAGAATACTAAAAGCACGAAGGTTAATTGTTGAGACCCCAACGGGCGACAGCAGTCTGTATCAATCAGGCGAGAGTGCTCATCATTACACCACACCACCATAAGGTTTACGGTAACCCATATAATTTATTTGTTAAAGAATACAAGAAAGTAAAATTTTATGATCTTTAGAGAAATACGATTAAATTGTTAAAAATGTATAACAAACGGCAATTGATAATAAACTTATACAATATGGTAAGTTTAGTCAGAATACTTTTTTGTACAACGCTATTTCTAAATAGGCATTATGTCCTAATAATGTCTAAAAATATAATAAATTTATTTAAAATCAGAAGAAAATTCAATTGATTAACGTTCAAAAACTTTAAACCTGGATGACTGTCCCAAATTTGCATTCAGTCTATTTAGATGACTATCACGAATAAATTTAAATCCTATGGTTAAATAGAAGTTTTAATCGATATTATAGAATTGATTAAAGAAATCAGTACTATATCCAACAGGTAAACGATTCCCGTAGTATGTAAATCAAAACCGACCTTGAACTAGTTTTGGAATTGCGTTTGATTTAGCTTTTAGTGTTGTCAAAAAAGAGATATATTCAAATTTGGTTGATGGTATGAGTCATAGCCTTTTGCGTTGTTTAAATAAAAAATAAAAAAAATTAATAATAAATATGTTTATTTAATTTTTCACTGTACAAAATCTTTATAATTTGTTACCTCTACTATGAGTCTTTATTTTATTTCGAATTCCAAATAATGTTTTATTTATTACTTAGTACCTATCATCAACATTCGATTTTATTTCTTCATTGCTCTCTAATAAATTTTAATATTATATTAATCGATACCTTTAATTAAAAACATAACAGAAATATGAATTTATATTATTCCTCATATTCACAAACAAAACTAATAATATAATAACGAATATATCATATGAAAAAGTAATGTATATATATTTTTTTTTTTCAAGAGATAATATTTATAGATAATAACGAATATATCATATGAAAAAGTAATTTATCCCTTTTTTCTCAAGCTTCCTCTTTGATACCCATTTTCTCTTCTTTTTCTTTTCTTTGTTCCGTCACTTTATCAAACATTAGCTTGTTCAACTAATTCCTATTCATTCTCTTCATATGGCCGAAGAGTTTTATTCTCCTTTCCCTCGTTGATGTTTTTTTTCTTAGGCTTTTGATGTGTTCTTAATTCTATATATATATTTAGTAAGTTTAGTAAGTTTCTTGAGGTTCAGTCAATAATCATTATATGTGTGTATGAATTAAAAGAGTGAATACTAGGAAATTTTAGAGAATATCATTTTTGATTTGATTTGATTTGATTTTTGATTTGATTTTTGATTTGAGAAATCAGTTTTGAAAGACATCTATTGACGTCGTATTGTAATGTATCCTTTTTCAATGATTATGTGATGATATTCTTCGAATATGTACTAAATCCAAAGGATTTTCCTTTATATTTAAAACAAAATTATAGCTGAAATGATTCTACAAAATAGACGATGCCACAAAAACCAGGTGGATCTTGGTAGGTAGACCAAACGGCAGACGTCCTCTTGGCAGATCCAGGTGTTTGTACTGGAAAGAGGGCGCACAATAGAGAAGTTGAAAATGTTAACAAAGGACAGAGACCAACAGGCTAAGTTGACTGTGAATACGACCTCATCCTCAACGGCACGTAGGATTTAGAGGAAAATAAGCAAAGTGTAAATAAAAAGGGTAATCTGTGGAATCCAATAAATAAATATTTGTGAGAGTATTGTTTCCAACTTTTGCAACTGTACTCAATTAGAAAAACCTCTTTCAGTATTGTTATGTATATAATCGAAACCCTAATGCAAAATTTTAATTCTTGAAGCATTAGGACGAAATATAAAACTTATAACCGCTTCTATTTTTAAAAATGAGAAATCTTTTTAAGCACAGTGTCACTTTTATTTTCTCTAATAAACACCTAAGGTACATGGCATGGTAATCAGCCAACTAACAATACTTTATTTACACTTTAATTTATTTATTTCTTTTTTTTTAACTTCGTCTCTTTTGGACAGCTTTTAATGAATTTATGTAGGGATTAGTTCGTAGTCATTAATTATTGGCTAAAAATTTTAATTAGCTATTATTTATATTTACTACAAAGATATAAATAGAAATGAGTGTGAGCAGTATTTTTCAAAGACCATGCTCACGTTACTAAGTTGATAAAAAATAATTAAGGGAAGTAGAAATAGAACGGTACAAATAGCAAAAGATCGAGCTCCATATACATAAACATTTTGCAATTTCTAAAAGAAGGTTCTCAAAATCAAAACAAACGCCTTCAAACAAATTTTAAAATATAGTGGCCGAGAAAAGTAAATAAAAGCCGTTTCCTTCTCAGAGGAATTGCTCAGAGCTATTTTCAGATTTACTACTTCTCAGTCATTTATCTCGTAAGAGTTGGGAAGGAGTCCATTCCGTTAATTTTAACAAATCAAGGAACCAGAGATAAAGGAGCCGTGCCCAGAATAATTTAACAACAATGGAGGTCCTCTTAACAAAGCTAACAGTATGGAATGCATGACACATTCCCAAAACGAGAAATGGAAACAGGGACGAAGCTTAATCTGCCTACTGTTACCAACTTAGGCTCACAGACCAAAATGATATATACAATATTAATTCTGATAAAATAAAAAATTGGTGAATAAATCAAATTGTAATGGGTATAACTATCATTTTGTTCTTTTAATTCAGTCTCATTAAATTTACACTGTTTTAAATATAATATATAAATATAGTATTTTATTAATTTCCCGAGACATTTTAAAAGACTGAATTTTACTAAAATCCAAATAGGGTAAACCATACAGTTATGGCCACCCTTAAGGAAAAATTCATAATAAAATTATAGAAAGAATAGATTCGTAGATCATTAGAGAAACTGTAATATGCATAAACTAAATCAAAAATAGATATCTGATTCAGAAGAAATTATTAGGGAACATTTTTTTTTAGATTTAGTGTGATTGTATTTAAATTCAAATTTGTTTTTCTTCATTTCAATTTAATATTAATTTATTTTATATTATTATTTAGTAAAGCTTACTTTTTATGCTGCATAACTAGTTGTTTTTTTCACCCATTTCAACCATAATATTTATCGCCATAAAGTGAGACATATAGGTATATTAATTTAATAAATCTTTCTCAGATTTTTATATACTTTCTGTTTTTTTTTGTTTTTTTAAATTATATTAATAGTATGGTTTTGTAAATCTACTGTAGTAGTTTAGTTTTTTTATATAAGTTTAAAAATAAATAACTTACAAAATAAAATAAAAAAATACAAAATAAAATAAATATATAGGTATATGTAAAATACTTTTTTAATGTATATGTAATTTTTAGTATTATATCTTATACCGAATTTGATGATTTTCGTCGAATATAAAATTTATAAATAATTTTATCTTATATTATCTAATTTAATAAGTTAACATAAATAATTACGTTTATATTGGTTTTCATAAACATTTATACGATGAAAATGTAAACTTAAACATTTATAAACTTTCCTATAAATAATTCCATAATTCTCATTACTTTTAAAAGCGATGAAAAAAATTGGATAATTATATTGCCAAACAAATTAAATTATCTATACAAAAATAATTTTATTTGAATAAGCATTCCTTAAAATAATTTAATATTGTAAAACTTAGTGACCATTTGTTGTTAGGTGTACTTTACTGAATATTTGCCATCATAAATCAATTGTTGATGAATGCTCCATCGTTTGATTGAAAAAATAATAATAATAATAATAAGTATGACACTCCATAAAACAGTTGTTGTGCAAGGAAAAATTAAAAATCATTCTAAATTTTGCAAGTAAATGACAGTGTACTAAATGCTAAATTTTCATAATGAAAATAAAATGGAGTGATATAACTAAAATGAACTACATTACTTTGAATGACCCAACAAAATGAGTGATCAGGGGTCTAGTAGTCGTATAAATAAATCTTTATTTATAGGAAGCAATGTTGACACTTTAGGACATTCGTAATACTATTGGAACATTGTCAGGTTTGAGTCAACATATACTATCAAATAATAGTGAATGTACTTTGTCTGAAAGGACACATCTTATAAACTGTTGGGAAAAATTATAGATTGGTAAATCGCAAGACAATCAGAGCTCAAACATCATAAAACCCCGCTTAGTTTACTGAAAAACGTTTCAAAAAGTCAAATTATCGTTTGGCACTAAAAATAATTGAAGCAATTGGAAGAAGGTGCTAATTCGGGTTTTTTTAAAAAATTATTTTTTTGTTTATTCACATTTTCTCCCCTGCAGTTATCGTTCAAGCACATAAAAATGTCAAGAGATATGTCGAGTTAGCTTAATAGCACATTAAAGATGGGTCAACTCAAAAGGATGAATTTCGGAAATTGCAATAAAGTGTGCAAAATTAATAATAGAATTGAAATAAAATTATAGAAGAATAGAAGACAGATTAAAACAAACAATTTTATAAAGAAAATACCAACATCCGGAAAAGTTCAAGAAAGTAACGCGGCTTTATAATGCATTTTACTTCTCCAGTAAAATGCTTGCTCTGAACATTTTAATAAAATTGAGTAAACACATTCTTCCACCAATGGCTTCAATTTACCCCCATTTATTAAATTTTATATAAATACCGCTATAGTTATCTCAAATTCATTAATAATGAAGGGCTTTGATTAAACTTTAAGTATTTTTTGAATAAAGGGCCTTTTTGAAATATTTAAGAAAAAAACTAAATTTAGATCTTTATAGATTCGAAGATCATAACAGAAACTGATACACGAATATACTGAATCGAAAATAGTATCTGATTCACATTGGAATTATTTATTTGGCACTTAAAAAAATGTGATAATATTGTAACAATAATTGTCAAGTTAATAATATAAACTCTGGTATAAATTACTTGCTTGTTCACTGAATTTAAAAATGTTTTAATTTTATCTATTGATTGATAATTGAAATTGATCTTACAGGAACGTATATAAATTACGTTTGGAATGAATGTAATTTTGTTGAATTTAAACCGAACACAAGTTTTTCTTTGTCAAGAACAAATTTTTAAATATTAAACTAAAACACATGAGGATACATGGGCGATTTTTGAAATAATACGGGGGCAAGAAATCGGCCAAAAACTATATGTTTACTTTATGTTATTATAGTTAGTGGTTTGTAGGGCTATACCACCGTCTTGCAAGTATGACTCTCAAATCATTGCTTTCCTTATAACTATAAACCGACAGCAACACAACTCTTGAATGAAAATAGAGGGCTGTGAGAACATTATCAAACAAACAAGTCTTGGGACTACAGAGACCATAAAACATTCAAAAACGACCTTACAACTTCTATCTTTGACTTTTGGAGCAGTAAAAGAGGCGAGAAGAGGAGAGCGAAGCAAGAATATTTAAGCAAGACTCAACAAACCAGAAATAGACACTAGAGTAATAAAAATAACGCTTGACATATCTCGTTTACATTTCCTATTGTTCATTATTATTTGAGGCAGTCTCATTTCCATTTCTAATCAGGTCGCTCAAGGAATGTAACAACGCCTACTATACAATGCCTTATTAGTCTCCAAAAGTTGAGTATTATATAACAGAGTTGGCATTAATCGGTTAGTTTTTAATGAGATTAATTTAATCATGATTAAATTAATTCAGGCTAATATATTAATCGAAATCACGAATAATTGTTAATTTTATTTAGCTGATCAAGGTGCTTTTAATAAAAACTAAAAAAATAAAGACTACATTTACAAATAAAATTCAGTCTAGGTAACACTACTTAAAATTGAAAGAGTTGAGCTAGTGATTCAGTAATTTAAAAGATGAATAATTATGAAATTTTATATATTTCACTTTAAAATTTAAGAAATTGTGAAAAGATTTGTTTGGAATACTTACAAAGCCTAGAAATAAGATACGAGGATTTGTTCAATATACTAGATACATTCGTTGTAGTATTATCCTACCAAAGCTTTAAGAACAAGTGGCTGGTGTGTCTAACTCCTGTTGATCAGACTAAATTTATTAACTTATTTATATCAATTGTCATGTTAGAATTATAAAGAAAATGATTTTTTGGAGCACTGTCCATTCTAGTTTTAACAGAATTGTTTATTAAATGTAGAACACATATGCCTTCCACCAACTCAGTTAAAAGAATGTTTTCCTATGCAACTATGCTAAATTTACCAAAGTCACAAAAAAAATCTTAAGATTTATTTGAAAAAAGAGTACCTAGTTGCGAAATTTAATTGGAAATATTAAAAAAAAATTTAAAACTTACAACCAACCCATTAATGTAATTGTAAGTATGAATTCTAATTATCATTTTAACTCGTTTGATTTGTATTAATATTCAAATCAGAAAATAAAATGAACCCATTTTTTTTTACTAGTCTAAACCAAAACAAGCATATATTTTTTCATCAAGATGAACGATTAATAATCACGATTAACAACATTTTGTTATTTATCTTACTATTACTATTAATTAATCTTAAAATTTTATCGCGATAAAATTTTTTTCATCATTAATCAGATTAACTTTTTGTCAACTATGTAAGACATCAAAAACTTTTTATAAATCAGAGGCCAGTGATTTAAACTGTCAGTTTACAGTAAAATTGTCAAATAATAAACATTATTATTAGTTTAAGCCGAGTTCAAACATTTTTAATATTGTTTTCTGAGTCTATTTTTATTCCAAATATTAATCATCGTTAAATGTGTCCTTTTTATTAACAGTTGGAAATTTATATACAGACTGTGGCCAAAATAGATTACATTTTGTAATAGTCCAAGCACTAAATCATTGTTTAATATAGAACAATAGGACTGTACAGTATGTTCTTTTTGCAATGGCTCTTATGGAGCACAGATTTTCCTAAACTACCAGCTATTTCTTTAACTCTGATCCCGAAATAAACAAAGTTAGTAATCCATCTTGTTACACAAACACAAGCTTGTCTCCTTAACCATAAGCAATATATTAGATTTTTATATTGAGCTAGAGAAATTTGAACCGTTATCCAATATTTTTCATATACAAAAAATATTAAATAAAAATAATTTAATCTACAATCTTTTA